>CM035427.1:89266349-89576349 GCA_020310875.1 Ceratopteris richardii | reverse complement strand
AGCTCTCTAGCTCTATTTATAGTTTTTGACTAGGTTTTGGCCTTGTCCAGACTTAGTGTCCGGCCTAGTTAAAAATTAGGTTCTCTACCCTATTTGGAGGTTCAAACGAAGTCTAAAAAATGTGAAAACTGACAGGTAGATACTTCTAAAGCTCCTCAAGCTCAAGGACTCCTTGGCTTGCACAAAATGGAGCTACAAAAATGTGAAATGGTATTTACAAGGGTTTTTAGTGATGAAAATCACTATTGTTGTAGGGATTTCTTCTAACATTTTGATATACATTTCTTGGAGGTCCCTACTTGCTCCTTCTCCTTGTGTCCACCTCTCTTATGTGCATAAATGTCTTGAAAAAATATTGGGCTACTTGCCAGATCGTCGTTGACTGCTCTGTCTGCTTGTACTTTCTCTTCTCTCTGACTCCCTTCTTAAGCGTCCTTGCCTAGTGAGTCCTTCAGTTCCAACACCCCCCCTCTCTCGCGTCTGTCGTCCCTGACAGACCCTTGTTGGGTGGGTCGTTGGATGTAGTACTCAACAACGTCTTGTGCTAAGTGATGTTCTGCAATCCGCAACCCTTTGGCCAAGTCCGTGAGTAAAGCATCCCAATCTACCGGCCCGGGAACCTCTGGATGTGGTATACGTAACTTTTCTGAATGGAGAGCTTGTTCCACTGCAAACAACTGCAATAAATGTGATGGTCTGGGAATGAATATCTCTGAGTGATATTCCCAGAATCCCGTGATGAACATTTCTTCAAACGTCTGTTTCAAGCAGGCTGGTAGATACTTGATGCACGCGTGCCATACATATACAACATTAATAGATGGTGTTGCACTCATGTCGTAGACGAGGTCCTGATTTCCTTCATTAAATCCAAGGGCTGATAGATGAGGTTCCTTGACATTTTTGAAAGTCCTGAATGTGACCAACATGAGCTCAAAAATTTTCAAGCACATTTGGGCCATGACGTCAGGCACATTTTTAAACCTGACCCCCCAATGCCGAATCGTCGAGATCATGTATCCTATGGTAGGTTGGCCTTTGGGTGGGGCTAAGTAAACATAATTGAGCCATTTCTCACATCCTTTGTTTGTCAGTACCATTTTTGTGTATTCCGGCCATGACCTTCTTCGAAACACAGGACAGTAGCATG
Organism: Ceratopteris richardii; assembly: GCA_020310875.1. Taxonomy (NCBI): domain Eukaryota; kingdom Viridiplantae; phylum Streptophyta; class Polypodiopsida; order Polypodiales; family Pteridaceae; genus Ceratopteris; species Ceratopteris richardii. The sequence continues at coordinate 89,575,199 of CM035427.1, read as the reverse complement.
GGTTGTATTTGATGTACAAAGGCATGTTATTCCATGTTCTTACCATCTCTGGGTAGGTTTCCAGTAGACGAATCCTCCACATTGGTTGATGAATATTGCCCTGCTTGGCACTTGCTGGGATGTCGTCCGGTGCGAACTGTGTAGCCGAGGTTGGTTCTTTTGATGTGTGACTCTTGATTTCCGCATTGTAATCCGCCATTAGGACACAGAAAGGAACATACAAATCGTCGGATGTGCCGATCCACCTATGATGGGAGAGATTCCTAAAGTAATCCGATTTTATGACTACTTCTTCCAAGTGTGACATAGATGCTATCTGAACTGCCACTCTATCATCATGGGTTGTGGCCACTTTCTCTAACCTCTGCATCCATTCAGGAGCCTCTATCTCTATGGTGTCCATGCCCTCTTCTGTTTGCTTGCCCCCTGGTGCAGGCATGGGAACATACGGGTCTTCGAAAGTTTCCTCTATCTCGATTGGCACTAGATCTTCAGGCTCGGGCTCGATAAGGGGAGAGGGTTGACGTTCGTATTGCATGACTTTGCTGCGTAATTCTTCGAGTTCTGCCCTGAGTTTTGTGACCTCTTCGGATGTGTCGTCTGTGGCTGTGGCTTTGCTTGGTGACTCCTGCTGAGTCGCCAGTTGCTTAAGTAGATCATCCCTTTCTCGTTCTAATGCTGCATGGGAGGCTCCAGGAGGTCGGCATGGGTTTCTAACACAGTTTTCATATTTTCTGAGGGAATGGCCTTGAATTTTTCTGGGTCGATTTCCTGCGGGGAACCTTCCATGGCTGCTTCCAAGTTCTCTTCATTCTGTTTCTATAGCCGTTTATTCTCTTCGAGAGCTGTAGACATGTGTTTTCGTAGGAGGGCTAGGTTGTGTCTAAGTTTGAGATTTTCCGTTATCTGGGAGTGTAGCAATTCATCCATATGTTGTCTTTCCTCTGCATCTGACAGGGGTGGGTTGGCTACTAACTTTTCGTGTTGTTCCTGTAAGGTGGTATGCTGTTGTTGTAGTAGCCGCTTTTCCCTTTCGAGATCCATGAAGCGTAGTTGAAGTTCCTCATGACTTCGAAAGTGTCGCGTATGTTGGTTATCAAGATGCTGGTAGTGCTGTTGTAGTTGCGACATACACTGATACATATTATTAAATGCATTATTAATAGGGATGGATGCGGGAAGGGGGTTGGATGCAGAAGGGAAGGGAAAGGGGAAGGGAAATGGAAGTGTGGATGTGGTGCTAGAAAATGGTGAAGTGGGAGGTGGGGGAATGGGAGATGGTGGATGCATGGGGGGAGGGAGAGGTGCGGAGGTGGGGGAGATGTCCATAAGATCAATGGTGGATGCAGTAGTGGGAGTGATTGTGAATAGTGGAATTGTGGGTGCGGTGATAGTGGTGAAAGTGTACAGTGGTGTGTGCAATTGTGAATACGAACTGCTCGAAAGTGTGATCGGGGGGTTGAGATTTCCTATGGCCGCGGTTGGAACTACTGTTTCAGTGGCTATATAGACAAAGGAAGTGGAGATAGGGTGTGTGGGTTGTGTGACGGTCTGTGCTTCGGTATGGGTAGTGGACTCTGAGGCGGTGACGGTCGTGGTTACACTGGTTGTGGGAGGTGAATGTGGTGGAGTTGGAGGCAGGGGTGGCAACGGGGGTGACGGAGGTGCACTTGATACATGGGTTTCCTCAATATCGTGGACAGTGTGTGCGGTGCCCGTGGTTGTGGATGTGCCTTGTGGTTCTGATACTAGTACATTCATCTGCTTTCCTGCTCGAGGGGGGCGTCTGCCATATCTTCGTTCCGTTCTTCGTGCTTGTGCAAGGGCGGTATGCACCGTTTCAGGTACTCCCAAAGCCTCAGATATCATGTCAAGCGTGGCACGGTATTGCTCGTCTACGCCTTCCTCCTCAAGGATTTGATTCATGAGGGCCTTGCCTGCTCCTAGGGACAGTCTATGTTGCTCTTGCACTCTGTTCATGGTATCATAGAGCTTCTTCAATGCCTTCGTGTAAGCGGGGGCACCTTCAAGTACCTGTAGGGCTTCCTGATCATATTCCTGCTCTTCTTCCTCGGATTGTCCATCATGTTCCTCCTCTTGTCCTTCTTCTTCTTCACCCTCCACATCGACGATTTCTGGTTGTCTGCTATGGGGTTGGTCTGTAGCAGTTTGTTGTCCACTAGCTTGTTCTGCCTCGACTTTTGCGTTAACAGCCTCAATGATTTTGGCTACCTCCTCATCAGTTAAGTCTTCTAAAGTGAATCCGTGAGGAAACTCTAGGTCGGTTGGTACGGGTGGGAACACCAGATTAGGTCCGTCAGTGCTATGCCTTGGTAATCTGATAGTGAAGGGTTGCACCCACCTTGGAAGTCGTGGAGTGGTCTCTGGAGTCAATGTTGCACCGCGGGGTTGTGCGCAGGGCATCTGAATGGCGCCTCTCATTTTCTTGGATGGTGGTCCTGCGGAGGATAATCGGCGCTAAAACTCTTGTACCCTGGTCCAAATGAGTGCCCTTTGCACTGGTACATCATACACAAGACATCTGTACACAATCTTGGTCAGAGCACAGCATCCGTACAGTACAGACTTTTGTTTTTTATACCACCTTTGATGAGCCAAGTGGATTTGGTCGATAATCCAGTGGGGCATGTTGATTGTCAAATCAAAGGCATCAGCCAAGTATAAACTAAACCATATCTTTTTAGGTGGCATTGTGAACCTCTCCTGGGTGGGAAATGCAAAGTGCTGCATGACCATTCGCAAATGAATAGCGATTGTAGGCGTCATTGCCACCATGTCTTTTAACTTTGTCAGATTCTTGTTCTTCATATTGTCGGGGACCATAGTCTCTTTCTCCGTAGGAATATGCATACCTTTCATGTCTAGAGCTTCCCTTACCAAGTTGATAGTTAATCTGAAACGCTTGAGCTCATTGCCCCTTGTGAGAGATGGGAGGACAAAGGAGCTGTATCCCTTTTTGTCTTTGCTCGGAGTAAGGGTGCTAATCAAATAAGAGCATCTTAGAAAATCCGGCTTTGGCAACTGGAATTTGAAGTACTCGTAGAGTCTTGCCTTCTTCCATATAGGTTTCACTTCTTCATTATTCTGCAGTCTCTCAAATTCCCTAGTGAAAAAGTGATACCTCCCCCAGCACCCATTGAATTCTATCTCGACCTCCCACATATAAGTGCCTTCACCTAGGGGTCCTGCCACATCACTGAACCAATGAGAGTTTTTACTGACTGGCATAGTGTGCCCTTGTGGAGGGTTCTGAACCGGTATGGCGTGTAATGCTCTCAATGCTACAGGGCGTTCCTTCAATTCCTCCTCAACGGGAAGACTTTCAATATCCATGACTTGGGGGCTGGTGCCTATCTGGGAGCTAGTTCCTGCCGTATCTGCCATGTTACTTCTTGCCTCCTGATTCTGTGAGAATATAGAAACATGTGTTAACATTGTAAAGGACAAGATAGAACCGTTTTTGTCCCCATTACAACATTAACATGAGGTTCGGGAGAGATTAGTGGGTTAGTAAATGCTCGGTGCTTGTGTGTGTAGTTAGGGATTGGTTAGACCTAGGAGCTAAGTGGAATGATGTGGTGTGAGAGTGACGTAGTTAGTAGGTGGGCATGGATTTACAACTGGGGTCTGGGGGTTTATTACAAGTTTTAGGTTGCCAAATGCAATGGATAGGTTTTGATTTTGACTTTGTGGAGGCTCTGGGGAGTGTGATAGGGTATTTACTTGAAAAATGGGGCTTTTTAGGAACCCATTTACAAGCGATTCCACTTGTGCTCATGGAAGAATACGTGTTAGTGCGTGATGTGTAAGACTGGGCCTCAGATGTTCGCGTGAGTGAAACATGTTTTACAGGGTTTGGCCTTGGTGTAGCTATTTGAGCCCGCAAGCAAGCCTTAGGCACCCAGATTTGTCGTGATTGTGGGCTGGCCTTCATTGACTTCTTGGGTACCCAAATAGACTTCACTTTCGCAGAAGAACTTATGAAAGGCTTCTTATTAGTATCGTGCTGTTGATTACTAATAAGAGGTTTTGGTCGTGGTGTTGGCCTGGTCGGAACAGGGTGTTCGCCTTTTCGCCTCCATACTCGTTTCATCGGCTGAAACAATCTGCTTTGCTCCTTTTTTTGGCCTCCAGTACAGGTAGTGTTCTTCTTCTTCTGTATTTGATCTGCCGTTGGCTGCTGCATCCTTCTGACCTTTGGAAAAGAAGGGAGTACCATCTTATCCTTGACTCCGTTGTTGAGACAATCCTCTTTCTGCATCATACATTTTTGGACAAGAATAGCAATGTCAACTTCATGTGCACCCCTGGAAGGAACAGGAGTTTGTGTTTTACCTAGTTCTTTGAGTGCCTCCTTTTCCAATTCAACTGTAATTCGGCTATGATTTACCCATACCTGAAGAAGTCCGCTTCTTAGGTTTAGGTTGACTGCATGATCATAGATCCCGTCCTGACCCAAGACAAGAGGCTCAGTGAGGTCCTCATCTTGACACACTAATACTTTGACTATCATCACTTCGTCTCGAATGGAGATGGGAAGATCCACCTCGCCCATGCAAGGTGTTTCCACACCTCCCAATCCTATGAGATATGCTTCTATAGGATTGACAGTTAATCTCAATTCTTGACAGTAAGATAATTTAACCGCACTAGTGGCTGCACTTGAGTCAATCAAGGCTCTTACAGTCCTTGCACCCTTTCTTTGTCCTATCTCTAAGGTTATAAAAGGACGTCGATCAATTATCCTTTGAGCGCTGATACCTGAAACTTCACACATAGCCACATGATATCCTTGATATGCATAGGCATCCGTCCTAGGTTGCTCCCTATTCTGTCTTCTCAACTTCATTCTCCAGATGCGTTCCAATGCTTCTGCCTGAGCTTCTTCGTGAATTCGTTTTTCTTCTTCTTTGCGTTTCTTAGCCGTATTGAGTCGACTTAGCATTTCCTCTGTGAGAGGTTCCTGATACAACTTGACCCTGCATCCGCTAATGTAGCTCGGGAGAAAGTCGCCTTCTAATGTGGCTAGTTGCACTGCTCCACTTGTTGAGATTCTGTTTATAATCATGGGTCCATAGCCTCTCTTCTCCAGTTTTCTCGCATGTTGCTTCAATGTGTAGACTAAAACTAAGTCGCCTGCCTTCAAACCTTTATCCTTAACGTGGGCATCAAAGTATGCCTTCTATCGTTTCTTAGCTGCATATATCCCTGCAACTGCCCTCAGTCTTGTTTCTCCTAATCGTTCAAGGTCGAAAAGTCTAGAGGAGAGTTCATGACCCGTCCATTCATGCTCTTGTGCTACTTTCAGTGTAGGTATTAGGAAGTCCAACGGTAGCACTGCATTTTGGCCAAATACCATCTGAAAGGGGGTGGCTTGGAGTACCGTTTTGTAGGTGACTTGGTATGCCCAAATAGCATGGTGTAGCTGTTTGTCCCAATCAGAGCGTTTATTGTTCACTAATTTCGTCAGTACATTGCATAAGATCTTATTGGTGCTCTCAGCCTGGCCATTAGCTTGAGGGTGATAGGGGGAAGACTTCTTATGTACTACCAAAAATTCTTGGAGCAGATTTTCAATAACTTCATTCAAGAAGTGAGTGCCTCTATCGCTAAATAGCTCTATGGGTAGCCCGTATCTAGTGAATACATTCTCAAATAAGAACTTAGCAGTAGTCTGAGCATCGTTCTTTGTCGTAGCTTTTACCTCTACCCACTTGGTGAGATAATCCATGGCCACAATGATATATTCAGCATGTGAACCCTTGGTTGGGGGATTAATAGGGCCTACAAAGTCTATTCCCCACTTAGAGAATGCACGTCCACCCATCATAGGTTTCAGTGGCATCTCATGTTTGCGTATAGGATACTGAGTTCTCTGACAAACATCACACCGTTTCACATAGGTATGTGCATCCATGTGAAGGGTCGGCCACCAGAAGCCCGCAAATAGTATTGCCTTGATCACCCAATCTGGTCCAAAGTGTCCTCCTGCTATACCTTGGTGAGCAGTTTCCAAGACCTTGAGATATTCACTTTCATGGACACATAGTCTCAGGTAACCATCCTTACCACGCTTGTAGAGATTATCACCAATGAGTGAGTACTCTAGGGCTTCTCGTTCTAGACTTCTTTTCCTAACCAGAGTCATGTCTGGAGGGAATGTTTTCGTCCTCAGGAAGGATACTAGTGGTTCACTCCAATCTGGCACTATGGACACTTGATAAAGAGTGGCATGTTCCACAGGTGGTTTAGTGCAACAGATTGGGCATTCCTTGCACAACTTTTGGACATCAGCTTCCATAGTTGGCCAATGCACTCCGAGTCTCCTTAGTGTCTGTAGGGTTCGTTGTTTTGAGTAGTGTTGCTCTAATGCACCTACATGTGCTAATTGCAACCATTTAGCGTACTCATCCTCTTCCACACAACAAGCCAAGATCCCTTGATCTGTGTGCTTGTACATACTTCCAGCCATGATGTGGTACTTTTGGGCTTTTACTACCTCTCTATCCTGTGTGGCTATTACTGGGTGGTTAGGCCCGTACGTCAATACTGACACTAATGGCTTAGCCCACTGCGGCACCACTTCCAAATTAAACAAGTAAGCATCAGGAAGGTCATCTGACACTCCTTGTGGGGCTTCTCCAGATGTGAGCCTAGAGAGATGATCCGCTCTCAAATGAGTCCTCCCTTTCCTTACCACAACCTCGAAATCATATTCCATTAGTAAGAGAAACCATCTTACTAATCTTCCTGTATTGCATGGCTTGTTCACGAGATATAACAATGCTTGGTGGTCAGTAAAAAATTTAAACTTGTTTGCAAGCAAATAGTGTCTAAATTTCTTAACTGCATATACCATGCCTAAGCCTTCTCTCTCAGTAGTGGTGTAATTTCGTTCAGCTGCATTCAATTGTCTACTGGCATAGGCAATTGGAAGATCCATATTACCTTCACCCGTAGGTTGAGCAAGCACACACCCAATAGCATAATTGGATGCATCCACGTGAACATGGAATAGCTTATTCCAATCTGGAGTGGTTAAGATTGGTGCTGAACATAATCTTCGTTTAAGCTCCTGGAAGGAATTCTCGCATTCATCAGTCCACTCAAAGTTAGTCAGAAGTCCATACATGGGCTTTGCAATGACAACATACATGTGAATGAACCGGCGGTAGTAACCACAATGCCCCATGAAGGCCTGTACTTCCTTGACGTTCTTTGGCCTAGGTAACTCGGCTATGGCTCTTACTTTCTCTTCATCGGTGGATATGCCATTCTTTGACACTATGTGTCCTAAAATCTTACCTTGCTTGACCATGAAAACACACTTTTTTGGGTTTAGGCAGACTTGATATTCTCTACATTTGTCAAAGATTTGTCTCAGTTCAGGAATATGGGTTTGTCTGATGTTGGAATGAGCACAAAGATCATCAACATAGAATTCTAAGTTCTTCCTCAGGAACTCCTTAAATACATGGCACATCAGCCTCTGGAAGGTTGCTGGTGCATTGGTAAGCCCAAATGGCATTACCCGAAAGGCAAATATACCCCACTCTGTGGCAAAAGCTGTCTTATGCTGATCTTCTGGAGCTATGGCTACTTGATTGTAGCCCGAAAATCCATCGAGGAAGCTGTACACTTCCTTGCCTGCTACTCTTTCTAAGAGATGCTCTGTGATAGGAAGCGGATAGTTATCCCGAATTGTGGCTGCATTAACCTTCTTCAAGTTAATGCATACACACAACTTTCCATTCTTCTTGGGCACCACTACGATGGGGGATACCCACTCGGTATGCTCAATTTCATAGATGAATCCAACTTCAACCAGTCTATCTATCTCTCCCTTGATCTTGGCCGCATAGTTGTCATTGTATGTGTATGGCTTTTGCTTAGAGGGCCTAGCATCTGAGGTCATGGGGATAGTGTGTGAGCATATGTCTGGATCAACACCCTTCAAATCCTTGTAACTCCAAGCGAACACGTCTCTGTATTCTCTTAGCAAGGCTATTAGCTCTTGTTCTTCCTCTTCTGTCAGGTCATGGCCTATGTACGTGCATCTCTCTTCTCCTTCTTCCATGGCTACCACAATTTTCTTTGTGGTTTCTTTGTTATCATAGGCCTCTCCTGATTGCGCCTCTCGTTTAGGTATTCTGATCATGACTCTCCTGTCATCTATCTCATACTTCTTAAAATTTTCTGGGACCTCAAACAAAGATTCTTCCTCTTCTGGTGTGACTTCTCTCTTCTTTCTTTTCTTTCCTTCCTCCTTCGGGGTCACATGTGTGGCTAGTCTTACATCATTTGTACGCTCTCCATACCTCTGGGGTTGAAATTCTACTTCATAGAAATATTCTTCATCTGATGCAAAAGGTGGATCCATAATGATTGACTCTAGATCAGAGTCATTTGCATCCTCAAATGCATCAGGGCTAGGTTCACACTCTTCTAACACTACCTCTCCCATGATTGGCTCTGTGGAGAAGACTGAAATGTCATAGCCATCTTCATCACAGTGAGGTGTCCATTGTTCTTCATTGATGGCTACATCCATTGTTGCTAGGATTTCTGCCCAGCCGTGGGGTTCAAATTCCTCGTCAGGAAAGACTACCGGTGCATAGGCTGGGTCTTGAATTGATCTATGTGTTTCTTTTGCACCTACCTCTCTGGCTTTTTCTCTCTTCTCTTCTTGTACTGCTACTTTGCACATCCATAAGTGGGTGTCTTCATGCATCCATGAGGATCCTGACCCTATGGAATGCACCGATTCTGTATCATCTTTGGCTCTATGGATGGGATTCCATTGGATGGGAGGGACATCTCTATGAGAGTAATCTTTGAGATTCACTTTGGTCGTAACACCTAAGTGTTGTAGGTACAAGGAGTTGGTTCCCCAATCCTGTACCACTTGCAACTGTCGCATAAATGGTCTTCCCAAAATCATCTCATAGGCATGGTTCTTGCTAAAATCACATATAGCAAATGTGTGTTCGAACTCAACACCACATGTGGTGAGAGTTATTCCTTCTAACAGCCCTAAGGGTCGCTCTATGTGACCATCGGCCATTTGCAATTTCATCCTCGTGGGCCTGAGTGCTGGCTTGCCCCAACACTTCCATAGGGAAGTGGTAGCAATTGCAACACCTGCACCTGAGTCTAGAATGGCCTTGGTGGTGTATCCTTGATGAGTGATAGGAAGATATGTGTTTCCCTCTTCGCCCTCACTCATGTCTCCTATCTTGTCCAAGGGTATTTCTGGCACTGTTCTCTGGGATCCTACCTGGGAACAAGGTTTTGCTATCTCTGGTACTTGTTTGGCTACATGTTTCCATAGCTCTGGCCTTACTTTGAGTAGCTCTTCTAAGGTGAGGTTGCACTGTACTTTAGTGTTTTTCACTACCTCTGTGTTCCTAGGTATGATCGAGTCTTCGTTTCTTACCATGAGCGTGGGTGCTCTCATACAAGTAGACTTAGCTTCCCATGGGCCTGTGAAGTGGGGTAATTCTTGCAAAGAATTAGACTCAAAGTCTAGTCTTTCCTGAGAGTGGGTGCTCTCCTACTCCTCATAAATGGATGGGATGTCTCTTGGGAATTGGTCATGTGCGTCATCCACAAGTTCAATGGGAGGAGGGACTTCACTTTCTTTAGCCCATTGTCTTCTTGAATCTCTCGTAGGAATTCTGGTGTGAATCGATTCATAGAAGATGATAGTGTCTGGCTCCGTAGAGTTAGGCACATAGGCTTCAGGCACATAGGCTTCCTGGGCAGGAATGCTTACTCTTTCACTTGCTCTGTCCTTATGTTGAGAGGCGGGTTCCTTTTCTGATTGTGCAATCAGCTTCTCTATTCTTTCTAACAGTCCATCAAAGTGCAACTGTTTCTTCGCCGAACTAGAGATGTTAAATAGGCGACTGGCTTCAAACATGGTTTGAGCCAATTCCACCATCTTAGCACAAATTTTGGTTCTTTCTAGCTCTAGTTCTGCTCTAGGGTAACACTTTTCATGATTAGTTACGTTTGGCCCTTCTTGGATTCTGGCCTGATATGCTTTAAGCATCATGTTTAGGTCATCGGGAGTGGGATCTGCTAAGACTGATCCTACTCTTGGGGGTGGTGGGTTTAGGTGAGGCGGGTTGGAAGGTGGCGGTTCGGATGGAGTTGGGAATGGTGGAGGTGATGGAGGTGGGGTAGTGTGAGAGGGAGTTTGAGCTGTGAGTTCAGTTATCCTGGCCTTTGTTTCTCTCAGGCTTTCCTCGAGTTCACTCATCTTTTTTGCCCATTGTCTTTTCATTCTTTCACGACTATCTCTCCAAGCTATAGTCCTCTTCTTTGTCATGCTCTCCGTTTCACTAACATCTGGGCTCTTTTCCTGGCCTACGCTTTGGTTCTGTTGCAAGGCTTGGGCTCTAGTGATTACTTGTACTGGTGCAGTGGAAGTCACACTCCCTGTGGAGTCTACAACTAACCCAATAACGTTGATAGGAGTGATTTTTGGCATATTATTGGGATTGTTCTTTGGGCAATCTCGTAAGAGATGCTCCTTTCCACACTCCTGGCAATAGCCCTGGATCGTCACTGGTTGGGTTTGGGTAGGTGCAGACATGGGGCAATCACGAATGAGGTGATCCCCCTGATATCTGTAGCATGGTCCTCTAGGGAATGGGGGTCTTACTTGTCTAGGTTGAGGTCTAGGGTAAGGGTTTGTATACATGACGTTTATGTAATCTGACTCCCAACTAGGTTCATTTGGCTCGTCACTATAATAGGGCTCCCCATGTTCAGGAGACTGCATGTAGTAGGCCTGGGGGCTATCAACATGTGTAGAATCGAAACTATGGTCACTCGGGTCACTTTCAGAAAGCAATTGGGTTACCGGGACTATAGCTCTATTCAAATTTTCTTCTGCCGCTGCATACTTTACCATAATTACATTAGCTGGGGTAGGGGTTTGTTGTGCTAACACGGGCTGAGGCCTTTGTTGGGCTTGATATTGTGGTTGATAACTTTGTTGAGGCCTAGTATACTGTTGTGGTGGGTATTGACTCTGGTATCTGCCTTGTTGAGGGTATGGCTGAGGGTAGGGTTGCCTAACCGCTTGCTTATTGTATGGGCAGTCTTGTGCTGAGTGATTTGTGTATTTCCGTTCTATGGTGCAGTATTGGCTACTAGGATTTACCTGGGGTTGAGTCATGATTGTTCCTCGTTAAATTCTTTCCTTTAAGGTTATCACATCACGAAGAGATTATGTTTAATCTTGAACTTGAGTGCATAGGTAGTCTTCAACTTGATTGATGCCTATCGCCGTCCTGGCCTACTCCTATCACTAGTCGTTCTTAGCCTAAGCTAGGAATTGACAAAGGGAGTTGAGAATATTCCGACCTTTCTTGTTGATCCCTTGCTTTATGATGCTCAAGAACCCGAGTCTCAAGCTTGCAAAGAAGCCCTTGCTTTGTATGCTCTCAATTGCTCTCAATGGACCTATAAAAGTCCCAAAATTAGCTCAAGACTTAAATTCAAATGACAGACAGGTCACTTTCATGCATGTAATTCACAGGCCAAATCCCCTTTGCCTTTATGGAAAACAATCCCAAGGACCCTTCAGCTTTCCTACCCCGGGGGATGGTCAACTTCAAAATACCCTATTTAATTATCCTAATATTAATTTTCACATAACCAGTGGAAGTTTTGGTTGTACTCCCCATGAGCTTTCCAACAAAACAAGAATCACAGCAAACGGATTTCGTATGAGAAAGTTATGCCAGTTCAGGGTTTTGGTGCTAAAACAGGGTTCAACAGGCTAACAGGTCACAGGATTTTTCTCAAAAATACATGTGTAGGGACCTCACAAACCACTAATTGCTAGACCAATATGCCCAAAAACTATCCCCAAGGCTTAGAATAAAAACCCTAATTTTTTGGCCGAAAAGCCTGTCAATCGCGATCGACAGGTCTGTCAATCGCGATTGACAGAGGTGTCTGTCGGGGCCTGTCGGTCGCGATCGACACGTCAGTCGCGATTGACAGTGTCAATCGCGATCGACAGAGTCGGTCGTGAGTTCTGTCAATCGCGATTGATGGTGTCAATCACGATCGACACTTTTTCTGGGTTTTTTGCCGTGATTTCAGTCAATCGGGGATGTGTCCGTCGCGATGGACACGTGGCTACGCATAAACGTCAATCAATCGTGGAAATTCTGTCGGTCGCGATCGACGGTGTCAATCGTGATTGACAAGGTCTGTCGGTTGCAATTGACAGGGTCTGTCGGTCGCGATTGACAGGGTCTGTCGGTCGCGATTGACAGGGTCCTACGTGGCAGTCAGTCGGTCGTGGGGTCTGTCGGTCGCGATCGACAGGTCTGTCGATCGCGATTGACAGGGTCTGTCGGTCGTGGCTGTCAATCGCGATCGATGGTGTCGGTCACGATTGACAGAGAAACACGGAATTTTTCAATTTTGTTTAGTGATTTGGAATGTGCTCTTTGTGCTTGTCCTAGTGGTGCACTTAGTTGTACCAATAGATGAAATTTTCTATCAATCGCGATCGACATAGGCTGGCGACTGCGAGACAGTTTCTGAGTTTTTCGTACCTATGCAACGTGCTCGAGGGGATGATGCTGCTGGAACCTGCAAGAAAGCTCAAAAAACACGCAAAAACAATGCACACAATATCGCTCTCTCGCTCTCTCTCACAAGTGGAATGAGGGAAATGAGGTGGAGAAGGTGGTATAAGCAAAAAACTGAATTTTTTTTTCGCGATGATGGAGATGGAGATCGGATATGGTGATGATGGTGGTGAGGTAAGAAAAAGAAAAATAAGAAAAGTAAAGAGATTACCTACAATGCCAACGTCTCAAATCTACGTCTTACCATCACACGCTCGTCCTCAAAGCTCGATCCCCGGCAACGGCGCCAAAATTTGGTGTAGCTCAGTGATGAGTAGCACCTCCTTTAATGTCAATCCGGGAAGACGTGAAGATGGTATGAAGACCACGAGCAAGTGGATGCACAAGTGCGTGAGTGAGAAGCACACAAGCATGCACACACATACACACACACGCACACACACGGCAAGACAAAGAGTGAGAAGCAATGGAGTTCTTAGATTACTTCCAAAAAGCTCTTACAAGTTCATTTCAATTACAAGCTAACCTCAAAAATGAGCTCTCTAGCTCTATTTATAGTTTTTGACTAGGTTTTGGCCTTGTCCAGACCTAGTGTCCGGCCTAGTTAAAAATTAGGTTCTCTACCCTATTTGGAGGTTCAAACGAAGTCTAAAAAATGTGAAAACTGACAGGTAGATACTTCTAAAGCTCCTCAAGCTCAAGGACTCCTTGGCTTGCACAAAATGGGGCTACAAAAATGTGAAATGGTATTTACAAGGGTTTTTAGTGATGAAAATCACTATTATTACAAAACCATTATCAATACCATGACCCTTACTGCTACTATTGCTGGTGCTACTATCTACAATTGGCTCTCGTGCTACTAGTTCTACTTCACCACCACTACCACTACTACTACTACTGCTGCTGCTACTACTACTACTACTACTACTACTACTACTACTACTACTACTACTACTACTACTACTACTACTACTACTACTACTTTTACTACTACTACTACTACTACTACTACTACTACTACTACTACTACTACTACTACTACTACCACTACTACAACAACTACTACTACTACTATTGGCAGTAGTAGTAGTAGTAGTAGTTGTAGTAGTAGTAGTAGTAGTAGTAGTAGTAGTAGTAGTAGTTGTAGTAGTAACAATATTAATAGTCGTGGTACTAGGTGAAGTAGTATTATCATCAAGAGCCGTATTTGTAATTAAAGTAGCATTAATAACCATAACAATAGTACTAACAATATTAGTAGCAATAGGAGTATCAATATTTATAGCATTGCAACTAACAATAGAAGCAATAGTTAGTAATAGTACTTGTAATAGTAGTATTAGTTGTAGTAGCATTATAAGTAGTAGTAGTAGTAGTAGTAGTAGTAGTAGTAGTAGTAGTAGTAGTAGTAGTAGTAGTAGTAGTAGTAGTAGTAGTAGCATCATAAGCAACAGCAGTAGGAGCAGTAGCAGTAGCGGTAGTAGTAGTAGTAGTAGTAGTAGTAGTAGTAGTAGTAGTAGTAGTAGTAGTAGTAGTAGTAGTAGTAGTAGTAGTAGCAGCAGCAGCAGCAGCAGCAGCAGCAGCAGCAGCAGTAGCATCAGCAGCAAAAGTAGCAGTAGTATTACAACAAGAAATAGAAGTAGTTGTAGTATCTCGTTGTAGTGTTTTCTAGTACTATTAGTAGGATTTGTAGTATTTTCTAGCGACGTTAGTAGTAGTAGAATTATTATTATTATTATTATTATTATTAGTAGTAGTAGTAGTAGTAGTAGTAGTAGTAGTAGTAGTAGTAGTAGTAGTAGTAGTAGTAGTAGTAGTAGTAGTAGTAGTAGTAGTAGTAGTAGTAGTAGTAGTTTGCAAGAACTTGTCGAACTCTTTGGGAAACGAGGAAGTCCAGTTGTAAAAGAGACCATACAGCTGGACCATGATATAAGAAAGGGTCTCATAATTCCATCCACACCTGTAGAAACATGTCTTTCCCCTATCAAGTTAATCATGTCTAAGAAGACCCTTTCCCTTATACCTCTGGTAGATTCAGGAGCGTCCTCATGTTTCATTGATGAATGACTCGTTAAGAAACATGGAATTCCAGTACTTTGGAAGAACAGACCAGTAGTAGCTGAAGTAGTAGATGGACGGCCTCTAGCATTGGGGAATATAACCATGGAAACCATACCACTAAGGGTACATCTTGGTGACCATGACACATATGTTTCAATGTAATATCGAGTCCAGTAAATATGGTTATCATCGGAATGTCGTGGTTAAAGAAACATAATCCAGAAATTAATTGGGAGAATAATAAAACTACCCCTCGAGATATCTAGAAGAACCCAACATATGTCGGAGCCAAAGCCTTCATACATGCAGTAAAGAAGGAATTGACATATATGATCTATGCCATACTAGCTCAAGAATCTAAGAAAGATGATCCAGTGCAGCTACCCAGTCAGTACAAAGGCTTTGAAGATGTTTTTGAAAAGAAGAATGCAGACATCCTTCCATAGCATAGACCCTATGATTGTGCCATAGAACTTCAAGAGGGAGCACAACCGCCCTTTGGACCAATCTACAGACTATCCTCATAGGAACTTACAGAACTACGCAAGAACATTTATGAGAATCTAGCAAAGGGGTTTATCAAACACTCAAAGTCTCCAGTGGGAGCTCCTATCTATTTGTAAAGAAGGATGGGACTCTCCGGATGTGTGTAGACTATCGTGGATTGTATAAAGTCACTATGAAGAACAGATACCCTCTACCACTCATATCCGAGCTCTTGGAACGCCTTGGAAAAGCAAAATTCTTCACGAAGATTGACCTTCGAGGAGCTTACAACCTTGTCAGGATCAGAGAAGGAGACAAATGGAAGACAACATTTCGGACAATGTATGGCCATTTTGAATATGTAGTTATGCCATTTGGTCTCACAAATGCTCCAGCTGTCTTCCAACATATGATGAATGATAGCTTCCGAGAATATTTAGATGACTTTGTTGTAATATACCTTGACGATATCTTGATATTTTCCAAAAATCTACAGGATCATGAATGCCATGTAAAGGTAGTCTTAGATAAACTAAGAGAAAAAGGATTATATGCAAAATTGGAGAAGTGCTCTTTCCATAAGACATAAGTGAAATTTTTAGGGTACATTGTATTAGATAAAGGAATTTTTATGGACCCTAAGAAGATTGAGACAATCCTTGATTGGCAACCACCTTCATGTGTTCGAGATGTACAATGTTTTTTGGGGTTTGCCAATTTCTACAGGATATTCATCAGAGATTACTCCAAGATAGTAACACCTCTTACCAAGCTTACCGGGAACTCCTAATTCTCATGGACCGAAGAAGCAGAAAAGGCCTTTCAGACCTTGAAATCAGCATTCACTACCGCCCCAATTCTAGTTCATCCTGATTCAAGTAAGCCCTTCTTCCTTGAGACAGATGCATCAGACTTTGCTCTAGGGGCCATTCTTTCCCAAAATGGAGATGATGGACACCTACATCCAGTTGCATATCATTCAAGGAAGTTTTCCCCTCCAGAAATTAATTATGAAATTCATGATAAAGAACTTCTTGCCATAGTAGACGCGTTTGATACCTGGCATCATCATCTAGAAGGAGCAGCTCATAAAGTCATTGTGTATTCAGATCACAAGAACCTAGAATATATTATGACCACCCAGATTCTCAATAGAAGGCAATCTCGATGGAGTAACTTTTTATCCAGATTCGACTTTGTCATCACATACTGTCCAGGACGTCATCAATGTCAGTCAGATGCCCTGTCCAGAAGATCTTACCTTGCACCAAAGAAGGGTGAAGAGGCCTTTGATCAACAAGAGAATGTATTACTCAAGCCTGAGCATCTCTAGTTAGCAGTTATCTCTTCAAGCCATCATGAAGATTCAGCCCTGAATCAGTTGATCCGTGAGAATCTACCACAGGATGAATTGTTTTGTAACGTTAAGCAGAAGGCTCAAGAAGGAAAATTCCAAGAAGTAAACGAATTTTAGGAAAAAGATGGGTTACTACTCTATAAGAACCTATTGTATGTCCCTCTAGGAAAACCCAGGATCCAAGTACTTCAACAACGCCATGACAACCTTGCAGCAGGACATTTTGGAGTGAATAAAACAATAGAACTCATATCAAGGGACTGTTGGTGGCCTCAGATGTGGAAGGAAGTCAAAGAATACATTCGAACCTGTGATACTTGCAATAGATCTAAGATACCCCGACATAAACGTCATGGCCTCTTGCAACCTCTACCTATTCCAGAAAGGCCATGGGCTTCATTGTCTATGGATTTCATCACAGATCTACCAAAGTCAGATAAGTATGATGCCATTCTTGTTATTGTGGATAGATTTACAAAGATGGCACACTTCATTCCAACTACAAAGGCAATCACAAGCGTAGCCACTGCTAGACTTTTTCTCAGGTATAGATTTAGGCTTCATGGATTGCCTGATGACATTGTCAGTGATCGAGGTCCACAGTTCATATCCAACTTTTGGAACAGTCTTTGCAAGCTTCTTGGTGTTCAAGTTAAACTATCCACAACAAATCATCCACAGACTGATGGAAAAACAGAACGAGTGAATCAAGTCTTGAAGCAATATCTCCATTGCACTAGCAACTATCATCAAAATGATTGGTTTGAGCTTTTACCCTTTGCAGAGTTTGCTTATAACAATAGTGTTCATGCATCTACCAAGCAGACTCCCTTCTTTGCAAATTATGGGCAACATCCAAGAATGGATATACAACTCTCAAATCATGTCAAGAACCTAGCTGCTAGAGACAAGGCCCAGTACCTGATGGACATTCACAAAGAACTCAAGGAAGAGATCCATAAAGCTCAAGAACAATATAAGTACTATGCAGATCAACATCGTGTCCAGAATCCATTGTATCAAATTGGGGATAAAGTATGGTTACTTAGAAACAATTTGCAAACCTCAAGACCTTGTGCAAAGTTAGATCATCAAAGATTTGGTCCATTTACCATCTTGGCCAAGATTAATCCAGTCACCTTCAAGCTCCAGCTACCAAGTACTATGAGAATACATCCAGTTTTCCATGTATCCATGTTGGAACCATATCAGATTTCACCCTTGAGGGGGGAGAGACCTAGTCCTTCTCCACCTATCGAGATCAATGATCATGAAGAATTTGAAATCGAGCATGTCCTAGATTCCAGAATATCCCGAGGAAGATTGGAATACCTTATTCATTGGTAAGGCTATGACATCAGTGATCGTACTTGGGAACCTACAAAAAACCTTCAGAGAGCACCAATCAAAGTTTGAGAATTCCACAAGAGAAATCCAACGAAGCCAAGACAAGATAACATGACCGCTCCTCGTGGAACTCGTCGCTTGAGGGGGAGGTAATGTCATGGACAAAGGAAACCATCCTGAACCTTAGATTCCATGTGAACCTTGTATCTCATAATTGGTTCAGAATTAGGAGAAACAATGCTTCCATTGCGTCCAAAACATGCCAAAACCCTAAGATCGACTGTCTACTTGCCTGATTCGGATATCCAGAGCTCATGTTTCGAATTGATGACATCATCAATGATATCATCAATTCTTAACCACCTTTCATGAACCGCCCTTGAAAACCTATGTAAGGAGGGGTTGGCCACATTCATAATCAGTCTTGCCAATACCAGTCTTGGGAGCTCAAGGAGTCGTGACCGCCAAGTAAGTACTCTTCAAGTTCCAGTTCTAGTTCTTGTCTTGTTCCTTGTTCTAGTCTAGTTCTTGGACATCCTATCTTGTCCCCTTGTAATCTCGTAGTACGAGATCCTGTCGAGTTCTTTCGTGTATCCAGTTCATGTCCCAGAAGGGAGTTCTTGTATTCCCGATATCTTGTCTCATACTTACGATCCCGGGTTGTGGGATCTCCTGTATCATCTATAGTCCAGTTTTCGATACCTATTGGTCCCGGGTTGTGGGACATCTTGTATCAGTCACATATTCTTGTATCATTTTCCCTACATGGGTGTTCTTGTAATCATAAGTGTATTTCGGAAATCTTTTCTACTGTAGTCAGAGAGCACAATCTAGTGCTCCCCTGACTACTACTACTACTACTACTACTACTACTACTACTACTACTACTACTACTACTACTACTACTACTACCACTACTACTACTACTACTACTACTACTACTACTACTACTACTACTACTACTACTACTACTACTACTACTACTACTACTACTACTACTACTACTACTACTACTACTTCTTCTTCTTCTTCTTGTTCTTTTTCTTCTTCTACTACTACTACTACTATTGCTACTACTACTACTGCTAGTGCTACTACCACTACCATTACCACTAGCACTAGCACTAGCACTAGCACTAGCACTAGCACTAGCACTAGCACTAGCACTAGCACCACCACTACCACTACCACTAGCACTAGCACTAGCACTAGCACTAGCACTAGCACTAGCACTAGCACTAGCACTAGCACTAGCACTAGCACTAGCACTAGCACTAGCACTAGCACTAGCACTAGCACTAGCACTAGCACTAGCACTAGCACCACCACTACCACTACCACTACCACTACCACTACCACTACCACTACCACTACCACTACCACTACCACTACCACTACCACTACCACTACCACTACCACTACCACTACCACTACCACTACCACTACCACTACCACTACCACTACCACTACCACTACCACTACCACTACTACAACTACTACAACTACTGCTACTACTATTACTACTACTACTAATACTATTAGTACTAATATTACTATTAATACTACTATTGTTAGTACTAATGTTACTATTATTGCTTATACTACTATTGCTATTGCTACTGCTACTACTACTACTACTACTACTACTACTACTACTACTACTACTACTACTACTACTACTACTACTACTACTACTACTACTACTACTACTACTACTACTACTACTGTTGTTGCTGCTGCTCTTGCTGCTACTACTACTACTACTACTACTACTACTACTACTACTACTACTACTACTACTACTACTACTACTACTACTACTACTACTACTACTACTACTACTACTACTACTACTCTACTACTACTACTACTACTACTACTACTACTACTACTACTACTACTACTACTACTACGACTACGACTACTACTACGACTACTTCTGCTACTACTACTACTACTACTACTACTACTACTACTACTACTACTACTACTACTACTACTACTACTACTACTACTACATTAATTTATACTGATTTAAAGTTACAGTTATTCTTACTCGCGGGTTCCTTGGATGTTCAGGGGTCTGATAAATCAGAGGCCCTATATATATTTTCCCAATTCGTAGATTAACTTCCGACAATCAACTTCAGTAATTAATTTCAGCAATTACAGAAGATTCAAGTGCACTTCAATGCATAACATTTTTTAATGAGTATCGCAATTTTATATGCAGCAGATTCACTTCTTCTTTACAATACCACCACACTTTACTTCAATATAATTCATATAGACCAGTCTGCAATTAATATAACTCCAAACCAGAATCAACGAGATCATCACCTAGACCAAATAGGCCAGCGACTCTCTGTCGTCGCTTCTGCACATAATCTTTGTATTAGAAAGAAACGATACATGATTTCACTACACCCTTTTGGTGCGCGACTATTCTAATTACAAGGATTCGGCTAAATAATTCTAAATAATATTCGGATAGCGTACACTGGCACGCACGGTGGACTCAAACCTAGCAAGGAAAATAACAAGGTTTAGGAATCATCAATGATTCCTTTTATGTACATAGAATGGGCTAATTTAAAAGTTTGTGTGATTTTCTGCTTTAGGGAGTCCAACATGTCCTTCAAAATGTGTGATTCAATGAGATGTGCATAGAGCTGGCAGCCACGACTTGGGAAAGGATGGCGTTGCCTTGACTCTGCAAAAATGCTTCTTGAAGGTAGAGCTCATTGGCAAGCACCGCATCGTGCCAAAAGCTATAAAAGGAGGTGAAGATTCATTAAATGCATGGAAGTCTTGTAGATCATTGAAGAACAAGAAACATATACTCAAAGAGGCTTAAGGAGAGATTCATCCAAGGCTCAAGGAGCTAAAACATTGTAGTCCAAGCTAGGAAAATGCAGAGGAGGACATCACATGCACAATGGATTAAGGAGGGGCTATCAAGCCCACACCCTCTCTAGTCTCTTATAGAGAAATTGGTGTTTCTCTGTAACCCTAATTTTTGCATATCCTACATCTCTACATAGTCTATATTGTATAGAGTTGTTGACTTGACTAAATAGATCTTTTTGAGATGTTCTATAGCTTGTTGGAAAGCTTGTGAATGAAGTGTGGATAAAAGCTTAGGTGATTTGGATGAGTGTAAGGTAGGTGAATCAGAGTTTTGCTACAAGGTAGTAGAAAACATGTATGAAGGGACCTAGATATTGTAAATATGAGGGATTAAATTCCATCAGTTTCTATCAAAGAAAGAAACATCCTTTGAAGAATCTAGGAGAAGGATAAAAGCTTGGACATCAAGGTTAAGAGGTAATTTTTAGTGTAACCCTAATTTCTTATTCATTATGGTTAATCTAGGTCAAAAAGTGGAGTTGCTTGACAAAGACAACTATCAGCCATGAAGGTTCAGAGTCATGAACTACCTCATGAGCAAAGGTTTATGGCCTATTGTGTGTGGAAATGAATATAAGCTCAATGTGGATCCCAAAGATCCAAAGATCACCAATCAAGAATTAAAGATGTTGAAGGATTGGGAGGAAAGGAATAAGAGAGTTGTCTTCTTCATATCACAGGTAATCTCTAACACTATGACTGGTCATATATCAGAGTTTGATCATGCTCGAGATGCTTGGGAGGCCTTACAAAAGCTATATGCCACTTCCACAAGAAGCAAAAAGATGCAGCTTAAGAATGAACTCCATTCTTTGAAGAAGGGTAGCGGTCAATCTATTGTTGACTACACCTTGAGGGTGAAGGAGTTGAGGGAGAAATTGACATCCATTGCCTACAAAGTAGATGAGGAAGACATTTTGTAGATTAATTTTAATGGGCTGAGAGGGTAAGACAAGTGGAAACCCCTTATTACTACCATCTTGTATAGATATCCTCTACCAACTCTTGATGAGTTGATCCCACACCTAGTGGAAGAAGAAGTTTCCATAGAGGACATTTATCTATATCTGAGTATCCATTTTCCAAAATTTTACTTGAACTAGTTAGATAAGATTGTTTTGCATTGACATACAAAGTCTCATCAACTTTGGACGAGTATACTTAAGCTATGAAGTTTTGAAGACGATTGTGTTTGTACGTACTTCATCTTGTTCTTGAAAAATCGGGGTGACCCCTAGACTTGCTAAACTTATTTTTCAGTATATATTCTAGGAAAATTCATCAAATAACTTGCTTTAGTTAGCTAGACACTCAAATTAGATGTGTGCAAAAGCTCTCTAGTCGATTCATAATAGGTTATGATCTTTGAACATATTTTTAATTACCTTCACTTCCCAAAATAGAAGGCTTTTCAAATATTGTGAAGTGCAAACTTATTTTTTTTTATTCAATCATCTGAAAGTGAGGTTCCAAAGAACTTAGTAATTCTTTATGAACATTTTTGAACCTAAGGAAATACATTAGGCATATCTAAAGTCATTTTGGTTAGTGTAGATCAGGTTTTTGCAAACAACCCCACGTCTATGTATATCTCATCATCTCTTCGTAGAGTTCTACTTATAAAAAGAAGAAACACTAAGACCATGAGGAAGTATCGAAGAATGCCAATGTACTAAATAATGCCATGTCCACTAGGAGGAAGAGCAACACATGACTAGATCACAAGTTGAGGAGAGGTAGGAAAGTGAGGAGGAAGAAGAAGAAGAAGAAGAAGGAGGAGTGCTTGCATACATCCTGACTCTCAAAAGATTATGAAAGACTATGGAGACTGTTCAAGCTCATTGTCACCTATCTAAGCACTATAGTCAAGTAATCATGGAGCAACTACTAGAAGTAGATGATGTGGATGCACAATTTATAGAGTCCTTAGGTGCACTCTCCAAAATTGTGGGAGTGATTGATGCCATTTATTGTATGATGAACAAAGATAGCGTACACTATGATGAAATGCAATTTAGCACACTTCCTTGACCATGTAAAAATATAAAGATACTTGTCACCAATATTACACCATCTTCCACTGTACTTGTCACTATTGATCTTACGACCACTTCAATTCCAGTAACCCCTATCAAAACCATTCTCAAAACCACTGTAGAGACCACTTCATTAATTACACCCCATTCACCCCTCCCTATTCTATTGCCTATAAGAACCCATGAACCCCCTTCAGTAACTACTAGTGAACTACATGAAACCACTCAAATCAGTACCACGGATGTAAAAATAGCCACCAAACCTGTAAACACCTTGATCGTTGACCCTAATTTTGTATTTTGTAGTCCAATTTTTGATAGCCAAGTCCTCTCATCACACGATTATTAGAGCCAATCAACACTCCTCCTACCACCATAGCTTCCTTTGTTACACAACCAACCACATCCTTCCCATGTCCCCTCCAACCCGCCTTTGCCCCATTCCCACATCCCCAATGCTAATCCTTCCCTCTTCCATTCTCCTCTCCTCTTTCCTCCATGTTCTAACCACCACTAACACAAACTTTATGGTGGGAGAACTTTGACTCTATATATACACAACAAGGTCCATTGTATTTACCACAAACATCCATACAATTTTTATTGTGCATTGCATCTACTATTCCCTTATATGCAATGGACACCTCACACACTCTCACATATGATCCCATGGACATATCACCACCACTCACTATACCTCCCCCACCTCCCACAATTCCACCATCCTTGATCCCCCCTCCACACACAACTTTTTTCACTCCATACACTTCTCCCATCCCCCCTACATCATACACTCTTCAAAATACATCCACTTTTCATACATCTCTAGTTGACTCTGCTCTAAGAACAATGATAAATTGTGCCTACCAACTATGCCAAGAGAATAGTCTATTGGCACAGAGGAACATGATGTTTCAACACAATTAAGTCAACTACAAGAAATGATTTCAGATATGGTGGCTGCCAATGCCCTATTACAAGACCATCTGGCCACCTTATAATTTTCATATAATCATCTAGAGGTAAAGATATAGACCATGGACACACAAGTAGTCAAGGACCTAGAAGGCCACTGATAGATACAAATGAAAAGGAATGCTAAACTCAATTGGAATACAACCTTACTAAGATGCAATCTATAGTGAGGGAGGAGAACCAAAGGCTCCAATAGCAAAATCAAGAGAATTTGGAGGTGGCCATCAAGAACATGTAGGCGCATCCATTAACCCCTCCAAATTTCAGGCTATTCCTCCAGATAATATCATAATAATTTTGGAAGCTATGAAAATTTGTTTGAGGCACATGATAAATTGATTGAAGAAGTAAACTCATTGCAAGATCAACAACTAGCAGAACCACTTGCACCATCCACTGTAGTTCCCACAATGTCTACTTCAAAATCAGTTCACCTTGTCTCTTTACAAAACCTAATCCTATAGTTACAAACAAGATTGGAGCAGTACGAACAGCCTCCACCACCACCTGAGGCACCCAAAGAAGATGAAAAAATTGGAATTCTAGTGGATCTACCTACAAAGAAGAATACGAGCCCCAATCAACCACTAGGTGGAAAAATCACCAAGGAAGGGTGGGACACATTTGAGATCCTCCGATCACTATGGAGGAGGTAGGTCAATGAAATTGGTAGATACTAAGAAGAATTAGTGGCAAAACAAATTCTAGCCATGGAAACCATGGGAGAAAAAGTCTTGAAGTCAGAGTATTTTCAAAATATATCATACAAAACTAGTGAGGTTACCATTCCATTGCACCTACCAGATAATGTTTACTTTACAGTATTAAACTGTGAGACTGCAGATGAGCTTTGGAAGAAGTTATGCAATACATAAGAAAAAGAGACAACATCAAATAAAGTGTATCTGATGAGAAAATTATATGACCTTTGCATCAAGGACAAACATAGTGTTGTTGCTTGATATAAATGAGTTTCATGCTATATTCTTCAAGTTACATGCTTAGAAAATGGATATAGATAATGAAATGAAAGAAATCTTGTTGTTATGCACCTTGTTATCATCATGAGATACCTTTTGCACATCTATTAACAATAGTGCACTTGGTGGTAAAATGGTCTATGATGACATATGTGGAGCACTCTTGAGTGAGGAGATTTGTAGAAAATCTATGGTTGGCAGCAGGGAAAAAAATAAGATCCCCTCTTTAACTTGGAAGTATATCAATATGGGTGAAATGCCAACATATATTTCATGAAAAGTATAAAATATATGGCAAATCTTTATGATACTTCTCATAAAAAATATAGAAGTCCAAGCCTCTTCAAACTCAAGCTCTACATATTGTGCGACTTTGCACTTCTAAAAGGAAGGGTAGCTTGGGAATTCATAACAAAATGAGGGAGCATAAGTTTCTCCCCTTTATCCCATATGCAAGGCATTGAAATACCCTGTATGGATTCCTCTCTCGAAAGTGCAAAAATGCCGCCTCCTCAATCCCCTATCTATGGTTGCAAGTGAATCAAACAACATAGAGGCTTGTCTCATGCAATAATGCAAATGAGAAATCCTTCCTCAATGAGAAATCGTTGATAGAAGGATAGAGTTGGTTTTGTTAATTTCATCCTCTTCTTGTATGCAGAAAAGGAAGGGAGGAGCTCTCCCATGAGAGAGCTTGCTTGCTTTGTGAAGAAGAGATGGGGAGGCGCCTTGAGGAGCTCTCTCGTGAGAGAGCTCGCTTGCTTTGTGAAGAAGAGATGGGCAGGTGCCTTTTTATAGGTCAGCTAAAAATTGCATACTATGTGGGATAAATGGAGATACAATGCAGCCATCACGTGAGCTCCACAAATCGAGAAGAAGGGAGAGGGAGGGAGGAGAAGACTTTTCCTATAAATGCATATGCATGCACACCATATTTGGCGAAAATTCATCATAAAAATTATCTCTAATTTATATAAGTGGGCGGATATACCCACTTTTTTCCCTTCCTCTATATAGTTTATTGGGCTAAATTTTGATCCCTCTACATTCTTTAGATTAGCCACTTTTCTCTAAAAATCTTGAAAATTCGCCATTGGGCTATATAAATTGCCCTTAATACTTTCCCTAGTTGGCACTCATAGTGGAGATGCATATAATGTTCATGATTCTTACCAAGGAAAGAATCAACAATGTGGCAGGAGCAAGAAAAAGGAAAATAATGGTCAACAGAATAAGAGTATACGTAAATCAAGGAAGAGGGATATCGAATGGCATTATTGTCATAAGAAAGGACATGAAGAAAGATTATTATGCATTAAAGAATGCTAAAGGTAAAGGAAAAAATGTTGATGGGAACATTAAATAGCTACTTGCATCATCTACTTTGACCATGAAGATTAAAGAAATTAATGCTATTTCTAATGATGCTGATGTGTTGACACTTGATAACACTATGCCAACTAAGGCTCTTGTGGCTGATTCTCTTTCACATATGTGGTTACTAGATTCTAGTGCTTCTTTCCATGTGACATGACATAGAGAATAGTTTCTCTAACCATGCAGTAAAGCCTCTTGGTACCACGAGAACTGGTGATTCTTACCAGTGTGATGTTGTGGGGATTAGAGATGTGGTTGTGCAGTTCATTGATGGTTAAAAATTTACTATGCATAATATATGCCATGTAGCTCAATTATCATGCAATTTGATATTAGTTGGTCAACTTGATGAACTTGGTTACAAGGTGGTCTTCTATGCTCAGTCCTTTCACATATCAAAGGGCAATATGGTTATTGAAAAAGGAAGCAAAATTGGCTCACTTTATCCTTTATTTGTATCACTGAAAGAACACTTGTCAACTGTTACTGAATAGCCTATGGATTGTATTTGGCATGGCCGTTTAGGCCATATATCACGTACTGGAATGGAAAATCTTTCTCATTCTGGCTACTTACCTATGTTATCTTTCTCCGACTTTTCATTTTCTGAGCATTGTCAATATGGAAAGCAAACTAGGAATGTGCATAAGATGCACATTGAATCTTTAGCTCTACCTTTAGATCATGTTCATACAGATGTATGTGGTCCTACGCCCACAAGGTTGTTAGGTGTTCTCTTTATTTTTTCACTTAAATGATGCTACTAGAAAAGTCTAGGTTTATCCTATCAAAGGAAGGGATGAGGTATTCCCTACTTTCAAAAAATGGCTTGCTTCAGTTGAGAGTGAAAAATGAACTAAGCTCAAGGCATTACACTCAGATAACAAGGGTGAGTATACCTCACATGAATTAAGCCTTTTCTATCAATCTAGAGGAATTCATAAAGAGTTTACACCTCCTTATACCCCAATACAGAATGATGTAGCTGAAAGGATGAATAAAACTATTCAGGATAGAGTAGTTTCTATGTTGCATCATGCAAATCTTTCACAACACTTATGGGCAAAAGCAGTATTGATAGTAGTTCACATGATTAACATTTCACCTAGTACTACCAAAGGTTTGAAAGTGGCACAAGAGTTATGGATAGGGAAGCCACCATATTATGATCATGTTTGAGTTTTTGGGTGTGAAGCATATGTTCATATACCCAAGAACCTTAGTCAAATATTGGACCATAAGTCAAAGAAATTCATTTTTCTTGGATATGGTCAAGAAGGATAGTTTGGATATCGCTTATGGGATCCTAGAACATGATCAGTGATAAGAATTAGTGATGTAATTTTCAATGAGTCTAAGATGCACAAACAACCCATAAAGGAGGTTGAAGTGAGAAGAGTGGTGTTTGAGGATACTAGTCATCCAATTAGCATGCAAAAAAATGTTACACATAGGTATGTTCAAGAGAATGTTCGATCAAATCAATCTGCAAATGTTCCTATTTAGCAACTGTTGAGACACTCTACATGTGTCTCATATCCACCTGATAGATATGTTCTAGGTTTGGATTTTGTTATGCTAATAGATGCTGGAGAGCCTTCTTGCTACAAAGAGGCTATGTAGACACTGGATCATGTCAAGTGGGAGTGTGTCATGAAGAGTGAGTTGGATTCTATTCACAAGAATGGTACTTGATATTTAGTACCTTTTCCAAATGGCAAGAAAGCTTTACCATGTAAATGGGTATATAAGCTGAAATTAGCATAAGATAGTGCTTCTCCAAAGTATAAAGCATGACTTGTTGTAAAGGGTTTTAAGCAACAACATGGTGTTGATTTCGAGGAAATATTCTCCCCAATGGTCAAGATGACTACCCTGCACATGTTGCTTGGATTCGTTGCAATGGAGGACTTGGAGTTAGAACAAATGGATGTGAAAACTACTTTCTTGCATGGACATCTTATAGATGAGATCTATATGGAACAACTAAAGAGTTATGTAGTTCTCGACAAAGAAAGTCTAGTTTGTAAGCTCAAGAAGACCTTATATGGAGTTAAACAGTCCCTTAGACAATGGTACCAAAAGTTTGATGCTTTTATGAAGTCTTAAGGCTATTGTCGAAGAAATGAGGATCATTGTCTCTACACAAAGAGATGCTCACATGGTAGCTTGATATGCTTGATACTTTATGTTGATTGTTGGGAAGTCCTCTTATGACTTGTCAATTCTCAAAAGAAGTTGAGTGAGACATTTGATATGAAGGATTTCAGGGGATTCCAAACATATTCTTGGCATGCACATTACACGTGATAGGAGTAAAAGATGCATCTACTTGTCTCAAAGTGAGTACATATCCAAAGTACCACATGTTCAATATGTAGGGTGGAAAGGCATTGAGTACACCTTACCCACATATGTGAAATTGAGAAAAGTTGATTGCCCCAAATCAAATGAAGAAAAGGAATTCATGACTAAAATTCCTTATCAGTGTGTTGTTGGTATTCTCAAGTATGTTGTGGTAGCTGCGAGACTAGACATTGCATTGGTTGTGGGAGTTGTGAGTAGATATATGTGTAATCTAGACAAGCAACATTGGGAAGCAGTCAAGATGATTTTGAGATATTTGAGTGGCATTAAGGACAAGTTTCTATGGTAAGATAGAGGGAAAGCATCCATTATTGCTTACACAGATTTTGACTATGCTGGGTGTGTAGAAAATCATAAGTCTTCATTAGGGTACATTTTTCATTTTGCTAGAGGTGCTATCTCTGGGAGATCTCGTCTTCAAGAATGTATAGCTGTTTCCACCACAAAAGCAGAGTATGTTGTAGAAAGTGAGGCATGAAAGGAAGCATTGTGGCTTTCTAATCTTGCTTGTGACATGGGTCTTGTTGAGTTATTAAGCTCAACATGTGATGATCCAAGATGACACGTATCAGCTTTTTGTTTCTCTGACATGTATAGTGGTCACGCTCGTATATGTCAGGGATACTTCATTGAACTTTATTAGATTTATCTACCAAGAGTGAGTGCACAGTTTTTTCTTGCCAGATCACTCATTCGCATGCATTAGTTTTTTCCTTATGTACTGATCTTTATGTATTGCACTTGTATTCTTGTTTTTAGGTCATTCTTGTACATTCCTTTTTATGTAATAGAAGAAGAAGAAGTAGAAGATAATTCTTCCTTGCCTCAATCTGAGTGTGTTCTTCTCTTTGATTGTGAGTGTGTGTGTGTGTGAGCTCTCTTCCTTATCTCCTTCCTTGTGACATGGCATCAGAGCTAGTGTGACTGTGGAGAGCTCGTGGAGAAGGCCGACAGTGTAGAATATGCGAGAAGACATGGAGAAAGTGCGATTCACAAATGACCTCAGATTGCTACAAAGATTGGCATGAAGGTAGAAGACTTCAAAATATTTTCAAGAGTTATCCCTCTAGGGTCACTTGTTTTTGTCAAATAAAAGTTTTAGAGCCATCTCGACCTCCATTTTGAGCCCGCAAGGTGTAGCCCATAGAAAATCAGGTCAATTTAGGAAACTATAGCTTGCCTCATGTTTGGCAACAGTCATATATTCTAGATCCACAATTTCAAGCGATTTTGTGTATTGTTGATACACAAAAACTGTGTTTTACTAAGATCGAACTATCACATCATAGTGCGACAATGTTCAAGTAGAAGTGTTGCTTGTAGTGTTTTGCCGTGTTGTGAATAGCTACACAAATGGCAAATGCAGATGGAATGAGTCAGCTTATGAGTGATAAGCTAGAGAGCAACAACTTCCATGGTTGGAGATTCAAAATGAAAAATTTCCTGATGGGAAAAGGCTACTGGAAGTGCATTGACGAAGAAAACGAAAATGCTCGGCAATAACCAAAGAGGAATTGGACTGCAGACTAGTTAAGAGCATATGAGGAATGGTA
Source organism: Ceratopteris richardii (assembly GCA_020310875.1). Classification (NCBI taxonomy): domain Eukaryota; kingdom Viridiplantae; phylum Streptophyta; class Polypodiopsida; order Polypodiales; family Pteridaceae; genus Ceratopteris; species Ceratopteris richardii. The sequence goes on along the minus strand of CM035427.1, from coordinate 89,545,106 downwards.
TCAAGGAGCATGAAAGGTAATGTATTGGATATCTGTTAGCATACAAGATAGCATGATTGGGCACAGATAGGATGCCAAGATTCCAAAAGAGGCTTTGAACAGTTTGTTCACATTCTATGAGACCAATACAAAAGCACGAAAATTGCAACTCAAGAATAAGTTGCATACATTGGAGAAGAAGGGCATGTTGGTAAGTGACTACACCCTGAAAATCAAAACCATATGTGAGTCACTTGCATCTATTGGCGTGAATGTAGATGATGATGATAAGGTGGAAGTGTGACTTCGTGGTTTAGGAGCTACATATAAGCAGTTCAGAACTTCTATACAGACCAGAGAAAATATTCTGAATTTCGCTGATTTGGTATCCATGCTGATTATTGAAGAAAAGAATCTTGGTGAGGATTCATGCTCCCAAGGAAAGCCCAATTCTAAGAAGGTATTCGACTCGGGCAGAGGTAGAGGTTTCGAAAGTGGAAGAGGAAATAGTAACCAAGACCAAGGTCAACAATAGAATCATGCAAGAGGAAGAAGACAGTTTCGAGGTAGGGGGAGCCAAAGAGGTCGCAAAAATTTCCAAAGAAATGATTCAAGTAATGACAGTAAAGGATGCTAGAATTGTGGTAAACCTGGACACTTTGAACATGATTGTAGGTTGAAGAATCAAGATAATAGAAGGCAACAAAACAACTATGCATCCACGAGCGTAGATGATTCTGAGAAGCTGTTCATGGTTCAACATCACATGATGAATACAATTTCTGCTGGCGTTTCAAAATCGAATGATAATGTCTGGTATGTTGATTCAGGTGCTTCAAATCACATGACTAGTCATGCGTAATGTTTTAGTACTTTGTAGAAATTTCCAGTTCTTGGATATGTTGAAACAGGTGATAACACATCACACCCTATTGAGCATATAGGAAACATAGCATTGTTCATGGAGGACAGGAAAGTAAAACATCTTGCTGATGTGCTACATGTTCCAAATATAACAAAGAAATTGTTTCTCCTGGAAAATGGTTGACCAGGGATTACAAGTGAGGTTCAATGCTGACGGGTTATATGTAGAAGAATACAAACAGGATGGAAGATTGATTGCCAAAGGAAACAAAGCAGGTAGGATGTTCACCTTAAATGTGAAAATGTCTAAAATGAATGTAGCCATGTTTGCAAAAGGTGCAGGAGTCATTGCTGATATAGAGATTTGGCATAAGCGGATTGGACATGCAAACTTACAAAGGCTAAAATTGATGTAGTCAAAGGAGATTGTCCATGGAATACCAAATTTCAAGGTTGCAGAGATGCAAAAGGTATTGCAGCACGTCAATTTGGAAAACAGCCAAGAGCATCATTTCCAAATGACAAGCATGTTAGTGAGAACATACTAGAAATAGTACATAGAGATGTTTGGGGTCCTACAAAGACCACATCTATGGGTGGTTGCAGGTTTTATGTTACTTTCATTGATGACCATACATGAAAAGTATGGGTATATTTCATGAAAGAGAAGGGTGAGGTGTTCACTCACATCCAGACTTTTGAAGCTATGGTGATAAAGCAGACAAGGAAGTATATTCAGACATTAAGAACTCATGGAGGAGGTGAATACATGTGAAATAAGTTCAATAATTTTCTTAAAAATTATGGAATTCGGCATCAATTTTCATGCAGTTACACACCACAATAGAATGGCACTGTTGAACACAAAAATAGACATATTGCAAAAGTAGCAAGAGCCTTGATGGCTGAGGAGAATATGCCTCATTGTTATTGGGAAGAAGATGTTCATACTGCTGTATACATCATGAATAGAACTCCAACTACTGATGTACATCAAGTTAGACCTGAAGAAAAGTTTATAGGTGAAAAGCCAAACTTATCACATCTGAAAGTTTTTGGCTGTATTGCACATGTACATGTTCCAGATGAGTTGAGGACAAAGCTTGATCCAAAAGCAAAAAAAATGTGTCTTCATTGGATACTCCCTTGAGCAAAAAGGATATAAATGTTATAACCCACTCACACGACAGGTGAAGGTGAGCAGAGATGTGGTATTTGACGAAATGTCAAGCTTCTATGCAGGTACCAAAGAAGGACTGAATCTTGAACCAAATGACAAAGAAAATGTTGAAAAATCAAGTGCAAAATCTCAAGTTTTGAGTGGACCAAATGCATCACCAAGCAATAGTTCCAACTCAAATCCATGGAGTGAGAGATTGTGTGGAAATTCCAATCCAGCAAATTCATTAAATATATCTAAGAAAGGTAAAGAAAAGCTTTCTGCTGGTCATAAAACATGTGCAGGTTTTGAAGACATTGATGGAGATTGAAGCGGTTCAAAAAAGAGTCTTGATGAGGAACTTGGATTGCCCTCTGTGAAGACTCCAGGAGTAAGAAAGGCACATGCAGATGATACAAGGAGAAGTGACCCAGGACCAAGAAGATCTGGGAGGATGCAGAATTCTGTGCAACGATTGACATATGCTAGTTATATGGCTCCTCATTGTGCCTACATGACAAAGATAATACAAGATGCTGAACCCTCTTGTTTTGAAGATGCAATTGGAAACACATATTGGGAAAAAGTTATGGATGAGGAGATGGCTATGCTTTATGGAAATGATACATGGAAGCTGGTTCCATTGTCGAAAGGGAAGAAACCCATAGGCTACAAGTGGTTTTACAAGGTAAAGCACAATGCTGATGGTAGCATAAGCAGGTATAAAGCACCTTTGGTAGAAAAAGGATATGCACAAACTTATGGCATTTATTATGAGGAGACATTCAGCCTTGTAGCTAAAATGCCTACTGTTAGAACACTTGTTGCATTAGCTACAACAAAATGGTGGACTTTGCATCAGATGGATGTGAAGAATGCTTTTCTACATGGTGAGTTATAGGAAGAAGTATACACGGACCAGCCACAAGGATATGAATATTCAAAGAATCCAGAATATGTTTGCACATTGCAAAAGGCTTTGTATGGGCTGAAGCAAGCTCCTCGTGCATGGCATGCAAGGATTGCTGATTATTTAAACACCATTGGGTTTTCTATGTGTGATCCATATCATTCACTATATGCAAGGAAGGGTGATGATGACATCACAATTGTGGCTATTTATGTTGATGGCTTGATTTTAGGTGGTGATAATGAAGAAAGCATTAAAGAGGTAAAGAAACTTCTTATGAAAGCATTTGACATGAAAGATCTTGGTGTGTTGTGGTACTTCTTGGGCATTGAGTTCATACATACAGAAATGGGTATATGGATATTGCAAAGGCAATATGCCTTGAATATGCTGCAAAAGTATGGTATGGATGATGTAAGCCAATTTCTATGCCATTAGATCAGAATTTGAAGTTGGATACTACATCAAGTGAAGCATTGAAAAATGCTACTATGTACAGGAAAATTGTGGGAACTCTTATATATCTCACAATTACAAGGCTTGATCTAAGCTATACTATTGGACTTGAAAGTCAGTTTATGTAGGTTTCAAGGAACCCACATTTGGATGCTCTAAGGTGCACTCTATGTTATGTGAGTGCTACTTTGGATTATGCATTGTTTTATGAAGCTTGTGTAGATTTGTAGGTTCATGGATACACCGATGCAGATTGGGCTGGTAGTATTCTAGATAGAAGATCTATTAGTGGCTTTCTATTCCCATTTGGAGGTGAAACTATTACATGGAGTAGCAAGAAGCAACCCACTATTGCTTTGTCGAGTACAGAGGCGGAGTATAGAGGTGCTGCAATGGTAGCATGTGAGGCATCATGGCTGGAGATGCTACTTGCAGATTTAGATGTGGAAGTGCAAAAGCCTATCACCATCTATTGTGATAATCTTAGCAGCATACAACTAGCAGGAGACCCTGTTTTTCATGCTAGAACAAAGCATATTGAGGTACATTATCACTTCATCGGAGAGAAGGTATTAGTAGGTGATATTGATCTTGTTTATGTGAGAATAGATAAGCAGGTCACTGACATCTTCACTAAAGCACTTGGAGCAGAGAAGCTAAAGAAGTTTCGGAAGATGCATGGATTAGAGGACATGATGTTGAGCTTGAGGGGGAGTGTTGAGCTATCAAGCTCAACATGTGATGATCTTGGATGACACGTATCAGTTTTTTGTTTCTATGACATGTATAGTGGTCACGCTAGTATATGCCAGGGATACTTCATTGAGATTTATTAGATTTATCTACCGAGAGTGATGACACATTTGTTTCTTGCCAGCTCACTCATTCATGGACATTAGGTTTTTCCTTATGTATTGATCTTTATATATTGCTTGTACATTCCTTTTTATGTAATAGAAGAAGAAGAAGAAGATCATTCTTCCTTGCCTCAATCCGAGTGTGTGCTTCTCTTTGATTTTGAGAGTGTGTGTGTGAGCTCTCTTCCTTATCTCCTTGCTCATGACAGGTCTACCTCATCATGTACCTCGTTTGCTCAGTGATAGTCAGAGAGCCATTGCTTTGGCTAAGAAGCTGGTCTATCATGCAAAGACCAAGCACATTGAGGTGAGGTATCACTTTATTAGAGATTCCTTAGCCACTGAGTGCATTATTCTCGAGAAGGTTCATACTCAAGACAATGCTACATATGCTTTGACTAAAGCTCTACCACAAGATAGCTTTCGACACTATTGTCACTTGATGGGGGTTACTTCATTTATGATCTTACATAGTCACTTGTATATTGTATAACATGCCATCACGTGGGAGGTATAGTTTGTATACTTGCACTCAGATATTCTTTACCATTCTTCATTTTTCTCCTATAGTTACTTTGGGCATATTGGCCTTTAGTGGGAGATTGTTGCCGTTAGTTTCCATGTGAAAGGCCAAATGGCCACCGCACACTTTTGTATATGCTCTTTAATAAGACATGTAATGGCCTAGTCAGTGATAGATTGAAAGTTTGACCGGATTTGTAACACCTAAGAAGTCTATGTTCGTGCTCCCTATGTATTGTGTTTTCCTGTGTATTCTGTAGCCTTTGTGTGGAGTATCGTAAGTGGTGCTTGGAGCTCGATTTTCTACTATGAGGATATTTTCGTGGAGCTCTCAAGAAAGAGAGTGCACTATGGTGCATCACCATCAAGATACTTCTTATAGGGTGGATAATTCACAAGAGAGGGTAGGATGAAAGTGCTTAGTAATTCTTTCCTCTCAGGAGCTTCAAGAGTAGTTATGAAGTAGTAGCATTAATAAAATCAGGTTTTGACAAAGGGTCACTAAAATACTCGGTGTAACTAGCTTTGACCCAAATGTGTCGTAATTCCTCTGAGTTCTGAAGCTCTTCAAATTCTCGTGAGAAAAACTAATATTTGCCCCACTTGGTACCATCAAAACAAAGCATAGCATCATAGATAAAGTTATCATCTATGAGGGGTCCTGCTAGACCTTGAAACAAGTGTGAGTTGCTATGAACTTTCTCAGTGCATCCCAGAGGAGGGTCGTCGATAGGCATCAGTCCCATGAATCCTTGAAATTCTGGTGGTTGCGATGTAGGATAAGACTCAGCTAATAAATTACCCAAATTGACCATTGGCATGTTGGGGCCAACCTCAAAAGGTCTTTCAGCTTGCATGATGATTGAAGTGTGTATGGAGATGATCTGCTACAAAATATTAACACATTAGTATGTAAACAAATTATGATCCGAATAAAGTGAGACCGCAATCCCTTTCAATAGCCGATGTGTAACCTGTGTAGCGGAGTGTTGTGAGGCGGTTTATGGAATGATTTTTCATAAACTAATGCAGGTCACTAGACACATACATGCTTTACATATTGCATACATTGCTTGATGAGATTTGATTACAAGTGACTGTGGGTTAGTGTGGGTGAATTTATACAAAGTTCAGTCATGAGTGACTATTAGAAGGGTAAGGGTTATTCATGATCGGTGTTATATTATACAATGGATCATGTGAAGATTGTTGGATGCATTTGGTGGGTTGTGTTCTTTTGCTGAGGTAAAAATGATGATTCTGCAGGTTATGGTGTTGATGGATGAAGAGATTTCAAAGGGTTATATATTACATGACTTGCGTTTTGAGGTAAAAATACAAATCTTGGGTACCCAGATCTGCCTGGGTGTGGGTGGGTTTGTTAGGTACTCTGTGGTGATCCAAATCTATCGGGTCCTCATCAATGGAACATAAGGTTGAGGGTAGGTTGGATATTGACTTTGCTTGGACTTCTTCTTATCACTATCTGTGCTGTTGAAAACTATTGCTACTTTCTAAGCTTTTGGCACCCATATTTGCTTTTTGCCACTTGTCTTGATCTGCTAATATTGCCTTCACCTTTGTGTCGTATGGTATGATCGTCGGTTGGGGTTCCTTTTTTATGGTTGACTTTGTGGATGCCATGGTTGAGAGGTCTGGTTGACACTCTGCTTTGGAATAGACAGGAGGTCCAATACTTGTGTGACTTGCCCATCAAGAAGTGAGGCATTCTATACAACAGATCTAGGCTGGTCCATGCGAAGTATGAAGGAAGAGACACAGGAGTCTATGGTCCCCATTTGTCTGCTGATGAAGCCCACATGACCGCTGATGTAATCCCCTTCCTATGCAAAGGAAGATTAGGGGAAGATCTCTTGACATCCTCCTCACTCGCAACCATCCATCACCAAGCTCTCATGGGTTGAGTTTGGAAGGAACGGGCGTAGCAGATGGATTTGGCCAAAAATCTTCCAGTCTGCCTTTGCAGTCATTTCATATGGTATGGGGCTACATGCCTTAGGTAGGGTATTGCTAAGGAAGTCAAGCGGTATCACTTGCTACTAGTCTAAGGTCTTAATCTACAAGGAGTATTGTTAGGATCTTATCTCATGTGCACATAGAGGTTATAGATGCAGAAAACACATAAAAATAGACACCCAAGAACACAAGATAGAATGCATTATTGGGTGCAATCTCCCCTCATGCACTATGTTTTGATAGTCCATAGAGTGCTTGTATTTATAGGAATTTTTGATTATGTCGAAAAGAGTGGTTACATGAGAGCTGCTTCAAAAAGCAAGCGTGAAAATAAAAGTTGGTAATGTTTATGGAAAGCCTTTGATTTTAATATAAAAAATTGTAGTCTACAATGACCCTTATTCTAACCACTACTTTTCTAACTATTTCTAACAATAGAACCTTCTACGCGGGTTTATTTACAAACTAAATAAATTATAATTCGGATTATTGATGTTTGCCTTTTCACGCCTTTCATGATCCTCATGAACCTTCAAATGCTATATCAAAAACATTAAAACACATTAATACACTAAAATATTAACACTCCAACAATTCCTTGTTCAACACATTCCATAATTCATAACATGCCCCTCAGTTGAAAAAGCAACTGACCTCAGTTGATAAAATAATAAACATGGATAGCCAATCACATGTTGCATCACTGAATGAAAATAAGCATGTTCCTTGTAAAAACACATGCATGGAAATGCTCATGGAGGCGTTAAATTATTAAGATTATCTATGTGGTGCTGACATAGTCTAGGGTCCATGGGTATAGAAAGAACAAAAGCCTCTTGCTACGGACTTTCCTTGCTCTCAACTTCGATCTCTTGAACCTAGTTCTCACCCAAACAAGTTATCTTGGACCCTCAATCTAATGCTTCCGTCTCGGGATGTACATTGGGGAAATGTACCTTAACAAGATGTACCCTGGTGTGATGTACCTTAACAGGATGTACCATGTCTGGATGTACTCTGACACCATGTACCCTGAGACGTGGCGTGTCACACCATGCCATGCCGCCTTGCCCAAGCCTTCTTGAAAAAGTAAGAAAGAGCTGCAAGTTATGTTAAATATAAGAGGAGAGAACTTGAGTCACGACACCAAGAGAGAGTGTAGTGGTAAAGCACTTCTCTTGTGTGAATGAGGTTGTGGGTTCAAATCCTCCCACCGTAGTGAATATAGAACTCCTTATTGCCACTCATACATTAAAATTGGTTCGCGCATAACCAACGGTCGCCAAGGGAGCCTCGGGTGCCAAAGATGCCAAAGTTATGCCTTAGTTATGCCTAAGTTCTATGCCTTAGTGGATGCTTTGGAGTAAGCCGAAGGAGTAAACGTAGGAGTAAATGTAGGTGTAAAGATAGGTGTAAACGTAGGTGTAAATGTAGGTTCTGGTTCTGGAACTAGAGCAGAAACAGAAACAAAAACCAGAAACTGAAACTGGTACTAGAACCGGGATTGGAATCGGAAACGGAAACTAGAATCCGAATCAGAATCCGAATCACAAACAAAGAACAACAAAATAGACCCCTCCATATTGATGCACACAGAGCTCTGATACCACTATTGTCAAGATCTTATCTCACATGCACAAAGAGGTTACGGATGCAAAAAACACAGAAAGATAGACATGCAAGGAGACGAGATAGAACAAATTATTGGGTGCGATCTCCCCCCATGCACTTTGTTTCGATAGTCCATAGAGTGCATGTATTTATAGGAATTTTTTATTATGTAAAAAAGAGTGGTTACATGAGAGCGACTTCAAAAAGCAAGCATGAAAATAAAAGTTGGTAACTTTTATAGAAAGCCTTTGCTTTTAATATCAGAAATTGCGGTCTACAATGACCCTTATTCTAACCACTACTTTTTTAACTATTTCTAACAATAGAACCTTCTATGAGGGTTTATTTACAAACTAAATAAATTATAATTCAAATTATTGATATCCGCCTTTTCATGACTTTCACGCTCCTCATGAACCTTCAACTGCTATATAAAAAATGCAAAAACACATTAATACATTAATAAATTAACACTCCAACAATTCCTTGTTCAACACATTCCATAATTCATAACACGGAGCCTTGTTTAAGATTTAGGTCCACTGAGTGCACGTATAACCAATCTTGGCCAAGGATAAACGATTCTATCAGGTCATCATCATGGTACACTAGGAGTTTCGCAGCCATTGTCATCTCGTGTATGAGGATAGGAAGGTCCACCTCACCCATGTAAGGAGTTTCCATGCCCAATGAGGTATGCTTCAATTGGCCGCATTTCTAATCTTGATTCCTTGTAGTGGTACCAGGTAATTGCACTAGTCACAGCACCTGAATCAATCAGAGCCCTAAGCTCATGGCAGATGTTGCCTTGGTCTAGCATGACTGTAATGAAGGGTCTCCTATCCACTATGCTAGGATGAGTAGTTGACTTTGTTTGACACATGGCCATGGGGTATCTTGGTGTTTTTGTAAGATGGCTATAATGGTGTCTCCCTAGTCCTTGTCTTCTTAGCTTCATGCATTTAATGCATTCTAGAGCTTCTACTTGAGCTTCCTCACATATTCTCTTTTCTTCCTCCTTATGCCTCTTTGCCAACATGTACCTTGTAGGCATGTGATAAGTGCAATAAAATTCACTATGTACTTTGGATCATGAAAGAGAAAGAGTCGATACAAAACAAATAGGTTCGCACATCGACTAGCTCAAAAAACTTACTATCTATGGAAGAGACAATGAAATTCAAATGCTCATAGCGACCAGGGTGATTAAAATTAGAAAACATCCTTTTATGGGAGTGGTACACATAGGGTTGAGTGTATATAATCCACAAAGGTATGAGGAATAAGAAAAATACACTAAACGAATGAATCAAACACTCAACGGTGGTACCTCCTATTTTTCAAGAATACACAGAGATTGATCCCGAGATAGAATAACTAAGATTCCTCCCAATTGAACCAAATGCTATCAAAATTTACATCCATAAACAAGAAACTAAGTCATCTCATATCCAATTTCTATCTCTATAGAGAGAGCAACAACCTCTGCAAGATTACTGTTAGCAAATAAGATGATGCAGAGAAATGAAGGAGCAAGACAATGATGGCCACACGTGTATGTACATTGCTTCCATGTATTGTACAAGTGTTTTGAAGTCTTTATATAAACTCTAGAAGTGATCCATGTCTTCTAAAAGTGTATTTTGAGTTTAAATGAAGGTGGGAATGGTTGTTGGAGGGAATCAATTCACTTTCCTACAATCCAGGAAAAGTAAAGATCTAGTTTGATCTACTTTTAACTGATTGATTGATTGATTAAATGCACCTCAACCACCACAAATTCGTGGACCTTGGGCTCTCTCTTTCTTATTTTACATGTTTAAAGATCAAGGCTTTTACAATGGTAAAAGATCCATGAAAAATCTTCTTAAAAAATACAATAAGTAAGCATAAGAAAAAAAACTCTCCAACAGATATTCCTTCGACATAATCCAAGCCATAGTCTTTGATGTAGATCAAATCCACCTCAATCATAGTGTAAGCTTGATGTTCCAAAAGCTCCCTCTCAAGCTAAAGTATGCTTGAGTTTTCATTTTCTAATAGGATGAATACCTGCCATAACTTTGAATCTACAAAGCTTTATTCCATCAAGTGCCTTCCTCATCATATCTACTACTTGCTTTTCAGTTGGAACAAAAGAAATGTCAATCTCCTTTGCCATGAGCTTCTTCCTGATGAAGTGGTAATGAACCTCTATGTGTTTGGTTCTTGCATGGAAAATAGGGTTTGCTGCTAGATGCATTGAACTTACAGTATCTCCAAATATGTGAGGCTTGGAACTCACAAGTCCCAAATCTGTATACAATGCTTTTAACCATATTGCCTCTTGCATTGCTATGGTCAAACCTCTGTACTTTGCTTCAATTGAGGATAAAGCAATTGTAGGTTGCTTCTTTGAACTCCATGATACTAGCTTTGAACCTGCAAATGCTAAGTAACTAGAAGTACTTCTATCATCCTTAGTTCTTGCCCAATCTGCATCTGAATAGACTTTGATATCCAAATATGAAGAATAAGGATAGAATATACCTTCATTGATTGTACCTTTGAGATACTTAAGTACTCTCTTAGCTGCATGCATGTGTGGTCTTCTCAGTGAGTGCATAAATTGACTAAGCACTCCGACACTATATGAGATGTCTACCTTGTATGAGTAGCATATATCAAGCTAGTAGCTACCAAGCTTTGATAATCTTTAATGTCTTCAATTTTCTCACCTTCACAAACACTAATTTTATGATTCATCTCCAAAGGTGTACCTGCAATTTTAGTATTCTCCATTTTGAACTTGAGAAGTAGATCCTAAATGTATCTTCTTTGAGTCAAATACATTCCTTCATCTATGTATATCACCTGCATACCTAGGAAATATGTGAGCTCACCTAAGTCATTGATTTTGAACTCCTCTTGCATGTGTCTCTTGATCCTTTGAATGTCATTCAAATCATCACCTGTCACAATAATATAATCTACATATACACATAGATAGATAACCTCATTGTCATCCCTATTTATGAATAGAGAAGGATCTAAGTTGCTAGTTCTGAACCCTTGATCTTGAAGGAACCAACCTATAATTCCAAGCTCTACGAGCTTGTTTCAATCCATACAATGCTTTCTTAAGTCTCCAAACATAAGATGCTTGATTAAGGTTTTCAAAACCTGGTGGTTGTGACATGTATACCTCTTTACTTATCCAACCATTTAGAAATGGATTTTTTACATCAAGTTAGAGGAGTCTCCGATTCCTTGCAGCAGCTACACTTCTCAATGTTCTAATTGTAGTCATCTTTGCAAGTGGTGAGAATGTTTCCTCATAGTCTATACCATGAGTTTGTGAGCATCCTTTGGCAACTAATCTTTCCTTATACCTACAAACTGATCCATCTGAGTTTCTTTTAACTTTCTATATCCATCCGCAACCAATTACCTTTTGATTCGTTGAAATTGGAACCAATCCCAATTGTCCATCTCCTTCAATGCATCTAATTCTTCTTTCATGGCCTTTTCCCAATTAGGGTTTCCCTTTTCCTCTTCATAGGTTGATGGTTCTACTAAAATTGAATCTTTTGCCAAGTAGATTGAATGCTTTGTAACAAATGTGGAATCATGTCCATACCTTTCTCGTTGTTTCTTCTCTCTTGTTGATCTTCTAGGGGCTTGCTTGGAACATTCTCCAACCTCTTGCATCTTTGCTTTGCCTCTTGACTTCCATGGTTTGTTTTCTTCAAACACATCTCTACTTGTAGTGAATTGCTTGGTTGAAGGATTATAGAACTTGTAACCCATCTGAACTCTAGCACAATGTTAAGTACCACGTTAAGAAGCTCCACCTCCTTAATGTCAATCTGTGGAAGAGATAGGAGTGATATGAAGATCGTGAATGTGAGATGAAGTGAGAGTGAAGGTGAGAAGCATAGAGATGCACACACACATACACACAGACAATGAAGAGACAAGTAAGACACAATGGAAGGTAGGAGAATAGATTCTATTGCTCAAGATCTCAATTACAAGCTGAAGCTCACTCTAGCTCATACAAGTCTACACTTTTGTTTAGATTCTAGACTAGTTTTGATCGGTTTCACATCTAGTGACCGACATAATTAAAAAATAGGTTCTAGGTGCTATTTGAAAGGGTAAATGGAATCTAAAAATAACCAAAATTGGTAGGCTCATTCTACCTAAGATCCTCAAGCTTGAAGACTCCTCGGCTTGCACAAAATGGAGCTATGAATTACAAAAGTGATTGTTCTATGTTACATATGGTACAAGAGTGATGAAAATCACTATTGGGAGTTTCTGAAAAGTGTTTATAAAACATGTTTGTTTGAAAAATAATTCATCTGGCTCCCCTCTACTTCATTGTAATCCGCCTTCACATGTTTCCAAGATGTCTGTGCCTCTGGCTGCTGCCAACACCCCCCTCCCTCTCACTTCTGTCGTCCTCGACAAAACCTTGTTGCGGGGTCTGTCGGATATAATTTTGTAGGAGGTCCTGAGTAAGGGTGTGTTCTGAAATGCGGATACCTCTTGCAAGATCGATTTTGAGTTTTTCCCAATTTATGGGTTGAGGTTCATCTGGTGGTGGGATTCTGTAATGTGTGGAGTACACCAATTGTTCACAGGCAAATAATTGGAGTAGATGTGTGGGCCTGCTGATGAACACCTCTCAATGGTATTCCCAAAATCATGTAGTAAACATTTCTTTGAAGGTCATTTTGTAGCATGCCGGTAGATATTTGATGCCACAGTGCCAGACATAACACACCTGGAGCGATGGTGTCATACTCATGTCATATGCTAAATCTTGATTGCCATGCTCGAATCCTAGGGTGTTAACATGTGGTGCCTTGACGCGATGGAAAACCTTGAATACAATCTGCATCATGTCAAAGCTTTCGACAGTCATATGCGCTACTACATCATCCATTTGTCGTAAGTGAGGGAGCCAGTGGTGAATAGTTGCCATCACATATCGTACTATGGGTGGTCCGGTGGGTGGCCTAAAATATGGGTAATTGAGCCAGTCCTGGCACTGCTTGTTGTTCTGTACCTTGATTGCAAAGGCCTTCCAGGAGAAGCAATGTGGCATTGGTCAGGGTTATACTTCAAATGGAGTGGTGCCTTGACCCATGTGCTCATCATTTCTGGATATTCCTGTAATAAGTCCTAGTGCCAAGTTGGTTGAAAGATTTCTCCTCTCTACACGTCCGTTGGCAAGTCTTCAGGCTCAAACTGAGTTGCGTGGGAGGGTTTCTTGCCCGTTTCTTTTTTGATGGCCAATTGGTATTCTACCATTAACATAAAATATGGCTTATATTGCAGCTCATGCCTAGATATATGCCTGCGAGGGGCCAAATGAGTGAAATAAGGTGATTGTAATATTCGTTCCTCTCATGGACATTGCGTGTAATTGTGCTTCTACCCTTGCGGAGTGGGTCTGGCCAAGTTCTTCTATAGTCTTCATCCACGTGGGAGTAGGAAGTTTGAATGTGGTCTGACCTTCAGTCGTGACACGTCCGCCTGGGATGGGTTGGGGTTCATAAGCTTCTGTCAAAGGATGTGGATGGTCTGGGAGAGGCAGGGTGTATAGGAGAGACTAGAGGGATGGGAGGTGAAAGAGGAATGATTGGTGTGGTGGGTACTTCAACAACTGTGGTGGTCTGTACAATAGAGGTGCGAGGCAGGGAGCCGATGACGATCGTTTCTTTTGCCAAAGATCCTTTAGGGATGAGGCGGGCTTCTCGAGCCTGTTGTGATGAGTGGCCATCCGTTGGTACATGAATGTATTGACCAGGTTTTGATAACAAACATATGCGATGTGGATCAAACTGTGGTAGTGGTTTTCTTTACAAATAGCGTAATGCTTCATTAGTGCCAACTGACTTCACTAGTTCTCTGAAACCTCGAATGTAGGCTTCTTCAAAGCCTCCTGTAGCAAGTTCTTGTTCTACAAGCACTTGGCTTTCTTCTTTCGATAGCTTTTTACGTGCCCATACTGCTTCCATGGTGCGATATAACTTCTTGATTGCCAAGGTGTAGGTACCTACTTCAAATGTCTCATCTTCATAAGTACTCTTGTCACCCTGGGTATCAATGTGTTGTTCTTGTTCATCCGTCTGCACATTCTCTTGAGATTCCTGGCTTCCTTGACTAGCTTCATCATCTCCATCTTCATCATCTGTTTCTGTCCTTTCTTCTTCTAAGTTGGATACTACTTATGCTTGCTGTTGATCAGGCGGAGTGGTAGGGTAGCTTGGTCGTTCATATTCTTGAGAAAAAAATTCACCTTCAGAAAACTGAAATTCGTTTGAAAAAGCGTTCGGCATTTCAAAATCGAACGTGGTATTCATTGGTTCCGCTTCCAAATTGGGTATCGAAAAAGTAAATTCTTCCGCCCCAATGGTGGTGGGAATTTCTATGGTAGTGGTGGTAGGTTCCTGGATGGTGATTGCTTGAGAGGTAACTGCACTGGTAGTGCCTTCTGTGATGACAGGTCATGACATTCGTATGCGAATCGGTTGTATAGTCACAGGGGGTTTTGTAGGTGACTGTTATAGAGATGGTTGAGGAGACGGGGACTCTCGAACTTGTAGGCATGGGATAGATCCTCGCATGTGCTTGCGTGCCCATCCCTTGCTGGATTTTCTGGCCTTCTTGGCGGTCCCTTTGAACACTTTCAATTCTTCACTTGTCATTGCGCACTCTACTGGCAAGTCATATGCCAAACACATATACACAATTCTCATGAGAGCACAACATCCATGGATGATTTTTTTCCTTTCCCATCTATGTTGCGCTAAATACAATTGATCAATAATCCAACTTGTAAGATCAATTGTTTGGGGCCCAATACAAGCTAAATAAAATCCAAACCAAATACTCCTCTAAGGCATAGTAAAATGATCCTGTGCCGGGAATGCAAAGTGTTGTATACATATACGTAATGGCTTAGATAGATCAGGTGTGATTGCCGAAATGTCTTCCCATTTGGTAACATCACCACGCTTCATCGGCTCTGGAATCAGCCTTTCTCGCTCTATCGGCGTGTGATTTTGATGGATCTTAATCGCAGCTCGAATCAAATCCTTTGAAAGATAGAACTTCTTAAAAGGGGGGTCATTTACTAAAGATGTCAAAATAAAAGTGCCCAAAAAGTCCTTGTTCTCTGAGGCTATCAGTGTGGTCATCAGGTAGTAGCATTTATAAAAATCCAGTTTGGGCAGTGGATCACTGCAGTATTCGATAAAACCTGCTCTCGCCCAAACATGCTTTAAGTCTTTTGTATTCTGGAGCGCTTCAAATTCTCTGGAGTAGAACTTATACTTGCCCCACTTACTGCTATCAAAAATCAAATTGGCATCAACAATAAAATCGGCATCTGCCAAAGGTCTTGCTAAACCTTGAAACGAATGTGAATTACGATGAAATTTTTTGGTATATCCCATAGGAGGGTCATCGATTGGTATAGGTCCTAGGAATCCTTGAAATTCTGGCGGTTGTTCAGTAGGATATGATTCAACCAGTAAGTCAGCAAAATTTACCACAAGTGCACTGGGGCCAGCTTCAAGTGGTCTTGTCTACATGATGAGTGATGCGAGTGTGGAGAAGATCTGCTACAAAAGATTAGCACATTAGTATGGAAATTAATCATGATCCCATTTAAAGTGAGACCGCAATCCCTTTCCATAACCGATGTGTAACCCGTGTAGCCGAGTGTCGTGAGGTGGTTTATGGAATGATTTTTGCAAAACTAATGTAGGTCTCTAGACACCTACTGTAACATAATCCTGGTAGGAGATGGTTGAACCACACCCTAAGAGAGAGGATTAGGAAGTAATCCTCAACCATGGCTTTTGGGGCAAGTGGTTAGCCCATCACATTCCTAACCAAGAGGTTGTGAGTTCAATTCCTTACATTGGTATCAGAGCCTAGGAAGTAGGCTTGGGCAAGGTGGAATGATCCAATGGCCTCTAAAAAAGGCGCTTGGGCATCCTCTATGTGAAAGGGTAGGAATTGTGGAAGGCGCGCGCGTCGGTTTCAAGGATGGACCTTACAATGATTGGGGTGTATCTCTCAATCCGTATGTCGGATTGAGGCATGTAATATACCGTTGGAAAGCTCTCGGAACGAACTTTCCAATGAGCTAGCTTGGAAGTGTGAATTCCTTGGGAATCCTTGGGTGGCACTTGATTGAGTGTTCAAGATACCAAGCATGGGTGAGAACAAGGTTCAAGACTGAGGTTGAGAACAAGGGCTCGAGACACCAAGGTTGCGAACAAGAAGGTTCAAGACACCGAGGTTGAGAGCAAGGGTTCAAGAGACCAAGGTTGCGAACAAGGTTCAAGAAACTATGCGAGGTTGAGGGACATGAATTCAAGGGCACCTAGGGGTTCAAGGGACTGATCACCAAGGCTAGAGGGATACAAGAGTAGATCATTGAGGACAATGATCGACCAAGGGGGGAAGAATGTAACATAATCCTGGTAGATGGTTGAACCACACCCTAAGAGAGAGGATTAGGAAGTAATCCTCAACCATGGCTTTTGGGGCAAGTGGTTAGCCCATCACATTCCTAACCAAGAGGTTGTGAGTTCAATTCCTTACACCTACATGCTTCAGATAGTGCATACATTGCTTGATGAGATTGTTATTATAAGTGATGTTGGGTTATGGTGTGTGGATTTGTACAAATTTTAGTTGTGGACGAGTTATTACAAGGGTAGTGTTTAGTAGGGGTGGGAATAATGTTATTCAACGGGTTTTGAGGGGATAGTTGGATACGTTTCGGCATCCACTTCCTAAGAGTTGTTGACCGAGTGGTATGTTTCTGCTGAGGGGCAAAAGGTGATATTGGATGTGGTGGTATTGAGGAGTGAAAAGATTTTTGAGGGGTATATATTACATGGCTTGAGGGTTGAGCTATAATACATTGTTTGGGTATCGAAATCTATGTGGGTGTGGGTCGATTCATAAGGTACTTCTTGGCAATCCAAATTTGTCAAATGTTTGTACTCGGAGAAGAAGGTTGAGAAGACTTTGGATAATGCCTCTGATTTTGCTGAAACTTCGTCTTATCCTTGTCTGCATTGTTGAAGTCTGTCGGCCCTTTCTATCCTTTTGGCACCCATATTTGTCTTGTGCCACATGTTTTGTGATGCTGATACTGCTTTCCTCTTTGTGTCGTCTGATATTGTCGTTAGTTTGGTTTCCTACGTTGTGGTTGACTCCTTTGTGGTTGAGGTTGAGAGGTCGGATATACACTCTACTTTGGAAAAGAAGGGAGGTCCAACACTTGTGAAACCTGCCCATTAGGAAGTGCATCGTTCTCTATCAAAAATCTAGGCTCGTCCGCAACAAGTGTGGAAGGATGGGCACCACAGGGTGTTGCGCCCATTTGGCTGGTGATGTAGTCCACCTGACCGCTAATGTACCCCACCTGACCCATCTGTTGGGTGGTGACCTCTTGTAGTTTGCAGGAAGACCAAGGGAAAATCTCTTGACGTTCTTCTGAATAACAACTATCCATCCCCAAGCTTGTGTGGGTTGGGGTGGACGTAGCATGACTTGTTTGGCCAAAGATCTTGTGGTCCTCCATCGCATGCAGTTCATATGGTCTAGGGTTACATACCTCAGGCGGAGTGTAGTTGGGAAGTCAAGCGGTATCACTTGCTGTTGATCTAAGGTTCCAATCTGCAAGGAGCCTTGTCTAAGAAATAGGTCCATTGAGTGATCGTATAGCCAATCTTGGCCAAGGATTAGGGGTTCTATCAGGTAGTCGTCATGGCACACTAGTAACTTTGCTATCATGTTGATGTCGTGTATGAGGAAAAGAAGGTCCACCTCACCCATGCAAGGGGTTTCCATGCCTCCTGGCCCTATGAGGTATGCCTCAATTGACCTCATTCTATTCCTGAGTCCTTATAGTGGGACCATCTAATCGCACTAGTCACAACACCTGAATCAATTACAGCCCTGAGCTTATGGCAAGGGTTGTCGTGCTGTAGTCTGACTCTAATGAATGGTCTCCTATCCACTATGCTATGATGAGTATTGGACTTTGCTTGAGACATGGCCATGGGGTATCTAGGTGTTATTTCCAGATGGTTATACTGTTCTCTCCCTAGTCCTTGTCTTCTTAACTTCATGCGCTAAATGCGTTCTATAGCTTCTACCTAAGCTTCAACTTGTATTCTATTTTCTTCCTCATGTTTCTTTGCCAACGTGAGTTGTCTAAGCATATCCTCAATAAGAGGTTCCTGATATAACTTGAATCTACAAACACTAATGTAATTAGGCATTATGTCTCCTTCTAAGGTGGCTAATTGTACTCTGCCACTTGTCGAGAGTCTGTTAATGATCATAGGTCGATAACCTCGCTTTTCTAATTTCTGTGTGTGTTGTTTTAGCGTATATATTAGGGCTAAATCTCCTTATTTTAAGCCTTTATCTTTCACATGCGCATCGAAATAGCCTTTCTATCATTTCTTTGCTACATATATGCCTGCTACTGCTTTCAACCTGGTTTCTCCTAATCCTTCCAAGTCCATTATTCTTGTTGATACTTCATGGTTAGTCCACTGATGTTCTTGTGCAACCTTAAGGGTCGGTATCAAGAATTCCAAAGGAAGCACAACATTTTGACCAAAAACCATCTGAAAGGAATTTGCATTGAGTACGGTCTTGTAGGCCACTTGGTATGTAGTTCTGCTTGACCATTGGCATGAGGACGATATGGTGTAGATTTCTTGTGAATCACCATAAAATCTTGTAACAAATATTAAATGACTTGGTTTAGAAAGTGAGTTCCTCGATGGATCACTAACTCTATAAGAAATCCATAATTTGTAAAGACATTTTCAAATAAGAATTTTGCAGTCGTGTGTGCATCATTCTTTTTTGTGGCCTTGGCCTCTACCCATTTGGTAAGATATTCCGTCGCAACAATAATGTATTCGGCATGTGTACCTTTTGTAGGGGGGTTAATGGGTCCTACAAAGTCTATACCCCACTTATAAAATTCACGTCCTCCCATCATGGGTTTCAATGGCATTTCAACCTTGCAAGTAGGAAATTGAGTTCTTTGGCACACATCACATCTCTTAACATAGGTATGTGCATCCATGTCAAGAGTGGGCCACCATAATCCTGCAAACAGTATGGCTTTGATTATCCTATTAGGGCCAAAATGACCTCCTACAACACCTTGGTGTGCAGTCTCTAGTATGTGCAAATAATCACTTTCATGAACACATTGTCTTAGGTATCCATCTCTTCCTCGTTTGTATAGATTGTTGCCAATAAGTGAATAGTCTTGAGCTTCCTGCTCTAGACTTTGTTGTTGTGCTAAGGTCATTCCTTGAGGGAATGTTTTCGTCCTCAAGTACGTCACTAAAGGTTCACTCCATTCTGGTGTGAGAGACACATGATATAACGTAGCATGTTCTACTGGTGGTCTTTCACAACAAATAGGGTGTTCTTTACACAACTTGTAGATGTCTGCCTCCATCGAAGGCCAATATACTCCTAGTCTATGTAGAGTCTGCAACGTAGGATGTTTTGAATGATGTTGCTTTAATGCACCTACATGTGCTAATTGCAACCAATTCGCATGTTCATATTCATCTACACAACAACTAGAATCTTTTGATTATCCTATTTGTATATGCTTCTTGCTATGATTTGATATCTCTGAGACTTGGTAATCTCTCCTTCTTTGATCCTTATCCTAGGATTCTTGGTCTATCTTGGAAATCTCCAAGTGGAACTTCTTCAACATGTCCTGCACATACTTCCTTTGAGTAATGTAAATTCCAGAATTTGTATAGAGCAATTCAAGTCCAAGAAAATACTTTAGTGACCCTAGGTCACTGATTTTGAATTCTTGCATCATTTGTTTCTTGATCTGTTTGATGCCATTGGCATCACTACATGTCAAGATGATTTCATCAACATACACACATAGATATATCAATTCTGAGTTGCTCCTCTTGACAAATAGAGAAGAATCTACCTTGCTCATCATGAACCCTTGATCTTGAAAATATGTAGTCAACCTATGGTTCCATGCCCTAGATGCTTGCTTCAATCCATAAAGATCTTTCTTTTATTTGCACACATAAGTTACCTTGCTTGGGTCTTCATAACCAGGAGGCTGAACCATGTAAACCTCTTTTGAAATCCAGCCATTAAGGAAAGCATTTTTTACATCCAATGGGTACATATTCCAATTCCTTGATGCAACCACACTTACCAATACTCTGATGGTTGGCATTTTAGCCACAGATGAGAATGTTTCCTCATAACCAAGTCAGTTTGGTAAATCACACAGGTTACCCTTCTCAAAGAAAGGCTATATGCATGAGGATTACTTGGAACTTGTGCACACTCATGTGTGGGGACCAAGGAAGGACCCCTCAATTTTAGGCTCAAGGTACTATGTGTGTTTCATTGGTGATTTCAGTAGGTGGACTATCTTATACTTTATGAAGCATAAAGATGAAGTATTAAACTTCTTTAAGAAGTATCTTGCACTTGTGGAAAATCAAAGAGGAAGAAGTCTAAAGAGATTAAGGTCAGATGGAGGAGGTGAGTACTTCTCCAATGAATTTGATGCATTCTTGCAGGATAGGGGAATCCAATGGAAGATTACTACAAGGTATACCCTTGAGAAAAATGGGGTAGCAGAGAGGAGAAATAGGTTGATTGTGGAAACAACTAGATCAATGCTTAATGAAAAAAGGTTACCTAATTATTTGTGGGTAGAGAGTGTATCTACTGCCACTTATCTTATTAACATGTTGCCATCCAAATCACTTGATGGGATGGCCCCATGTGAAGCATGACATGGTAGAAGGCCATCACTTGATCATTGCAGAATCTTTGGATGTGTTGCTTATGTGCATGTTCCATCTCAAATGAGAGGTAAGCTAGACCCTAAGGCAAAGAAGTGCATCTTCATAGGGTATGATCTAAATAAAAAAGGAGACAGGTTTTATAACCCATCCAACAAAGGATTTATGGTCAGTAGAGATGTTGTGTTTAATGAGAATGACTCTTGGTTTGAAAGTGAATGCAGGAAGTTCAAATTGCCATATGACTTGGAAGAGGAATTTCCAAGCTTCACCAAGGAGGAGTCAAGACAAATTGAAGACATCAATTCAGATGATAAGGACATCATCAATCTAGAAGAATTCAAGGCATGGAAGTCAAAGGGCAAGACAAAGATAAAGAGGTTGGAAGACTTACTTGAATCATCCAACCACGCTCTAAGGAGATCACAAAGGGAGAACAGGAAGCCAATCAGATATGGGTATGACACTTCATTAGTTACTAAGCATTCCATTTATCTTACTAAGGATTTATCACTTGAAGAGCCCTCTACATATGAAGAAGCAAAGACCAAGGCAAAATGGAAGGAAACTATGGATGAAGAAATAGAAGCACTCAAGGAGAATGATACTTGGGAGCTAGTACCAAAGAAGACATCAATGCAGGTAATTGGTTCGAGATGGATTTACAAAATCAAGAGAAACTCAGATGGATCCACAAATAGTTATAAAGGTAGACTTGTGGCTAAGGGTTTTGTACAAACCAAATGATTTAGTGCTTGGATACATTAGGTATCCCAAGCACACACTGATCTCTACATATTTGCTTCAAGGTTCTCTCACTAATATGCCCTAATGTCTTATGCCAAATCTCAAGCTCTGACAATGTTTGATCTTTGTAATTATAAAGTGCAATATTCCTTGTATCTTCAACTTCAAATGTAAATAACCTACCTATTTTTTCTCCCTTGGAAATTCTCTTGAATCCATGTTGGGGGTCCTCCACAAAAGCTCCATATTTGTTGAACCTAACATGCAAACCCTTTTCCGCTATCTCTCCAACACTTATCAAATTCTTGGTGATTGTAGGTACATAAAGAACCCTGCTCAATAGATTTCTATTCCCATCAAAAGTTTTTGCATTTCCTACCTTGACCATAGAATGCTTAGTTTCATCACCTGTTTGCACTTGGTGCTTTCCCTTGGGCTCCTCAAGATAAAAAAGAAGAGCTACATTGCCAACTACATGGTTTGAACAACCTGAGTCAATATAGAAAAGGTTCTCATCATTCATACCTTGTTTTGATGTCATATTTATAATGAGAAGAGAATCCTCTTTATCCTCTGTGTAATTGTTGAACTCCTTTCTTGATTTGTATCCTCCTTGATAATTGTTGTTGTAGTTGTTGTTGTAGCCATGGTTGGAGCCTTGATTATGGTTGAACCTTCCTATTGATTGTGAGTAGCCACCTCTTTGATATCCTCTTTGTCTTTGATTCTTGAAGTTCCTATAGCACTCATCTGTAGTGTGATTAGATAGACGAGATATGTTGCATGGGGAAGAGCTGAAAGATCTCCCCCCTACCTTGCTTACCTCCTCTGCCCCTTCCTCTTGAGTTCCTACCTCTCCCTGCATAGCTAGCTTGAGAAGTAGTACCTTCATCTTCAACCTTTTTGCTTTTCCCTTTCTCTTTAGACTTTTCTTTATCTGTGTATAGGGCAGAAGAGTTGTTACCTCTTGATGGTTCTCCATTTTTGTTGAGCTTGGCTTCATGGGTAAAGAGTTGTCCCATGAGTGTGGTAAGATCTGGAATCTGCATGTCCATGTATAAGTCCATGGCAGTTGTGAAGGCTTCCCACTTGTCATCTGCCTTCATATCATCGATTACTTGTCTCACTATTTTCTCCTCTTCAATATCTTCTCCTATGCTTGCCAATTGATCAGCCACATCTTTGACTTTGGTCACATACTCTAAAACACTTTGCTTGAGTTGCTTCCTTTGAGTGGTAAACTCAATCCACAATTGATTCTTCCTAGCTCTTGTATTGGAAGAAAAGTATGAAGACAATGTATGCCAAGTCTCTTGGGATGTTTTACAATTACTAATGTGTGGAAGAAGGAAGTCAGAGATAGAGTTAAGTAAATATGACCTTGCTAATGCATCTTTGCCACACCATGAGTAAAGTCTTTCAAGCTCTTCTCTTGTAGGTTGTCCTTTGCTTCTCAAAATGGGCATCTCCTCATCTCTTGATATGCATCCATAGAGACTCCCTCCTTGTAAGTATGTATTCATCCTCAAGGGCCATTCTTGGTAGTTGCTCCTGTCCACTTTATCACTAAAAGAAGGGAAACCATCTCCCATTTTACCTCAAGTTGCTCTGATACCACTGTTGGAAGAGATGGATGGATACCACAAGAGAATGAGTTGGTATTGCTAATCCTTGCTTTGTACCTGCCCTCTTTCACTTCAGAGTTGTGTTGTAGGCCCCTTTAGCTTGCTAATGAAACTAAATAAGTGCCTATGAACTTTGGGGATGATGCTTCAAACAATTAGATCAAAACAAATAACTTTGCAAATAGCTAGTGACCAAAAAACTTGCTATTTTGGTCTTGACACTTGCTAGATGTTTTGCTCAGTGCTCTCAACATAGTAGCAATTAGGAACATTCCTTGTCGGGGTATTAAATTAACTAAGAGAGATAATGATACCAAGTCAAATCTCTTAAAATGTTGCACTATGTACTAAGCAATCAATTTAATAATCAATAGCTTACCCCCAATATTTTAGGGACTATGCACAGAATGACCAGTGAGTACTTTGATGCAATTTTCTCCCAATTGTCTGAAGAAAATCCTTTGAATCTTTTGAAGCTTGTATTAGACTTTGAGATGGTTCCAACAAGCCATAGAACATGATAAATGATGGAGGGATCACTAAGATATGGTCCTCACAAGTGTTTTGTTTTGAGTAGACATAACAGAGATGAAGACATATGTGATCAATAATGTTACGTATTATAGAACAATGTTATACATGATCATTGGCATAGAAATGATGCCAAGTGATAATGATCTAGGTGAGCAAAGATGTAACCTACTTAGCCACTCCAAAGGATCATCAATAAGCTCAAAAAACGGGGCTCTATTGGCCGTGCGATTACAAGTACCTTTTATAGATGTTTTACCTCCAAGTTTGAATTTGAATTCAAACTTGGCTTTTCCTAAAAGTTCTCCTCCAAGTTAGGAGACATTCCACCAACGTGAATTCATAGATTTATCTCTCCTAACTCCATGAGATATGTGGAATTATAATATTCGTCCAAGTCAAATGACTTTTACAATAGTTAATAGTTAAAAACTTATAAGCAATGGTTCATGTGATCCTTCAAATGTTTGCCCATAGCTTTTTCAATGCCTAGCAAGTGTGAAGGTTTGGACTTGCACCAACAATTCTCTCTTATGAAGTGGTATTGTACTTCAATGTGCTTGAACCTAGCATGGAAAATTGGATTCGAAGCTAGGTCTACACTGCTCATATTGTCGCACATGATTGGAATTTGTTTCACCTACAAGTTCAAGTCTTTAAAGCGCTTCTTTAGCCACATAAGCTCATATGGGATGAGGATAGGGCTACTCTTGGTTGTTTCTTGGAGCTCCACAAAATAATCGTGCTTCCAATCATGATTACATAGCCATTTTTACTTCTCTTGTCATCCTTTGAGCCTACCCAATCTGCATCACAATAGGCTTTTACCTACAAATCTTCATCATAGACATAAAATAAACCTTCATTTGTACTATCATTGCGATTTATAAGAAATCTCTTGGCTGCCATTAGATGTTGCACTTTGGGAGTTTTCATAAACTATGAGAGAACGCCCACTACATGTTTGATGTCTCGCCTAGTAAGAGTTGCATAGTTCAAAGATCCTACAATGGATATGTACAAAGTAACATCTTCAATTTCTTCTCCCTCATTCACACTCAACTTTACATTTACCTCCAATGGGTTTTCAATTGTCTCGCAATTACATGTCATACTTTGTTAATACATTAAGAATGTACTTTCTTTACATGAGATATATACCTTCCTCCTTGTAGATTACTTCTATGCCTAAGAAGTACAATTCTCAAAGATATGAGATCTTGAATTCTTCTCCAAGATTCTTCTTGATTTCTAAAATGCTTGCTTCATCATTCCCTATAAGAATAAGATCATCAACATATATGTAGATGTAGATAGTCTGATCACCTTCCTTCTTCATGTACAATGATAAGTCAACATCACCTTGCTTGTAGCCACATTTTGCTAGATATTCCACTATCCTTTGATTCCATGCTCTTGATAATTGATCTAGACCATAAAGAGCTTTCTTTAACCTAAAAATGATGGTACTCAAGTGATTTTACCTCTTTGTTCATGTCTTGGTTCCATTCTTCATACTTGCTTGCATCCTCAAAGCAATTAGGCTCTTCACATGCAACTACTTGACTCGTATATGCATAGTGTTTAACAATGAAAGAGTCATAAGTTACCCGTTGAACTCGATATCTTTATTTTGTTGAGATTCTTCTTTATTGAGGGTCTAGAAAAAACCTTTTTCTTCTTTCTTTTAATGTCTTTACACCTATATTTTCTATTTTTTCAAACTCTCCTTTACTATTGTTATCCATGTTTGCCACATGATTGCACCCATCATCATTTTGCTCCATGACTTTGCTTCTTGTAGAACTTTCTTCACTTGTAATAGTCTTGTTTCTCGACTTCCCTTTCCATGGAGATATATGGCTACCTTTTATGTTTCTTTTGAAGTTGAAGGACTAGAAATTTCCAGAGTTTCTTGGTCTTTTACATGTCTCGTCTCGACATCATGTATGTCTTCAACCTGAAATGAATCTTTCACACCATACCAGGGCAGTAGTTCATCAAAGATAACACCTCTAGATACCTTCAACTTTTTGATTTTAGGATCATTGCATCTAGAAACCTTTTTCTCACTTGAATACCCAATAAAAGTGCACCGTTCAGCTTGTGCTTCAAGTTTATGCCTCAATTCATAAAGCACGTGTACATAACATACACAAGTGATATCTTGAGGTGAGGTAGATCTAGTTTCTTATGGTACCATGCTTCATATGGACTTAAAGCATGCACAGCTAAAGTGGGGTATCTATTCATGATGTAGATTTGTGTGCTTATTGTGTCTTCCCACTAGTAGTTGGGCATATTCTTCTCGTTGAGCATCAATCTTGCCACTTTAGCTATATTTCTATTTTATCTCTCCACAATCCCATTTTGCTAAGGTGTATACCTGCATGCATATTCTCTTTAGATGCCATTATGACTTAAAAATTCCAAAAATTCTTTGGAGAAATACTCTCCCCCTCCATCGGATCTAAGAATCTTTATGTACTTGCCCATTTCCTTTTCAACAAGTGTTTTGAAAACTTTAAAGTGACTAAAAACTTTAGCTTTTGACTTCATACAATACAACCATGTCACTCTGGTATGATCATCAATGAAGATAACAAAGTATCAATTGCCTCCTAATGAGGGCTCTTTGGTCAATCCGCATACATTGGTGTGAATGAGATCCAATGGAAATCTGCTTCTTTGTGTACTCTTCTTGAATGGAAGCCTTGCTTGCTTCCTCAATTGACATGCTTCACACAAGTATTGGATACTTTGGAAATTTGGAGGACCACCTACCACTCCTCTCGTTTGCATATCCTTCAACTTTTTGAAGATTTATATGGCCATTCCTATTGTGTCACAAGTCCACCTCAGCTATTTGTTTGCTGCCAACCATCAAATAGACTATATCTGATGAGGTTGGTTTTACCTCCATGATGAATAACCTTCCTTCGTTCTTTCCTTTAGCTATCGACTTGTGGCCTTGCTTTAGATCTTCCATAAAACATCATTTGTTGTTGAACTTGAATACATACCATCTTTCAACCATCTTTCCAACTGATACTCAATTCTTTGTGATTTTCGATACATGTAACACATCCTTAAGACACTTTGCATTCTGATTTTAATCCAAAGGAACATCACCTATGTATGTGATCCTATGTGTGGTGTCATCCCCTATTTCTACATGCCCTTGTGTTCTTGGTTCATGTAAATTACAAAACATTTCCCAATTGTAGCTCATGTGATTTGAACATCTGCTATCGATGTACCATGTGGTGTATATGCCTTCTATCCTACCATTTCTTTGCATCATAGCTAAGAGACTATCATTTCTTGATGTATTTGAAGTATTCAAATAGTTACCTTGATTCTTTTTGTAGACTATTTGGCTATTCTTTGACTAATAGTTCCTTGCAAAGTGGCCCATCTTGCCACAATTGTAGCATTCCTTTGTACCATCCCTTCCTTGATATTGACCTCCTCTTCCTCTCACCCTTGCTCCATAGCTTTGAATCACACCATCTTGATGGTTGCTTGTTCTTCATCTACCTCTACCTTGTCCATTGTGTCCACCTCTCTTTCTTTTCCATTTACCCACATAAAAGTCTTGGGCTTCATTTCCCTTTGAATGACCTTCCGTTCATTTCCTCAGTCACCATGAGTGTGACTCATTGCTCAAAATTTGGTAATGCATCTCTCACATATATTGAAGTAGTGAATGGCCTCCATTTGTCATCATCCCTCAACCCATTTAGTGTTTGAGCTACCAAATCATCATCATTGATGGAAGAGACTATTAGTGTTATGGCATTTACAATGCCTTTTACCTTGAGGATATAATCATTGATGCTGCTATTTGAAGTTTTTCTTAAGTTGTTCAACTCATTCTTGATCTGAATCTTTCGTGCCTTTGTGGAGGAGGAGTATCATCTCCAAATCCTCCCACACCTTTGATGAGTCCAAGTTTTGGATATGGCCAATCATGCTATTGCTAATGTGTTGAGATAAGATGAATATGACTCTCCTATCTCTTTATATCCACTCACTCACTTCACTTTCCTCTTCTTGAGTTAATTGATCTGCATATTGAGGCCTAGGCCCAACTCCACTAATTAATCCCAATAGTCCCTTTCCCATATTGAGACCCAAAACCTCTAGGGTTGGTAGTTTCCTTTCTCTGTTTTATTTAGGTACTGTGATCAAGAATTGCTTAAGGTTCTATGATTCCTAGCTTCTTTTGAGTGTGATGGAATATTAAAAACTCAAAATGATTACCTTCTTATAGCTTCCGCCCTTGATATGTATTGAGGTGCTTGCTTGAGCTTCAAAATCCACTTCTAAATATTGATGTAGCTTTCTAGTCTATTAGAAGTCCTTTCCTAAGCACTTTAGCTATTCCCAATAGTTTCTTTGACCTCCTTCAAGAGTCCAAATGCTTTGAAATGCTATGATTCCACTGTTGGGGGATGATTCAACACCCCTATGTAGCTTTGGAAGGTTTTAGGCCCTCGTAGGTTGTTTACCACAATGAACCTAAGTCACTATTTTTGCTCTAATGAAAACTCTAGATGTGGGAAAATAATGAAACTTTCTAGAATATCATTAGACCCTCTCAGCTATCCATATCACTTTAAAACACTTTATTGTCTTCTAGTAAGGAGAACCAATCTCTGCAAGTTAGACTAGCTATTGATACTATTGTCTGCCTATGTGAAAAAAAACACCTTCACTACTTACAACTTCACTCAAAAAAACTTAGAGTTTATTCATGAAATTTACACTACATTGAAGTCACTCTATAAGCAATCAAACACAAGTAAAATCACTTCAAATGGTTATCGAAAGAAGGAGTTACAGCCAAAACAAAATAGTGCTAGAAACTAGCTCACTCCTCAAAAAGGTAATGAGCAATGGGTAACTACAAACAAGAATAAACTAACAAATTCACTAACCAAGAAAGGTTGCTACATTTAGCAACTTCCTTGCACTCTATACTGACTCTAGGGAGATAGTAGAGGTCATGGTCATATTTCATGACTTGGATTCATACATATATAGGATATCAAAGAAGTGCTCCTACAAGTTTGCAAGAATCTCTCAATCAACATCTTTAACATTTTTGGTAAGCTATGATTTAGCAAAGTGATTAAGGTTTCTTGATAGCTAAAATTCATGATATTATGCCTCTAAATAATAGGTCTACTTCTCATCCATGCCTTCGAGACTTTAGCTATAATTTAGGAAAATATCCACAACACCAACATCAAAATAAATTTTGGTGACTGTTGGAAAACCATATGAAAACCATGGGAAAACCACTGGAATAAATTTTGGTCATCTTCATGGCTTGATTTTTAACAGGTGGAACCCAAAGCTCTTGCATTTTGGGAATAATTGGCCATATAAGGGTGTTAAAAGAGCAAACTACCATCAAGTCTGCCTTTTAATCTCTTTTCGGGTTCCTGGGGATGGTAGGGGTCTGATAGTTCAAAGTCCCTGTACATTATTTTCCCAGTTAACTTATCACACAAGCAGTATGTTGTTATCCAATATAATATCTTCTACACAGTATTACTGTTCATATTCCGGTTAGGCTTTTCACAGTATGTAACACAGAGAGTAATGATTACTGTCGCACAGACTTCATATCGCCAACGAACATTACTGTGTTAATCACAAATTAATGTAACTTAACAAAGTAAGAGTCATAGTACTCAGAATTTAAGAATGCTGCACTACGACGTCTCCAGAGGCTGCAAATTGCCCAGACATACAGTCTAGCGATCCCGTTTCCTCGCTACCGGAGAGCCATCATAATGTCTTTTCATTAATTGATAAAAAGGGTACAACACTTCGCTACAACCTTTTGGTACATGCGGTATAGGAAAATAGAAATTACATAATGCCAATCCGGGGACCTTACACTGGCACGCATGGTGGACTTGAACCCGCAATGCAAACAAAAATAAGGCTCGTCTACGATGCCTTGTAGATACATAGTTCTTGCTAATTTGAAGGTTCTAGAGATTTTTTGTTTTAAGGAATCCAACATCAGCTTTAGTGTCTCCGTCTCTACCAGTTGGGCATCAGTTCGGAATGAACTGGCTGCAATGACTTGACTCATCAAAACTCCAGATTGAGTTTGCAAAAATGCCTTTTGCAAATAAAAGTCATTGGCAAGGGCTGTATCCCAGCTTCAGCAATTTGATTATCGATTCTCGATAGATGCTCTACTTGAAAACCCAACTGCTTTTCTCTTCGCTCCAGCTCCTGAGCTTGATATTGAATTGTCTGGTAATAAGCATCTCCTTCCTTCCCTATCCTTGCTATCTCCTTCTGAAGTTGATTGGTTAAGTTCATCTGGGCTTTGAGAGAAAAATTTGCCTGAAATAGATTGGCATTTGCGGTCTAGAGTTCTGCATTAGTTTGCTTAGCTAAATTAGCCATCTCTTGTCCTCTCTCCACGACTTCATCAAGCTGTACTTGAGTTTCTTCCAGCAAATTTCCAATTGCCATGCGAGCGTCATCTTTATCTTGTACCAGCTGATTTAACTACTTAATCTCTTCATCGTGAGCAGCTAACAAAACATCTTTAGCTTTTAACTCTACCAATGCTGCATCGCGCTGAGCAATTACTATATCTTGTTCTGCAAGCCTAGCTTGAAGCTGCTGAAGTTGCATCTGCAAAGTATGATTTTCTGCTTTAACAACATCTACTTCCTCCTGTAGTGGGGCAATATCAGCCTCGAGAACATCAACCTTGTGTTGCAACTCTTGTCTGATATTGTCAATGGCCATCTTCAGTTGCATGGGTAACTACTGCGAGAATTGGATCAATAGGCGACCCATAGAATCCAGTTCATGAAACATAGGGTTTGGAGCAGGAAGGGTAGGAAGGGATCGGGATGTAGAAGCACAGAACAAATGAGGGGAAGATGGTGGAGAATAGGCGGGAGAAGAAGATGGAGAAGGGGGTACGTCCGGAACAATAGGTTGAGCTGGCGCAGCAATGTTCATGGTGGAAAGACATGGGTTAAGAAGATTAGGCACCAACACTATTTCGGTGGTCTACTGCTTTGTTGCATCAATTCTGGCAATCTCAGCGTCAACCAGAACAATCACTTCATTGAGAATCTCGGAAATAATGGCTTGCACATCATCTTGAGTCTGCTCATGAGAATCATCTGGAGAAGAAACTTCTTCAGAGTCGGTTGTGGAAGCACTTTGTTCCTGC
Source organism: Ceratopteris richardii (assembly GCA_020310875.1). Classification (NCBI taxonomy): domain Eukaryota; kingdom Viridiplantae; phylum Streptophyta; class Polypodiopsida; order Polypodiales; family Pteridaceae; genus Ceratopteris; species Ceratopteris richardii. The sequence continues at coordinate 89,513,786 of CM035427.1, read as the reverse complement.
TGCTGGATTGGACAAGAAGGGACGGAAGAATCAACATGGATGGAAGTGGCAGTGTCATGAAAGACCTCTTCTTCATGTCTGGCATTGGATCCTTGCACCTGGCTCTCAAACGGACTTATACGACTGCGTTTTCGGCAAAGAAGTTGGAAAATTTCTGTGTCATCATCATCTTCCTCATCTTCGAACATCCGAGTAGACTCTTCACGCAATAAGAATGGAGCATTTGGTGGGGGTTGCGCGGCTTGAATGGCTGGAAAGAGGAACGTGAGGATATGGGGAAGACGTGATCATGGAAGATCACCCTTATTAACTTGTTTAATAACTGTAACACAGTCACGGTGAATGCACCGGAAATAAAAAGATGCAAAATTGACAGGCTCACGAGATGCCATGTCAATCATCGAGTAAAAGGGACGCAAAATCCCGTAGGTATGTTTTTGCAAATTCAAGATAGCAACTAAAAATTGCAATGCGGTCTGTTCCGGATCAGGACGACACAGAATGGCGTACTCATTAGATGAGTGTTGTGGGAATAATGTGGTCATGATGGCTACAGGAAGGAGTGGACCATTCTCCAATCCATCTCGAGGAAGCCGGAAGGCATCGGCAAATGAAGCCAAAGTGATCACGACTTGTGACGACAAACAAAGGATAGGCCAACTCTACTCCGTAGCAGGTGTGGCAACGATGGCGGAAATAATCTGTGCATAAAATGGGTGACACTCCACTGAATGCCAAGGCAATTCACCAAAGCTCAAAAGACCACGGATACGCAAAAACTCACTCACTTCAGGAGTGAGTCCTTCATGGAATGTAGCGACATTAGCTAGTGCTTCCATGACGCGCACACGAGAGCACAAGAACACAGAAAACACAAAAAACAACAAACACATAGACACAATAGCGATTATCAGGAAAAGGAACAAGATTAAGTAGACACTCGGGCAACATGAGACGATCAAAAACCCTAATCATCACACGGTATTGAAATGATAACCTTCATAATTACGGCGTGCATGCATGAACATAATCAATAACACAGAGTGGCGATTAATCATATTTAGATATCAAAACGAGGAGAGTTATAGTCTATATTCAACCGAAACGCAAAAAGAAAAAGAAAATAAGTGACACGTGGAAAAAAGAGGAACACGTCAGCGGTGATCAGGCGGTTGGTGATATGGGCGTAGCTTTGAACCATTAATTACTTTGGGAAGAGGAACTCCGGTCAAGGTAGTCAACTGAAAAGTAGCTGGTCCCACTTGCTCACTAATCCGGTAAGGACCGAACCACCATAATTTAAATTTTCCAGCAGAACGATTTGCTTTAGCATTGTAGAATAACACAAGCTGGCCCACCGTAAACACAGGAGTTTTGAGGAAACGGTCATGGGTACGGGCTTGATGCAACTGCACTCCTTGATGAGTCAGGAAACTTTCCCAATGATGTTCATCCAAGGCTCTAAGTGTATCCAACCGAAATGGCAAAGAGTCTTTTGGTAACAATTTGTGAGTTAGGGCCACACGTAAACTTGGCACTACTACCTCCATCAACGCGATCCAACCCATAAGCAAGCTTGAAGGGGGTCATTCTGGTTGCCACTTTGTATGTAGTCCGGTATGCCCATAAAATTGCGGGTAGTAACTGGTCCCATTGTTTTGGAGATTCCACGATCAATTTGCGGAGCATATTCAATAGTGTCTTATTGGTGCTTTCAGCCAATCCATTGGCACGGGGATAGTATGGTGAACTGAATTTATGCAAAATTTGAAAAGTATGAGTTAGTACTCGCATTAAATTGTTGGCAAAATGTGTTCCTTGGTGTGTCATAAGTTCCACAGGTAATCCATAACGCAGGAATACGTCCTTCATCAGGCATTTTGCCACCAAAACAGCTGTGGGGGACCGTAAAGCCTAAGCTTCCGCCCACCTGGTGGCATAATCCGTACAAGTCAGTATATATCGATTGTTGCTAAGGGTGGCTAGTGGTGTTATTGGTCCAATAAAATCAAGCCCCCACTTCTGAAAGGGTTCCAAAGATAAGACAGGTTGCAAAGGAAAGAAGTGTCGCTGTAATGGTTGTCCAGACCATTGACATGTATCACACTGCTACACAAACTGAGTCACATCTTTGTACATGGTAGGCCACCAAAGCCCACTTTGCAGAATTTTACGGTGAGTAAGATGAGCGGCAAAATGTCCACCGGAGGGTATTGAATGAGCCATAAGGACCACCATTGTAAAGCCATTCATTGACAGAAGCTGCTTCCCAGATTGGGTAGAAGTGTAACCCAATAGCTGCAGAAGTAGGGACGATAGCGCCTGAGATATAGCAATAACCGATGTTGCTTCATGTCGTGGAATACAGCAAAGTAAAACCCCAGTATGATCCATGTAGTACAGCTGTCCTACAATCAACCAAAATCTGTGACCCGAAACTGCAACTTTCTGCCGTAAAGCAGAGGAAGTTTGAGGAGGAAGACACCCGTCAGTTAGAAAAGTGAGTAACAAAAGGCGTGGTAGATTCTTCAATAGTTGGCTCAGTAGCGTAAATTGCTAGTGTAGTGTCATCAACCCCCACCGGAGCTTCACCGGAATCCAACCGTGATAGAAAATCCGCCAAGGCATGTGCTATGCCGGGTCAATGAATAACTTCATAGTCAAATTCCTGTAATAATAGAACCCATCGAGCCAGTCAACCACCTAAATGTTGCTGCCGGACCAAATACACAAGTGCGGCATGATCCACGTGGAAGGTGAATTTTCGGCCCAACAAATAATGCCGGAATTTCTTCACCGAGTACACCAACCCGAGACATTCTCTTTCAGTCACTGAATAGTTTCTTTCAGCAAGAGCTAATCGGTGACTTGCATAATATACAGGTCGAAACCACTTGTCAGCTTGCTACATTAAAACGCTTCCAATGGCTATGTCTGATGGATCGACAAAGACATGGAACGGGCGTTCCCAATTAGGGGGCTGCAAAATTGGGGCCTGCGTCAATAATCCCTTTAAACGGTCAAATGCAGTTTAGCATGCTGGGGTCCATTTGTACTGTCGTGGAGTACTAGTCATTAGTCAATTAAGTGCTGTTGCTAAATGAGCTAACCACCGTAAATGTCTACCATGCCACCAGATCTAGCCCAGGAAGCGCATAACTTCTTTCGGTGTTGTGGGGACTAGGGCCTCCAACACGGCTACAACTTTATCTGGATCGACTTGGATTCCTTGTGCAGAGATAATATGTCCGAGTAGTTTGCCATAAGAGGTCACAAAAACTGACTTTGACAGATTCAAGCATAATCGGTATTCACGACACTTTTCAGATACAGGTGCGCTGCAGTCTTGCCGAATAAGGAAAAGTCGTCCAAATAGACTTGCATAAAAGTGGTCAGGTAGGGTGAAAAGACTTCTTGCATACATCGTTGAAATGTGCTGGAAGCATTCCTTAACCCAAACCACATTACCGTACAAGCATAAACACCCCAGTTCGTGATAAAAGCTATTTTAGGGATGTCCTGTTCTGCCATTCGCATATGGTTATAACCACTATAACTGTCGAGAAATGAATACATCTCATGCCCGGCCACTCTGTCGAGCATTGTGTCCAGAAAGGGGAGAGGAAATGGATCTGGTACAATAGCAGCATTCAGTTTTCGACAATCAACACAGATGCACAGTTGTTTATTTTTCTTCGGGACGATCACGATTGGAGATATCCATTCAGCATGCTCGATTGGTACAATGAATCCCACCTTTAATAACCGATCAAGTTCTGCCTTGACCTGTGCTGCATAATTGGGTCCCAAGCAAAAACATCAGAAAACTCATGCAGGAGTCGGATTAAATCTTCTTGAAATGCCTCGGACAATCCTGCCTTAATCTTAACAGGTCGCGGGTTAGCCTCATCACCCAAATTATATGTTACTAACTGATCTTCCGAGACATAAAATTGTCGAGGTTTCACTAGATCATCAACTGACTGTAAAAGCTGATGTAGGGTGGCTCCATCCATAGCAAGACTATCAAGTGCATCCGCCTCTCCGGTCACGGGAACAACCGTACATGCTGTCGGACTCCACTTGTCCGCTACTGATTGAAGATCTACAGTACCTAAGGAGATCAGATCTTTATTGGTCTTCAAAAATGCCTCTTCCTCATCGTCAGATAAGCCATCCAACATGTGGACCGGCTCCGCTACATATGGTCGGGCATGAAGCTCGCAGGGCTGGATGGCATCCAGTTTAACAACATATTTACGGTGATTATCTTTGAAAGTCAATTCCTGCGCTGACCAATCCTGTACAACTTTGGCTTGTTTCAACCATGGTCGACCGAAAAGTAGATTGTAGTCGAGGTTGGATTCTGGTAGTTCTAAGACTACAAAAGTCATTTTGAACGTGGTACCCTGCAAGGTAATCGGAATATTCTGTACGAGTCCCACTGGATGAACTCAGGATTGATCTGCCATTCGTACAAAAAATTGTATGGGTTCGATTTGGGTCCACCCCAATTGCTTACAGAGAGTTACAGTTGCAATATTCACACCTGAACCGCCATCAATCAACACTTGAGTAATCTTGTGTTTTTTATGCCAGACAGTGATTAATAGGTGTGTACCTAAGAACCAACTTAGGGACTTGTGGAGAAAGAGACTATACCTCAATCCCCCTCAAGTGCATATAGTGGGGATTCATGCTTTAATTATCAATCCAATGAGTATCAAAACCTAGCCGAGTGTATGAAGACATGCATTCAAATGATGATCAATGCAAATGTGCTTCTCAAAGAGTGCAAACAAGGCAAAGACTAATACAACCAAGCTTCAACTGTTAATCATGGTGTCACGATACTTGGTGCAGTAGCCAATAGTAAATTGAACTTTTCTCTCAACTCCAAACTCCAAATATAGCAAATAGCATATGCGTTTCGAAGCTCTCGAGAAGACGCATCCAATAGCAGTATTTTCACTCAATTTTGACACTTTTGCTTCAAGTTATGAGCAAAATACTGAGTCACGGAAATGACCTTCCTACACTCCCCACACACCTTAACTACAGCAAACAAACACTTTCATGGATAGACAACACTTCCTAGCACTCTTTCCAAGAAATACACATGCACACAAGCTCACAAAGAAGATGATACAGAGAGGAAAAGACACAAATTCGAATTTCTGTGCTCTTGATTCTCACAATGGCAAAAAGTACTTACAAAGAGTCACAAATTGACTTATATACATGTGCCCTAAGTTTGGTCCTTTCACACAAGAGACCGGCACTTTATTCATTAAAAGGCTAATTTCCTACTAATTTACATGGGTAAACTACTAATCTTCTGTGGGGATGCACCTAGAGGACTCCTCTAGTGCATTTACAATGGAAATTATTACAAGAATGGTTATAATACAGAAATATGGTGTCCAAATCGAAAAACTTTTGGGGTCCCTCTTTTTCTCTGCCTTTTGCTCTTCTTAGTTCTGCAACACTCTCCCCCTCTTTGTCTCTGTCGTCCCTTGACAGGCTTTAGCTTCTCATTGGTTGCTTGTTTAAGTCTTTTGAGTGCACGCATCCAATGGTCAAAGAAGCAATAAGGATCGTCAAACAATTGGTTATCTTATCCGAGGTTTGTCCTTTGCTTCTGTCTTTGGCTTGCTTTAAGAGGTCTGAATACATGCACCCAGTGGTCGGAGAAGCGATAAGGATTGTCAGAGAATTTGTTATTTTATCCGATCTCTGTCCTTTGCTTTTGTCTTGCCCCTTGGTATCCCTTATATCACATATCTAGGTTGTTGCATTCAGTTGGGCTGCCGCACATGCCACCAGTGACCTGTGTCTTGCTTGTGGTCCTCTGATTTGTCCTGGTTGCACACATCTGACCCTGTTGTATTGCTTTGAGCTTGTTTACTTTCTTTTCACTGCACGCGATCAACGAAAGGATTATTACCTGCCAATTATTGTCTTGCACTTCTTCATGGATACTTTCCTGGCCTTGGTTTCTCCTTCCACCTACGTGCTTTTCCTTGATGTGTGCCCCTGCGGGGCTCTGTGCAGAGATGGGTGTTGCGCCCCTGCAAGGCTTCTTGTAGAGATATGTCTTCAATTATTATCTTTTAGTGAAGCTTCTTTCGTTGTCTTCTTCTTTTCTTCTTTTTTCTTGATTCTCCCTCAACACTGCCCCCCTCCTGGACTCTGTCGTCCCCGACAGGCTTTGGAAGTCGATGGGAGTATGTTCTATACACTTTCTGCTCTGTTTCATTAAGCAAATTGGCTTCACATATCATTAACTGCTTCCACTACTCTGTCGTTACTCCATCGTTAGGTGGTTGTCTATGATCCACAAAAAAACTAAGTTCACATGCCACTAATCTAGAATTTAGATTGGATGACATCTTCAAAAAGATTTCTGAATCTATCTCAAAAAACCCGGTAAAAAACGCTTCTTCGAAAGTTTGCATATAGGTACTTGGCAAAAACATGAGTTTGGAGTAATAAGCCATTATTGTAGGTCGGCTAGGCATGACGGACAGATAAAAAACAAGGATATATGTTCCCTGGTTAATGCCAATGAAGTTCAAAAATGTATATGCCGCATGCTTGAAGACCTTCAATATTGTAAGTATCATACTGAGTATTTTGTTTGTCATCTTAATAGTTAAATCTGGTACAGTAGCATAATTCTGCGGCCAAAATTCTATTGTTTTTACCATGTAATCTTATGTAGGTAAATAGTTATGTGGTGGGCTTGGAAGGAGTGGATAGTTTAACCACTATTTATTGATTACACCAGTCTTTTGCATATCCAAAAATTTGGTGGCTTCTCGGCGACGTGGTGTTGGACAAAAAGAAGGATTTACCTGTAGTAAATATGGTGTTGCTTGCCAATGCACCCGTAGTGTAGGATTTTTCTCCAAAAAAATTCTTCTCCAAACATGTTGTGCAGCTTCAAATTCTTCTTGAGTGTAAGCGAATGTGTCATGTTTGAAGTTTAGCTGCTCGTCTTGACTTTTCTATGTAATCTTCTTTATATATTGTCTTGCTTTCTCTTTCATTAGTCCGTAGGGAATATTGAAAGGCTTCATAATCATATCCAAGTCTTTACCCTTGATCTTTGCTTCCTTCATGACTTTGATGACTTCATTTTCAAAATTTTCTGTCAACCAGGACACCAGTAGTGCCCGTTCCTTCTGACCTATTTCTGCAGTGTATGGCATTGGATGATCATCATGTATGTCCACCATCTGCTCATATATTGGAGAATTAGAAATCGGGGGAGATAGAGGACGTACCTCTACCTCGACAGTAGGATTCTCTTTTGTTGGCTCTACTGGTGTCCCGATTGGTGCTTTCTGCTTTACTTGGATCTCTAACTGTGCTATGCATGCATTCTTCTCTTTCACTTCTTGTGTTGCTGCTCGTAGTGCTTCTTTTTCTGCAAGCAGTTCATTGCCAATTTTTGCTACATTTTCCATGTTTTCGTTGTAACTTGTTGCAAGTTTTCCATGGGCTGTATTCAGCTGCTTTTTTAGCTCATTTATTTCTTGAATGTACTTACGTTCCCATTCTTCTCTCAATTCTTGCTCTTCTTTCAGCAGATCTGCATATTTCTCGATTTGAGCTCTTAATTCTCTCTGATCAAGATCCGTTGTCTCTTGTTTTTCGATAGGTTGATCATATAGCAATGAATTCATCAGTTCTTTATTTCTATTTCGTAAAGTGTCATCCTCCTCCATGTATACCTTCAGTTGTGTTTCAAGCAAGTGACTTTTAGCTTTTATTCGCTCTTTGTCGGCCTTGCTGGCTTCATGTAATCTTTGTAAGTCCATTAGTTTTTCCTGGAGTTGATGATGTTGGGTCATCAATTGTCACATTGCGTTTTTACCTCAAGTAACTCAGTTCCTTTGGCGGCAATCTCTTTTTGTGCCTGGATTAATTGTGCAGATAGTTGTTCACTCATAATTTGGAACTGATTCTTTTCCCTCATGGCCTTGTCGTAATCGGCATCTGTATCCATCATCTGCTGTTGTGTATCCATAGTTGTTTGGATCATTTGTTTAACAACAGGTTTTAAGTGAGTAACATCCACATTTAAGCATGTTTTAGGGATACTCGGTTCCGCTCTTTTTGTCACGTCTTTCCCTTGAGCCACGTGTAATGTAGTATCATGGGGCTGCCTAATATGAAGTTGGATCCTTGGCTCAGCCTCCATGTGGTTAATCTTGCCTTGAGGTGTATCATCTGGCACTTCAATCACCGTTGGTTCTTTATTTTGTAGTAGTCCTGAGTTCGCGTTTACTGGAATTTGTATCTCTTCCTTAATTGGTGGCCCTACCTCTTCATTAGTTATTGGAGCTTCCTTGATACTTATCTTTGAATGAGCATTTAACTGAATCAAGTGTTCTTGTTCCGCTTGTACGTCCTGATGCTGTTCTTCTTGTTGTTGACTATCAAGGGTAACTCCCACTTGATTGACCTCCGTCCAATCTTTGTTGTGTGTTTCTGTTCGTATGTCAGTATCCATGGTGTCCTTCTCCGGGCTTGATTCCTCATTAGAGCTATAGTCATCCAACCCGATTTCTTTGTATCTGGATGGTACTAGATGAGTATGTCTTTTATCCTTCTGTTTATTTTCCTGGCTTGCCTGTCTGTAATGATGACCTTGGACATTTAAGTTTACTTGCCCTCGCATGTACTGGTGTGTTTCTTCTAGGGCTGCAGAGAGGTCTCTCTTGGTGATAGGTATTTGTGCTACAGAAATCTTTGGCAAAGTGTGTGTCCTCTTTGATTGAGGTGTAGCCTGGGCTTCTTCTTCTCTAAGGCGCTTTGTACCTCTCATGGATTTCTGTGAACTGGTTCCTACTTCTTCCACAGCGACAACTGCTTTCTTTTTCTTGGGAACCGTAGCGGACTTGGCATATTGGGCTAACCCTTCTGAGGTTGGCATCTCCCGCAGGCAATTTTTCATATCAAGTGCCTCATAGGTGAGTAAGGTCAAAGTCGAACTGCCATTTAGAAAATTTTTTCTGACCCCACTTCTTCTTGGCTTCAAATAACCGGTCTTGAACATAAGGAGTCATATTTACTTTATTGCCGACTTGCCTTATAGCATGTGATAGTAGTTGCACGATAATCTTTTGAGGCGCGGTGTATCTATGCATACTCGGAAAACAAAAGTGTTGGTGCACTAAGCGGACAGCGTCTTCAATGTCAATTCTATTGATCTCCACAAAAGATCGCTTTTTTGGATCATGACATTCCTCCTTGACATTAGTGATTCCTTCTTAATTCCATCCAAAAGCTTTGTTGATTAACTCATGAGTGAATTGAATGGTTTTCCAGGTACCCACTTTGTCCAATACTCTTGCTTCAAGGACTGATGCCTTATTTGGTGTTGGCTGAAGTGTGTTCATCACTTGCGTGCATCTTTGCAAATCTGGCAAATAAATGGGCAGTTTGAGAAATGCCTCTATTCCTGCTTGTGTCCAAACATCCATCATGCGCGGTAACCCTTGCACAATGGTTTTGAAATCCTGTGACAATATGGGGAAATAGTGATCCTTATCCATAATTTTGATGGTGGCCATGAAAATGAGATCCGATACTGGTTGGTCATCCAGAAACCAATGGCCTTGAGAAGTTGGACTTCTTGCTCTTGTGTAGCTTCGGAATTGGTAGATGCCATCTGCACTCAATGTAGAGCAGTAATTAGTTACCAAGTGGTATTTAGAATCATCCATTTGATCCTTCATTAGATTGGCAACTCTCCTTGTGAATGGTATCGTCCCTTTCCCGTGGGTGTGAGAAAGGTAATACCTGGATTTTTCATATTTTTAGATATTTTTATGTTTTTGTCTGAAAAGAAAAACAGAAAAGTTAGTTCATAGCCGAAGCGGTTATTACTTTTGAGTGATTTTCTTAAAGTATGTACAAGTGCTCTCCTATTTCCCAAGACAAAAATGTGCTTGACTATCCTGAAATAGAAGAATACTGTGCCGAATGCTTGGCCTTGTAATGTGGCCCTATCATGCATACTTTGGATTCTGGTAACTCCAAATGTGTGCAGCTTGAAATATTCGGTTGATGCATCCAGCTAGTCTCGCTTTTCGGCATCCAAATCTGCTTCATCTTGTTGGGGCAGCTTATATGCCTAATATTCTTGAAGAATGTGGTGCTTCTCATGTTGTAGTTCTGCTTTATTTGCTTTTGGGATCTGGGAATTGATTCAAATCTAGATTCCTGCTCTATCCTACAGTTGTTCATCTTTGGTTGTCTTGTCTTTAGACCATCCCGATTCTCCTTATGCAATGGTTCATCCTTTCTGATGATTACCCTTTCAGAGCATGATTTGGGAATTCATATTTGTGTTCAGCCTGGTTGGGCGACTATCACTTTCTTTGGAACCCATATTCTAGCAATTTGTTGTGGACCTCTGTGTCCAAAGTGATTTACTCGCTTGTTCGATGGATTGTTCTGATGTCGATAATGTATCTGTTGTTGAAGATATTCAACCACTTGATCCTTCCTTATCCAAGCCTGTTTAGCATATGGAATGGGGTATATTCTAATAGGTGTAGACTTGGGATGATCCTGAGCACTAATCTCTCTTGTGCATGGTTCCTTGTTAAGGCTGTTTTCAGATAGAATGATACTCTTGTGACTTGCTAGATTAGTGGTGTGCGAGCAGAATTCAATGTATCCTCACCTGTACTACTTGAGGACGCAGTATCTCTAGTGCGAGTGCACATGGATTCCTCACTGTGTTCATTTGAATGAGCTCTCGGGGCTATATCCCTAGCTTTGAATGGTCGTTCGTCTAACATGCTGAATATCTCGCGATGTCCTATCTTGGCTGAGATATATCCTAAGGCCAATTGAATAGTTACCTCATATTCGTATATCCAATCTTGACCTAACACTATGTCTTCGAGTAAGTCTTGATCATGACCTACTAATAGCTTCTATTCCATAGTGTTGTTTCCAAGATGTAGAGGTAAGGTTATTTCACCTATACATTGAGTAATTGTTCCCCCTATTCCTATCAATTGTGCCTTTGATGGACGTAACTCCTCCTTGAGTTTTTGAGTCAATGAAAGTTTGATAAAACTTATGGCGGCTCTTGTGTCTATGAGAGCATCCACTAAGTGGTATTCCTTTTTTCCGGCTCCCAAATTCAAATATGGTTGCTTCCTTTGTTGCCCTAGGTTTTCAGTGGCTCTAAAATTAGCCATTGGGATGAGTTCATCTCCTAGTCGATATCTCTCATCTCTCTCTCTCATCCACTCTTTTCGTTTCTTAATTCGTTCTAGTGCTTCCTGTCTAGCTTCTTCTCGTATCCTTTCTTCCTCGATGCGTCTATTCTTAGCCCTGATTAGTCGTGATATTGTTTCTTTAGTCAATGGTTCTAGATATTTTTTCACTCGACATCCACTGATATAGTTTGGTAATACTTCTCCATCTAGGGTTACTAAGCTTATGGCTCCACTCATAGATATACGATTGATGATCAACGGGCCATATCCTCTCTTCTGCAACTTCTTAGCGTGTTGTTTCAAAGTATATACCAACACTAAATCTCCTTCCTTCAAATTTTTATCTTTGATATGAGCATCAAAGTAGGCTTTCTATTGCTTTTTAGCAGCATAAATTCCTGCTACAGCTTGTAACCTAGTTTCGTGTAACTTTTCTATTTGATCCAATTGAGCTGATAGTTCATGTCCAGTCCACTCGTAAGTGGTTGCTACTCTGAGAGTGGGGATTAAGAAATCAATTGGCAAAATAGCATTCTGTCCATACACTAGGTTAAAAGGCGTAGTTCTTATGGCTGTTTTGTAGGCTACTCGAAATGCCCATAAAGCATGGTGTAATTGTTTACCCCAGTCAGATCTTTCGTGGTTGACAATTTTAGTGAGAATGGTGCACAAGATTTTATTTGAACTTTCGGCCTGTCCATTGGCTTGTGGGTGATAAGGGGCTGATTTCTTATGAATTACCGAGAATTCATTCAGTAAGGCTTCTATAACTTCATTCACAAAATGTGTGCCTCGATCACTCACAATTTCTATTGGCAATCCAAATCTAGTGAAAACATTTTCGAAGAGAAACTTGGCCGTAGTTCTTGTGTCATTTTTCTTGGTTGCTCTGGCTTCAACCCATTTGGTCAGATAGTCTGTGGCTACGATTATGTATTCGGCATGGGTATTTTAGCTGGTGGGCTAATAGGTCCTATGAAGTCTATTCCCCATTTAGTAAAAGCTCTGGCACTCATCATGGGTTTCAGTGGCATCTCATCTCTTCTAATTGGATATTTCGTTCGTTGACAAGTATCACATCGTTACACATATGTTGCGGCATCTTGATGTAGAGTTGGCCACCACATTCCAGCAAAGAGAATCATTTTTGCTCTTTTATCTGCAGAGAAGTGTCCTCTTGCAGCTCCAGTATGTGCCATCTCTAAAACAGCGAGATACTCATCTTCATGAATGCACAATCGTAATTGATTGTCTCTTCCTCGCTTGAACAGTTGCTTCCCTATGAGGGCATAGTCCTTGCTTTGTTCTACAAGTGCACGTTTCCTTGCTAAAGTGGATCCTTCTGGGTATTCTTGGGTCTTTAAGAACTTCACTAGAGGCATGCTCCATCTCGGTGCTAAAGTGGAGTAGCATAACGTAGAGTTCTCTTCTGGATTTTGTTCTTGACAAGTTGGGCAGGCTGATACATAATTATGCATATCCCTCTGCATGGTTGGCCAATATATACCTAATCTCTTAAGCGTTTGCCATGTCCTGTTTGTATTTAAATGAGTTTTCCATTGATTTACGTGTGCTTTCTGAAGCCACATTTCCTGTTCCTCTTCTTCTACACATCTCATGAGTAATCCACTTGAATCCTGGTGATACAAACTTCCAGCTATGATATGAAGGTTTTTAGTCTTCCATAGGTCTTGGGTTTGGTTTGGGGTGATCCCCTCTTTAGGTCTGTGCGTGAGTATAGGGATCAATTTTTCTGCCCACTAGGGACATACTTCGAGATTAAACAAGTACGTGTCTGGCAAATCATCTGGTACTCCTATTGGTGGCTCCCCATGTGTCATCCTTGATAATTGATCTGCCTGTATGTGGGTATTCCCTTTCTTTACTACTACCTCAAAATCAAATTCCATCAACAATAAAAACCATCGTACTAGTCATCCTGTATTACAAGGCTTATTGACTAAGTACAATAGGGCCTGATGATCAATGAAGAATTTGAATTTGTTTGCCAAAAGGTAATGTCGAAACTTTTTTACGGCATACACCATCCCTAGGCCTTCTCTCTCAGTTGTGGTATAATTGTGCTCCGCTTGATTTAATTGTCTACTGGCGTAGGCTATAGGGTGGTCTATTTTTCCTGTATCTGTCGATTGCGCTAAGATGCAACCAATGGCAAACTTGGATGCATCCACGTGAATGTGAAATGGTTTGTTCCAATTAGGTACGCGAAGGATTGGTGCTGAACTCAATCGACTCTTTAATTCATTAAATGCTTTTTCACATTCTTCAGTCCAGTTAAACTGCGTCAATAATGCATAAAGAGGTCTAGAAATTATGGAATACATATGTATAAATCTTCGGTAGTATCCACAATGTCCCATAAATGCTTGTACTTCTTTAGCAGTCTTTGGTCTTGGCAAATCCAGAATTATTTTGATTTTGTCTTCATCAGTTGAGATTCCATTTTTAGAGACAATATGTCCCAATATCTTTCCTTGGCAAACCATGAAGACACATTTTTCCGGGTTGAGGCATACTCTATATTGTCGACATTTGGCAAAGATCTTTCCTAGTTCAGGAATATGCTCTGATCGTATAGCTGAATAAGTACATAGATCGTCCACATACACCTCCATGCTCTTTCTCAAGAACTCCTTGAATACATGACACATCAATCTTTGGAAGGTGGTTGGGGCATTAGTTAAACCAAAAGGCATGACTCTAAAGGCATATACTCCCCATTCAGTTGCAAAGGCTGTTTTATGTTGGTCCTCAGGAGCAATGGCTACCTGATTATACCCTGAAAAGCCGTCCAAAAAGCTATACACTTCTTTCCCTGCCACCCTTTCCAAAAGATGATCCGTGATGGGTAATGGGTAACTATCCCTGATGGTAGCGGCATTTACTTTTTTCAAGTTTATGCATACTCTTAACTTACCATTCTTTTTCGGTACGACCACTAAAGGTGATACCCACTCCGTGTGTTCGATCTCGTACATGAATCCAGCATCTAACAACTTATCTATCTCTTCCTTTATCTTTGCTGAGTATACATCATTGTATGTGTATGGTCTTTGTTTAGAAGGTTTGGCTTCGGATGTCATAGGGTTTCTATGGGCACATATAGAAGGATCTACTCCTTTGAAATCCTTATATGTCCAGGCAAAGACATCTCTGTATTCCCTTATGAGGCGTATTAACTCTTGTTCTTCCCCCATAGAGACATCCTATCCTATAAAAGTACATCGTTCTTCTCCTTCTTCTAAGGTTACTACTATTTTCTTAGTCTATTCTTTGTTGTCATATGCTATTCCTGGTTGTGCTTCTCGTTTAGGCATTTGAATAGCAATTTTCCTCTCTTCTACTTCATATTTTTTGAAGTGGTCCGGTACTTCAAACTGTTCCTGTGGTTTTTTTTCTCCATCTTCTGGTTCATTATCTATCCTGAGCTCTCCTTCCTGTGTCCTTTCCTGATTGATTTCATTAGCTATGACGCCTATTTTTTTATTTTCATCTTCCGGTTCCATTGACTCTTGCTCCATTTCAATACTCTAATAGTCCTCCTTCCATTCTTTTTCTATCACTTCTCCTTCTTCAGCCTCCTGAAAGACTACCACATATAGACTAATATCATAGCCTTCCTCGTCAATGCATTCATTCATAGTTATTACTTCTTCGTTCACACAAACATCTAGGGTAGCTAAAATCTCCATCCAACCATGAGGTTCGAATTCTTCATCTAGGAAAACTTGAGGCATGTAAGTTGGATCTTGGACCGATCTCGCTACACCTTGCCCTTGTTGCCATCCTTTCCTTCTATCCTCTTCCTTTTTAGCAGTTTGGCATATCCATAGATGAGTGTCTTCGTTTATCCATGATTGGTCGCTTGAACCTATACTGTGAATTGATTGATCGTCTTCCTCCTTATGAATTTTATTCCACTGTAAGGGGGGGACATCTTGATACTTATATGTGTGGAGATTTATTATTGTGGTGGTTCCTTCATGCTGTAGGTATACGTCTTTTCCCCAATCTTGCACTACCTTTAATTGTCTCATGAAAGGTCTTTCAAGTATCATTTCATAATTGCTAGGCCTTTCAAATTGGAAAATTGCTAAGGTATGTTCGAACTCAACTCCGCAAGTGGTGAAAACTACTCGTTCCAATAACCCCAGGGGTCGTTCAGTGTGTCCATCTGCCATTTGTATCTTCATGCATGTGGGTCTTAAAGTTGGTTTTCCCCATTTCTCCCAGATTTCTTTAGTTGCTATTCCTACTTCAGCTCCTGGGTGTAACCCCTATAGGTAATTGGAAGGCAATTATTTCCTTCATCTCCCTCACTAAAATCTCCAACCTTATCGACTGGGATTTTTACTGTGTTTACTTCATCAGATATCTCTTTTTCTCCCGTCTTGATCTCCAATTGACTGGTCAGTTTCTCCTTCAAATGTGGTTTGATCTTCAAAAGTTCTTCCAACATCAGAGTACAAGGGATTTTTACTTTTTTAAGATGTATGATATCCGATGTTTGGACTGATGGGTTAGGTTCTTTTTTCCTTATTGAGGGAATGCAATATAATTCCGAATTATGTTCGTACTCTCCTGTGTAATTTGGCAAAGCCTTTACTCCGTCATCTTCTTTGTCACTTGGATCCATTGGTAATATTTCTTCTGAATTCAATTTAGGTATTGAATCCTCTATTCCATTTTATGCTTCTAACTCTTCAAAGGGTGGTTCAATTCCTTCCACTCTCTTCCATCGGTCTTCTTGGACTCTTGCCCACAAATCTTTAGGCCATTCCCCTTCTACTTCAAGAACAATGGATCCTTCCCTTTTATCCTCACAGAAATTTCCATGATGTGTCTCGCCTTCTTTGGGTTTCTCGGGAGCATTAGGGATGACACACTCTTGGAATTGTTTTTCAGGGATTCGTGAATTGGGTGGTGGAAGAGCAGGTTTTTCTAAGGTCTGTTCAACCACTTCAATTAATTTCTTGCATATCTCTAATCTTTCTTTTTCTAAGTCTCCTCTAGGATATTCTTTTTCATGTTGTTCAATGGTGCATCCTGCTCTTATTCGAGACTTGTACGCCTGAATCCACATAGCTAATTCTTTCTTCTTTTTTAGACTTTTCTTTCCGAATTTCTTCTTCCACTTACTGTTTCTCTCCTTGATTTTTTTCACTCTTCTCATTTTCCTTCTTTTGTAGTAATTTCTTTTCCTTTATCCTATCTCTACGGTTCTTCCATCTTTGTGTTCGTTTGCTTACAACACTTTTCTCAGGCTCTTTCGAGTCTTCAACTACTTGAGGTGCAGGAGTATTCACCTTTCGATCGCTTTGATTATGTTCTTCAGCTTTTCTGGGGTCTCTCTAGCTTTGGCTCTTGTTATCGCTTTCAATGGCACGTTGTATTCCTTATCACTTCCTGATGATTCAATTACTTCTATCACATTGATTTGCACATTGGAGGTAACCTTGTTGGGATTCTTGGGGCAATCTCTGAAAAGGTGTTCCTTACCACAATCACTACAGTAGCCTTCCCAAACTCGCTGTGGTGGTGGTGGATTTGGTAGTGTACATTCTCTGATATAATGATCACCTCCGTATCTGTAACATGGTCCTCTAGGTACAGGCGGTCTGTTCATAGGTCGGGGGGGTATGGGTGCTCTTGGAGCTATGTACATTAATGACACATAGTCCTGCTCATATCCATAGGAACTACCTGGCATCTCCATGCCATAGGCATATGGTTCGTACATTTGCCCATATTCTATCATAGAGCTTTCATAAGTGGAATATGCTCCTTGACTATGCTCATAGGATGAGTCATATGATTCATTACTAGTCAAAGGTGTGGCTGGGACTATTGCTCTCTCTAAGTGTTCTTCAGGTTGAGCCATCTTTACTGGGATAACGTTCTGAGGATGAGGTGGTTGTTGCCCTAACAGTGGTTGTGGTTGATTGTATCCTTGATAAGCATACGGTCGTGGTACGGGTGCCTGCTGTTGATAGGTAGGATATCTAAAGGCTTCCACTCCTTGATCTCTCTGAGGGTATCCGTAAGGTCTCATAGCAGGTTGTACAGGTCTTGATTGCCTATTGTAAGGACAATTTTTTGCGCTGTGATTTGTGTATTTTTGTTCTATGCTGCAATATTGTAGAGGTCCCGGGACAAGTGGTCTATTGTAAGCATAAGCAAGTGGTGGGACTACTCCCCTAGTACACAAATGAGAAGGATGATGTCCTCCACAGTGCATACATCTCCTAAGCATGGGTACTCTCATTGGGTTGTTGGGGTAGTTCCTCTATCCTTGAACATTTAGTTTCTTTGCTACTAAGTCGGCTATTTCTTCTACATTGTTCTTAGGGTTTGATGTGATGCTGGATGAATCTTCACTTTTGATACTACCTTGAGGTATTTTCAGATCCTCTGCTAGATTTTCCTCTAGGTCAATACATTATTTCATGCATTCTTGCAAAGTTTGAACTCTCTTCACGTACACCAAAGATCTCAATAATCCGTTTAATAATCCTTCCAAGAATAATGATACCATTTTGTTTTGGGTGGGTCTCTCTTCCATTGGACACCTATCCACATAGTGCTTGAATCTTCTTGCTGCCAATCTCACTGATTCTGTAGGAGCTTGCTTAAAGCTATGGATAAATGATGATGAGTTGTTTTTTATTCCAGAATTAGTGAATTCCTCAATCATTTCTTGATAGACTTGTTCCATGTTTTGAAAATTGTTAGGATCTAATGGCTATAACCAACCTAAAGCTGTGTCTGTCAAAGTTAGACCAAAAGATTCATATTGGATCAAAAAATATTCTACTTGTTCGGCTCTGATTACTTGCTTGAATTCAGCTATATGATTGTAAGGTTCACTAGAGCCATCGTAGTGATTTCTCATGCATTTGGCCACTTGAATTGGCCTTAATCTTCTTCCTACTTCAGGCGGTCTAGGCATCACGGGGAAAATAGGTCTCCCTATCGGTATACCAGGTCCTCTTGCTACAGGTGGTCTAACTGGCATAGGAATTCCATTTCTGGGGTCAACAAGTGGCTGAGGCCGATAGCTAGGGTTACTTGCAAGCATGGCAAACTGCACGTGTGGTCTAACTAGGATTTGTGTTTGTTGTGTTTGTTGTGTTTGTCTCGACTGTTGATATGAATCATTCTGAGAGGTTTCAAGCGGGTTTCGTGAAGTAGTGGCTTGATCCCTCGGGGGAAATACAGGAATATTCTGATATTTCAACTCAGCTCTTTCTAATTCTGTTAGGGGCCAATACCTTCTCTGATTCTTGTCCAAATACGTGATGATGGTGGGGAAGTCAGGATCTTATAACTCATAGATAGTGATTGGATTGGGGGCTGCTTCCCATATTGAAGAGTGAGCTCTAAGGAGATGCTCCATTCCATTGATCAAATACACATCCATTAAGGAGTCATCTTGGGGAACCAAGTCTCCTCTCCAAACCCTAACAACCGTAGATCTCCCTCTAGGTGTGGTCACTTGCTCTTCATTTCCTTCACCATTAGGGTTACGAGCATTGTTTTCTTCCCCAAGTTCATTAATGTTTTCAGGGTGTTCGGTAACAACATACTGGATATCCCTTTTATCCATATAAAATCCTCCCACATACTTGACTGCTGGCCTAGGCTCTATGTAAGCCTCTGAAGCTTTCTTCAGTGTGGCCACTCATTGGTTTAGACCATCTAAGTAGATAGGTATCTCATTTTGGTTGGTATTCACATATTCCAAAGACGTCCTATATTCACCCTCAATGATTGACATTACGCCCATCATTGGGACAGTGTTTTGCATATCCTCAGAAGCCATGGGAATTTCTTCCTCTGACTCACTAGAGGTTTCAGAATAATGTGAACGGCTACTTGGCTCAGCTACACTACCTATAGAAGAGATCACACTTCTTTGGCTTCCTAAGGTTCTCCCAGATCTTAGGTTCATTCACTTTGAAGTTCTATTTAACCTGGCCAACCTCCAACTTCTAGAGTTCTTCACTAAAGATCGGAATTCTCGAAAAATTTGGCTGGGAAAGGATTGACTATGAAATCTCCAGACACGATACTTGACCAAAAAAGTTCACGATACTCGACCTTTTGAACTAGACGATACACGATATTTGCCAAAAACGATACACGATACCTCAATATGATGATACTCGATACTTGGATGAACACGATACACGATCTCTACGAAGTATCGCGATCGGTCAAACACGATACACGATCTCTGTGAAGTATCGCGATCGGTCAAACATGATACACGATCTCTGTGAATTATCGCGATCGGTCAAACACGATACACGATCTCTGCGAAGTATTGCGATCGGGCAAACATGATACATGATACACAGGAAAACACGATACTCGATACCCCAAAACGCGATACTCGATATACGACACTTGATGACGTGATACTCGATACTTGAGCAAACGTGATGCTCGATACTTGAGCAAATGCGATACTCGATACTTATGAAGTATCGTGATACTCGATACTTGAGCAAACACGATACTCGATACTTGAGCAAATGTGATACTCAATACTTGAGCAAACGCGATACTCGATACTTGAGCAAACGCGATACTCGATACTTATGAAGTATCACGATACTCAACCACAGGAGATCACGATACTTGTCAGGTATCGCGATACTCGATCACGGGAGAACACGATACTTGACACTTTTCAGTTTTTTGATAGTGTGTTTTTTGATTTTGGGTTCATACACATGTTCTTAGCCTGAATCAGAAAAATACTTCCTCTCTACCCCGGTATGGCCTTCACGATACTTCACGCAGATCGTTTTTTTTTTCTGAAATGCTTAATTTTTGTGACAAAGATGAGAGAATGATATATATGCTTACCTTAGGTACTCTCTCTCAACTCTCTAACAGCTCTTACTAGCTCTGCGCAGCTCCACAAGCTCGGATCTAGCTCACGATACTCGACTGCACCTCTCACGATACTTGTTCAAAAGACAAGTGACTTACAAAATGACATTTTTTGGCTTTTATACTTTTGAATTTTCCTACTCACTGGAAATAGAACAACAAGACAAAGATTGGAAGCTACTCTACTTACTTAACCTACTCTCTTACTCCTCCTAATCTACTCACTCCACTCACTTCCCTAGACTAACAACTCACTACACACACTTCAAGAGTGAGAAGTAGTAAGTATGGATGAAAGCGACTTACCAAAGAAGAGAAAATCACTACTCCTCCTCTAACTTTAATGCAAAAAGCTACTTACCATCACACGAATGCCTCGGTTTGATTCGACGCTCCCCGGCAATGGTGCCAAAAAACGTGTGTACCTAAGAACCAACTTAGGGACTTGTGGAGAAAGAGACTATACCTCAATCCCCCTCAAGTGCATATAGTGGGGATTCACGCTTTAATTATCAATCCACTGAGTATCAAAACCTAGCCGAGTGTATGAAGACATGCATTCAAATGATGATCAATGCAAATGTGCTTCTCAAAGAGTGCAAACAAGGCAAAGAATAATCCAACCAAGCTTCAACTGTTAGTCATGGTGTCACGATACTTGGTGCAGTAGCCAATAGTAAATTGAGCTTTTCTCTCAACTCTGAACTCCAAATATAATGAATAGCATATGCATTTTGAAGCTCTCAAGAAGACGCATCTATTGGCAGTATTTTCACTCAATTCTGATGCTTCTGCTTCAAGTTATGAGCAAAATACTGAGTCACGAGAATGACCTTCCTACACTTCACCATTTCCTACACTCCCCACACACCTTAACTACAGCAAACAAACACTTTCATGGATAGACCACTTCCTAGCACTCTTTCCAAGCAATAAACATGCACACAAACTCACAAAGAAGATGATACAGAGAGGAGAAGACACAAATTCGAATTTCTGTGCTCTTGATTCTCACAATGGCAAAAAGTACTTACAAAGAGTCACAAATTGACTTATATACATGTGCCTTAAGTTTGGTTCTTTCACACAAGAGACCGGCACTTTATTCATTAAAAGGCTAATTTCCTACTAATTTACATGGGTAAACTACTAATCTCTGTGGGGATGCACCTAGAGGACTCCTCTAGTGCATTTACAATAGAAATTATATTACAAGAATGGTTATAATACAGAAATATGGTGTCCAAATCGGAAAAATTTTGGGGCCCCTCTTTTTCTCTGCCTTTTGCTCTTCTTAGCTCTGCAACAATGGGACTAAATGATCCACCGTAGAATCAGCTTTCAGTTGTATTGTGGCAATCACCGGAGTACAGGAAGATCCTGGACTAACCTGTTGTTGGAATTGTTGTCTAATTCCTGGTACTAAGGCGAGCAACTATCCCAAAGGAAGTGTAATCGAAGCCTTAGATAGAATCTCCCATACCTGATCTGTTTGAATCGTACTCCTCACCGCTTCTGATGATGATTCTACTGTTACTGGGTTAGGATTTTGTTCATTCGCTCTCGCCTTTGGCAGGGGAACCTGTGTTACTAGAATTGGATCAAGAAACACAGTTTGCTCTTTAGCTTCCCATTGGCTAGCTTTGGTATACATTCGCTACTGCTCATGGATACCAGGTTCGAACACCTCAGCTGCTGGTTGCAATTGCTTACTCGATCTTGTCTGGACCACTGCTGCTTGTGATTACACTGGTGAGATATAGACCATGTTGGTCATCGGGTTTTGACGCTCCTTCTTCATTTTGTCGTATTTTGCTGCATCCTTACAAAATCTCCGGATGTGGCCAATCTCACCACAAAAATGACATCGAGGTGGTGGCAGAGAAGTACCCGCCTGCCAACGATTGGCATTAAAATTGGTATTCCGCTGTCCCCGATAATTTTTGTATCCTTGCGATTGATTGTTTTATATCTGTGGTGGCACGTAATGGGTGGCGGGCTGACCTAGTTCTTGTATAATAGCTTCTACAGCTTCTCGTCCCTGCACTTTGGCATTATACGTGCAATTTTCCGTTGAGTGTCCAGTTGTGTTGTAGATGGCACAATACATATGGTTAAGGGCACATGTAGCACTGGTGTGCCCTGGATTTTTGCACTTGGTACAATACATCTGTTTAGCCGGATCATCTATTGCATTCTTACTGGCTTTCAGCCACTGCAAATCTTCGGTGGATCCCCCAACTTTATGCTCTAGTTGCAGGGCCATCGCAATAACAACCTCCAGTGTCATAGCACCCACACAGTGGATGATCATAATTTTTCTTAATTGCGGGGTCAGCCCGTTAATGAACCACTGGGTTATAACATCATCCGGTAGATTAGCATGTGCCGGAGGTAGTTGTTGTAAGTGGGTTCTAAACAATGTTGCATATTCTTGAACAGTCTGGTGCAGCTTCTGTCGATTGTTCTATAAATAGTCGAAGATTTTGGCAGGATTCTTCTTCAACCGGAATCTCTGTAAAAACGCATCTCTCATAGCATCATAGTTAACGAAATGATTAATATCATACTCAGTCAACCATCTGGCTGCTTCATTAACCAAGGTGGCCTGAAATACGATGGCCTTGTACGCCGGGTCGAGTGGATGGTTCAGCACTGCATAGCTTATCTCAAAGGTGCACACATGTGCATCAGGGTCGTCCCCCGGAAATCCACCAAACTTTGTGTAAGTCACCCTTGTTGGGACCGATCGAGGTGGGATAATTGGATGTGGCTATTGTTGTTGCTGCTGTTGTTGTTGCTGTTGTTGTTGTTGTTGACCACTCATGGTACTATTATTGGTACCGCTGCTGTTTCCTAAGTTTTGAGGGGTTGTGCCTTATCCTTCGGAATCTATATTATCCGACTGCTCACCTTCTAGCTCAAAAATAGCATTGAATCTCTTCCTTATCTCCAAATCAAATAGTATGTCCTCAGCTTCAGTATCAAGAGTAGACAAGCTTGCCCCGAATAGTGGTGAACGTACCAAGGATCCACTAGGTAGTACTGCAGTATCACCGAAAAACTTCAGACTTCCACTAAATGGCACTGAACTTCCATCGAAACTTGTCAAACTTTCACCGAAACAGGGTAGACCTTCACCGGCAACAATCTCTCTAGGTAACACAACTTTATCCTCGAAAAGATTCAAAGTCTACCCAGATGGTGTCGAGTCAACTCCGCACTGCGTCCCTATACACTCAGCAGTTACTGTACCTTCTTCAGAACGTACCGGAATTACACCGGAATCTACCGGAATCTCATCATGCGTCACCAAACTGGTACCAAAATCACTGCTAACTAGCTCTGATTCTTCGACAACTGGGCTTAAATGGCCTGCACTTCTACCACCTGGGGGTGTCCCTAACAAATTTGGTATTGTCCAGGGATGCTGGTCTCTCCGATACTTCGGATAAGACTCCTCCGACCGAGTAACCGGCATATATCACCTCTACACTGCTTGCCTTACGTACTACTCCTCCTTCACCGATTTCTTAATCAATTACCATCTTCCCACAGACGGTGCCAGTGTTAAAAGAGCAAACTACCATCAAGTCTGCCTTTTAATCTCTTTTCGGGTTCTTGGGGATGGTAGGGGTCTGATAGTTCAGAGGCCCTGCATCTTATTTTCCCAGTTAACTTATCACACAAGCAGTACGTTATTATCCAATATAATATCTTCTACACAGTATTACTGTTCATGTTCCGGTTAGGCTTTTCACATTATGTAACACATAGAGTAATGATTACCATCGCATAGACTTAATATCGCCAACAAACATTACTGTGTTAATCACAAATTAATGTAACTTAACAAAGTAAGAGTCACAGTACTCAGAATTTAAGAATGTTGCACTATGACGTCTCCACAGGCCGCAAATTGCCCAGACAGACAGTCTGGCGATCCTGTTTCCTCGCTATCTGAGAGCCATCATAATGTCTTTTCATTAATTGATAAAAGGGTACAACACTTCGCTACGACCTTTCAGTACGTGCAATATAGGAAAATAGAAATTACATAATGCCAATCCAGCGACCTTACAAGGGCCACCCATGGTACGTATGACACATTTGATGGTGGCTCTAGGGCCTATCTTGGGTAATATTCAAGAAATAGGCCACAATGGCCTACAATATCTTTTAGATGTGGATAATATGGTCGTGTGCAAGCTCATTATCTTTTACCAGAAAATGCACCACCATGCTCCAGCTATCTAGAATCTAGGGACCACTACACAAGATTTTGCCCAAAGTAGGCAAACAAGAACATGGTGTGTACAATGCTTTCCATGTTTCAATAGAACTACCACTAAGGAAGGATGTACGATGACAGTCACCTAGTGCTCAAGTGGTGAAGCTCAAAGAGATTTTGCATTTAAGAGTTGGAACTGGGGACCATATGGTGGAAGCAAGGATGGAGGTGGCAAGGAATGAAGAGCTTAGATGGCAACCAAGAAGTGATACAATTCGGATGCCTAGTCTCAAAGAAGTGACCCCACTCAATGGATGAAGAAGGATGAGGTGGAAGAAACAAGGGAAAACCAAAAAACTACCAAGATGGAGGATACAACAACCAAGGAAGGAACAATCTCAATGGTAGAAGAAGAGGAGCTAACAATGAAGGTGGGAAGGGAAATGGAAAGACCACAGAGTTTGAGATTAAGATAGGCCAAAGGAGCACCTAGGGGTAAGGAAACAGATCCAAGGAAAGAAATAATGATAGAAGATGCATATAAAATAGCCCAACAAGAATTCAAAGGTAAGATCCTAGAGCTTACAAGAAGCACCCCGACAAGAATGCATGGATGCAAGATTCACAAGTGAGATGATTTCCTTTTCTAAAGCATGAGTCTCCATAGTGATTATCTCAAATAGTATCTTTATATCACATGCCCAATAAAATCACAGTTAATGTAGTTGGATAAGAGATTCTAGGAGTTATCATAGATGCCAGGTCTAGAGTCAACCGAGTGCTAGAATCAATGATGAAAAGGCTAGGAATCCACCCAAATGAAGGAGCCACAATTCACCATAACAATGGTAGATCAAAGTAGGGTGAAGACAATTGGAATAGTGGAAAGAATTGCACTAACAACACAAGGATCTCAATTTATCCTAGATTTTGTCATACTTAGATTCCCACTTGAGACATGAGATTTTCCATTACTTTTGGGATGACCTTGACTTAAACACGCAAAATTCATCCATGATTTAGGATATGACTACATGTGGATAAATGATTAGGAAAAGTTGAAGCAACTGAATGTGGAAGTGGACCTGATCTTCACCTGAATAGGTGCAACCACCTCGTCAGTTGAACCTGAGGAAGAGGAGAACCTTGACTCTTTTAGTTGAGTGATATTTTTGAAGAAGATGACATCCTAAGGTGGATGATAGTGTTGGTGCAAATCAAGCCTACACATTTGGCTTGGAATCCTTGAAGAAAAATTCACATGAAGCAAGTAGCATATGAACACTAGTTTATGGAACATTACTTTTCTACCTCTTGTAAAAGTCTTAATGACTTGGCATTCTTATGTAATCACTTACCAAATAGATTCGTGCAAAATTAGATGGTATAAGTTGAGAGAATATCTCCCTACTTTTAGAGGAGTGATTATAGGGAGCCTTAGATTTGAATTTGAAATTCAAATCAATCTTCAACTCATATAAAAGTGAGAAGAAAACTCGTAGGCATGGAGCGAGATCCCGAGCTTCATTTCTACTAGTATTGAGTGTGTGAGAGTGCTACACCATAGCCCACACATCTCTACCTCATTAGGCAATGCTTGACATGCCAATGAGCTTATAAACTAATGTGAATCAATACATACATTTACTTCTATCATCTCTGTGTATTCTGAGTTTCTTGGATGCTTCTAGAAGGCTCTAGATCTCTTTGGGAAAAATACTCTCCCCATGTCCCCCATGGGGATTGAACCCAAGACCTCCTTCTTCACATCCTTGAGTCTTAACCACTAAGCTAAGTGGATCACTTGTTCACAAGAGCACAAGACCTCCTAGTAAGTCTAAACTCAAGATCTTTGGTCATACACAAGGATGACCAAACGGTGTCTGATTTCAGATCTGTCTGAACCGACCAGACCCTTGGATCACAAACTTACTTTATTACACATGGGTATATCCATTGAAGACAAAGTCCAAAGTGTTTATGTGCTTCAAATAGTTTTTGGTTTTGGCTGAAAATTTATCAAAATGTAAAATGGGTAGCCTCCATTTTGATCGAGGGGGGAATATATGTCTTTTGACTTTAATGCATTTCTCGCTGAACGTGGGATAAATCATCAATGTATAGTGCCATATACACTTCTCAACAGAATGGAGTTGCTGAACGAAAGAACATGTCACTCATGGAGACGGCAAGGTATATGGTCAAGAGTCAGGCTTTACCACATAGTTTCTGGCTTGAGGCTATTATGTGTGCAGCATATGTACTAAACAGGTGTCCCACTAAAGTGTTGTAGTCTATCACTCCATATGAGGCTTGGCATGGTCACAAGCCATCTGTTGCTCATCTCCGTGTTTTTGGTTGTTTGGAATATGCATTAGTGCTTGAACAACATTGGAGAAAATTGGATGATAAAGCAATAAAATGTATTTTTGTTGGGTACAGTTCTAAAAGTAAAGGCTATCATCTACATCATCCACATACTAAACACATTCTAGTTAGCCGTGATGTTGTTTTTGTGGAAGATTATATTCAGCCATTGTTTTCATGTACTAAGGAGACATTTGTTAGCTCCAAAGACATGTATGATACTTTGCTACCTCTTTTTACAGGTGGACAAACTAGTGCTGGTCCTAATGAGCCACCTTCTTAGCCTTTACACGTTTCATGTGATGATGGTGATCATTCCATCTTTGATGCAGATTTACATGATGCACTTGTTGATGAGAGAGTTGATATTGAGCATGCAAAAACTATGCTAAGATGGATGGTGCAAACCTTGCATGACAACAAATTAGATGTACCTCTATCATATCATACTCAATCAGGCTCTCATAGTGCCTCTTTTGCATCAGATTGCTATGCTATGGCTGCCTCTAGTCTTTGTGATGAAACTTAACCTGTTTTGTTTGATGAAGCACAAAATTTTGAACCTTGGATGGCTTCAATGCAATCTGAATATGATGCTATCATGAAAAATGGTATTTGGTCTTTGTGTGACTTGCCCCCTAGCAAGAAGGCCATTGGCACTAAGTGGGTATACAATCTGAAGTGTAAACCTGATGGAGCAGTTGACAGGTATAAAGCTAGGCTTGTTGCAAAGGGTTGTGCAGAGGAAAGAGGCATTGATTTTGATGAAACCTTTGCTCCTACTTGCCGAATGACTACTTTTCATAGCATTTGTGCACTTGTAGCTCATCATGGTTGGAATGTACATGAGTTGGACCTTAAAACAACATTTCTCAATGGTGACTTGCATGAAGAAGTGTATGTTTTTCAGCCATGTGGCTTTGTGCAGAAAGGGCATGAAAACTAAGTTTGGAGGTTAAAGAAGGCATTATATGGTTTAAAGCAAGCACCACGTGCTTGGTATGAAAAGATACATGCCTATCTCATTGCACATGGTTTTGAGAACAGTCCAACTGAAAGCACCTTATATGTTAAGAGTGCTAATGATGTGCTTTTGATCATTGTGGTGTATGTTGATGACATGCTGTGCACGTCCTCATGACACACATATTGCTGATTTTAAGGCTGATTTGCATGCCTCATTTGAGATGTCTAATTTGGAGCATTTGCATCACTATTTGGGCATTCAGTTTATGCAAGTTGATGGTGGAATGGCTTTGTGCCAAATGAAATATATTGGCACATTATTGGCACGTTATGGCCTTGAAGATTGTAAGCCTATTGCCACTCCTATGGAGATAGGTTTATGATTGAACCTTCATGATGATGGAGATGCATTTGATGATGTTCTCTATCAACATGTTGTTGGATGCTTGATTTACTTATGCATTACTTGGAATCAAGGAGCAGCTCGCATAGCTATACTGAAAGATGAGCCCCTGCCTCTAGTAAATGGATCTAGGCTCAAAGTATACCAACCCTAAAACAGAGAAAAAAAAATTGTACATATCTCAATTCTTGGATAAAGATAGAGAATTCGGATAAAAGCCATCAATCTCCCTCTTGTGGTCCTCAAGTAAACTAGAATCTCTCTTCACATATATTTTCTAATCCGTACTCTTGATTTTTCTTCTCTGGGGTGGATAAAAATTTGGAGGTGGGAATTGTACATCTAGTGTATGTTTAGGATATTGAATTATTACAAGAAGGTAATTTGCGGACAAATTTGGACTTTTTAGAGTTATGTCACTCCCTAAAATTTGAGGGCCATCCAATCTAAAGAAAACAATGACACCAAATATGAAGGATTGAACCTATGGATTCTGGAAGCATAGACCAACTAGTCTAGATTAGTGTCCGCCCAAATACTATTACATGATTGTGAGTATTTTGACTATTTATGAGCATTGATGCGTAAAGCATTAACTACAACTTACATTCGCATTGCCAACCTAAGGTCACCATCTATAATGCCCTTCTTGAGGGCACAAATCCAAGATCTCATATAATTTCTTTGTGGTAATTGACAAATCGGGAAATCAAAGCCATCATGATATAGCATGGTGAAACAAGGCAATATGAGTATATAAGGAAACTTATGGAGAGGCAAGAAAAAACACATATACACATGGGACATAGATAGATACTGACACTATACACATATAGGATACCCCATGTGCACATAGGCGGGAGAAGGGGAAGATGAAGATAGACAAACATACCTCGTTAAAATGGGGGACAATAGAGGTCATATAGAAGACAGACGGGAAGGACAGGGCACCATTGAGGATAGCATTTAGTGTGAGATATATTGGGGTATACGTTAAGCCAAGGTAGGAGAAAGTATCAAGGTTCATGAGCAAAGATGCTACAAGAGCAGTGAAGGAGTGAGAACCAAGCATAGGATAGTTGATGTTTCGGGTAGGATTAGAGAAGCTACCTATGGGGTCAAAGAGGAAGACAATCGGGAAAATGATGATTGGTGATTGTTGGCTAAAGAAAGCAAGAGATAGCATCTCTATGCACTATGGAGTGGATATTGCTCAAGAGGATGGAAGACAACTAAAGCCATGGGATCTAATATTGTGAAGAAGGAGTTAGTTGCAGAATCTGTTCTCTCAAGTGTGAAGGCTATCGGGGTGTGGGCTATGGGTGTTTTATCCATCAAGAACCACTACATCATCATATAACTATAGGAGGATGGGAACTGGCAAAGTGTGGGTTCAAGGAGAGGGTGAGCATCAAAGATAATCGAGAGACAAAAGGGGAAGGGAGGTTTAGCATGCTTCCACTTATGATCCCCAAGGTTTGATGGTGGATTCTTCATTCCTTCTAAACCAAAACCGTGGGACTATGGACATTGATGGGTCTCTAGGACTAGGAAGGGGATCAAAATTGTAACATTCGATCCATCTTAGGCATAGAAATATGTATTACTTTACTATAGCTTACTCAAACATCTGTATTACTTTACTATCTTGCATATATTTTGCAATGAAGGAATTCCTAGAAGGTGCATGCTTCACGATGGAAAGGCCTTCTTCCTTAGAAAATCCTATAAGAAGATCTTGGTGGATTCACTTGGTTGTAATTCCCTCTTTGAAGTAATATAAATCTCCGTTAGTTTACTTATTTCTTATGTGTCGCCACATCTGTTTGGGATTTTTTTTTCGGTTTTGTGTGAGTCCACTTTTACTATCATCTTGTAGTGAAGTGTGTTGATGCAAGAGGCCTTGGGAATAGGCACTGGGTAGTCTAGAGTCATAGTAGGCATGCTACCTCGCTAGTCTCCTCATAGAGAATTGGTCCCGTTGAGAGCCGAGTTGTACAGTATCAAACCACCACTGTATGCATTTGTTGGATGTGTGAGGTATAGTCTCATCGATTGCAAATCCCTGGGACCTTGGGACCCAGGTACGCACTCCACATACAAAAATTATTTTCATCATCATGAGAAGAAATAAAACGTTCACACCACTCATCACATGCTTTCATCATACAATGACTCTTTTTGTGCCCATCACATTCAAGAAAGGTTCTTTTCTTTCTTTTGTAAGTGCATGTTGGGTTGTAGGGTGTGGACATATTTTCTCTTGTACATAGGAACCCTCCTTTGCTCATGAAGCTACCCTTTTATGCATATTTGGATACTTGTGCATGAGAACATCCTTTTTAATAATTCTCTAGATATGTTTTTTAGAGAGAATATTTAGGAGGATCTCCTTAGGATATGGTAGTTAGGCACATGTTCCCTTTTCTACTACTCTTTAGAGCATATGGAGAAAAGAGCTTAGCTTATTAATAGAGAAGCTCATTTTTGGAAAAGGAAGATTTTTGGTTCACATGAGCTCAATGTACATATCTTTAAGAAATGAAGGGAAGAACTCTCTTCTTTCTAAGACTATGTGCACTTGTGTATATTTGTTTTTGTGAGTGAGAGTTGGTGTGTGTGCATGCTTGTCTCTCCTTGTGTAAGAGTAGAATGTGTTGCATTTCTTGTATTTTCCATTTGCGGACTATGATCCTTGATGACCTTCCTCTCCATGTTCTCAGGGGTTTGTGGCATTGCTAGGAGTAGTTGGCTAATGGATTGAACATGATGGGGGGCTCGTTGGATAAAAGGATAGGAATTCTAGAGCTTTTCCTATTGCTTCCATGCAAGGTGTGTTGATGTGTGAAACATCAGAAGAAATGAATTAATGTGACACTAGACAACATCTACGGTCACCATTAACTCATTGCCACTCCTAACTTTGAGAAATGATAGCCAAAACCAAGAAGTTTACTTGTTCAGAAATCTCTAGTCACTAAAATGACATACCATCAGTATTTTGCTAATTTCTCTTAGCAAAAAGATTATTTTGCCAAGATCTTTTAGAGGTGAGAGCAGACAAGAGCTTTCCAACAAGCTATTATTTGCAAGAAATGGATCTCCAGAACTCAAGTTATGGCCTTCACAAGATGACTATGTCTAACTACGAAAATTGGAAATTTTATCTGTTATAGTAACAAGGCCTATCTAAAAATGGAAATTCGATGCCTAGCATTGACTTGCAATGAGAATTCAATGGAAGGCATCAACTTGAGGTGTTTTTAGCCATTTTCAGCAGGGATTTGATGCTAGACATCGACTTCCTGCATAAAAACTCAACCTTTTGAGATGCCAAAACAATATATGATTTCATGCACACTTAGAACATCACTTATCAACTGGAATTCAATGCTCGGCATCGAGTTGCTCCAACAAGTTCATGATTTGCAAACACTTTAGCACTGAATGAAAATAGATAAATGAAAATGTGAATTATCAGCTCAGATTCGATGCTAGGCATCGACTTGATTGAAACACTTTAACTTTTGAAATCATCACACAAAAGACAAACTCTGGAGATGGAGAAGGAAGACTTATACACAGAAGTTTAATTAACTCTTTCCATAACTATGAAACCTCAAAAATGCACAAGTGCTTTCTCATGCAGAGAAGCCCGAATATTCTTAGTTATACAAAATGAACTTTTCCCACTCTAACTACTTCTCTTCCACTACGTGTTAGTTGATACAAATTAACTTATATAGTTTTTCTCAATCTCGTAACTTTTAAAAAACTTCTAGAACTAAAGTGAACTAACTTTACAAATATAATACACTTGTGATTTTGTACCTTCACATAGGCATGTGATTTTTCTTCTAAAGCTTTGACCTTCAAATATATTTCCAATTAGTGATTGTTTCTCCAAGAGCTCCCCCTCAATCACTAATTGACATTCTTTGTTTCTTCATATCATCTTCTTTTCTTTTACATCTACTAGTCTTCACACCATCCAAGCTCTTTACCATTATATCTGCTGTCTGATCCTGTGTAGAAATGCCTCCATTACCTTGTCTCTCAAGAAATGATAATGTATCTCTATATGTTTGGTTCTTGCATGAAATACTGGATTTTTTGCAAGATAAAGTGAACTCATATTATCTCCATGTATTGTAGGTATACCCTGATCAATGCCCAAGCGTTTGAATAATGTCTGCATCCATATGATCTCCTTAGTTGCTTCTACAAGTCCTTTGTACTCAGCTTCAGTTGATGATAATGCTATTGTATGTTGTTTCTTTGAACACCAACTTACAAGCTTATCACCAATATATATCATGTAACCATGAGTTGATCTTCTGTCATCTTGATTACCTACCGAGTCTGAGTCACTATAGGCTCTCAACTTCAAATCTGAAGTAAACGGATAATATAATCCCTCCTTTATAGTTCCTTTGATATATCCGAGAACTCGTTGACCTAATGTGGGTCCTTTGGCCAATGCATGAATTGTGACAAAACTCCCACTTCATAACTAAGATCAGGTCTTCTTAGTGTAGCATAAATCAAACTATCCACAAGAGATTGATACTTCCTCATATCTTTATATTCTACACCATCATATTTACTGAGCTTGTGGTTGACTTCCAATGGATTTGAAGCTTCTCTGCAATTTTCCATTCCAAACTTCTTCAACAAGTTCAAAAGATACCTTTCTTGTGACACATATATGCCATGATCTATATAAGTCACTTCCATTCCAAGAAAGTATGATAACTTTCCTAGATCACTGATCTTGAACTCTTTCTCAAGTAATCTCTTTAACTCCTTGATTCCTTCATCTAAAGTACCTGTGATTATAATGTCATCCACATAAATACAAATGTAGATTGTACCTTCCTCTGTTCTTTTGATGAGTGGACTTGGATATGCTTTTGAACTTTGATATCCAAGGTCATTGAGATTCACCAGTCTATAGTTCCATGCTCTTGGAGCTTGCTTCAATCCGTAAAGTGCTCTTCTTAACTTGCAAGCAAGATTTCGATACTTCGAATCTATAACTTGTTGAGGTTGTTCCATGTATACCTCATCTGATATGTATCCATTCAAGAATGCATTCTTTATATCCAATTGACTTAGGGTCCATCCTTTTGAAGCTGCAATAGCAATGATTGTCCTTGTACTTGACATCTTAGCTACAGGACTAAATGTCTCATCATAATCTATGCCATAGCTTTGGGCATAGCCTGTCACCACCAGTCTAGCTTTGTATCTGACTATACTTCCATCTGCAAGCTTCTTTACTTTATAAACCCATTTATTTCCAATTACCTTCTTACCATTTGGTTTAGGAACAAGTTCCCATGTCTTGTTCTCCTCTAGTGCATTGAATTCTTCCTTCATTGCTTCTTCCCATTGTTTCTTACGTTTAGCTTCATCATAGTTCTGAGGCTCTTCATCATCTTTGACCATATATGCATAATTCTTCTGAGTTATATAAGAAGTATCATAGAATACCTTTTTGGTTGCCTTCTAGTCCTGTTTGACCTTCTTGGTTCACATTCTTCATAAGTGTATGGATACACTTCTTCATCAAATATAGGAGTTTCTTCATTTCTTCTTGTTAATCCACTTCTAGATGTACATGCTTGCATATAGTCTTCATCTCTATTCACCTGCACAATTGATTTTCCTCTTCTTCAAATTCTTCACCTCTTCTTCAAATTCTTCAACTGTATGACTTTGATCTACATACCAACTTTTCTTTTCATCAAATGTAGCATCCCTAGAAACAAGAAATTATTTGGTTAGAGGATTCCACAATCTCTAACCCATTTGCTTTTCATCATAACCAATGAACACATATTTTTTTTGCCTTTGGTTCAAGTTTATGTATAAGTTGTGATCGCACATAAGCATATGCAAATGATCCAAAAACCTTACAATGATCTAGTGTTGGTTTCTTACCCCACCAAGCTTCATATGGAGTCATTCCAATGAGAGCTGCACATGGTACTCTATTCACAAGATATGTAGCTGTATTTACAGCCTCAGCCCAAAGATAATTTGGACAATTCTTCTACTTCAGCATAGCTCTAGCAAACTCAACCAAATACCTGTTTCTTCTTTCTACTACACCATTTTTTTGTGGTGTATACCTGCAGGTTATTTCTTGTTGGTGCATGAAAACCATCAATTGATGGCTTGGATGAAGGATTGAAGTCAAAGGTTGAAGAAAAGATTAGCTTATGAAGTTTGAAGATGGTGCATATTCAAGAAATGAAGACTTGTATACATATGTACATTAAACTTGTAGTTAGCTCACATATACCTTTTGTAATGGTCACAAGCTTATACATATGCCTATATATACAAGTAAAAAGTTGGGGCAAGTATGAGAGAGAGTGACAGATGATGAATTAGAAGTTGTAAGAGCCATTAGACACTTCAGAAATGAAGTGAACCTCTCTCATCATTCAGATGTAAATTTTTTGAGTAAAGGAAAAGTTGCTCCCGATACTTTGTTGATTCCTCCTTTTGTGCTTGATCATTTTAGGAATCCTTTTGTAGATGCATAATTCCATAGTTGATGCTTCTATGGTTAAGATTTGAGAGTCTAACTGTAAACAGGTTGAGAGAATTATGTGTAGGAACATTTGTATGTGAAAAAGTGATGAGTGTCTTTTGAAACAGGTGCAATCTGGATGGTCAAAGAATTGATCTGTACTCAATGCACAGTGTAAAGTTTTACACAAATGAGGAGTCAAAATCTAAGTTGGGAGGTAAGCCATCTATGGCTAAAACCATTTGATTAAATAGGTTGTACTTTGGGAGAACCATGCATGAGAAGTTGCAGGTGTCAAAGTCGACTATATAGGAGGACAGTTGCAGACACAGGTAAATTGTTTGGATTATTTCTCAAGCTTTACTGAGTCTTTTGAGAGGATATAACTTGGACAAGGTGCGCAAACATTAGAAAACACGTCATACAAAGTTTCATTGAAAACTTTACACATTTGGTTAGTCAATGAGTGAGTTATGTGCAACAAACGTTTTTGACTAGTGACTCTCTTCACAGTTAGTTCAAAATTTTGATAATCTGGTGTTGGTTCTCCAAATTGGTAGAGGTTTTGAGTTATTCTTGATATAGAGGTGCTCTAACATCAAGTATAACTTGTTCTTTTGGAGATTAACACTCTCCATCAGTGGTATTAGAGCAAGAATAATCAAAATAGTAGAAAGGAGGACCCCGACTGCTGCAGTCATACAGAAATCAACATTTGAAGGTACAAAAGGTGAAAGCTTGAAGGGAAATCTTGAGAAGGAGGCTTGAAGCTATCAAGAAGATCAAGAGGAACTTTATTTGAGAGAAAACTATCCAGATTGGTCAATGAGGATGGAAGGTCATCTCATGAGCAAAGACCTGATAGGTTACATCATAGGTGAGGACAAAAAACCAAAATTCAAAGATCCTAATGTTCCAACTAGGGATGAACTTTCAGATTTGAAGACTTGGATGAAGAGAGATTCTCAAGCAAGAAGCAGTATCTACATGGGAGTCAATGAATACTTGCTACCTCATATTAGCGGACTTGAAAGTGAAAGTGACATATGGAATCCTTTGGAGGAGCATTTCCAAAACACTACAAAGTCAAGCAAGGAATCTTTGTGGGCAAAGTTTACCACATTCAAGAAGAAGGCCTCTCAATCCATTTTTGATTATGTAACAAGGATGAAGGACATTGCAAATGCATTAGGAGCAGTTCATGAAGATATTGAGGAGGCTAAATTGGTAAGGAAAATCCTCACAGGTTTGAGAGTAGATGAGAAATGGAAGCCATTCATTTTGTCTACTGAATTGTCACTAGATCATTTCAATCCTGATTTAAATCAGGTGCTAGGACACATGCTAACTTTTGAGCAATGTATTCAAAGGATAAAAAGAAGAATAGAAAAGGAAAGCAACAATTAAATGAAGAAGAAGGTACAACTAGCCAAGCCAACTTCCTAAGAGGAAGAGGAGGTGGCAAAGGTAGAGGAAGAGGTAGAAGTAAGAAAGATGGAGCCAAAGCTTACTGGATTTGTGGTTAGAAAAATCATTTAGCTCATGATTGTTGGCATAATAATAAGAATAATGGAGGATATAGTCAGAAATTTAATTCGAGGAAGAGGTGGTAGAAACCAAAGAGGTAATTTCAGAGGAAGAGGTAGTAGAGGTTACTTTGGAAGAAATGCAGGTAGAGGATTCCAAAGTCAATCCTACAATAATACCTACTACAATTATGCTTCAAATCAGAAAGAAGATTCAAACTTAATCATGAATGCAACTTGTGAAAGACAAAGCAAAGACCAAAGAGTCTTTTACATTGACTCAGGGTGTATCAATCACCTGAGTGGTAATATAGCCTTGATAACTGATTTGGAGAATAAGGTAACTAATCATGTAGTTCAAACAGGTGATAATACAAAGCACAATGTGAAGTCAATTGGATCAGTGAAGGGCAAGGATGGAAGTACTCTTCTGAGTAAGGTCTTGTATGTTCCTACAATTCCAAAGAATTTGATAAGTGTAGGGCAAATTGTTGAAAAACATTATGAAGTAAGGTTCACTAATGATGGAGTTTTTGTGGAAGACCCTAGCAATGGGTATAAACAAATTGTTTCACAGAAAAAAGAAGGAAGACTCTTCACATTGAAGATCCAAGGTAATGTTGGTCATCCCTTGTTTACTTATGGAGAACATAAGATCTCTGAGTTAGATCTTTGGCATAAAAGGCTTGGACATTTCAATGAAAGAGGTATTTAGGATATGGTTAACAATGGTTTAGTGCTTGGATTACCTAATGTTGCAGGTCAACACATGTCAATTAGGTAAGTCTCATAAGCAATCATATTCTAAGCATGATTTCATGTATTCAGAGAAGCTTGAATTGGTACACACGAATGTGTGGGGACCATCAAAGGATTTCAATATAAATGGTTCAAGATATTATGTGATTTATGTTGATGATTGTTGCTCTAGCACAATGGTAAGTACCACGTTAAGAAGCTCCACCTCCTTAATGCCAATCCGATGAAGAGATAGGAGTGATATGAAGATCGTGAATATGAGATGAAGTGAGAGTGATGGTGAGAAGCATAGAGATGCACACACACATACACACACACAACGAAGAGACAAGCAAGACACAATGGAAGGTAGGAAATCAACTCTATTACTCAAGAACACTCTTACAAGCTCAAAATAGCTCTAAGCTCTTCTTTACTCAAACAAGCTAACCTCAAAAATGAGCTCTCTAGCTCTATTTATAGTTTTTAGACTAGTTTTGACCGGTTTCACATCTAGTGACCGGCATAGTTAAAAAATAGGTTCTATGTGCTATTTGAAAGGGTAAACGGTATCTAAAAATAGCCAAAATTGGTAGGCTCATTCTACCTAAGCTCCTCAAACTCGAGGACTCCTTGGCTTGCACAAAATGGAGCTACAATTTACTAAAAGGGTTTTTCTATGTTACAATAGTGATGAAAATCACTGTTTGAGGTTTTTGAAAAGTATTTTGAAACATATTTGTTTGAAAAAACTAATTCGACTAGCTCCCGGCTACTTTGTTGTGCTCTATCTTCACATGCTTCCATGTCTTCTATGCCTCTGGCTACTGCCAACACCCCCCTCCCTCTCGCTTTTGTCCTCCTCGATAGAGCCTTGTTGTGGGGTCTGTTGGATGTAATTCTATAGGAGATCCTGAGCGAGGGTGTGCTCTGATATGCGAATTCCTTGGGCCAGATCTACCTCGAGTTTCTCCCAATCTATTGGTTGCAGTTCATCTGATGGCGGGAGTCTGTAGTGTGTGGAGTATACCAGTTGTTCACAGGCAAATAATTGTAGTAGATGTGTAGGCCTGCTTATGAACACTTCTGAGTGATACTCCCAAAAACCTATGGTGAACATTTCTTCGAAGGTCTACTTATAGCACGCCGGTAAGTATTTGATTCGACAGTGCCAGGCATAGCACACCCGGAGCGATGGTGTCGTGCCCATGTCATATGCTAAATCTTGGTTGCCATGCTCGAAACCCGGGGTGTTCACATGTGGTGCCTTGATGTGATGGAAGACTTTGAATACCATCTGCATCATGTCAAAGATTTTGACACTCATATGCACTGCTACATCGTCCATATGTTTTAAGCGAGGGAGCCAGTGTCTAATGGTTGCCATAATATAGCCAACCTTGGTCAGCCCGGTGGATGGAGTGAAGTACGGGTAATTGAGCCAATCCTCGCATTGCTTGTTGTTATGTACCTTAATGGCAAATGTCTTCCAGGAGCGGCGACGTGGCATCGGTCCCCAACATGGGTTGTACTTCAAGTGGAGTGGTGCCTTGGCCCATGTGCTCATCATCTCGGGATATGCCTGTAATAAATCTTGGCGCCAAGTTGGTTGATATATTTCACCTCTTTGCACGTCTGTTGGCAAATCTTGAGGCTCAAACTGGGTCGCGTGGGAGGGTTTCTTGCCTGTTTATTTTTCTATGGCCAGCTGATACTCTACCATTAACATAAAATATGGCTTGTATTGTAGCTCATGCCCAGATATGTACCTGTGAGGGGCCAAGTGAGCAAAGTATGGGGATTGGAAAATTCGTTCTTTAATCATTGCCATTGCATGTAACTATGCTTCTACCCATGCTGATTGGGTTCTTCCAAGTTCGTCAATCATCTTCATCCATGCGGGAGTAGGAAATTCAAAAGTCGTTTGGCCTTCAGCCGTGACTCGTCTGCCTGGGATAGGTTGGGGTTCATATGCTTCTTCAAATGTATCCTCCACCGAAATAGTCACTGTTTCTTCCTCTGCTGGTAGTTTCGGTGGGGAGTCTGGCCTGGGGGGTGCTTCATATACTGCTATCTATGATTGAAGAGTTAATACCTGGGCCCATAGAGCGTTGAGTTTGTCGATGATTTTAGGAGATGGGTTCGTAGGGGCTGGTAGTCCTTGTTGTACAGGTGCTCTTAACTGTAATATCTTGTGTTCTTCTTTGAGCTTCTGGTATTCCTCATTCATGCTATCATATTCCTCTAATAATCTGACATGATCTTCCAATAACATCTTCATGGATTAAGAGGGAACAAATTTGAAGTGATTGGGACTCAAGGGCTCGTCAGGGTGATCTAGAGAAGCTTCCAAGTTCTCTCTGTTCTATTCCTGTAGACGTTGGTTCTCTTCTTTAGCTGTAGCTAAGTGGCGTCTGAGTAGTCCCATATTTCTCATAAGCATGGCATTGCAAATAATATGTGCCCTTAACAAGTTTTCAATGTCGGTAACGGCCTCTTTGGTCTTTTGTTCACTTTCTAGTTCCAGTTTATGACAGGCCTCGTGGAGCTCTTGGTATCGGTGTTAGGGAGGCATTCTCGATCGACAATGAATTTAGCTACGACTCTAAATCATTCGTAGTCTTCTGCAGCATCTGGTAACTAGTTCCAAGAGATGCAAATTCATCTCTCACTTGAGTCATGCATGTGAACATTTGGCGAAATGCGGTGTCTATAGTGGGTGATAATATTAATGGTGTGGTGAATGCAGATGTTGTGGGTGTGGGTATTGATGCAAGGGGAAAGGGAAATAGGGATGGGAAGGTGGATGCAGTGGTGATAGTGGAAAAATGTGATGTGCCTAAGTATGGTGGGGTCATGAATGAAGTGAGTGGTGGTGCAATGGGTGGTGATATATCCATGTCATTTGATGTGGTGTCGAGTGTCGTGACTGTGAATAATGGAGTGATAGTGGGTACATGCGTGGGTGTAAATACAGGATTTACAAAAGTGGCAGAGTAATGTACAGATGGGGTCTCTTGTACTGCTTGGTGGAAAGGGGAAAGAGGAATTACGGTGGGTCGGGGAGGTGAGATTGGGGAGAAAGTCAATGGAGGTGGAAATGGAAATAGTGATCTTTGAGGTGTAGGGAAGGAAGGGAAGGATGGATGGGGAAATGGGTTGGATAGAAAGTTGGATGTTCGAGGAGGTAGGCTAGGTTGCGTAGGTGCGGGAAGGGTGAGAGGAATGGATGCAACAAGGGCTTTTGCTACAGCACTATCCAAGGATGTGGATGGTCTGGGAGAGATTGGATGTATAGGGGAGATTGGAGAGATGGGAGGTGAAAGAGGAGCGGTTGGGGTGGTGGGTACTTCGGTCATAGCGGTGGTATGTACAGTAGTATTGTGGGGTGGGGAGTCAACGAGGATCGTTTCTTCAGCCATAGATCTTCCAGGAATTAGGCGTGCTTCCTTGGCCTGTTGGGATGACTGAGCACTTGTCGGTACACGAATTTATTCACCCGATTTTGATAGTAAACGTACTCGTCGGGGGTCAAACTGTGGAAGTGGTTTTCTCTGCAAATAACTTAATGCTTCATTAGATCCCACTGATTTAACAAGTTCCCTGAAGCCTTTGATGTATACTTCTTCGAAACCGCCTGTGAAGAGTTCCTGTTCTATAAGTGTCTGGCTTTCTTCCTCAGATAACTTCTTACATGCCCAAACTTTTTCCATGGTGCAATATAACTTCTTGATTGCCAAGGTGTATGTTGCTTCTTCAAATGTTTCATCTTTGTGCGTGCTGGTGTCACCTTGGGTGTTGGTTTGCTGTCCTTGTTCATCTGTCTGCACATTCTCTTGAGAGTCATG
Source organism: Ceratopteris richardii (assembly GCA_020310875.1). Taxonomy (NCBI): domain Eukaryota; kingdom Viridiplantae; phylum Streptophyta; class Polypodiopsida; order Polypodiales; family Pteridaceae; genus Ceratopteris; species Ceratopteris richardii. The sequence goes on along the minus strand of CM035427.1, from coordinate 89,472,992 downwards.
AGTGCCTTGGTTGGCTTCATCATCACCCTCGTCATCATCTTTTTTTGTTTTTTCTTCTTCTGAGCTGGATACTACTTGTCCTTGTTGTTGATCCGTGGGAATGGTCGGGTAGCTTGGACGTTCATATTCTTGAGAAAAGATTTGTCATTCTAAAAACTGAAATTCACTTGAAAACACATCCTTCATCTCGAAATCGAATGTTGTGTCTGTTCGTTCTGCTTCCAAGTTTGGTATCGGAAAAGAAAATGCTTCCGCACCAATAGTGGTGGGAACTTCTGCTGCAATGGTGGTAGGTTCCTGAACTGATGTTGGTTGTGAGGTAATCACACTAGTAGTGCCTTCTGTAATGATAGGTTGTGATAATCGTATGCGAATAGGTTGTACAGTTACAGGGGCTTCCGTAGGAGAGTGTTCTGGAGAGGGTTGCGATGACGGTGATTTTGGAACTTGTAGGCATGGAATGGTTCCTCTCTTGCGCTTTCTTGCTCATCCTTTGCTAGCCTTCCTAGCTTTCTTTGTTGTCCCTTTGAATGTCTTCAACTCCTCGCTTGTCATTGTGTGCTCTATTGGTAAGTCGTAGGCCAAACACATGTATATAATCCTCGTGAGGGCGTAGCATCCATGGATTACCTTCTTCCTCTCCCATCGGTGTTGCGCTAAGTATAGTTGATCAATGATCCAGCTTGCCAGATCAACTGCGTGGGGTCCAATACAAGATAAATACAGTCCAAACCAAATATGTTTGTGGGGCATGGTGAATCGGTCTTGGGCTGGGAATGCAAAATGTTGCATACATATCCTCAATGGTTTAGAGAGCTCAGGTGTGATCGCTGAAATATCTTCCCACTTGATGACATCTCCACGTTTCATTGGCTCTTGAATCAGCCTTTCTCGCTCTGTTGGAGTGTGCGTTCCATGTATCTTGATTGCAGCTCTAATCAAATATTTTGTCAAATAAAACCTTTTGAATGGGGGGTCATTCACCAAGGATGGCAAAATGAATGTGCCTAGTAATTCCTTGTTCTCAGAAGCTGTCAAAGTGGTTACTAGATAATAGCATCTGTAGAAATATGGTTTAGGTAATGGATCACTGAAGTATTCACTGAAGCCAGCTCTTGTCCAAACATGCTTCAGGTTTTCTGTGTTCTGTAATGCTTCAAACTCTCTTGAGAAACACTGGTACTTGCCTCGCATATAGGTATCAAAAGTCAAATTGGCCTCAAAAAGGAAATCTGCATCCGCCAATGGGCCTACTAAACCTTGGAACCAATGAGAGTTGCGATGAATTTTTTCAGTATATCCCCTGGGAGGATCATCAATTGGCATAGGCCCTGGAAATCCTTGAAATTCTGGTGGTTGAGTCGTAGGATGTGGTTGAGCTAGTAATTCACCAATATTTGCCATGGGTACACTGGGGCCAGCTTCAGATGGTCCTTCTGCTTGCATGATGAATGACGCGAGTGTGTAGAAGATCTGCTACAAAAGATTAACACATTAGTATGGAAATTAATCATGATCCCATTAAAGTGAGACTACAATCCCTTTCCATGACCGATGTGTAATCCGTGTAGCTGAGTGTTGTGATGTGGTTTATGGAATGATTGTTGAAAAACTAATGCAAGTCTCTAGACACCTACATGCTTCAGATGATGCATACATTTCTTGATGAGATGTTATTACAAGTGATGTTGGGTTATAGTGTGTGGATTTGTACAAGGTTCAGTCATGAATGAGTTATTATAAGGCTAGTGTTTAGTTGGGATGGGAGTAGTTAGATAAGGGTGTCGGAGAAGGCGTCTGGATACGTTTTGGTATCCACTTCCTAAGAGTTGCTGAGCAGGGAGTATGTTTCTGCTGAGTGGCAAAAGGTGATATTGGATGTGATGGTATTGAGGGGTGAAGAGATTTTTGAGGGTTATATATTACATGGCTTGAGGGTTGAGCTATAATACACTTTTTGGGTACCCAAATCTTCATGGGCATGGGTCGATTCATAAGGTACTTCTTGGCGATCCAAATCTGTCGACTGATCGTACTTGTCGAAGAAGGTCGAGGAGACATTGGATACTGCCTATGCTTTGTCTTTAGCTTCTTCTTGTCCTTGCCTACATTGGTGAAATCTGTCGGTGGTTTCTATCCTTTTGGCACCCATATTTATCTCGTGCTGCTTGCTTTGTGATACTGATACTGCTTTCCTCCTTGTGTTGTCTGATATGGTTGTCGGTTTGGGTTCCTCCGTTGTACGATGACTCCTTTGTGGGTGAGGTTGAGAGGTCAGATGGACACTCTGCTATGGAAAAGAAGGGAGGTCCAACACTTGCGAAACCTGCCCATTAGGAAGTGCTCCATTTTGTACTATTAATCTAGGCAAGTCTGTAGTAAGTGTGGAAGGATGGGCACTGCAAGGTGTTTTGCCCATGTGGCTGTTGATGCAGTCCACCTCACCTGCAATGGTCCCCATTTGTTCCCTGCTAGAAGAACAAGGGAAAATCTACTGACATCCTTTTGTCTGGCCCCTATCCATCGGCAAGCTCTCATGGGTTGACTTTGGAAAGAGCGTGCTTAGCCGAGGGATTTGGCCAAATATCTTCCGGTCCTCCGTCGCAAGCGTTTCATAGGGTCTAGGGTTACATACCTCAGGTGGAGTGTTGTTAGGGAAATCAAGTGGTATCACTCGCTGCTGATCTAAGGTTCCAATCTGCAAGGAGCCTTGTCTAAGCTTTAGGTCCACTGAGTGATTGTATAGCCAATCTTGGCCCAGGATTAGGGGTTCTATCAGGTCCTCGTCATGACACACTAGTAGCTTCGCTGTCATGGTCACATCATGTATGAAGATAGAAAGGTCCACCTCACCCATGCAAGGGGTTTCCATGCCTCCTAGCCCTATGAGGTATGCCTCAATTGGTCGCATTTCTATTCCTGAGTACTTATAGTGGGACCATCTAATCGCACTAGTCGCAACACTTGAGTCAATTAAAGCCCTGAGCTCTTGGCAAGGCTTGCCTTGCTCTAGCCTAACTCTAATGAATGGTCTCCGATCGACTATGCTAGGATGAGTACTTGACTTTGCTTGACACATGGCCATGGGGTATCTAGGTGTTGTTTCCAGATGGTTATAATGTTCTCTCCCTAGTCCTTGTCTTCTTAACTTCATGCGCTTGATGCATTCTATTGCTTCTGCCTTAGCTTCAACACATATTCTATTTTCTTCCTCCTTATGCTTCTTTGCCAACATGAGTCGTCTAAGCATATCCTCAATAAGAGGTTCCTGAGATAACTTGACTCTACAACCACTAATGTAATTAGGCATTATGTCTCCTTCTAAGGTGGCTAATTGTATTGCTCCACTTGTCAAGAGTCTGTTAATGATCATGGGTCCATAACCTCACTTTTCTAACTTCCATGCGTGTTGTTTCAACATACACACTAGGACTAAATCTCCTTCTTTTAAGCCTTTATCTTTCACATGTGTATCGAAATAGGCTTTCTATCGTTTCTTTGCCGCATATATAGTTGCTGCTGCTTTCAACCTAGTTTCTCCTAATCGTTCCAAGTCCATTATTCTTGCTGATAATTCATGGCCGGTCCACTGATGTTCTTCTGCAACCTTAAGTGTCCGTATCAAGAAGTCCAAAGGGAGCACAACATTCTGACCAAAAACCATCTGAAGGGAGTTGCATTGAGTACGGTCTTGTAGGCCACTCGATATGCCCAAACAGCGTGGTGTAACTGTTTGTCCCAATCTGAACGTTTGTTGTTCATGAGTTTCACCAGTACGTTACAAAGGATCTTATTAGTGCTTTCTGCTTGACCATTGGCCTGAGGATGATATGGTGCATATTTCTTGTGAATCACCATAAAATCCTGTAACAAATATTCAATGACTGTGTTTAGAAACTGAGTTCCTTGATCCCTCACTAACTCTATAGGCAATCCATATCTTGTAAAGACATTTTCAAACAAGAATTTTGATGTCGTGTGTGCATCATTCTTTTTAGTGGCCTTTGCCTCTACCCATTTGGTAAGATAATCTATCGCAACAATATGTATTCAGCATGTGTACCTTTTGCAAGGGGTTAATGGGTGCTACAAAGTCTATACCCCACTTAGAAAATACACTTCCTCCAATCATGGGTTTCAATGGCATTTCATCTCTACGAGTAGGAAATTGAGCTCTTTTCTTTCTGCTGCATTCAACTATCTGCTCGCATAAGCTATGGGGAGATCTATATTACCTTCATACGTGGGTTGTGCTAACACACATCATATGGCATAATTGGATGCATCCACATGTACATGGAATGGCTTGCTCCAATCTGGGGTTGTCAATATAGGTGCTGAGCACAAGCGTTGTTTAAGTTAACTGAATGAACTCTCACACTCATCTATCCATTCAAACTTAGTCAAAAGAGAGTACAGAGGCTTGGTTATGATTGCATACATGTGTATGAATCGTCTGTAATAATCGCAATGTCCCATAAATGCTTGTACCTCTTTTACGTTGTCGGGAAGAAGGAGGTCGGGCAGGAAGCCGACACTGGGGTTGGATTAGGCCCCTTATTGGTGCGCACCGTTCCCGCTGTCCTGCGAGCGGCGTCTGCGCGCTGGGCACCTCGCCTCTACTCTTTGGAGTGTGTGCGATCCTCGTAGGGCCCTCGCCTCTCAGAAGTGACGAGACGAATGTGCATGCGTATGCGTGAGACCGTAGGCGTCGGGAGCGTGAAATCCAAGTACAGCGCTAAAACACTGAAGTCAATGATACGATGAAAATGTAACCAAAGTCATCCAATCAAATCTCGGTAATACAGTGATGCCCGCTACAGTGCGGGTCCATGGTACAAAAATCCGCTACAGTGCGGAACAGGTAAATACAAATAAATGCCGCCGCTACTGATGACATTGGAGGATACTGATGACAATGGAGGATACTGATGATGCTGGAGGATACTGATGACACTCGAGGATACTAATGACAATGGAGGATATTGATGATGCTGGAGGATACTGATGACACTGGAGGATACTGATGACATTGATACTGATGCTGATGAAGAATAATGGATCATGAAGATGAAGAAACGTTGGATCAACCAATGATGAAGATGGATAAAATGATCAGGTGAAATGTTTCCAATTTGAAATCTATTTTCTTTCTAATAGAGCATATGCATTGCATTTGTGTGTGCGATAAAGATATGTATGAATTTATGAAAATCATGTAGAATGAAGATAACAAATATCTATTATGGGTTTGCATGAAGCATGAGTGATAAGGAATGATATGAATGGAATCAGTTAGCAGACTAGGGATTTTGAGAGTGAAAGCTTGGGGATGTGATGGCATGCTTAGACTGAGTGCATGTATATGATGATTGATTTGAACACTTAGTGAATGGGAAACTTTGGATCCTAGTATTTATTTTTTGCGAGATCTTACCTCCATATGTATCATGATTTATGAAAAACCTTCATACTCATGCCAGCTTATATGTGTGTGCATGTTGTTAATGCGTTGCGATGGGCTAGTAGGCAGGTGGAACCACCTTGGTCGGGCGATCAAGGCCACGAGCCGTAGCTAGTTTCGTCGTAGGCCTGAACTATCTATTATCCTGCGCCTGTATGGGTCAGTAGGCGGGTGGAGTCACTCTGACCGGGTGGTCAGAGCCACGAGCTGATGTCGATTTCATGCAGGCAGATGTTGTGTATATCATGTGCTATGTCGGATGGGCAGACAGGTGGGATAAACTTGGCCGGGTGGACAATTCCATGAGTCACACCCGATTTCGACATAGGCCGATTTGTGAAATAAAGATAAATGCTGAGCTGAGATGAAGTGAAAAAGAAAAGAAAGAGAAAAGAAAATGAAAAAGAGAAAAAGGAAAAGGAAAAAGATCTAATGGAGAGTTGGACAAGTAGGAGATAAATAGTAGGAATCGAGGTATATTCTACAAACAGAGCTAGTAGAAACATAAGTATATGCTAGTACTTAGAATGAGCAATCTGATCTGAACCAGTTGAATGAACAGAAGATCTAGAAAGCCAACAGTTTATTCATGTGATTACTTGTCAGATTGCAGACGTAGAAACATAGTATGATATTTGTAAAGCTTGAATCTGCATAATTTTCTAAAATTCGTACTAATCTTTATAAAAATTGCATGTACTGCATGAGTTCACACTTTGATTTTTGAAAAGAAAGTTATTAAAATGTAAAAAGTGTTTAAAAAGAACCTTGATACGCTTCTGTTGAATCTTGTAGGTTGGCCCATCGGGACGATGTGCAGGTTTAGCGGGGGCGAATGTCGGGATGAAATCCCCCAGGGAAGTGTGTCAGTTGTTTTTCAAAGTTGATTGATTTTACAAGTTTTGTGTGATGTTTTGACTAGGAAAGTGACAAAAATTGTACACGTTTTGGTCGATTTGATTGACTGGAAGATACGGAACTGTGTGATTCTTGTTGATTAGGCTTGTATATTTGTAAATACCCATGATGCTAGCTTTTAAATCCATAAACTTTTAGGTTTGACCCTTGAAACTGTCTAAAAATGTGGGTTTACCTGAAAAATGGACTTGAACCCTTGGAAACCCTTAGAGTTTAGGTCTGAACTGTAAATAAACCATTAAATTGACGAGCTTGAGTTAACTGTGAGTAAACCCTTAATTTTTCCGATCAAAAACCCTAGGTTGAACCCTTGGAATTTGCGCTTATCCTAGGTGAAACCCTTGAAAATCATTAATTTTGTATATACAGTGGGAAACCAAAACTAAAAATAAAAAAGAGAAAATCAAAAATAGAATTAAGAGATGGGATTTTCTAAGAATAGTAAGTGAACATTCATGGTCGTCTGAAATTGGAAAGTTGGTTAAGGAGATTGGAAGTTTCTAGAGGAAAGTCCAAGGGTGAGGAGGCCTATAAACAGGTGCCTAAACTCATTTGTTCCTCTCTGTGGTTTTTCTTGTGGAATCTTCCTACAGGTATGCTCCTTGACCTTACCTTTTCATTTATGTCTTACTTCCTTTTTCATACTTCCATGATGGCCGAGATGGAGGTGGTCTTTCCGTTAGTTGTATATGAGTTTTGTAAGAATGCATCCCTTGCTCTATCTTAGGTCTAAAACTTTTCTATCTTAGGTCTAAAACTTTTTGACCCATTAGAACTATGTGATGATGCTTCAGAAAACTTATGGGTGTATGTATCTGTGCTATCATATTATCATATGTATGTTCCATTGAGTGTATATGCTGGATGCGGAAGAGAGAAAGTTAGAGCTCCAACAGGTGGCTGTTGGGCACGCGCAGCAGAACGCGCGTACAGAGACAGAGAGCAGTGTGAGCGGTGTGTAGGCCAATTAGAGGAAGAGAGAGAATCGCTAGCCAAGAGAGAATGAAGAGACAATGGGCTAGGAAACTAAGTGAATTGGAAGAAAGCGTTGCGGTTGCATGACTCATGGACAGAGAAAAGGGCAGGAGAAGGATGCGGCGCTGCAGATTGACATTGCACAGAGGATTTAGAGAGAGAATTGAGCAGATAGAGAGAGACTCGATAGGGGTCTAGATGGCCTGGCTGACGTGCACCGACAGAGAGCACGGAGGCGGCGCTATCTGCATGGCAGAGATTCACGCTGAGAGGAACGCTGCTATGTGTACGCCAGAGAGAATTGACCGAGCCTATAGGTGCTGCATATCGACGGGACTGTCGTGGAGGACGTTGTAGAGAGAGAACTGTTGGATTGCGGGAGCGTCACGCACAATATCCAGAAGAGAGAGAGCTGAGTACAGATCAGCGCTTGCCAGCGCACCAATAGGGAGAGTTACGACTCACGAGTTGTAGAAACAGAGATGGATGCGCGCGCTGCTGTAGTATACTTGGACAAAGACTTAGATGCTATCGGTAATGTTGGTGGTTGGATCACGTGAAAACAGAGAGGCAATTGGGGGAGATCTTCACGTTAACTGGAGGCGCGATGGCACTGGACAACTGGACGAAACAGATGGGTAGCGCTGTCTATGGTCTCAAGGAAGAGAGACTTCCACTATCGGCTGTTGAACAGCGCACGCAGAGGATTTCGAACTTCGAGAGAGAGAGAGAGAGCCCAATAGAGGCAGTGCTAAGAGCGCGCGTGAACGTGCCACCGCTTAGTCTGAATCGGGCCATATTCACGATGGCAGGTGGATAGGAGCATGGCAAAGAGAGATGATTTGTGCGAGAGAGACTCTGACTAACAGATAGAGAGAGTGACTAAGTCAACAAATCTGGATGGATGGATCATGGATGGATATGTGGTTAGATATGTGGCTAGTGGCGGCTCCAGATCCGGTAGGAGAGAGAAGAAGATCGTACCGCTGATGGCGCTGTTGATAGCCAAAGATGCAGCAGACTCACGAAGAGAGAGAGAGCATGCCTATCTAGCAACATCCCACTAAGTGCATGATCACTCGTTTCAAAGAAGGCCATAGGCTTCTCCTCATGTCCCAGATGCCTGGTTTAGTGGTTGGATCCCTCGCCTCTTGAGGCGGGGGTGTGGGTTCAACCCCCCTGTGCTGCGGGACACATTTGAGCCTTTGGGCTTGTAAATCTGCTGCTGCCTTTGGGCATTGAAATCTACTGCTGCCTTCGGACGGGCGATGGACCCTTGTGTAGTGCCTTTGGGCCAGTTTAAAAAAACCTCTTTTGATGTAAGTCCTTCCCGGTCTGAGTCTAACCCTGTTCTTGTGGGATAAGGGGGGTCCCATGGGTACTAAGCCCTTCCTTGTACAGTTGCAATTTCAAAGTTAAAATCCGGGGAGTAGGACTCAACCCAACCTCCTTTAAAAATAAATAAATAAATAAATAAATAAATAAATAAATAAATAAATATATATATATATATATATATATATATATATATTCCCTCCTCATGCGTGCTGAACTTGAGATCCTACTCCTCCAACCTCCTTTAAATATATATATATATATATATATATATATATATATATATATATATATATATATATATATATATATATTCCCTCCTCATGCGTGTTGAACTTGAGATGTCCTGGATTTTGAGTCCAGATGCGTTGAAGCTACATCAAATATGTCGATATCTCACCGCATCTATGGATTATGACCCATATCGGTTCTATCAATTATACATACTGTATTTTTCTCTTGGAAATATAGAGATATGCATATCAAGCTTCGTAGAAAAATATGATGTTGGAAACATGATTCAATAAACCGCAAGACTATGACATTACTAGAGATGTTGACATGTCTTTGAGAAGGTTCTGGAATTCCATCGAAACACTTTTGAGTTATGTTCACGTAGATGAATTTGCATGCCAGCGACAGAAGGATGGAAATATTTTCAACGGAAGAGAAAATGGAAGTACGAAAGAAGAAAGAAGAAAAGAGTGAAATGAAAGGAAGAGAAAGTGAAGGGTAGAGAGAAGTATTTAGAAATCATGCATATGTTTTTTCCATAGGTCTATGTGTATGTCATTCAAATAAGTTTAGTGTGTTCTTTTCATAAAGTAATAATAATTTTTACATCCTACCCTTTGGTTTTTCTTGTGGAACCTTCCTACAGGTATTGAGCTTGATGATTTCAAAGATTATATGAAGTGACCAAAGCGATTGAAGACTGAAGACTGATAAATAAATGCCGCACTGTAGCGGCGGCATTTATTTGTATTTACCTGTTCCACACTGTAGCGGATTTTGTACCACGGACCCGCACTATAGCGGGCATCATTGTATTACCGAGATTTGATTGGATGACTTTGGTTACATTTTCATCGTATCATTGACTTCAGTGTTTTAGCGTTGTACTTGGATTTCACGCTCCCGACGCCTACGGTCTCACGCGTACGCACGCACATTCGTCTCATCACTTCCGAGAGGCGGGGGCCCTACGAGGATCGCACACACTCCAGAGAGTAGAGGCGAGGCGCCCAGCGCGTAGACGTCGCTCGCAGGACAACGGGAACGACGCGCACCAGTAAGGGGCCTGATCCAACCCCAGCGCCGGCTTCCTGCCCGACCTCCTTCTTCCCGACAACGTTATTTGGCCTAGGTAGATCTGCAATTACCTTTACTTTTTCTTCATATGTCGAAATTCCATTCTCTGACACAATGTGTCCTAGAATTTTGCCTTGTCTGACCATGAAAACGCATTTTTCTGGGTTCAAGCAAACTTGATATTCTCGACATTTGTCAAATACTTGTCTTAACTCGGGGATATGTGTCTGTCTTAGATTCGAATGAGCACATAGGTCATCAACATAAACTTCCAAATTCTTTCGTAAGAATTCCTTAAAAACATGACACATGAGCCGCTGGAAGGTCGCCGGTGCATTTGTCAAGCCAAATGGCATCACACAAAATGCAAATATGCCCCATTCTGTGGCAAAAGCCATCTTGTGTTGATCTTCTGGAGCAATGGCTACTTGATTATAGCCTGAAAATCCATCAAGAAAGCTATAAACTTCCTTGTCCGCAATTCTTTCCAATAAATGTTATGTGATAGGAAGGGGATAACTCTCTCTAAGCATGGCGGCATTAACTTTTTTAAGGTTAATACACACATGCAATTTTCCATTCTTCTTGGGTACAACCACAATGGTGGATACCCATTCAGTATGCTCAATTTCATAAATGAATCCTGCTTCTATCAAACGATATATTTCTTCTTTAATCTTTGCAGCGTAGTTATCATTGTATGTGTACGGTTTCTGTTTCGTAGGTTTTGCATCTAGAGTCATAGGGATTCTATGAGAACATTGTAGCTCAAGTGTAAGCACCACCTCCTTTACTTGTCAATCCGCGGAGACGTGAGGACCGGTATGAAGACCACGAGCAAGTGAAGGCATGACTCATTCATGTTTCATAAGCCAAACCTGGGAACAAGCTCTCTCCCACTTTTCTTTCTCCTTTTTTTTTTTTTTTTTTTTTTGAGGAAAAGGATATCACAAAACAAGAACACAAAAGTTAGTATCAATAGAAATGTTTGACATATGTCACTGTGCTCTTGTGCATGGGATTCTCAAGTGTGTCTATGCACGGCCGTGTAGTGTGGCCCTATATTAATGCATACTTTGGAAATGCATGACCTGAATGGTGCAAAAGACAGGGTTGTGCAAGGAGCACATGGTTGTTGCTCATTCGAGGCTTTCGATGTTATTTGCGGAGGTTGATGCCGACCTTGGTGGAGGTATCCATTGAGTCTCGAACTGATGTAATCCTCCTTATTGGAGTCCATTTTAGAACATCATTTGGCACTGTAGAGGTCACTTCAGGCGTCTTTCTCTTTGGATGCTTTCTGAACTGTGGTATCCAGTGTGGTTGACGCTTTGGTTCGGTGGAGGCTACTTGCACTTTTTGGCTTCCAAACCCATATCCTTTTTGCATGTCTTCCTACTAATGTTGAAGAGCTGATTTGATCTTCCTTTGGTCTCTGTACGTGGTTCTTACCCTTTTCTCTTTTTGGCTTCTTTGTTGAAACCTTTTGCATGTGGGAGAACAAAGGTTGTTGTGGATGTAGGAGCTTCTTAGGTACCCACATCTGTAATTGCCCTTGTTGAGCTACAGCTAACTTCTTAGGCACCCAAACTTGTTGGATACCTTGTGATTGAGCTTGTCTGAGCTGCTTCCTTCGTCTTCTGGCCTGGTTGGTGTGCATGGATGGGATTTGTGGGGGCAAGGCTAGTGGTTGCTCTCCTTTGCGTACCCATATCTGCTTCATGCTTGGAACTGCTTTTTTATCGAATGGTGTCTTTCTATTTGATGTAGCAGTTGTTGTGAACGGTTGTGTTTGCTTGTGTGGTGGACTCACTACTGTGGCTACTTGATTCTTTGGAGAAGAAGAAAGATCCACCCGCCTTCGAACCTGGTCTTCCACGATTGACTCCTTCTGCATCATAGAGCATTTGACACATACAACATCTTCTTTCATATGATTAGTCTTGGAAGAACTAAGAGAGTGTGTGGTGCCATGATTTAGGAGCATGCAGTTCTCTAATTCTAATGTAATGCATTGTTCATGTACCCAAACTTGAAGAATTTGACTTCTTAGGTTTAAGTTAACTGCATGGTCATAGATCCAATCTTGACCCAAGACAAGTGGTTCTGTAAGGTTCTCATCTTGACATACTAGCGCTTTGACTTTCATTGGAACATCTTGAAGGTAGATGGGAAGTTCCACCTCGCCCAAACAAGGGGTTTCCACACCTCCCAATCCTATGAGATAAGCTTCTATGGGATTGATGTTCAACCCCAAGTCTTGGCAGTAGGAAAGTCTAACTGCACTACTTGCGGCACCTGAGTCAATCAATGCTTTCACCGTCCTTGCACCCTTCCCTTGTCCTATCTCTATGGTCACAAAGGGTCTTTGGTCAATGACCTGAGAAGTCGCTATGCCTGACTTTTGACACATATCCATGTGATATTTTGGGGCTTTTGAGTTGACTTCTAGGCCTAATCGCCTTAACTTATTTCGCCTAATACGCTCTCTGGCCTCTACCTGTGCTTCTTCTCTCACTCTTAACTCTTCATCTTTTCGCTTCTTAGCAGTGTTGAGTCTCATTAGCATATCCTCAGTAAGAGGTTCTTGATATAGCTTGACTCTACAGCCACTAATATAGTTTGGCAAGATATCTCCTTCTAGCGTGGCCAACTGAACTGCACCACTAGTGGAAATTCTATTAATGATCATGGGTCCGTATCCTCTTTTTTCCAACTTACGGGCATGTTGTTTTAGTGTGTATACCAACACTAGATCTCCCTCTTTCAATCCCTTATCCTTGATGTGTGCATCAAAGTATGCCTTTTGCCTCTTCTTTGCAGCGTAGATGCCTGCTGCCGCTCGTAGCCTCGTCTCACCCAAGCGTTCGAGATCAAAGATCCTAGAGGACAATTCATGCCCATTCCACTCATACTCTTGTGCTACTTTTAAGGCAGGGATTAAGAAATCTAATGGTAGCACAGTGTTCTGTCCGAAGACCATCTGAAATGGGGTGGCATTGAGTACCGTTTTGTAGGCAACTCGATAAGCCCAAACAGCATGATGAAGTTGTTTGTCCCAATCAGAGCGTTTATTATTTACCAGTTTTCTCAATACGTTACAGAGGATCTTATTGGTACTCTCGGCTTGTCCGTTGGCTTGTGGGTGATAGGGGGCAGATTTCTTATGTATCACCAAGAATTCTTGGAGAAGATTTTCAATGACTTCATTCAAGAAGTGTGTGCCTCTATCGCTCACCAACTCTATTGGTAGTCCATATCTCGTGAACACATTCTCGAATAAGAACTTAGCTGTAGTCTGAGCATCATTCTTTGTTGTGGCTTTGACTTCTACCCACTTTGTAAGGTAATCTGTGGCTACAATGATGTACTCTGCATGGGAGTTTCTAGCTGGGGGGTTAATAGGACCTATGAAGTCTATGCCCCACTTCGAAAATGCATGTCCTCCCATCATTGGCCTCAAGGGCATCTCGTCTTTTCTCACTGGATATTGTGCACGTTGGCATGTGTCACATTTCTTCACATAGGTATGTGCGTCCATATGAAGAGTGGGCCACCAAAGTCCTAAGAATAGAATGGTCTTGATCACTCGGTCAGGACCAAAATGTCCACCTGCAACACCGATGTGTGCAGTCTCTAAGACCTTTAAATAGTCTGATTCATGAACGCATAGTCTTAAGTAACCATCTTTGCCTCTTCGGTATAGGTTGTCCCCTACTAAGGCATAGCCTTGAGCCTCTTGCTCCATGCTTCGTCCTCTTGCTAGACTAGCCTCTTTGGGTAATCTTCCCGATCTCATAAACTCTACCAATGGAGCACTCCAATCTGGAATTAATGACACTTGATAAAGGGTCGCATGCTCCACTGGGGGTCTCTCTCTGCACCTTGGACAATTCTTAATCCACTCATGTATTTCTTTGTCCATGCGAGGCCAATACACTCCTAAACGCTTTAGATTCTGCAATGTTCGTTGTTTAGAATAGTGATTTCCTAGCATTCCTTCATGGGCTTGTTGCAACCAACTACTATGTTCATCATCCTCCACACAACAAGCTAATACACCCTCAGTATCTTGTTTGTACATGCTTCCTGCTAATATGTGATATTTTTGTGATTTTACAATTTCTTCTTGTGATGTTTTCACATTCTTATTTGCAGGGCCAAAGGTTAGGACTGGTACCAACTTATTTGCCCATTTAGGAACAACTTCTAAATTGAACAGATAAGCATCGAGTAATTCGTCAGACACTCCTTGCGGTGACTCTCCTGAAGTGATGCGAGAAAGGTGATCTGCCCGAAGGTGGGTTCTACCTTTCCTGACAACAACTTCAAAGTCATATTCCATTAGTAAGAGGAACCATCTTACTAAGCGTCCAGTATTGCAAGGTTTATTGACCAAATATAACAAAGCTTGATGATCAGTGAAAAACTTGAACTTGTTGGCCAATAAATAGTGTCTAAACTTCTTCACAGCATATACCATGCCTAAGCCCTCTCGCTCAGTTGTGGTATAGTTCCGTTCAGCTGCAGTGAGCTGTCTACTAGCATATGCTATGGGCAAATCTAAGTTTCCTTCACTTGTGGGTTGTGCTAGCACACATCCTATGGCATGATTGGATGCATCCACATGGACATGGAATGGTTTATTCCAATCAGGAGTGGTGAGTATTGGTGCCGTGCACAAACGTTTCTTCAGTTCGTTGAAAGAATTCTCGCATTCGTCGTTCCACTCAAAATTAGACAACAAGGCATAAAGGGGTCTAGCTATGATCGCGTACATGTGGATAAACCTACGATAGTATCCACAATGGCCCATAAAGGCTTGTACCTCTTTAATATTCCTTGGCCTTGGTAGCTCCGCTATGGCTCGTACCTTATCTTCATCTGTTGAGATTCCATTCTTAGAAACAATATGACCTAAGATTTTACCTTGACGCACCATAAACACACACTTTTCTGGGTTCAGACACACTCGATATTCTCTACACTTGTTGAAGATTTGTCTGAGCTCAGGGATGTGAAACCTTCTTTCTTGGGAATGAGCACATAAATCATCCACATACACTTCTAAGCTCTTTCGCAAGAACTCTTTGAAGACATGACACATGAGCCTTTGGAATGTTGCAGGTGCATTGGTGAGCCCAAATGGCATCACACAAAATGCAAAGATTCCCCACTCTGTAGCAAAAGCTATTTTGTGTTGATCTTCTGGGGCAATGGCCACTTGATTGTAACCTGAAAATCCATCAAGGAAGCTATAAACTTCCTTGCCTGCAACACGCTCCAATAGGTGTTCTATGATTGGAAGTGGATAACTATCTCTAATCGTAGCGGCATTAACTTTTTTAAGGTTAATACACACTCGCAACTTCCCGTTCTTCTTGGGTACCACAACAATGGGGGACACCCATTCGGTATGCTCAATCTCATAGATGAATCCAGCTTCAATCAACCTATCAATTTCTTCTTTTATTTTGGCTGCATAGGTATCATTATATGTGTAGGGCTTCTGTTTGGTGGGCTTAGCATCAACAGTCATGGGGATAGTATGCGAGCAAATTCTTGGATCTACCCCTTTCAAGTCTCTATAGTGCCATGCAAACACATCCCTATATTCCCTTAATAGAGCTATGAGCTCCATTTCTTCTCTTGCACTTAGGTCATCTCCTATATATGTGCATCTCTCTTCGTTCTCTTCAATGGTCACTACAATCTTCTTGGTCTTTTCTTTATTATCATATGATTCTCCTATGATGGCCTCTCTCTTAGGCATTCGTACCAAAATTTTGCGGTCGTCAACTTCATATTTCTTGAAGTTTTCTGGTACTTCAAACAATGATTCCTCCTCTTCTTGTTTCACTGCTTTTCTTTTCTTTTTCTTTTGACTACTTTCACTTCCATCCTTTGAGTTTACTGTTTTAATACTTGTGAGAGGTTCTTCTTCTTTCTGGGTGAACACTCCTATATCTTCTAGATAGTGCTGCTCTGAGTTAAAGCAACTATCCATCACAATAGACTCCAGATCATCGTCATTCTCTTCTTCTTCTATGACATCACTAAGGTCACATTCTTCTAGCAAGGGTTGACACATGAACACTGAGATATCATAACCCTCCTCATCACAATGAGGTGTCCACTGTTCCTCATTGACAGCAATGTCCATGGTGGCTAAGATTTCTGGCCAGCCATGAGGCTCAAACTCCTCATCTGGAAAGATCATCGGTGTGTAGGCTGGGTCTCTAACTGGTCTATCTCCTAGCGAAGTTCCTTCTTCTCTTGCCTTTAAACGTTTTTCCTCTTCCTTTGCGACCTTGCACATCCACAAATGAGTATCTTCATGTAGCCATGATGGATCAGGTGAACTTTCAGAATGCACAGAGATGGAATCTTTTTTCGCTTTGTGGATAGAATTCCACTGTAGGGGTGGTACATCTCTGAAGGTGTAATCCTTCAAATTGACCTTGGTGGTGACCCCTAAGTGCTGTAAGTACAAGGAGTTAGTTCCCCAATCCTGTACTATTTGCAATTGTCGTAGGAAGGGTCTTCCTAGGATCATCTCATAAACATTATTTTTCTCAAAGTCACATATAGCAAATGTGTGCTCAAACTCTACACCACAAGTGGTTAGAGTGATCCCTTCTAGCAATCCTAGAGGTCTTTCAAAATGACCATCAGCCATTTGAAGCTTCATTCTAGTTGGTCTTAATGTGGGCTTGCCCCATTGCTTCCACAAGGAGGTGGTCGCAATAGCAACACCAGCACCTGAATCTATGATTGCTTTGGTTGTGTAACCTTGGTAGGTGATTGGAAGATAAGTATTACCTTCTTCACCCTCACACATGTCCCCTATTTTGTCTAGAGGTATCTCTGGTACCCTTTGCTTGGAGCCTGTTTTTGCCATGTTGGAATCAAGTTCTGGAACCTGATCCTTCACATGATTCCAAAGCTCAGGTTTTGCTTTGAGCAGCTCTTCTACAGTGAGATGACACTGAACCTTAGTGTTCTTCACGACATCTGTGTTCCTTGGAACCACTGAGTCTTCATTTCTTACTAGTATTGTGGGAGCTCTAATCTGGAGAGATTCAGATTCCCATGGGCCTGGAAATTGAGGCAGTTCTTCTAAGGTATTAGATTCAAAATCTAACCTTTTGTCTTCTTGTTGTTCTGCTTCTTCTCCGTAAATAGATGGAATGTCTTGGGGAAATTGATCATGAAGATCATCAATCTCAGGAATAGGAGGGGAATTATCCTTCTCCTTGGCCCATTTCTCTTCTTGTATTTCCCGCAAGAATTCTTGAGAGTACTGTTGAATTGAAGGAGGTATTCCTGGATCCGTGGAATTAGGAACATAAGCTCCCATTGGTGGTGAGCTTCCTCTTTCAATAACTGGTTGAGCCTGTGGAGGTAAAGAAACTTGTGGTTTGTTTACCAACTGCTCTAATCGTTCTAGTAAGCCCTGGAAATGCAAATCCCCTTTGACAGAGTTTGTCTGATTGAACTTTTGACTAGTCTCAAGTATAGCTTGAGCTTGTTCTACCATTTTCATGCACATTTTCATCCGTTCAATCTCTAAGTCCGCTCTAGGGTAACTCTTGTCTAGGTTTGCAACTGTAGGCCCTTCTTGAAGTCGAGCCTGGTAGGCCTTGAACATCATGTCCAAGCCTTCTGGGGTTGGATCTGCAAGAACAGACCCTGGTTGCGGTCTATTTACAATGGGTGGTGGGGTGCGATGAGGTGGAATGGATGGAGTTTCGACATGCGAGGGGTTTTGAGATGCAATGTCTTCTATTTTTGTTTTTGCGTCTTTCAAGCTTTCTTCTAGTTCCGATAACTTTTTATTCCACTTACGATTGGCCTTTTCTCTGGTATCCTTCCATGTTCTTGTTTTCCTCTTACTATGCTCTCCTGATTCACTCGACTCCGATTGCTCTGCTGGTTTATCTTGTTTTAATGCTTGTGCCCTAGTAACTGCCTGTATAGGTGCCACATTACTGCTACTTGAACTTGAATCCGCCACTAAGCCTACCACATTAATGGGTGTAATCTTGGGTGCGCTGGAGGGGTTTCTTGGACAATCTCTAGGGAGATGGTCTTTGCCACAATCAGGGCAAAAAGCCTGTATTGTGATAGCCTGTCCTTGACTCGGAGATGATGGGTGGGGACAGTCACGAATGAAATGATCACCTTGACATCTAAAACAAGATCCTCTAGGGGCTTGTGGTCTCATTTGTCTCAATTGGGGCCTAGGGTTAGGATTTGTGTACATGACATTGGAGTATTCTGGCTCCCAATTTTGCTCCATAGGTGGTGCCTCATATTGATACGAGTAAATCTCACTATGTTCAGGTGACTCTGTGTAATACGCATGTGGACTACCTTCATGGGAGTAGTCTGAACTATGAGCATGAGAATCATTATCTGGTATCAATGGGGTTAAGGGCACCAATGCTCTATTTGGATTTTCCTCTCCCACAGCATATTTGACTGGAATCACATTGGCTGGAGCTGGTGGTTGGTTTCCCAAGACAGGTTGTGGCCTATATGGTACCTGATATTGCTGTTGTGGTCTATAATATGGCTGTTGGTATTGGTTCTGATACCTACCTTGTGGGTAAGATTGCTGATAATTCTGTCTAACAGCCTGCCTATTGTAGGGACAATCTTGAGCCGTGTGGTTTGTGTATTTTCTCTCAATAGTGCAATATGGAGCATTCCTTTCTCTAATGTTTTGGTTTTGCATTGGGCATACATTAGCCATGTGGTCGCCCCCACAAGTATAACACCGACTCACTGGAGTGACTCTCTGTGTTTGTTTATTTTGGACTCCCAGCTTCTTGGCAACTTGCTCAGCTATCTCCTCTATTTCCGTGGAGATTTTTGAAGTATGACTAGTAGAACTATCTGAATCCTTATAGAGTTTGGATAATCCTAATTCCTCACCCAAGTTATCTTCTATGTCAATGCATGTCCGCACGCACTCTTCTATGGATCTAGGCTCTTTCAAATATACATATGATCTTAACTTTGTGCTCAGTAAGCCATCTAAGAACAAAGCCACTTGTTTGGCTGGTGTGGGTAACTCGGGAGCAGGGCATCTTTCTAGGTACTGTCTGAACCTTCTACCTGCTAGTCGCACTGTTTCTTGGGGTGTCTGCTTGAAACTGTGGATCAAGGATGATGTGTTATGCCTGATACCACTCTTGGAAAATTCTACAATGAATTCGTCTAGCAGTTGACCTATATCGCGATAGTTGCGACTACTCAATGGTTGAAACCAAGCCAAGGCAGTGCCCTTAAGAGTCAAACCAAATGCCTCGTATTGGGTGAATAAATCCTCAACCTGTTCAGCTCTTAACACTTGTTTGAACTCAGCCACATGATCATAAGGATCTCCTGACCCATCAAAATAATTCTTCATTGCCTTGATCACTTGAGTGGGTCTAAGGGTTCTTGGGTGCTCTCGGGGTCTAGGCAATGGAAAATCATGTTCATCTCTTTTTTGCCTATGTGCTTGATGTCTCTCTCTTTCAGGTCTTTCATTTTCAAATCCTGATCTATTCCTGCCCACGGTGTGTGCAAAACTTACCTCAGGTCTCTCTCTAGTTCTTTCTCTCTAGGCTTTATGAGCGTGGGATGATCCTACTCCTTGGAGGCCATGGGAAACATTGGGTCTTGGTGGGGGGAAAATCAATTCATTCTTCCAAGTATATGCATGTCTATCATGTTCTGTTACCAAGAAAATTTTCTCTGATGTGTTATCCAGGTAAACAACTTTGCCTGGCATCTCTGGATCCTTGAACTCGTAGATGATGACTATGCCCAATTGGCTAGGTTGATCTGGCTTGAATCTCCAAAAGGCTTCCTCTGTTTCTCTATTCAAAAATAGTTCTATGCTTTTGTTATCTTGAGGGATCCAGTCTGGAGTGATCACTCGGATCAAAACTGACTTACCTCTAGGAGTCTGGGGTCCTTGTCCTACATTTCCTTGTTCTAGGTCTCCTATTTCATTCTCAGGAATGACATTTCCAAACTCATCAGTCCTATCTGGTAGGTTGGTGACCACATACATGGTTCCTTCCTTATCAATGTATGAACCCTCTTCGAACTTGACCACCGGGTCTTCAAGTCCAAAGGATTGATCTGGATTTTTGAGTTGGACCATTGATCGCCTCAGACCATCCTCATAGATGCGAGCACCTAATTGGTTGGTCCGAATATATTCCAACTGTGTCTTATAGGGACCTTCTGGTGTTTGTAAATGGGCAGTCCCTGAGCCACCTGCAGGTTTTCCCATACTAAAAGACATTTCTGAATCACTTGTGTCTGAACTTAGTAAAAGATGACCACTTAGTTGTTGTGCCCAAGACTTGGATGTATGGTTGACACTAGCCTCAGAAGATCTAATGCTTTGTTTATCCTTGCCTAAGTGTCTTCCAGATCTCAGGTTCATAAGCTTTAGTCAAGAGTCCAAAATTTCCCCTTGGTATGGTTCAAAATTCTTTGGAGTCCCCTTGGTTCCCTAGTCCCACTTGAGGGTCAACTTCAAATTATCCTATCTCAAAATCAACGCGTTATTCTTGAAAAAAAGAGTTGAGGTCGTGTAGGATTTGAAACGATCTTTCCAACGAGCTATAGAGCTCAAAAAATGGACTTTGGATGAAAAAGTTATGCCAATTCAGGCTCCTGGGGGTCAAAACAGGCAAACAGGACCTTTGGAGAAAATCGCGATTTTGTGAACTTTCAGAGAATCGAGATTTTGTGAACTTCCAGAGAATCATGATTTTGTGAACTTTCAGAGAATCGCAATGTTGAGCACAAAATCGTGTTTCTGAAAATCGCGATGTTGAGCACAAAATCGTGTTTCTGAAAATCGCGATGTTGAGCACAAAATCGTGTTTTTGAAAATCGCGATTTTGACTCAGAGAATCGTGATTCACAAAATCGTGTTTTTTCACAAAATCGTGTTTTTGGCTGAAAATCGTGATTTGTGAGAATCGCGATTTCGAGCCCACTGAAAATCGTATTTTCTCAAAATCGTATTTTCTCAAAATCGTATTTTTGACAAGACAATCGCGATGTTGAGCACAAAATCGTGTTTCTGAAAATCGCGATGTTGAGCACAAAATCGTGTTTTTGAAAATCGCGATGTTGAGCACAAAATCGTGTTTTTGAAAATCGCGATGTTGAGCACAAAATCGTGTTTTTGAAAATCGCGATGTTGAGCACAAAATCGTGTTTTTGAAAATCGCGATTTTGACTCAGAGAATCGTGATTCACAAAATCGTGTTTTTTCACAAAATCGTGTTTTTGGCTGAAAATCGTGATTTGTGAGAATCGCGACTTTGAGCCCGCTGAAAATCGTGTTTTTAAAAAATCGTGTTTTTAAAAAATCGTGTTTCTTTTGATATGAAAATCGCGATTTTGAGCACAGAATCGTGTTTTAGAGAATCGTGTTTTTTTTATATGAAAATCGTGATTTTGAGCACAATCACAGAATCGCGATTCTGAGAATAACCACAGAATCGTGATTTTTTCAGCCAACTTTTAGGTGGGAAAACAGAAAATCGTGATTTTTCAAAAATTTTGAATTTTCACAAAATCGCGATTTTCATCACAGAATCGCGTTTTTTGGCGGGAAATTCAAATTTCTGAGCGCCGGCTATGGCGAGCTCCATATGAGCAGAAAATCATGAAGAAAACACTGCGTTTGCTCTCCCTTGCACCTCCTAACTCCTTCCCACACAACAATGCATGAAAAATGGTATGAAAATGGTAAAAATGCACTAAAAAACAAGAAATTTCTATGAAGGACAAGATGGAAGAAGGTGATGATGATGATGATGATGAAGATGAAGAGGAAAAAACAGAAAATGAACTGAAATGACAATTTTTTTACCTTCCAACGTCGCAAATCTACGATCTTACCATCACAACGCTCGTCCTCGAAGCTCTCTCCCCGGCAACGGCGCCAAAATTTGGTGTAGCTCAAGTGTAAGCACCACCTCCTTTACTTGTCAATCCGCGGAGACGTGAGGACCGGTATGAAGACCACGAGCAAGTGAAGGCATAAGTGCATGAGTGAAAGCACACAAGCATGCACACACATACACACATACGCGCACAACGTAAGATCAAAGAGAGGAACAATGGAAAGCTTAGATTGCAAAAGAGTTCTCTTACCAAAGTTCTATTCTCTAACAAGCTAACCCCAAAAATGAGCTCTCTAGCTCTTTTTATAGTTTTTTGACTAGTTTTGGCCCTGTCCAGACCTAGTGTCCGGCCTAGTTAAAAATTAGGTTCCAGGGCTTATTTGAGGGCTCAAACGAAGTCTAAAAATTATGAAAATTGGTACGATGGTACTTCTAATACTTCTCAAGCTCGAGGACTCCTCGGCTTGAACAAAATGGAGTTACTAAAAATAGATAATGGTATTTACAATGGTTTTTAGTGATGAAAATCACTATTTTTGTAGGGGATTCTTCTGAAAATTTGACATACACTTCTTGGAGCTCCCTTTCCTTGTGTGTCCACCTTTTGATGTGCTTCCATGCTTTGTCCTTGACTTTGAGCTTCAACAAACATATATCTGGGTCTACTCCTTTCAGGTCTTTGTAACTCCAAGCGAACACATCTCTATATTCTCGCAATAGGGCAACTAACTCTTCTTCTTCTTCATTTTTCAAATCATGCCCAATGTATGTACATCTTTCTTCTTCTCCTTCTATGGCCACTATGATTTTTTTGGTTTTCTCTCGATTATCGTATGGTTCTCCAACGTCAGCTTTTTCGTTAGGTATTCGAACCATGATTCGTCTATCTTCTATTTCATATTTCTTGAAGTTTTTCGGAACCTCAAACAAGGATTCTTCTTCTTCTGACATGGTTTCTTTCTTCTTCCTTTTCTTATCTTCACTCTTAGTGGTGACTTGTGTGGTTATCCTCACATCATTCATAATTTCTTCGTGTCTCTGAAGGTGAGTTTCTACTTCGTAGAAGTATTCTTTGTCTGATGCAAAGGGTGGGTCCATAATAATTGAATCTAAATCGAAATCACTCGCATCCACAAATGCATCAGTTCTAGGTTCACATTCTTCTATAATTGAATCACACATGATTGTCTCTATTGTGAAAACTAAAATGTCATAGCCATCCTTGTCATAGTGGCGTGTCCATTGTTCTTCATTGATGGCTACATCCATGGTTGATAGGATTTCTGCCCAACCATGGGGTTCGAATTCTTCGTTTGGAAATACTACAGGTGCGTAAGCTGGGTCTTGAAGGTTTCGTGGATGTTGTTCTGAACCTAAAGTTCTGGCTTCTAACCGTTCTTACTCTTGTTTGCCTACTTTACACATCCATAGATGAGTATCCTCGTGCAACCATGAGGGGTGTGATTCCAATGAGTGTATTGATTCCGCCTCTTCTTATGTCTTATGGATGGTATTCCATTGTATTGGGGGTATGTCTCCATGTGAATAGTCTTTAAGATTGACTTTACTAGTCACTCCTAAATGTTACAAGTACAAAGAATTAGTTCCCCAATCTTGTACAATTTGCAATTGATGCATGAATGGTCATCCTAAAATCATCTCATAGGCTTGATTTTTGCTAAAGTCACATATAGCAAAAGTATGTTCAAACTCCACACCACAATTGGTGAGAGAAATGCCTTCTAATAAGCCTAATGGTTTTTCTATGTGTCCATCAGCCATTTGTACCTTCATCTTGGTGGGTCTTAATGTTGGCTTACCCCAACGTTTCCACAAAGCAGTGGTAGCAATGGCTACTCCGGCTCCTGAATTTAAGATGGCTTTGGTGGTGTAGCCCTCATGGTTTATTGGAAGATAAGTGTTACCTTCCTCTTCTTCGCTTACATCTCCAATTCTCTCTATGGGTATCTCTGGTACCTTCTTGTGTGTTCCTATCTGTGAGGGAGTAGTAGCAAGCTCAGAGTTGATTTGCTACGTGTTTCCACAATTCTAGTTTAACCTTTAACAATTCCTCTAGAGTGAGATGACACTGCACTTGGGTGTTCTTTCTCACTTTCGTGTTTCTAGGGATTAGTGATTCTTCATTCCTCATTATGATCGTGGGTGCTCTCATGCTAATAGACTTGGCTTCCCAAGGTCCTGTGAACTGAGGTAATTCTTGCAAAGAATTGGATTCAAAACCTGTGTGTTCACTCAGTTGCTCTTCCTCTACATCATCGTAAATGGAGGGGATGTCTTGGGGAAATTGCTCCTGCAAGTCATCTATTTCTTGAATAGGAGTATGGGTTCCTTGTTCTTTTCTCCACTTCTCTTCTTGGATTTCTCTCAGAAATTCATGTGAATACCTATGTATGGAAGACAGGTTGTCTTCAACCTCTGTGTTGGGAACTTGAGACAGGGATGGTGTATTCCTTTCCTATGTCTCTGAGGCAATAGGGTTCCTATGCTGATCCTTTTTCTCTTTTCTATCAATCAGGTATTCTCATCTCTCCATCAGTCCTTGAAAGTGTAATTCCGATTTTTCCATGTTGTTCCAATTAAGATATCTAGAGGCTTCAAACATAGCTTTTGTTAATTTTACCATCTTCATGCAAAGTTTATTCCTCTCAATTTCTAAGTCTGCTCGAGGGTAGTTCGTACTCATTTCAGCTATTTGAGGTCCTTCTTTTAATCTTGCTTGATACGCACGAAACATCATGCCTAGGTTTTCTAGTATGGGTTCTGCTAAAACTGATCCTGATCTCTGAGCTAGACCTTCTTGGATTGATTCTTGTGAAGTCAATTCTAGGATTTTGTCTCTCGATTCCTTTAAACTTCCTTCCAACTCCGTTATCTTTTTACTCCATTTTCTCTTAATTCTTTCTCTAAAATCTTTCCATGATTTCGTTTTTTTACTGCTAGATTCTCCAACTTCACTAGTTCCAATTATTTTCTCTTGATTAAGCAATTGTTTTTGTAAGAGTGTCTGGGCTCTTGTTATAGCTTGGATAGGCACATATGTAG
The DNA here is from genome assembly GCA_020310875.1 of Ceratopteris richardii. Taxonomy (NCBI): domain Eukaryota; kingdom Viridiplantae; phylum Streptophyta; class Polypodiopsida; order Polypodiales; family Pteridaceae; genus Ceratopteris; species Ceratopteris richardii. The sequence continues at coordinate 89,447,996 of CM035427.1, read as the reverse complement.
GGTCGGATCCATCTTCATTGTGTACAACACCTATCACGTTGATGGGTATCACATTTGAAGCATTAGCAGGGTTCTTAGGATAGTCTTGTATGACATGCTCTTTGCCACAATCGGCACAAAAGCCTTGTATGTTATAATATTGTGACTATCTTGCCATAGGAGGATATGGACAATATTTTATGAAATGATCTCCTTGGCACCTAAAGCATGGTCCTCTAGGGCCTTGGGGTCTTTGCTGTCTTAATTGGGGCCGCGGATTAGGATTTGTGTACATCACATTAGCATAGTCAGGCTCCCAGCTGGGTTCCAATGGTGGACTATTGTATTGATATGTTTCCACGTGTTCTGGTGACTCTATGTAATACACGGGTGGACTATCTACATGAGTAGAGTCAAAATTTTTTGAGTTCGGGTCACTTTCTGTGATCAAGGGTGATGAAGGCTTTGAAGCCCTACTGAGATTCTCTTCTACAGCAACGTATTTAACTGAGATGACATTCACTGGTGGGGGTGGCTGCTGAGCTAAAACAGGTTGAGGTCTCTATTGATCCTGATATGGATAGTTTTGAGGAGGCCTATAGTAATGAGGCTGAGCATTATACTGACCTTGATATCTACCTGGTTGTGGGTATGCTTGCGGGTAGTTCTGTCTCACTGCATGTTTGTTGTATGGACAGTCTTGAGCTGTATGATTAGAGTATAGTATTGGCCACTAGGGTTGGCTTGTGGTTGTGTTGCATTGGGACACACATTTTCCATATGATCACCACCACAGGTGTAACAATGCTTGTTTGTTGTTAACCTAGGCATCTGTTTACTAGAAACTCCTCGTTTTTGGGCCACTTTTTTTGCTAGGTCTTCTATAAAACTGGACAATTTTGAGGATGCTAGAGAAGAATAGTCTGAGTCCTTATAGACCTTTGAAAGCTCCAACTCATCTCCAAGATTGTCCTCAATGTCTATACAAATTCTCACACATTGCTCTAATGTTCTCGATTCCTTCAAGTACACATAGGAGCATAGCTTAGAGCTCAATAGACCATCTAGGAATAATGACACTTGCTTGGCTTATGAGGGTAACTCTTGCATTGGGCATCTCTCCACATATTGTCTAAACCTATGTCCTACAAGTCTAACTGTTCCTTGAGGGGTCTGTTTGAAGCTATGAATCAACGAAGATGTATCATGTCTGATTCCACTTTTAGAGAATTCCATGATGAATGACTCTAAAAAGTGATGGGTATCTCTAAATTGCCTTTGTTGCAGTGGTTGAAACCAAGTTAAAGTTGTGTTCTTTAACGTTAGTCCAAATGCATTATATTGCGTGAACATATCTTTTACTTGCTCTGCTCGTAGCACTTTCTTAAATTCTCCAACATGGTCATAAGGATCTCCTGTCCCATCAAAGTAGTTTTTCATGGACTTTACTAACTGCATGGGTCTCAATACCCTTGGGTGCTCAAGTGTTCTGGGTAGAGGAAAATCATCTCTACCACCTGGTATTCTCTGTTCTCTTTGTCTATCCACTCTGTCCATGTCTATGGTGGTTCTATCTCTCCCTATGGGATGATTGAAACTTACTTTAGGTCTCTCTTTGTTTTTCTCTCTTTGAGTACCATGGGCTGAGGATGTTCCTGCCCCTTGTTGGCTCGTATTTACGTTCATTCGAGATGGAGGGAATACCAACTCACCTCTCCATGAATATGTGTTTCTAGCGTAGTCTGGCACTACAAATACTCGTTTTGAAGTATGGTCCAGGTATACAAACTTTCCAGGTGTATCTGGGTCCTTGAATTCATAGATTATGATGGAGCCTACCTCACTAGGTTGTTCCATTCTGTACCTCCAAAATGCTTCGTCAGTTTCTTTATTTACAAAAAACTCTATGCTTCTATTGTCTTGAGGGGTCCAACATGGAACTAGTACTCGTGTCAGTACAGATTTCCATCTAGGTGTCCTAGGTTCTTCTCCTACTGGTTCTTTTCCTTGGGCTCTCGCTTCCGTCTCTAACTGAATTATGCCAAACTCATTTGTATTGTTTGGTTGAGTACTTATTATGTACATTGTTCCTTCCTTGTCTATGTATGCATCTCTCTCCAATTTCATCACTAGTCGTTCCAATCCAATGGGTTGGTCTGGGTTATGCAATTGCACTACTGACCTTAGCAAACCATCCTCATAGATGCGAGCACCTAGGCAGTTGGTTCGAACAAATGCTAGTTGAGTTCTATAGGGTCCTTCGGGCCTTTCTAAGTATGCTACGTTTAACCCTCCTTTTGGTCTCTCTGTGCTAAAAACCATTTCCGATTCACTTGTATATGAAATCAACTCGCATGGATAATTTCTATTCAATTGTTGTGCCCAAGATCGTGCAGTGGTTCCTACACTTGCTTCTGATGATCTAAGGCTTCGTCTGTCTGACTTACCTATATGCTTGCCCAATCTAAGGTTCATGAATTTACTTCCTCTGACCATTAATGTTCCTTGTTTTTAATTGCTTGGTTCCTTTTTTTAATTTCTTTAGATTCTTGTCTTGTATCCAATGTATACGTCAGAAATCGACTTCCCATGGTACTTTTGAGTTCTCATTTCGCCAGACTTTAATTCTTTTCCTTTAGGTTTTTGTATCACACATCTTTACTTTAGTCTTGGATTTGAAAAATTTAATCTCTTGAACTTGATCGTTCCTATCGTCATTAATCTAATCCAAAATGCTACAGTTTAGCTTAAGCTAGTAATTGACTGAGGGGGTTGAGTATTCTTCCAACCTCAAGTCAGCTGCTTTGGGTGCTCTGATGCCCAAGAAGTCGCACTTCCTAAGCCTTGCATTCTTCACTGCCTTGCCTTGATTGCCCTTGATTGTCCTTGCTAGACCTATAAAATTCACTAATAGATCGATTCTCAAATGGGTGATCAAGCACTTGAATATATACACTTTTAAAGGTCCCTTCCCTTTTGCCCAAAATTTCAATGCCCCCTGGCTTTCTAGTCCCAAAGATGGTCAACCTCAATTTATCCTCTCTAAAAAACAACGTCTTCTTTTTGAAAAAAATAGTTGAGGTCACGTAGTATTCGTCAAGAGCTTTCTAGCGAGCTATAAACCTCAAAAAAAAAACTTCGGATGAAAAAGATATGAGCGTTCAGGCCCTCGGGGATAAAATTTGACAAACAGGTTTTTCTCCAAATATGAGCTAAAGGGTCTCTTATGAGTGTAATCACCTAAAAATTTAAAAAAAATAGCCCCAAATTTTCCCAAAAAATCAGACCCTAAAAATTGCATTTGGGATGGACAATCGCGATGGTCTGGGACAATCACGATGGTCTGGGACCGTCACAATGGCTCAGGTCAACCGTCACGATGGCGTGGCACAATCGCGATGGTCCGAAGGTGCGAACTATCGTGATGGTCTGAAGTGAACAATCAGGATGGTGTGAATGAACCATCGCAATGGTCTAATCGACGAGCAATCGTAATGGCATCGGTCAACGTTCAACACGACAATCGCAATGGCGTGAGCTCGTCACGATGGTCACAAGGCATGATGGCTTGAGCCAATTGCGATGGTTCGAATTTCGAGGCGTCGCGATGGTCTGAGGATATCGTCGAGATGATCTAGCTTGCCACGTGGCAGCATCGGCGCGATGGCATGAGCCAATTGTGATGGCATGGGATCGATGGGATCGTCGCGATGGTCAAGGATCATTGCAATGGTTCAAGTGAACCGTCGCAATGGTGTGAGACCGTCCCGATGGTCCGGCCGAGCCGTCGCGATGGCATGAGCCAATCGCGATGGTGTGACACAATCGCGATGGTTTGAGCCAATCGCAATGGTCCACCAAAATGCAAATTTTTGAAATGCAACAATAGATTCGTGTATGCGCTTGTGTCGCCTACCTTGTGGTGTGGTTGCTTACCAAAAATGCTAAAGTTGGTAGACCATCATGATGGTTTGACACACATGGCAGATTTCTGATAGAAAGTGGTTTTTTTACCTATAGGAAACCTTCCTGATGCTCTGGAGCACTGTACCTGCAAGACTCAAAAGCACAAAAGAATATACAAGCACAAAAGCTCTCTCTCTCTCTCTCTCGCATGCACAAATGAGGGAAAATGAGGAGAATGGGTGGATATGGTGAATTTTTTTATTTTTTTGAAGTGGAAGAAGAAGATGTGGTGATGAAGATGGAGTGTGGGGGAGGTGAAAAACACCAAAAACTACGTAAAAACAACAACAAAAACTGAAATTTTTACCTTCCAATGCCACTTCTTGCTATACTCTTACCATCACACATTTGTCCTAGACTCGATCCCCGACAACGGCACCAAATTTGGTGTTGCTCTAGCACAATGGTAAGTACCATGTTAAGAAGCTCCACCTCCTTAATGTCAATCCACGGAAGAGACAGGAGTGATATGAAGATCGCGAATATGAGATAAAGTGAGAGTGATGGTGAGAAGCATAGAGATGCACACACACATACACACACACACAACGAAGAGGCAAGCAAGACACAATGGAAGGTAGGAAATCAACTCTATTACTCAAGAACACTATTACAAGCTCAAAATAGCTCTAAGCTCTTCTTTACTCAAACAATACTGTTAGAGGTTTTTGAAAAGTATTTTGAAACATATTTGTTTGAAAAACATAATTCAACTGGCTCTCGGCTACTTCGTTGTGCTCTCTCTTCACATGCTTCCGCGTCTTCTATGCCTCTGGATACTGCCAACAATGATGCTACCAGGTGGATCACTATATATGTAATCAAAGATAAATCAGAGGTATTCAATACATTTAAACATTATCATGTGTATGCAGAAAGAATCACAGGCCAGAAGTTGAAGAGACTAAAGGTCAGATGGAGGGGGAGAATATTTCTCTAATGAGTTCAGTGATTACTTATGGAATGCAGGTATAAAAAGGGAAGTTACTTGTAGGTACTCTCCTCAACAAAATGGTATAGCAGAAAGGAGAAATAGAACTCTTGTTGAGTTTGCAAGATCAATGATGAAGGAGAAAAAATGTCCAAATTATTTGTGGGCTGAGGCTGTAAATACAGCTACATATTTGGTTAATAGGTTACCATGTAAAGCTTTGAAAGGTATGACACCATATGAAGCTTGGTGGGGTAAGAGACCTACCTTATACCATTGCAAAGTGTTTGCATGTGGAGCTCTACTCCCCATTGTTTTTGGAAGCCCAAGCTATGGGAGATTACACCTTCTCCACCCTTTGATTGAATTAGGGCCCATAGGCATGGAATGCTCTGAGTTCAGGGCCACACTGTTCAATCAAACTCTCCCTATGTGGCATTTCTGCATCTTCTCCATTAAAATCCACTTCCAAGCACTCTAGCTCTCTAATCAAAGCTCAACCACTGCAAGTATGCCTTTCTATAGGATTAGTGGTCTTCTTGTTCATATTACAACCAAAAAGATCCTAAGTGCTCCATCGATGACCTATCTTTGAAGTGCGATTGTTAGATCATCAAAGAATCCACATCGACATGACTGAATCACATGGCTAAACCCATTTTTGCATCTCAACCTCCTATAGTAATAAGCTCAGAATAGGAGAGGGATGGGTCGTTGTGGATGGTTCTTCTTATCATCCATTGTTCCCAAGACTCGTTTGGGGATTGAGTCCTTTGTTGCTTCCCATTCACATAGGATTCAAGTTTTCTATTCATGATCCAAAGCATGTCGTAGAAAACTTTGCCTGGACTTTGTAGTTGCCCATCTAAAACTCTTATTGAATTCATCAATACTTGCTAATATGTTAGAGATAGACGTCTGTGGAAGCACGCAAACAACACAAGGAACAAGAAGAAGCTTGGAGCACAAACAAACAATATTGAATGTATTACAAGAGAATGTACAAAGATAAGTAGCCCATTAGGGCAATAGGCGTATATACAAGCCAGGGGAAAAAAACCTCCTAAAGAGGGAAAAAAGTACCCCAGCAGTCCTAGTGTGTTCACACACATCACTACCTAAATATATCAAGAAATCCCCCCTAGGAGTGATGTGGTGAACAAGGAGCTAGCACTCATGTATAAGGAAGTGCAAAGCTATGTGGAAATTGTTGGGAAAGATGGATGGATCCTTCAGAAGATTGAGTAGGTACTGCTAATCCTACTTTGCACCAGCCCTCAGTGACTCCAAATATGATTAGTAGACACCCTTAGCTTCCAAATGATACCAAGAAATGCTATATGTACTTTGGAAAAGGCTTAAGTAATGACTTGATCAAAACAGATGAGTTTGTGAATCACAAAGCTCAAAAACTTTCTATTTTGGTCTTGATACCTGCTCAATTTTTCACTCAGTATGACCAGTACATTTACAATTGGCAAAATTCCTTCTAGAAGTATTCTATTAGCTTAGTAACCTACCATTTGCAAGTGGAATCATTCAAGATGATGAACTATATAGGGAGAAATCACTTTAGCAAAATTATGAACACCCCCGACTTTTTAGGAAGTATGCAGACAAATACTAGTGAGCACTTCGATGGAAATTTCTCGAGATTGGCTGAACCAAGTTGCTTCAAACTTTGTATGCTTGTAGTATGCTTTGATCTGGATCCATCAAGCTTTGAATCACTTGATTTGATGAAGTAGGCACTGAGATATGCCTCTTTGAAGTTGACAGACTTGAAGGTAGAAACTCAGAATACACAGAGATGATAGAAGTAAATGTATGTATTGATTCACATTAGTTTACAAGCTCATTGGCATGTCAAGCATTGCCTAATGAGGTAGAGATGTGTGGGCTATGGTGTAGCACTCTCACACACTCAATACTAGCAGAAATGAAGCTCGGGATCTCGCTCTATGCCCGTGAGTTTTCTTCTCACTTTTATATGAGTTGAAGATTGATTTGAATTTCAAATTCAAATCTAAGGCTCCCTATAATCACTCCTCTAAAAGTAGGGAGATATTCTCTCAACTTATCCCATCTAATTTTGCACGAATCTATTTGGTAGCTACTTGCTTCATGTGAATTTTTCTTCAAGGATTCCAAGCCAAATGTGTAGGCTTGATTTGCACCAACAGCTCCCCCTCAAGCCAAACACTTTGGCTTAATTCTTCATCTTCAATCTTCAATTACATCCTGCAATCCAATCATGGATTTGAATCTGCATAATTTGTTTCCATCCAAAGCTTTAGTGAGTAAATCTGCACATTGCATATTAGTAGAAACATAGGTCAACTGAATGTCTTTGCTTAGCAACTTCTCTCTCACATAGTGGTAATGAACCTCTATGTGTTTTGTTCTAGCATGATAAATTGGATTAGCTACAAGGTGAAGAGAGCTTGTATTGTCTCCAAAGATAATTGGGGGCCTAGTGTATAGGCCTAAATCTGTATACAAAAGCTTTAACCAAATAGCTTCTTGAGTGGCATTAGCTAGCCCTCTATACTCTGCTTCAGTGGATGACAATGCCACTGTTGGTTGTTTCTTGGCTGACCAAGAAATAGGTTTATCACCTGCAAAGGATAAGTATCCTGATGTGCTCCTCCTATCATCCTTGCATCCTGCCCAATCTGCATCTGAATATACTTTAATGTCAATATCTGATGTATAAGGAAAGTACAAACCATGGTTCTGAGTTCCCTTTAGATATTTCAAGATCTTCTTTGTAGCCTCAAGATGAGGTACCCTTGGTTTGTGCATGAATTGACTTAGCACACTAACTCCATATGCTATGTCAATTCTGGTCAAAGTAGCATAATTCAAACTACCTACCATACTTTGATAACCTGTAATGTCTTGGACTTCATCCCCTTCATGAGCACTTAGCTTTAGGTTGACCTCCATTGGAGTACTTGAGATTTGAGCATCCTGCAGATTAAACTTCTTCAACATGTCTTGTACATATTTTTTCTAAGTGATATATATACATGAATTAGTATAGACTAATTCAAGTCCTAGAAAATACTTCAATAATCCAAGATCATTGGTCTTGAACTCCTTCATCATCTGGTGTTTGATGCTTCTGATTCCTTGGACATCATTACCTGTAATGATGATGTCATCAACATAAACACAGAGATAGATTACCTCTGAATTGCTCCTTTTAATAAACAATGAAGTATCTGCCTTGCTTATAGTAAACCCTTGGTCTTGGAGGTATGTTGTTAGCCTATAGTTCCATGCTCTAGGTGCCTGCTTCAATCCATATAGAGCCTTCTTCAATTTACAAACATAATTTACCTTCTTGGGATCTTCATAGCCAGGTGGTTGTGACATGTAGACTTCTTCAGATATCCATCCATTCAAGAAAGCATTCTTGACATCTAATTGGTACATGTTCCAATTCTTGGATGCAGCTACACTCACCAATACTCTGATTGTTGGCATCTTAGCCACAGGAGAAAATGTCTCCTCATAATCAATGCCTTGGGTTTGTGCAAAACCCTTGGCCACCAACCTAGCTTTGTACCTGTTGATTGTACCATCAGAGTTCCTCTTTAGTTTGTAGATCCATCTGGATCCTATCACTTTCATAGACTCCTTCTTGGGTATCAAGTCCCATGTGTCACTTTCCTTGAGAGCTTCTATTTCTTCATCCATAGCTCCTTTCCATTCTAGTTTGGTGATTGCCTCTTCATATGAACCTGGTTCTTCACTTAACAAGTCCTTTGCAAGATAAATTGAATGCTTAGTAACAAGAGATGTATCATACCCATATCTAATAGGTTTTTTTCTTTCTCTCTGAGATCTTCTAGTTGACTGAGTTGAGGATTCTGGAATATCCTCTAGCTGCTTCATCTTCATCTTTCCTTTGGACTTCCATGCCTTGAATTCTTCAAGATTGATTGTGTCATCATCTTCTGAACTTGAGTCTTCCTTCTGGATTGGTTCCTCCCTTGAGAGTTTTGGAAACTCTTCTTCCAAATAATAAGGTAGACTAACCTTCCTGCAATCATTCTCATACATGTTGATGTATGAAACACCACAAGAAATGAATTAATGTGACACTAGAACACCTCTATGGTCACCATTAACTCATTGCCACTCCAAACTTTGAGAAATGATAGCCTAAAGTGAGAACTTTGCTTCTACAGAAATTCCTAGTCACCGAAATGACATACCTTCAGTATTTTACTAATTCCTCCTAGCTCAAGTATTATTTCTCCATGCAACTTTATAGGCTGAAACTAGAAGAGTAGAGCTTTCCAACAAGCTATCATATGCATCAAACGGATCTCTAGAACTCAAGTTATGGCTCTCACAAGATGACCCTGTATGACCTTCCAAAATTGGAAATCTTTCCTGTTATAGTAAGAGCGCCTGTTTAAAATTAGAATTCGATGCTTAGCATCGACTTGCAATGAGAATTCGATGCCAAGCATCAACTTGGGATGTTTTTGGCCACTTTTCAGCAGGGATTCGATGCCGGGCATCGACTTCCCGCATAAAATATTGATCTTTTGGACACCAAAACTATAGGTGATTTCATGCACACTTAGAATATGACTTATCAACTGGAATTCGATGCCAGGCATCGAGTTGCTCCAACAACATCATGTTTTCAAACACTTCAGTACTGAATGAAAAGGATAAATGAAAATATGACTTATCAACAGAGATTCGATGCTAGGCATCGAGTTGCTTGGAAAACTTGATCTTTTTAACTCATCACACAGTAGGTAATTATGGAGATGATGGAGAGAGACTCATCCACAGAACTTTACTCAGTTCTTTCTCATAGCTATGAAAACTCAGAAGTTTTACAGATGCTTTCTCACTCAGAGAATCCCGACTATACACAGTCGTATAAAGGAACTCCTTCTTCTACTTCTTCTCTCTATTCTCTCTCTCTCTCTCCGCGTCAGTTGATACAAACTAACTTATATAGATTTTCGTATTCTCGTGATTTTAAATAACTTCTAGAACTAAAGTGAACTAACTTTACAAATATGATACATTTGTGAATTTTTCCCTTCACATAGGCATGGGGTTTTCTTCCTAAGATTTGACCTTCAAATATATGTCCAGTTAGTGATTGTTTCTCCAACAGCTCCCCCTCAATCACTAATTGACATTCCCTGTTTCTTCATATCATCTTCTTTTCTTTTACTCCTGCCATGCTTTTGAATCTGCTGGTCTTCACACCATCCAAGCTCTTTGTCATTATGTCTGCTATCTGATCTTTAGTAGAAATGTACTCCACTTCAATCTCCTTCTCCATTACCTTTTCTCTGAGAAAATGATAATGTATCTCTATGTGCTTTGTCCTTGCATGACATACTGGATTTGCTGCAAGATAAAGTGAACTCATATTATCTCCATGTATTGTAGGTGTACCTTGATCAATGCCTAAGCTCTTGAACAATGTCTGCATCCATATGACTTCCTTAGCTGCTTCCACAAGTCCTTTGTACTCTGCTTCAGTTGATGATAATGCTACTGTATGTTGTTTCTTTGAACACCAACTTACAAGCTTATCACCAATGTATATCATGTAACCATGGTTGATCTTCTGTCATCCTGGTTACCTGCCCAATCTGAATCACTATAGGCTCTCAACTTCAAATCTGATGTAAAAGGATAATATAATCCTTCTTTTATAGTTTCTTTGATATATCTGAGAACTCTTTGACCTGCAATCCAATGTGGGTCCTTTGGACAATGCATGAATTGTGACAAAACTCCCACTGCATAACTAAGATCAGGTCTTGTTAGTGTAGCATAAATCAAACTACCCACAAGAGATTGATACTTCCTCATATCTTTGTATTCTGCACCATCATATTTACTGAGCTTGTGATTAACTTCAAGTGCAGTTGAAGCTTCTCTGCAATTTTCCATATCAAACTTCTTCAATAAATTCAGAAGATACCTTTCTTGTGATACATATATGCCATGATCTGTATAAGTAACTTCCATTCCAAGAAAGTATGACAACTTTCCTAGGTCACTGATCTTAAACTCTTTCTCAAGTAATCTCTTTACCTCCTTGATTCCTTCATCTGAAGTACCTGTGATTATAATGTCATCTACATAAATACAAATGTAGATTGTACCTTCCTTTGTTCTTCTGATAAGTAGACTTGGGTCTACTTGTGAACTTTGATATCCAAGATCATTGAGATACTTCACCAGTCTATAGTTCCAAGCTCTTGGAGCTTGCTTCAATCCATACAATGCTCTTCTCAACCTGCAAACAAAATTTGGATACCTGGAATCTATAAACCCTTGAGGTTGTTCCATGTATACCTCATCTGATATGTATCCATTCAAGAAGGCATTTTTTATATCCAATTGACTTAGGGTCCATCCTTTTGAAGCTGCAATAGCAATGATTGTCCTTATAGTTGACATCTTAGCTACGGGACTGAATGTCTCATCATAATCTATGCCATAGGTCTGGGCATAGCCTTTCACCACCAATCTAGCTTTGTATCTGGCTATACTTCCATCTGCAAGCTTCTTCACTTTATAAACCCATTTATTTCCAATTACTTTCTTACCATTTGGTTTAGGAACAAGTTCCCATGTCTTGTTCTCCTCCAGTGCATTGAACTCTTCCTTCATCGCTTCTTCCCATTGCTTCTTACCTTTAGCTTCATCATAGTTCTGAGGTTCTTCATCATCTTTAACCATATATGCATAGTTCTTCTGAGTTATGTAAGAAGTATCATAAGAATACCTTTCTGGTTGTCTTCTAGTCCTGCTTGACCTTCTTGGTTCACATTCTTCATATGTGTCTGGATACACTTCTTCATTAAATATAGGAGCTTCTTCATTCCTTCTTGTTAATCCACTTCTGGATGTACTTGCTTGCATATAGTCTTCATCTCTATTTACCTGCACAATTGATTTTCCTTTCTCACATCTTCTTACCTCTTCTTCAAATTCTTCAGCTGTATGATTTTGATCTGCATACCAACTTTTCTGTTCATCAAATGTAACATCTCTAGAAACAAGAAATTGTTTGGTTAAAGGATTCCACAACCTGTAACCCATCTGCTTTTCATCATAACCAATGAACACATATTTTTCTGCCTTTGGTTCAAGTTTATGCCTAAGTTGTGATGGCACATAAGCATATGCAATTGATCCAAACACTCTACAATGATCTAGTGTTGGTTTCTTACCCCACCAAGCTTCATATGGAGTCATTCCATTCAGAGCTGCACATGGTAATCTATTCACAAGATATGTAGCTGTATTTACAGCCTTAGCCCAAAGATAATTTGGACAGTTCTTCTCCTTTAGCATAGCTCTAGCAAACTCAACCAAAGTCCTGTTCCTTCTTTCTGCTACACCATTTTGTTGTGGTGTATACCTGCAAGTTATTTCTCTCTTAATACCTGCATTCCAAAGATAATCATTGAACTCTTGGGAGAAATATTCTCCCCCTCCATCAGACCTCAGTCTCTTAAGCTTTTGACCTGTGACTCTCTCTGCATATGCATGAAAATGCTTGAAAGCTCCAAACACTTCTGATCTTTCCTTCAAAACATATAATGTTATCCATCTTGTAGCATCATCAATGAAAAGAACATAGTACCTTGAGCCACTGATAGATCCTTCTTTTGTTGGTCCCCATACATCTGTATGAATAAGCTCTAGTAATCCATCATGTTTGAATCCTTTCTTCTGAAATGGTAACCTGTGTGCTTTACCCATTTGACATGCTTCACATTTATAAACCATATGTTGACTTTGCACATTTGGTAATCCTAGTACAGACTGATTAGCAACCATAGCTTTAATTCCTCTTTTATTAAAGTGACCTAATCTCTTATGCCAGAGATCAAGTTCTGTAATCACTCCTTCACCATGTGTGAGCAAAGCTTGACCAATGTTCCCTTGCACTCTTAAAGTAAAGAGTCTACCTTCTTTCTTACCAGAGACAATCTGATTATACCCATTCTCTGGATCTTCAACAAATACTCCTTCATTTGTAAACCTGACTTGAAAACCTTTTTCAACTATCTGTCCCACACTAATCAAGTTTTTAGGTATTGTGGGAACATACAAAACATTGGTTAGCAAATCTGCTCCACTCTTGCATTTCACCTTTCCAATTGAATGTACACTATGTCTGGTATTATCACCTGTTTGAACTGTGTGACTAGAAATGCCTTTTTCCAATTCTGACATCAATTCTATGTTTCCTGACAAATGATTAGAACATCCAGAGTCAATGTAAAATACCTTTAGATCTTCTTTATCTGATGTGTTGATTGAGTTCATCATCAATGATGTATGACTTTCATTCTGTGTGTCATTTGCATAGTTGTAGTAGGTGGTGTTGTAGGATTGATTCTGTCCCCAACTTCTTCCTCCACCTCTACCATAGCCTCCTCTTTGACTTTGTCTACCTCTTTGGAAATTACTTTGATATCTTCCACCTCGGCCTCTGCTATTGTTGTTTTGATTCTGGTTTGATCCTTGTTGGTTGTGCCAACAGTCATGAGCCAAATGATTACTCAATCCACAGATCCAGCAAGCCTTTTTGTTGTTATTTTGTTTACCTCTTCCTCTTCCAAAACCTCTTGCTCTTCCTCTGCCAGTGCCTTTACCTCTTGCATAATAAGCTTGAGAACTAGACTCCTCTTCATCCTTTGCTTTACCTTTATCTCCTTTCTTCTTGTTCTTCATGTACATTGCAGAACTTTGTCCTTTATCTCCATCTCCCTTCAAGTCTTGCTCATATGTGAGCATCAAACCAAGCAACTGGTTCAAGTCTCGAACATAATGATTTAATGAAAGTTCTGTTGATAAGACAAAAGGTTTCCACCTTTCATCCCCTCTCAAACCTACAAGTAATTGAGCAATCAATCTATGATCTTCAACATCTTCATCTATGGATCCAAGACTATCTGCAAGATCCTTCATCTTAGTGACATAATCACTAATGGTTTGACTTGGCTTCTTCTTGAATGTTGTAAACTCTGACCATAGACTTGCTTTTCGTGCTTTAGTAGTACTTTGGAAATGATACTCCAATGCATTCCATATATCTTCAGATGATTCCAATCCTCTGATGTGTGATAGCAAATGATCAGAGATTGTATTGTAGATGTATGCTTTTGCACTTGCATCCTTCTTCTGCCAATGCTTTAAAGCATCTAGATCTTCTTTCTTTGGTTGGCTTTCATCTTCGAATACTGGCTTCTCTTCTTCACCTGTAACATATATCATGAGATCCTTACTCATAAGTAAGGCTTCCATTCTCATTACCCATGCGGGGTAATTATCTCTGTCCAGTTTGTCAATGGAAATATGATCTGCCATAGTTCTTTCCTTCTGCTGCAACCTGTGAGCTTAAAGGATAAAGGATAATACGTTTTGAAGTTCTTTGTGTATGAGGATACTTTTGAAGTAACCTTTTGATGCCTTGTGTCTTCAAATGCTTCACCTTTCAAACTTTAACGGAAAACTTTACAAAACTTCTCGTACCTTTGTCGTCTTCTGCTCTCGAGAATCTTTCTGCTCTGATACCACTTGTTGATGTATGAAACACCACAAGAAATGTGACACTAGAACACCTCTATGGTCACCATTAACTCATTACCACTCCAAACTTTGAGAAATGATAGCCTTAAGTGAGAACTTTGCTTCTACAGAAATTCCTAGTCACCGAAATGACATACCTTTGGTATTTTGCTAATTTCTCCTAGCTCAAGTATTATTTCTCCATGAAACTTTATAGGCTAAAACTAGAAGAGTAGAGCTTTCCAACAAGCTATCATATGCATCAAACTGATCTCTAGAACTCAAGTTATGGCTCTCACAAGATGACCCTGTATGACCTTCCAAAATTGGAAATCTTTCCTGTTATAGTAAGAGCGCCTGTTTAAAATTAGAATTCGATGCCTAGCATCGACTTGCAACGAGAATTCGATGCCGGGCATCGACTTGGGATGTTTTTGGCCACTTTTCAGCAGGGATTCGATGTCGGGCATCGACTTCCCGCATAAAATCTTGATCTTTTGGACACCAAAACTATAGGTGATTTCATGCACACTTAGAATATGACTTATCAACTGGAATTCGATGCCAGGCATCGAGTTGCTCCAACAACATCATGTTTTCAAACACTTCAATACTGAATGAAAAGGATAAATGAAAATATGACTTATCAACAGAGATTCGATGCCAAGCATCGAGTTGCTTGGAAAACTTGATCTTTTTAACTCATCACACAGTAGGTAATTATGGAGATGATGGAGAGAAACTCATACACAAAACTTTACTCAGTTCTTTCTCATAGCTATGAAAACTCAGAAGTTTTACAGATGCTTTCTCACTCAGAGAATCCCGACTATACACAGTCGTATAAATGAACTCCTTCTTCTACTTCTTCTCTCTATTCTCTCTCTCTCTCTCTCCGCGTCAGTTGATACAAACTAACTTATATAGATTTTCGTATTCTCATGATTTTAAAAAACTTCTAGAACTAAAGTGAGCTAACTTTACAAATATGATACATTTGTGAATTTTTCCCTTCACATAGGCATGGGGTTTTCTTCCTAAGATTTGACCTTCAAATATATGTCCAGTTAGTGATTGTTTCTCCAACAATACCATGAGTCATTCTCATCAAAGATGACATCTCTGCTTACCTTGAACCCTTTATTGGTTGGGTTGTAGAATCTGTACCCTTTTTGATTCAAGTCATACCCAATGAAAATACATTTTTCTGCTTTAGGGTCTAGCTTTCCCCTTACATGTGAGGGAATATGCACATATACTACACAACCAAAAATTTTGCAATGATCCAATGATGGTCTCTTACCATGCCAAGCTTCATAAGGTGTCATTCCATCAAGTGACTTTGATGGCAACCTGTTTATGAGATAGGTGGCAGTAGATACACTTTCTGCCCAAAGATAATTTGGCAACTTCTTTTCATTAAGCATAGACCTAGCTGTTTCAACAATTAGTCTATTCCTTCTTTCAGCTATCCCATTTTGTTCAGGTGAATACCTTGTGGTTATCTCCCTTTTGATGCCTCTTTCCTGCAAGAAGTCCTCAAACTCATTTGAGAAGTATTCACCTCCTCCATCTGACCTTAGCTTCTTCAAGTTCCTTCCTGTTTGATTTTCAACTAGTGCAAGATATCTTTTGAAACAATTAAACACTTCATCCTTGTGCTTCATAAAGTATAATACTGTCCATCTGCTATAATCATCAATGAAAGACACATAGTACCTTGATCCTGAAATGGGGGGATCCTTGCTAGGTCCCCAAACATCTGTGTGCACCAAGTCTAGGTAGTCTTCATGCATAAAACCTTTCCTTGTATAAGGTAACCTGTGAGACTTACCAAATTGACAAGCACCACACTTGTAAATCATGTGTTGCTTGGATACATTAGGTATTCCAAGCACACATTGATCTCTGCTCATTTGCTTCAAGGTCCTTTCACCTATGTGACCTAATCTCTTGTGCCATATTTCTAATTCTGAAAGTGTTTGATCTTTGTAATTGTATAAAGCAATGTTTTTGGTGTCTTCTAGCTCAAAAGTGAATAATCTACCTGATTTTTCTCCCTTGGCTATCCTTTTGAATCCATGTCTTGGGTCCTCTACATATGCTCTATGTTGATTGAACCTGACCTGCAAACCTTTCTCCACAATCTGACCAACACTCATTAAGTTTTTGGTAATGGTTGGTACATAAAGTACCCTGCTCAATAGGCTCTGGTTACCATCACAAGTTTTTACATTTCCAATCTTTACTACAGAATGCTTAGTATCATCACCTGTCTGTACTTGATGTTTGCCCTTGGGTTCCTCAAGATCAGAGAGTAGTGCCACATTGCCAGCTACATGATTAAAACACCCTGAATCAATATAAAACAGATGATCATCATTGATACCTGACTTGGAAGTCATATTCATGATCAATAGGGAGTCATCTTGCTCCTCTGTGTAGTTGTTGTAGTCTTTCCTATTTCTGAATCCTCCTTGGTAGTTACCATTATAATTGTTGTTGTAATTTTTGTTATAGTTATTGTTGTAGCCATTATAGCCTTGGTGTTGGTTGAACCTTCCTCTACCTTGAGAGTATCCACCTCTTTGATAGCCTCTTCCTCTCTGATTTTTGTAGTTTCTGTAGCACTCATCTGTGGTGTGGTTAGACAATCCACAAATATTGCATAGTGATGAATTGTAAGGTCTCCCCCTACCTTGCTTACCTCCTCTGCCCCTGCCTCTTGAAGATCTACCTCTAATTCCTAATGTGAGGTAAAAGGAAATCAGATATAGAGTTAAGAAGATAAGACCTTGCCAATGCATCTTTTGCACACCATGTATTAAGCCTTTCTTGTTCTTCCTTGGTGGGTAGACCCCTTGCTTTGAATGAGGGCAATTCCTCATCTCCTGAGATGAATCCAAACAGACTTCTTCCTTGTAGATAGGTCTTCATCCTTAGAGACCAAGCTTGATCATTGTTCCTGTCCAATTTGTCAATGAATGAAGGAAAACCATCTCCCATGTTACCTTGTTGGCTCTGATACCACTGTTGGGAAAGATGGATGGATCCTTTAGAAGATTGAGTAGGTACTGCTAATCCTCCTTTGCACCAGCCCTCAGTGACTCCAGATATGATTAGTAGACACCCTTAGCTTCCAAATGATACCAAGAAATGCTATATGTACTTTGGAAAAGGCTTAAGTAATGACTTGATCAAAACAGATGAGTTTGTGAATCACAAAGCTCAAAAACTTTCTATTTTGGTCTTGATACCTGCTCAGTTTTTCACTCAGTATGACCAGTACATTTACAATTGGCAAAATTCCTTCTAGAGGTATTCTATTAGCTTAGTAAGCTACCATTTGCAAGTGGAATCATTCAAGATGATGAACTATACAGGGAGAAATCACTTTAGCAAAATTATGAACACCCCCGACTTTTTAGGAAGTATGCAGACAAATACCAGTGAGCACTTCAACGGCAATTTCTCGAGATTGGCTGAATCAAGTTGCTTCAAACTTTGTATGCTTGTAGTATGCTTTGAGCTGGATCCACCAAGCTTTGAATCACTTGATTTGATGAAGTAGGCACTGAGATATGCCTCTTTGAAGTTGACAGACTTGAAGGTAGAAACTCAGAATACACAGAGATGATAGAAGTAAATGTATGTATTGATTCACATTAGTTTACAAGCTCATTGGCATGTCAAGCATTGCCTAATGAGGTAGAGATGTGTGGGCTATGGTGTAGCACTCTCACACACTCAATACTAGCAGAAATGAAGCTCGAGATCTATTCAAATTCAAATCTAAGGCTCCCTATAATCACTCCTCTAAAAGTAGGGAGATATTCTCTCAACTTATACCATCTAATTTTGCACGAATCTATTTGGTAAGTGATTACATAAGAATGCCAAGTCATTAAGACTTTTACAAGAGGTAGAAAAGTAATATTCCATAAACTAGTGTTCATATGCTACTTGCTTCATGTGAATTTTTCTTCAAGGATTCCAAGCCAAATGTGTAGGCTTTATTTGCACCAACAGAAATCACTCCAAAAAAGGAAGTAAGCCCAAAGCTTTGCGGAAAGATTCAAACTTCTCCCCAGGCAGAGCCTTCATGAAAAGGTCTACAATGTTCTCCTGCGTGGGCACATATGCCAAGCTGATCTCCCCAACAGAGAACCTCTCCCTGACATAGTGATAATGCACCTCAATGTGCTTAGTGCGAGCATGGAACACAGGGTTCCTCACAACTGCCAATGCACTCTGACTGTCAGTGAAGATGGTGGTGGCAGAACACTGGCCAACACCAAAATCAGCCATAAGGCGTCTGAGCCACACACACTCAATAGTCACTATGAAAGCTGCCCTATACTCAGCCTCACAATTGGAAGTGGCCACAGTAGGCTGCTTCTTGCTCAACCAAGATATACATGAGTGTTGGCAGTAGCTTGAGGCATAGAAGACGCAGAAGCATGTAAAGACGGAGCAGGGAGTCAATCGAATCAATTTTTTCAAAGAATTATGTTTTAAAATACTTTTCAAAAACCTCCAACAATGATTTTTATCACTATTGTAACATATGTAATATAGAAAAACCCTTTTCTTAATTTCTTGCTCCATTTTGTGCAAGCCGAGGAGTCCTCGAGATTGAGGAGCTTAGGTAGAATGAGCGTATCAATTTCGGTTATTTTTAGACACCGTTTACCCTCTCAAATAGCGCATAGGACCTATTTTTTAACTATGCCGGTCAATAGATGTGAAACCAGTCAAAGCTAATCTAGAATCTATAAAAAGAGCTAGAGAGCTCACTTTTGAGTGAGCTTGTGTGAGTAGAGAAGAGCTTAGAGCTATTTTGAGCTTGTAAGAGTGTTCTTGAGTAATAGAGTTGATTTCTCACCTTCCATTGTGTCTTGCTTGTCTCTTCGTAGTGTGTGTGTATGTGTGTGTGTGCATCTCTATGCTTCTCACCTTCACTCTCACTTCATCTCACATTCACGATCTTCATATCACTCCTATCTCTTTCGCGGATTGACATTAAGGAGGTGGAGCTTCTTAACGTGGTTCTCACCATTGTGCTAGAGCAACACCAAATTTGGTGCCGTTGCCGGGGATCGAGTCTAGGACAAATGTGTGATGGTAAGAGTATAGCAAGAAGTTGCGTTGGAAGGTAAAAATTTCAGTTTTTGTTGTTGTTTTTAGTTAGTTTTTAGTGTTTTTCACCTCCCCCACACTCCATCTTCATCACCGCATCATCATCTCCAACTCCAAAAAAATCAAAAAATTCACCATATCCACCCATTCTCCTCATTTCCCCTCATTTGTGCATGTGCAAGAGAGAGGGAGAGAGCTTTTGTGCTTGTGTGTACTTGTGTGTTTTTGAGTTTTCTTACAGGTACAGAGCTCCAGTGCATCAGGAAGGCTTCAAAAAGGTAAGAAAATCACTTTCTGTCAAAAATGTCCGATTGTGTCAGACCATCGCGATAGTCTACCAAGTTCGGAATTTGAGGTAAGCGAGTTCATGGGCGTGTAGGCAACTACGCCATCACGACGGCTCGGCCGGACCATCGCGACGGTCTCACGCCATCGCGACAGTTCACTTGAACCATCACGACGGTCCTTGACCATCGCGACGATCCCGTCGACCCGACGCCATCGCGATTGGCCCATGCCATCACCTCGATAGTGCCATGTGGCAAGCTATACCATCGCGATTGCTCACTAGCCACGCCATCGCGACGAGACCCTTACACCATCATGACAACTCAAAATTTGGACCATCGCGATTGGCTCACGCCATCGCATCTGTGACCATCGCGACGGTTCACTTCGGACCATCACGACGGTTCACGATTGACCGTTGACTGACGCCATCGCGATTGTTCACTCAATCAGACCATCGTGATTGCTCACCCCGACCATCGCGATTGCTCACAGTTAGACCATCGCGACCGTGCACTCCAGACCATTGCGACGGTTCGCGCATCATGCCATCACGACGGTTCGCCTGGACCATCGCGATGGTCCCAGACCATCGCGATCATCTCAGACCATCGCGATTGCTCAACCCAAATGCAAATTTTAGGGTTTCAATTTTTTGCCAATTTTGGGGCTATTTTTGGGAAATTTTTGGGTGATTAGACTCATAGGAGACCCCTTAGCTCATATTTGGAGAAAAACTTGTTTGTGAGTTTTCACCCCCCAGGGTCTGAACGGTCATATCTTTTTCATCCGAAGTCCGTTTTTTGAGCAAGTATATTTTTGAGGTTGACATAGTTGGGACTAGTAAAGAAAGGGGGCTTTGGAAGAGAAGTTGCCTAAGGTTAAGGGACTTTAAAAGTGTATAAACTCAAGTGCTTGATCATCCATTTGTGATATTGTTCTAATATTGGATTTTTCCAGGTCTAGCAAAGGCAATCAAAGGCATTCAAGGCAAGGCAGTGAAGGGCATAAAGCTTGGGAAGCGCGGCTTCTTGGGCATCAGAGCAACCAGAAAAGCTGACTCGAGGTTGGAAGATTACTCAACCCCCTCAGTCAATTTTTTGCTTAGGATAAACGTTAGCATTGTGGATTAAAGACGATAGGAACGCCTCAAGTTCAAGAGACTAAATTTATCAAGTCTAAGACTAAAGATAAGGGTGTGTAATACGGAAACCTAAAGGAAAGAACCTAAGTCTGACGGAACGAGAACTCAAAGTACCACAGAAAGTCGAATTCCTGACGCATACATTAAGACAAGAATCTAAAGAAATTTAAAAAGAATCAAGAAAGTAATAACAAAGAATCATTGACGATCTGAGCGTGTACTGAGCATGCAAGGAAGAAAATTAATGAACCTTAGATCGGGCAAACATATAGGTAAGTCAGACCGACGAAGCCTTAGATCATCAGAGGCAAGTGTAGGAACTACTGCACAATCGTGGGCTCAACAATTGAACACTAATTGCCCCTACGAGAGCTCAGATACGGGTGAATCAGAAATGGCATTTAGCACAGAAAGACCAGAAGGAGGGTCAAATGTAGCATACTTAGAAAGACCAGAAGAACCCTATATAACGCAATTAGAATTTCTCCGAACCGACTGCTTAGGTGCCCGCATCTATGAGGATGGTTTGCGAAGACAAGTAGTGCAAATGCACAATCCTGATCAACCCATTGGATTGGAACGTCCAGTGGTGAAATTCGAGAGAGACGCGTACATAGACAAGGAAGGAACGATGTATATCTTAAGTACGCAGCCAAACAATACCAATGAATTTGGCGTGATTCAGTTAGAGACGGAAGCGAGAGCGCAAGGAAAAGAACCAGTAGTAGAAGAACCAAGAACACCTAGAGGGAAATCTGTACTGACACGAGTACTAGTTCCATAGTGGATCCCTCAGGACAACAGAAGCATAGAGTTGTTTGTAAATAAAGAAATTGATGAAGCTTTTTGGAGATACAGAACGGAACAACCTAGTGAGGTAGGCTCCATCATAATCTACGAGTTCAAGGACCCAGATACACCTGGCAAGGTTGTATACCTGGATGAGACTTCAGAAAGAGTCTTTGTGGTGCCTGACCATGCTAGAAACACATACACATCGAGAGGTGATTTGGTATTCCCTCCATCTCGAACAAACATAAACGTGAACCAACAAGGGGTTGGAACATCCTCAGCCCATGGCATGCAAAGAGAGAAGAATAAAGAAAGACCAGAAGTAAGCTTCAATCACCCCATAGGGAGAGATAGAACCACCATAAACATCGATAGAGTGGAAAGACAAGCCAGGTGGTAGAGATGATTTTCCACTATCAAGACCACGTGAACACGCAAGAATATTAAGACCCACTCAGTTAGTTAAGTCCATGAAAATTTATTTTGATGGGACAGGAGATCCCTATGACCATGTAGCGGAATTTAAGCAAGTGCTACGAGCCGAGCAAGTCGAAGACATGTTCACACAATACAATGTTTTTGGACTAACGTTAAAGAATACTGCTTTAACTTGGTTCCAACCTTTGCAACAAAGGCAGTTTAGAGACATCCATCACTTTTTAGAGTCATTCATCACTGAATTCTCTAAAAGTGGGATTAGACATGACACGACTTCGTTGATTCATAGCTTCAAACAGACCCCTCAAGAAACAGCTAGACTCGCAGGATGTAGGTTTAGACAATATGTTGAAAGATGTCCAATGCAAGAGTTACCCTCACAGGCCAAGCAAGTGTCATTGTTTCTAGACGGCTTGTTGAGCTCTAAACTACGCTCCTATGTGTACTTAAAAGAACCCAGAACGCTAGAGCAATGTGTACAAATTTGTATAGACATTCAAGATAACTTAGGAGACGAGTTGGAATTGTCAAAGGTCTATAAGGACTCAGACTGTTCTTCTCTAGCATCCACAAAATTGTCTAACTCGATAGAGGACCTAGCAGAAAAAGTGGCCCAAAAACTAGGAGTTTCTAGTAAACAGGTGCCCAAGTTAACAACTAACGTACGTTGTTACACTTGTGGTGGAAATCATTTGGCAAATGTGTGCCCCAATGCAACACAACCACAAGCCAACCCTAGTGGCCAATACTGTACTATTGAGAGAAGATGCACGAATCATACAGCTCAGGACTACCCATATAACAAACAGGTAGTGAGACAGAACTACCCGCAAGCAGACGCACAGCCAGGTAGGTATCAAGGCCAATACAATGCTCAGCCTTATTACTATAGGCCTCCTCAGAACTACCCGTATCAGGCTCAACAGAGACCTCAACCTGTTTTAGCTCAGCAGCCACCCCCACCAACGAATGTCATTTCAGTTAAATACGTTGCTGCAGAAGAGAACCTAAGTAGGGCCTTAGTGCCTTCTTCACCTTTGATCAGAGAGAGTGACCCGAACTCAAACAATTTTGACTCAACTCATATAGATAGTCCACCCGCTTATTACACAGAGTCACAAGAACACGTGGAGACATATCATTATGATAGTCCACTAGTGGAAACGAGTTGGGAGCCTGAATATGCTAATGTGATGTACACAAACCCAAATCCACGGCCCCAATTGAGACAGCAAGACCACAGGGCCCTAGAGGACCATGCTTTAGGTGCCAAGGAGATCATTTCATAAAGGATTGCCCACATCCTCCGATAGCAGGGCAATCACAGTACTATAACATACAAGGCTTTTGTGCCAATTGTGGTAAAGAGCACATAATCAAAGATTGTCCTAAGAACCCAGTTAACGCTTCAAATGTGACACCAATCAACGTGATAGGTATTGTGAACAATGTAGATGGATCCAACCCTACATACGTGCCTATCCAAGCTATAACAAGAGCTCAGGCGCTCTTACAGAACCAATAGCTTAATCAAGAGAAAATAGCCGGAAGTAGTGAAGTTGCAGAATCTAGCAGTAAAAAGACGAAATCTTGGAAAGATTCTAGAGAAAGAATTAAGAGAAAGTGGAGTAAAAAAATAACTGAGTTGGAAGGAAATCTCAAGGAATCTAGAGCCAAAATCTTAGAATTGACTTCACAGGAGTTGAATCAAGAGAACCCAGCTCAGAAATCATGATCAGTTTTAGCGGAACCCATACCAGAAAATCTAGACATGATGTTTTGTGCATATCAGGCTAGATTAAAAGAGGGACCTCAAGTAGCTGAAATGAGCAAGAACTACCCTCGATCAGATCTAGAAATTGAGAGAACTAAACTTTGCATGAAGATGGTAGAATTAGCACAAGCTTTGTTCGAAGCCTCTAGATATCTTAATTGGAATAACATGGCAAAACCTGAATTACACTTTCAAGGTCTAATGGAGAGGCTAGAATACTTGATAGAAAGCAAAGAGAAAAAGGATCAGCATAGGAATCTTAGTGTCCCAGTGACACAGGAAAGGAATGCACCATCCCTGTCTCAAGTACCCAATACAGAAAGTCAAGACAACCTGTCTTCCATACATAGGTACTCACATGAATTTTTGAGAGAAATCCAAGAAGAGAAATGGAGAAAAGAACAAGGAACCCATCCTCCTATTCATGAAATAGACGACTTGCAGGAACAATTTCCCCAAGATATCCCCTCTATTTACGATGATGTAGAGGAAGAACAACTAAGTGAACACACAGGTTTTGAATCTAATTCTTTGCATGAATTACCTCAGTTCACAGGACCTTGGGAAGCAAAGTCTATTAGTATGAGAGCACCCACGATAATAGTGAGGAATGAAGAATCAGTGATCCCTAGAAACACGGAAGTGATCAAGAACACTAAAGTACAGTGTAATCTCACTCTAGAGGAGTTGTTAAAGGTTAAACCAGAACTGTGGAAACATGTAGCAAATCAATTCCGTGAGCTTGCTACAACTTCCTCTCAGATAGGATCACATAAGAAGGTACCAGAGATACCCGTAGAAAAGATCGGAGATGTAAGTGAAGGAGAGGAAGGTAACACTTATCTTCCAATAACCCATCAGGGCTACACCACAAAAGCCATCTTAGATTCAGGAGCTGGAGTAGCCATCGCTACCACCGCTTTATGGAAACGTTGGGGTAAGCCAGCACTTAGACCCACCAGGATGAAGCTACAAATGGCTGACGGACACATAGAAAAACCATTAGGCTTACTAGAAGGCATATCTCTCACCACTTGTGGTGTGGAGTTTGAGCATACCTTTGCCATTTGTGACTTTGCGAAAAATCATGCTTATGAGATGATATTGGGACGACCATTCATGCGTTAGTTGCAAATTGTACAAGATTGGGGAACTAATTCTTTGTACTTGCAACATTTAGGAGTGACTACCAAAGTCAATCTTAAAGACTATTCACATCGAGACGTACCCCCAATACAATGGAATACCATCCATAAGACACAGGTAGAAACAGAATCAGTACACTCTTTGAAGTCAGACCCCTCATGGTTACATGAGGACACTCATTTATGGATGTGTAAGGTAGCAAAACAAGAGGAAGAAAGGTTAGAAGCCAGGACTTTAGGTGCAGAACAACATCCACAAACCCTTCAAGACCCAGCTTACGCACCTATAGTATTTCCAGACGAAGAATTCGAACCCCATGGTTGGGCAGAAATCCTAGCAATCATGGATGTAGCCATCAATGAAGAACAATGGACACCCCACTATGACAAGGATGGCTATGACATTTCAGTTTTCACGATAGAGCCAATCATGTGTGATTCCATTTTAGAAGAGTGTGAACCTAACACTGATGCATTTGAGGATGCAAGTGACTTCGATTTAGAATCAATTATCATGGACCCACCTTTTGCATCAGAAGAGGAATATTTCTACGAGGTAGAGACTCATCCTCAGACACACAAAGAAATTACGAATGAGGTGAGATTAGCCACTCAAGGGACTAGCAAGAGTGAAGGAAAGAAAAGAAAGAAGAAAGAAACCATGACAGAAACAGAAGAATCCTTATTTGAAGTACCCAAGAACTTCAAGAAATATGCAATAGAAGATAGAAGAATCATGGTACGAATGCCTAACACAAAAGCTGACATTGGAGAAGCATATGATAATGGAGAGAAAACCAAGAAAATAATAGTTGCCATAGAAGGAGAAGAAGAAAAGTGTACATACATAGGGCATGATTTGACGAATGAAGAAGAAGAAGAATTAGTTGCCCTATTGCGCGAATATAGAGATGTGTTCGCATGGAGTTACAAAGACTTGAAAGGAGTAGACCCAGATATATGCTCTCATAGAATCCCTATGACTCTAGATGCGAAACCTACGAAACAGAAACCATACATCGGACAATGATAACTATGCTGCAAAGATTAAAGAGGAGATAGATCGCTTGATAGAAGCAGGATTCATTTATGAGATTGAGCATACTGAATGGGTATCCCCCATTGTGGTTGTGCCGAAGAAGAATGGAAAATTTCGTGTGTCTATTAACCTTAAAAAAGTTAATGCAGCCATGATTAGAGACAGTTATCCTCTTCCTATCACAGAACATTTATTGGAAAGATTTGCGGGCAAGGAAGTTTATAGCTTTCTTGATGGTTTCTCAGGCTATAATCAAGTAGCCATTGCTCCAGAAGATCAACACAAGATGGCTTTTGCCACAGAATGGGGCATATTTGCATTTCGTGTGATGCCTTTTGGCTTAACAAATGCACCCGCCACTTTCCAGCGACTCATGTGTCATGTTTTCAAGGAATTCTTACGCAAGAATTTGGAAGTTTATGTCGATGACTTATGTGCTCATTCGAATATAAGACATGCACATATTCCTGAGTTAAGATAAATATTTGACAAATGTCGAGAATATCAGGTTTGTTTGAACCCCAAAAAGTGTGTTTTCATGGTCAGACAAGGCAAAATTCTAGGACACATTGTATCAAAGAATGGAATTTCTACAGATGAAGAAAAGGTGAAAGTAATTGCAGAATTACCAAGACCAACTAATGTGAAAGAGGTACAGTCATTTATGGGCCATTGCAGTTATTATAGACGATTCATACACATGTATGCAATCATAGCCAAGCCTTTGTACTCTCTTTTGACCCATTTTGAATGGACAGATGAATGTGAGAATTCATTCAACAAACTTAAACGACATTTGTGCTCAGCACCTATATTGACAACCCCAGATTGGAGTAAGGCATTCCATGTACATGTGGATGCATCCAACTACGCCATAGGATGTGTGTTAGCACAACCCACGAGTGAAGGTAACATAGATCTCCCCATAGCTTACGTAAGCAAACAATTGAACGCAGTAGAAAGAAATTACACCATGACGGAACGAGAAGGATTAGGAATGATCTACGCTGTAAAGAAATTCAGGTACTATTTGTTGGCAAACAAGTTCAAATTCTTTACAGATCATCAAGCATTGTCAACAAGCCATGTAACACAAGACGACTGATACGTTGGTTTCTATTACTCATGGAGTATGATTTTGAAGTCGTAGTTAGAAAAGGAAAGACACGTCTCAGAGCTGACCACCTTTCAAGATTAACCTCAGGAGAAGCTCCTCAAGGGATAGCGGACGAATTACCCGATGCATACTTGTTTAACCTTGAGATAGCACCAGAATGGGCTAAGCATATAGTCCCTATTCTCACGTATGGACCCAAGAATCCTAGGATAAGGATCAAGGAAGGAGAGATTACCAAGTCTCAGAGATACCAAATCATAGCAGGAAGCATATATAAACAGGATAATCAAAAAATTCTTGCTTGTTGTGTAGATGAATCAGAACATGCGAATTGGTTGCAATTAGCACATGTAGGTGCATTGATGCAACATCACTCAAAACATCGTACATTGTAGACTCTGCATAGACTAGGAGTATATTGGCCTACGATGGAAGCAGATGTCTACAAGTTGTGTAAAGAATGCCATGCTTGTTGTGAAAGACCACCAGTCGAACATGCTACATTATATCACGTGTCTCTCACACCAGACTGGAGTGATCCTTTAGTGACGTACTTGAGGACGAAAGCATTCCCTCAAGGAATGACTTTAGCACGACAACGCAGTCTAGAGCAGGAAGCTCAAGACTATTCACTTATTGGCAATAATCTATACAAAAGAGGAAGAGACGGATACCTAAGATAGTGTGTTCATGAAAGCGATTATCTGAGCATACTAGAGACTGCACACCAAGGTGTTGCAAGAGGTCATTTTGGACCCGATAGGATAATCAAAGCCATCCTCTTTGCAGGATTATGGTGGCCCACTCTTCACATGGATGCACATACCTATGTAAAGAGATGTGATGTGTGCCAAAGAACTCAATGTCCTACTCGCAGAGATGAAATGCCATTGAAACCCATGATGGGCGGACGTGCATTTTCTAAGTGGGGTATAGACTTTGTAGGACCCATTAACCCCCCTGCAAAAGGTACACATGCTGAATACATTATTGTTGCGACAGATTATCTCACCAAATGGGTAGAGGCAAAAGCCACGAAAAAGAATGATGCACACACGACTGCAAAATTCTTATTTGAAAAAGTCTTTACGAGATATGGATTGCCTATAGAGTTAGTGAGCGATCGAGGAACTCACTTTCTAAACCAAGTCATTGAATATTTGTTACAAGATTTTATGGTGATTCACAAGAAATCCGCACCATATCATCCTCAGGCCAATGGTCAGGCTGAAAGCACTAACAAGATCTTATGTAACATACTGACGAAACTTGTGAACAACAAACGTTCAGATTGGGACAAATAGTTACACCATGCTATTTGGGAATATCGAGTGGCCTACAAGACCGTACTCCATGCAACTCCCTTTCAGATGGTTTTTGGTTAGAATGTTGTGCTTCGTTTGGACTTCTTGATACCGACCCTTAAGGTTGCACAAGAACATCAGTGGACCGGCCATGAATTATCAGCAAGAATAATGGACTTGGAACGATTAGGAGAAACCAGGCTAAAAGCAGCAGGAGGAATATACGCGGCAAAGAAGCGACAAAAAGCATATTTTGATGCGCATGTGAAAGATAAAGCCTTGAAAGAAGGAGATTTAGTTCTAGTATATACGCTGAAGCAGCACACACGGAAGTTAGAAAAGCGAGGTTGTGGACCTATGATCATCAACAGACTCTCGACAAGTGGAGTAGTACAGTTAGCCACTTTAGAAGGAGATATAATGCCTAATTACATTAGTGGTTGTAGATTCAGGTTATACCAAGAACCTCTTACTGAGGATATGCTTAGACGACTCACGTTGTCAAAGAAGCGTAAGGAGGAAGAAAATAGAATACGAGCTGAAGCTCAAGCAGAAGCTATAGAACACATTAAGTGCTTGAAGTTAAGAAGACAAGGACTAGGGAGAGAACATTATAACCATCTGGAAACAACACCCAGATACCCCATGACCATGTTTCAAGTAAAGTCAACCACTCATCCTAGCATAGAGAACAGGAGACCATTCATTACAGTCAGGCTAGAGCATGGCAACCCTTGCCAAAAAAGAGCTCAAGGCTTTAATTGATTCAGGTGCTGCGACTAGTGCGATTAGATGGTCCCACTATAAGGACTCAGGAATAGAAATTCGGCCAATTGAGGCATACCTCATAGGGCTAGGAGGCATGGAAACCCCTTGCATGGGTGAGTTGGACCTTCCTATCCTAATAAACGAAGTGACCTTGACAGTGAAACTACTAGTGTGCCATGACAACGACTTCATAGAACCCCTAATCCTTGGCCAAGATTGGCTATATGATCACTGAGTGGACCTAAATCTTAGACAAGGCTCCTTGCAGATTGGAACCTTAGATCAGAAGTGAGTGATACCACTTGACTTCCCTAATGGCATTCCGACTGAGGTTTGTAGCCCATTACGCTATGAAATGCATGCGGCATACCATCTCCAGAGCAGTCTCCGATAGAAGCCACTCCCACAGTACAACCTATTCATATACGGTTATCAAGACCAGTTGTAATGGAGGGCACTACCAGCACAGTTGCTCCTCAAGCAGCCACAGTTCCAGGACCTACCAGCACTACAACAAAAGTTCCCACCACTATCAGTGCGGAAGCCTTCTCTTTCCCGATACCCCATTTAGAAACAGAACAAGCAGGCACCACATTTGATTTTGAGATGCAGGACGTATTTTCAAGTGAATTTCAGTTTTCATAAGGCCAGATCTTCTCTCAGGAATATGAAAGGCCCAGCTACCCTACCACATCGCGAGAACAACCACAAGGACAAATAGTGTCTAGCTCTGAAGAGGAAAGAACGGAAACCGACGCAGATGAAGGCAATGACGAAGCCAGTCAGGGAACTCATGAATCCCAAGAGCATGGACAAACAGACGAACAAGGACAACAAACCGACACCGAAGGTGACACGAGCACACACGAAGAGGAAACCTTCAAAGCCGCAGCTTATACACTGGCCATTAAAAAGTTATACCGTACTATGGAAAAGGTTTGGGCACGTAAGAAGTTGACTGACGAAGAAAGCCAAACCCTCATAGAACAAGAGCTTGTCTCGGGCGAGTTCGAAGAAGTAAACATCAGAGGTTTCAGAGAGCTTGTCAAACCAGTTGGACCCACTGAAGCCTTAAGATATTTGCAGAGAAAACCGCTACCACAATATGACCCCCGTAGAATCCGCTTACTAACCAAACCTGGTGAATATATTCGTGTACCCACCAGCGGTCAGTCTTCAGAACAGGCCAGGGAAGCACGTCTCGTCCCTGAAAGCTCATTGGCAGAGGACACCATTATTGTCGACTCCCCACCCCGTACTACCACTGTACATACCACCACAGTCGTCGAAGTACCGATGACCCCAACCGCTCCTCCATCACCTCCCATCCACTCATTCTCCCCCATACACCCTCCTTCTCCCATAACAACATCCTCCTTCTCCGGTGGAGTAGCAGAAGTCGTCCTTATGCCCATTCATCCCACAATTCCCGCACCCACTCAACCTAGTCTATCCCCTAACACATCCACCTTTCTATCCACCCCATTTCTTCATCCATCTTTTCCATCCTTCCCCACACCTCCAAGACCCCTTTTCCCATTCCCACCTCCATTAACCTTCTCCCCAGTCTCACCTCCCCAACCCACCGTAACCCCTCTTTCCCCTTTCCACCAAGCCGTCCAAGACAACCCCTCTGTAAATTACTCCTCAACCTTTGTAAATCCTGTATTTACACCCACACACTTACCCACTATCACACCACTATTCACAGTCACCGCACTCGACACCACATCCAGCGATATGGATATATCACCACCCACCACACCACCACTCACTTCATTCACGGCACAACCATACATAAGCACACCACAATTTTCCTCAATCACCACAGCATCCACTTTCCCACCCCCTTTTCCCTTACCCCTTGAATCAACACCCACTCACACTGCAACTGCATCTGCACTTAGCACATCACTAATCTTATCACCCACCATTGATGCGGGATTTCAACAGATGTTTACATGTATGACTCAAGTGTGCAATGAGTTTACATCTTTAGGAACGAATTATCAAGCGCTGCAAAAGACAACGAATGATCTATAATCGCAGCTTAACTCATTGTCTATTGAGAATGCCTAACTGAACACCCGATATCAAGAACTACGCGAGGCATACCACAAATTGGAAGTAGAAAGTGAAGAGAAAGCCAAAGAGGCCACTGCTGATCTTGACAATTTGTTAAGGGCCTAGACAGTTCGCAATATGATGCTTACACGGAACATGGGCTTACTCAAAAGACACCTAGCAGCAGCAAAGGAAGAGAACCAACGGCTACAAGAGCTGAACAGAGAAAATTTAGAAGCTGATCTCGATCATCCAGACCAACCATTAAGTCCTATCCAGTTCAAAGCAGTGCCCTCCGAAACAATGAAAATGTTGCTCGATGATCACATCAGATTGCTCGATGAATACGATCGAATGAACGAAGAATATCAGAAGCTAAAGGAAGATCATAAACTACTCCAGCTCAGAGCACCTGCAACACAAGGACTAAAATCAACCCAAGGATTACCAGCTCCTGCGGACCCTTCTCCTGACATCCTAGAGGAACTCAACGCATTACGGGCCCAGGTATCAACTCTTGAATCAAGGATAGCTATATATGAAGCACAACCAAGGCCGGATTCCCCACCAGAGCTCCCAGCCGATGAAGAAAATGTAACCATTCCGGTGGAGGAAACATTTGAAGAAGCCTACGAGCCACAACCCATCCTAGGCGGACGAGTCACGGCTGAAGGCCAGATGACTTATGAACTTCCAACCCCCGCATGGATGAAGACAGTTGAAGAGCTTGGAACCACCCACTCAGCATGAGTAGAGGCGCAGCTGCACGCAATGGCAATGATTGAGGAAAGAATTTTACAGTCACCCTACTTCGCTCACTTGGCCCCTCGCAAATACATATCAGGGCATGAGCTACAGTACAAACCGTATTTTATGCTAATGGCCGAGTATCAGTTGGCCATAGAGAAAGAAACAGGCAAGAAACCATCTCACGCTACTCAGTTTGAGCCTAATGATTTGCCACTGGATGCGCAGAAAGGCAAGATTTATCAACCAGAGTGGCGTAAAGATCTTTTACAAGAATATCCTGAGATGATGAGTACTTGGGTAAAGGCACCACTACATTTGAAATACAATTCATGTTGGGGACTAGTGCCACGTCGCCGCTCCTGGACAGCATTTGCCATTAAAGTACAAAACAACAAGCAATGCCAGGATTGGTTAAATTACCCATATTTCTAGCCACCCATAGAACTACCGACAGTGGGATACATGATGGCCACGATTCGTCATTGGCTCCCTCGCTTGAAACACATGAAACGATATAGCAGCGCACATGACTGTCAAGATATTTGACATGATGCAAATGGTTTTTAAAGTCTTCAGACGCGTCAAGGCACCACATGTAAACACTCCGGGCTTCGAGCATGGCAATCTAGATCTTGCATATGATATGAGTACAACGCCATCGCTACGGGTGTGTTATGCCTGGCATTGCAGAATCAAATACTTACTGGTGTGCTACAAGCAAACCTTCAAAGAAATGTTCACAACCGGATTCTGGGAATACCGTTCAGAAGTGTTCATCAGCAGGCCCACCCACTTGCTTCAATTATTCGCCTGTGAACAGATGGTTTATTCCACGCATTATCGACTCCCGCCACCCGATGAACCGCAACCAATTGATTGGGAGAAACTCGAGCCAGATTCGGCCCGAGGCATTCGAATATCCGAACACACCCTCGCTCAGGAACTCCTCCAGAATTACATCCGACGGACCGCACAACAAGGTTCTGTCGAGGAAGACAGAAGCAAGAGGGAGGGGGGTGTTGGCAGTAGCCACAGGCATAGAAGACGTGGAAGCATGTAAAGACGGAGCAAGGAGTCAGTCGAATCAATTTTTTCAAAGAATTATGTTTTAAAATACTTTTCAAAAACCTCCAACAGTGATTTTTATCACTATTGTAACATATGTAATATAGAAAAACCCTTTTCTTAATTTCTTGCTCCATTTTGTGCAAGCTGAGGAGTCCTCAAGCTTGAGGATCTTAGGTAGAATGAGCGTATCAATTTTGGTTATTTTTAGACACCGTTTATCCTCTCAAATAGCGCATAGGACCTATTTTTTAACTATGCCGGTCACTAGATGTGAAACCGGTCAAAACTAGTCTAGAATCTATAAAAAGAGCTAGAGAGCTCACTTTTGAGTGAGCTTGTGTGAGTAGAGAAGAGCTTAGAGCTATTTTGAGCTTGTAAGAGTGTTCTTGAGTAATAGAGTTGATTTCTCACCTTCCATTGTGTCTTGCTTGTCTCTTCGTAGTGTGTGTGTATGTGTGTGTGCATCTCTATGCTTCTCACCTTCACTCTCACTTCATCTCACATTCACGATCTTCATATCACTCCTATCTCTTTCGCGGATTGACATTAAGGAGGTGGAGCTTCTTAACGTGGTTCTCACCATTGTGCTAGAGCAACAATGAGCTACCAAGCATGAAGCAAAAACCACTAGTGGACACACGAGTGTCATAGCAACCAGCCCAATCTGAGTCAAAAAAAGCATTCAAATCTGGTGGTAGTGATCCCCCCTTGGGATAAAACAGCCCAAGTAGTCGAGTACCACTCAAGTAGCGAAAGATGCGCTTAACCGCCTTCCAATGCGTGACTCTTGGGCAATGCATAAACCTACTCATCTGTGAGACAGCAAAACTGAATATTTGGCCGAGTAATGCATAAGTAAATCAAGCATCCAACAGCCTACTGATAGAGAACAACATCAAATGCATCTCTAGCATCATGAAGACTCAATCATAAACCTGTCTCCATAGGAGTGGCAATAGGCTTACTGTCTTCAAGGTCAAAATGCTACAATAATGTGTCAATATATTCGGTTTGACACAAAGCCATTCCACCATCAACTTGCATAAATTGAATGCCCAAATAGTGATGCAAATGCCCCAAATCAGACATCTCAAATGAGGCATGCAAATCAGCCTGAAAATAAGCAATATGCTTCTCAATAGGACCAATGAGCAGCATGTCATCAACATAGACAACAATGATCAGAAGCACATCATTAGCATGCTTAACATATAAGGTGCTTTTAGTTGGACTGCTCTCAAAACCATGTGCAATCAGATAGGCATGTATCTTCTCATACCAAGCACGTGGTGCTTGCTTTAAACCATATAATGCCTTCTTTAACCTGCACACCTAGTTTTCATGTCCTTTCTGCACAAAGCCACGGGGCTGAAAAACATACACTTCTTCATGCAAGTCACCATTCATGAATGTTGTTTTAATGTCCAGCTGATGTACATTCCAACCATGATGGGCTGCAAGTGCACAAATGCTCAAAACAGTAGTCATACGGCATATAGGTGCAAAGGTCTCATCAAAATCAATGCCTCTTTCCTGCACATAACCCTTTGCAACAAGCCTAGCCTTATACATGTCAATTGTACCATCAGGTTTACGCTTCAACTTGTATACCCACTTAGTGCCAATGGCCTTCTTGCCAAGAGGCAACTCACATAAAGGCCATGTACCATTCTTCATTATAGCATCATATTCAGATTGGATAGCAGCCATCCAATTTTCTAAATTATGTGCTTCATCAAAAGAAACAGGCTCATTCTCATCACAGAGACTAGACGCAGCCATAGCATAGCAATCTGATGCAAAGGAGGGACTATGAGAGCCTGAACGAGTGCGATATGACAAAGGTGCATTTAATTTGTTGTCACGCAAAGTCTTCACCAACCATTTTGGCATAGTTTTTGCCTGCTCAATATCAGCTCTCTCGTCAACAAGTGCATCATGTAAATATGCATCAGAAATGGAATGATCTGCATCATCATATGAAACCTGCAAAGGCTGAGAAGTTGCCTCATTAGGACCAGCACTAGACTGTCCACCTGTAAAAAGAGGCATCAAAGTATCATACATGTCTTTGGAGCTAACAGATGCCTCCTTAGTACATGAAAGCAATGGCTGAATAGCATCTTCCACAAAGACAACATCACGGCTAACTAGAATGCGTTTAGTCTGTGGATGATACAGACGATAGCCTTTACTTTCAAAAATGTACCCAACAAAAATACATTTTACTGCCTTATCATCCAATTTTCTGCGATGTTGTTCAGACCCTAGTGCATATGCCAAACAACCAAAAACACGCAGATGAGCAACAGATGGCTTGCGATCATGCCAAGCCTCATATAGAGTGATAGACTGTAGTGCTTTAGTGGGACACCTGTTCAGTACATATGCTGCACACATGACAGCCTCAAGCCAAAAACTATGTGGTAAAGCCTGATTCTTGACCATGCACCTCGCCATCTCCATGAGTGACATGTTCTTTCATTCACCAAATCCATTCTCTTGAGGTGTATACGGCACTGTACACTGGTGTTTTATCCCACGTTCAGCCAAAAATGCATTAAAAATCAGAAGACATACATTCCCCCCCTCAATCAGAACGGAAGGTGCCCATTTTACATGGTGACAGATTTTCAGCCAAAATCAAAAACTATTTAAAGCACATGAACACTTCAGACTTTTCTTTGAGTGGATATACCCATGCATGCCTAGAAAAGTCATCAATGAAAGTCACGAAGTAAAGATAATTTCCAAAAGAAGGTGTCTGCATAGGACCACAGACATCACTATGTACAAGCTACAATTTCTGAGTAGCCCGAACTGAACCATCCTTTGGAAAGGATGAACGCTGCATTTTGCCCAAAATACAGCCTTCACAAACATGTTTTCCAGGTGCCTCAAGTTTGGGCAACGAGGACACCATTTCAGATTTCTGCAGGCGTAGCAAACTAGCAAAATTCAGATGACCATAGCATGCATGCCAAAGCTTTGCATCTGACATAGCCTGAGTATCTATATCTATATAGTGTATGTATGTATGTATGTATGTATGTATGTATGTATGTATGTATGTATGTATGTATGTATGTGTGTGTGTGTATGTATGTATGTATGTATGTATGTATGTATGTATGTATGTATGTATGTATGTATGTATGTATGTGTGTGTGTGTGTATGTATGTATGTATGTATGTATGTATGTATGTATGTGTGTGTGTGTGTGTGTGTGTGTGTGTATATATATATATATATATATATATATATATATATATATATATATATATATATATATATATATATATATATATATATATATATATATATATATATATATATATATATGTGTGTGTGTGTGTGTGTGTGTGTGTGTGTGTGTGTGTGTGTGTATGCATGTGTTTGTGCATGGAGAAAGCCTAAGTGCTTGGCTTTATGCACATTGGACGTATCTTGATCTATGAAGCATAAATCTAAATCCTTTATAGTGTATGAGATGGAGATTTCAATAGTTAAATGCTTAGTGTATCTCCATCAACAATAAAAGTTAAGAATGTAGAGAATCTCATGATTTATCGAGATCCAAAAGCCATGAATTATTTTGAATTCATATGATAAATCATTCCCTAAAAGTAAGGATCACTTTCAAGTGGAATCTCCAATAATCATCAAGTCAAAAATAGTGTATAAATACACTATTTTGAGTCACAGGATACATAGAGATTAGAGCTAATCATCACAATCATCTTGAGTGATCATTTTTATCTAGAAGTTAGAGAATTCCTCCACATTCTCTTTGTATCATATGTCCATTAGCAATACATTTTATACTTCATTCTTATTTGATTTGTGAATCTTTGTTCTCTGTTACAATACATTGAGTAACTCTATCAAGTTCTCTAAGTGATTTCTATGTGCGTGAGTACTCATTGTCCAATCCATCAATAGAAGCACTTAGCAACGAGTGTAGCACGCATTCCTATGAAGTTTCATAACCATTGGATGCGTAGAGTTTGATATATGAGTGATTATATGTGACAAGTTATGTGTATCACCTTCTTTCTAAAAAGTTGGGTTTACTCCACATTGCTCTTATGAACATTTCTCTATGTGTGGTCAATCTAAATTTATGAAATAACTTGGTATAGCTTGATTAACACTTCATTTGGAAGTGTGAAAAATGTCTCTGGACAATTGCTACTAGGCTCAAAACACTCTACAAAACTCTAAGAGCTTTCTTCCATAAATGGAAAGTTTTTTGAGGTTCTTTGTACTCACAATTATCTGTTTTGACACAGAGTTTTAATAATGAAGCTCCAAAGTACTATAGTGGTCTAAAAGCATATACTGGAATCTTAGGGACTATATTAAGTGTCTATGAATTTATCAAGGCTGTTCTAGATTAGGATTTTTCCAAGACCATCTCATCTTTGAAAACTGTTGATCACCTCTTTACGATTGTATTAGAGAATAGTCAAAGATTGGGCATTATGGGTGATGGATTCCCTTCATCTATTGGCAAGTTGGATCCAAGGAACTACTAAGCATGATCTATGAGAACAGGTGCTTACTTACAATAACGAAATCTATATGGATGTATCTCAGGAGATGAGATGATGCCAGTACTTAGAAGCAAGGGCCAACCAACTCAAGAGAAGTAGGAAGGGTTGAATACATGGTGTGCAAAGGATGCTTTGGAAAGTTCATACATTCTCAACTCTATCTCTGATTTTTTACGCTCTCATATTAGGAATTGTATGACCTCTCACGATACATGGAATGGCTTAGAAGCATTCTTTCCTCAAGTACCAAAGCTAGGAAAAATTAGTGATGGATGGGGTTTACAACACTCATGAAGATGCCTAAGCAAAGTGTGACTAATTTTGTCACCAAGATGAAGAACATTTCATATCAACTTGGGAACATTGGAGAGATCATTGATAAATAGAAAATTCTAAGAAAAGTCATCAATGGGATCAAAGCTTATGAAAAATGGGAAGCCTTCACCACAGCGATGGATCTCTACATGGATATGAAAGTTCTAGATTTACACACTCATGGGGGAATTTTTCATACATGAATCCAAGTTCATGAAGAATGGTGATAATCATAAAGGTAATCAATCCTCTACCCTCTATATAGATAAGAACAAAGGCAAGGACAACTAACGAAAATGTAAGAAATCTGATGATGAAGGAAGTAACTCTCAAGCTAATTTTGCAAGTAGAGGTAGAGGTTCAAGAGGTAGAGGTTCAAGAGGAAGAGGTAGAGGAGGTATACAAGGCAATGAGAGAGCTCAACGCCCATCACTTTGTGCCATATGTGGTCTATCAAATCACATCACATAGAACTGCTTAAGGAATCCAAGGAATCAGAGAGGAAATGGATACAATAGAGGAGGCTATGGAACTTCAAGATGTAGGTATAACAACTCTTATGGATACAACAACAGTTCCTACAACCAAAACTATCAAGGAGGATACAAAGGAAGGAGAGACTACAAAAATCATATAGATGATCAAGATCAAAAGGATTCACTTCTACTTATGAACATGACAATGAAGGACAGTAAGTCTAATGAACATGTATTCTACATACACTTTAGATGCTCAAACCTTGTGGCATGAAGTGTAGCTCTACTCTCATACTTGGAAGATCCAAACAACAAGCATGAATTCCAAGAAGGTGATGACACAAGACATTCATTTGACAAGATAGCAAATGTGAAGGCCTCTAATGGTATTATGAACCTAGTAAGCAGAGTTCTTTATGTGCCAACCATTAAAAAAGAATCTATAAATGTAGGACTGATTGTGGAGAAAGGATTGTAGGTGAGATTCACCAAGCATGAAACATATCTAGAGGATCCATGTCAAGGTTTCAAGAAGATAGTAAAGGGAGAGAAGATAGGTAGGTTTTCCACATTTGAACTCGAGGACACCAAGAACATTGTCTTGTTCAACTATGGCACCCAAATCCTATTAGACCTTGAGGTTTGGCATAAGAGGGTAGCTCACATTGAAGATAGATCCCTCAAACAAATTAATAGAGATTAGAGTGTACCTGGACTACCCAATATATCAAAGCAGCACATGATATACAAATGTAGTTCATGTCAATTTGGAAAATCACACAGGCAACCATTCACGAAGAAAGGATACATGCATGGAGATCTTCTAGAGCTTGTCCATAGAGATGTTTGGGGACCAAGAAAAGAACCTTCAATCTCAGGATCACGGTATTATGTGTCATATATGTTGGTGCAAGAGAATCCAAGCCCACATACTTGGATGATTAGGATATATCTCATGGAGTTATCAATCCCTTGTAAAATCTATTACCTTTTACCTTTGTAAAAGTGCCTTACTTCCATGTGAGGTAAGAAAGCATCAAATCTCAATTTGTTTGGTAAATGATTGATGAGAGAATATATCCTATTGTTTAGGATTTACTTTTAGTTGAACATTTGAATTTGAATTCAAGATTGTCTCCAAACTCAACAATAAAGGTTATTAAAAGACTCGCGTTTTAGGCCTGAATTTTAGAGCTCACTTCATAGCTCAATTAC
The DNA here is from genome assembly GCA_020310875.1 of Ceratopteris richardii. NCBI lineage: Eukaryota > Viridiplantae > Streptophyta > Polypodiopsida > Polypodiales > Pteridaceae > Ceratopteris > Ceratopteris richardii. The sequence continues at coordinate 89,408,142 of CM035427.1, read as the reverse complement.
TAACCCTCATTGTGCAATAGATTATTCCCAATGACATTGTACTTCTATGTGATCTAATACATACATTTTGATTATATCTCTACTTCACTTCTATGCCATGACCACATCAGTACAGTGATCTTCTCAGAGTTTGTTCTCAGTGTATGATTGATCATTTTTCGTGATTTAAAGCATCATAGATTCAATATATTGTCTAGGTTATAGTTACAAAATCTCATTATCATTGGTTCTCTCAATCATGAGATATCAACACGTCTTTACTCTCTGGTCTGTTATTTGATGCATCCCAAAAATGTCAAGGAACTCCTATGATTTGCTAAACATCATACTCAGCATGTAGTTCATCTTTTTTATTGAAATCACTCATTCTTGGTAGCTGTCCAAGTTAATTAGACACCACCAAAAGGAATTAGGCTAATTGCTACCAGGCTCAGAGCACTCTTTATTATACTGAACAGGTGTAGAGACTAAAACAACAAGTCTATGACCTTGGATTAATTTCCTACTCATTTATTTTGATACATTGTTTAGTGGATCATGATCCAAAGGGAGGCCCACTACACTCTCCATCAGTTGTTTTTGGCTGGTGTGAAGTAGGTTTTAGCAACACCACTTCATCTTTGAAGACAATCCATCGTCTCCTCCAACAGTGGTATCAAAGCAGCAACAAGCAAGATGGGAGATGAATTTCCATAATTCATTGACAAATTGGATAGAAGCAAATACCCAGCATGGTCACTTAGGATGCAAGCCTACCTCCAAGGGAGAAGTCTATATGGGTACATCTTAGGAGATCAAGAGATGCCAACATTCAGGAGCAAACATCAACCCACAAGGGAAGAACAAGAAAGGTTGACCACATGGTGTGCAAAGGATGCTCTTGCCAGGTATTACCTACTAAACTCAATATCTGATTTCTGATTACCTCAAATTAGGAATTTCAAGACCTCCCAAGAGACTTGGTAAGTTCTTTGTTCATACTTCTCATCAAATACAAGAGCTACGAAGAACCAACTATGGATGGAGTTTACAACTCTAAAAAAGCAACCAAAACAAAGTGTAGTTGATTATGTGACCAAGATAAAGGATGTGGCTGATGAGCTTGCAAGCATTGGAGAGGAGATAGAAGAAGAACACATACTAAGGTAGATCATAAATGGCATCAAAGCTAATGATAAGTGGGAGTCCTTCGCCAGAGCAATGAACCTTTATATGGATATGAAAATACCTGACCTCAACACCTTGATGGGGCAACTCTTCACCAATGAGACAAAGCTCAAGAAGAATGGTGAAAAATCTAGAGGTAACCAATCTTCTACCTTTTATATATATCGAAATAGAAGTAAGGATAAAGATAAAATAAATAAGAATGAAGAAGGGGCTACTACCTCTCAAGTGAACTTCACATGTAGAGGAAGAGGTACTAGAGGAAGGGGTAGAGAGGGAAAGCGAGGCAGGGGGAGATCCTACAACACCCCACCTTGCAATATCTGTGGTCTAGCCAACCACACTACAAAAGAATGCTTCAAGAACACAAGGAATCAAATGGGAAGAGGCTTCCATAGAGGGAGATATGGACAATCCATAGGCAGGTTCAACAATGGAGGAAGAAATTACAATCACAACTACAACCAAGGCTACAACAACAACAATTATCAAGGAGGTTTCATAAAAAGAAGAGATTATAACAACTAAACAGAAGACCAAGAGGATTCTCTACTCATCATGAACATGACATCCAAGCAAGGTAAAGATGATGAGAATCTTTTCTGTATTGATTCTGGTTGTTCCAATCATCTGGCTAGAAATGTAGCATCGATCTTGAAAAACCCAAAGGGAAGCATGAAGTGAAGACAGGTGATGCCACTAGACACTCTATTTAGAAAATTGGAAATGCCAAGGCTTTTGATGGTAACATGAACCCCTTAAGTAAGGTTTTTTATATGCCAACTATAACAAAAAACCTAATCAGTGTTGGATAGATTGTTGAGAAAGGTTTACAGGTCAGATTCACAAGACATGGAGCATATGTGGAAGACCCTCAACAAGGCTTCAAGAAGATTGCAAAAGGTTAGCAATCTGATAGACTCTTTACATTTGAGATTCAAGACACCAGAAACATTACACTCTTCAATTACAAAGATCGACCCTATTTGAACTAGAGAAATGGCATAAAAGGCTAGTTCATATAGGAGAAAGAACACTAAAGCAAATATGCAAGGATCAAAGTGTCCTTGGCATCCCAAATTTGTCCAAGCAACACATGATATACAAATGTGGAGCATGCGAATTCGGCAAAGCTCACAGGCAACCATTCAACAAAAAGGGGTACATGTAGAAGACTACTTGGAGCTTGTTGACACTGATGTGTGGGGTCCTAATAGAGAGCCATCAATCTCAGGTTCAAGGTACTATGTTTCATTTATAGATGATTACAGTAGATGGACAATTCTTTACTTCATGAAGCATAAGGATGAAGTATTTACATGTTTCAAAAAGTATTTGCCATTGGTTGAGAGCCAAACAGGTAGAAGCTTGAAGACAATCAGATCTGATGGAGGTGGTGAGTATTTTTCACATGAGTTTGATTCATTCTTACAAGACAAAGGTATAAAGAGAGAGGTCACAACAAGATATACTCTTGAATTAAATGGAGTAGCAGAGACAAGGAACATATTGCTAGGAGAGGCTGCAAGATCAACGTTTAATGAGAAGAAACTACCCAATTACCTATGGGCAAAGTCTATTTCCACAGCCATATACTTGCTTAACAAGCTCCCATTCAAATCCTTGGATGGAATGAAACCCTATGAGGCATGGAATGGCAAGAGACCTTCATTGGACCATTGCAAAATCTTTGGGTGCATTGCTTATGCACACATACCCTCACATATTAGAGGGAAGCTTGATCCTAAAGCTGAAAAGTGTATATTCATTGGCTGTAACCAAAACCAGAAGGGATATAGGCTATACAATCCCACTAACAAAGGATTTATAGTTAGTAGGAATGTAGTATTTGATGAAAATAATTCATGGTTTGAAGATGATTGTAGGAAGATCAAGTTACCTTATGATTTGGAAAGTGACTTTCCAACTCTCACTTAAGAAGATCAACAAGTACTAGAAGATGTCAATTCAGAGGATGAAGAGGAGATTGACTTCAAGGCTTGGAAGTCAAGGGGCAAGACTAAGTTCAAGCAATTGGAAGACATACTAGAGTCCTCCAACCAAGCACTTAGAAGATCTCAAAGGGAGAGTAAAAAACCAATAAGGTATGGCTATGACACATCACTAGTCACCAAGAATTCTGTGTACATCACTAAAGACTCTTAGACAAAAGAACCTACTTCATTTGAAGAAGCCAATGCAAAGAAAGAATGGAAAGAAGTCATGCAGGAAGAAGTTGAAGCACTTCAGGAAAACAATACTTGGGATTTGGTTCCCAAGAATCCAAGCATGAAGATAATAGGATCCAGGTGGATATATAAAATAAAAAAGAATTCATATGGTTCTGTAAATAGGTACAAGCAAGGCTACTGGCAAAGGGGTTGCTCAAACCCATGGAGTGGATTATGAAGAAACCTTTTCATATGTGGCCAAGATGCCAACAATTAGGGTATTGGTAAGTCTTGCTCCTTCCAAAAATAAAAATCTATATCAGTAAGATGTCAAGAATGCATTCTTAAATGGATGGATCTCAAAAGAAGTAATATGGCACAAGCACTAGGGTATGAAGATAAGGATAAACCAGGTTTTGTATGCAAGCCAAGGAAGGCACTCTATGGCATAAAGCAAGCTCCTAGAGCTTGGAACCATAGACTTGTTACTTATTTGTAGGATCAAGGATTTGTTGCTAGCAAAGCAGAATCTTCTTTATTCATAAAGAAGAAAAACTTAGAAGTCATTTACTTATGTGTCTATGTGGATGACATTATTATGACACGGAATGATGCTAAAGCTCAACTAATGGAAGAATTCAAAATCAATGATCTTAGTTTGTTAACATACTTTCTTGGCTTAGAACTTATGTATACAGATTCTGGTATGCTCATTACTCAGAGAAAGTATATTCATGATATGTTGAAAACATTCAATATGGAAAACACCAAAATTGCAGGTACACCCATGGAACTCAATCAAAAGATTAGTTCTCATGAAGGAGAACTTCTTGAGGATGTTACAGTTAGCAAAAACTTGTTGGGAGTCTTGATTATGCAACCCTAACAAGAGTAGACATTGCTTATGGAGTAAGTACATTAAGCCAATTTATGCATGCACCAAGAAAGCCTCACATGGAAGTTGCCAAGAGGGTACTAAAGTATCTAAATAGTACCATAAATGAAGGGTTGTTTTACCCATTCACTTCTAACTTGGACATATAGATGTATTCTGATGTAGATTGGGTTGGCTCCAAGGATGATAGGAGGAGCACCTCACGATACCTGGCTTTTGTAGGTTCAAAGCTAATATCATGGTCATCAAAAACAACAACCAATTGTGGCTTTCTCATCTACAGAGGGAGAATATAGAGGCTTAGCAAATGCAACACAAGCGTCTATGTGGCTCAAGCAACTCTATACAGATTTGGGGTTACATTCCAAAACTCCAATGATTTTTGGAGACAACACTAGTTCACTTCATATGGCTGCTAATCTTGTATACCATGCAAGGACTAAGCACATTGAAGTGCACTATCATTATGTAAGGGAGAAACTTCTCACCAAGGACATTCAACTATCCTATGTATCAACTCAATTGCAATGTGCAGATATACTCATAAAGTCTTTAGATGGAACTAAGATGGCCAGGTTCAAATTGATGATTGGTTTGCAAAAGATAAAGGAAGAATGAAGAGCAAGCATGTTAGGCTTGAGGGGGAGATGTTGGTGAAAGAGAATCCAAGCCCGCATACTTGGATGATTAGCATATATCTCATGGAGTCACATATGATCAATCCCTTGTAAAATCTATTACCTTTTACCTTTGTAAAAGTGCCTTACTTCCAAGTGAAGTTAGAAAGCATCAAATCTTGATTTATTTGGTGGATGATTGATGAGAGAATATATCCTATTGTTTAGGATTTACTTTTAGGTGAACATTTGAATTTGATTTCAAGATTGGCTCCAAACTCAACTATAAAGGTGGATCAAAGACTCGCATGTTGAGCCCGACTTTTAGAGATCAATAGAGAGGGATTCTATGTGATTTGAGAGCTCATTTCATAGCTCAATCACTGCCCTCACATTGTGCAATATATTATTGCCAATGACTTTGTACTTCTATGTGATCTAATACATAAATTTCGATTATATCTCTACTTCACTTCTCTGCCATGACCACATTAGTATAGTGATATTCTTAGAGCTTTTTATCATTGTATGATTGATCATTTTTCATGATTTAAAACATCATAGATTCAATATACTATCTAGTGTATAGCTACAAAATCTCATTATCATTGGTTCTCTCAATCATGAGATATCAACAAATCTTTACTCTCTGGTCTGTTCTCTGATGCATCCCGAGAATATCAGGGAACTCCTATGATTTGCTAAACACCATACTCAGCATTTAGTTCATCTTTTCTATTGAAATCGCTCATGGTTGGTAGTCCTCTATGTGAAGAGAGATGATGGAAGCAATCCAAAGATGAGTTGGTGCTGCTACAACCGGCTTCACACCAGCCAAATGAGACTTAAGAGTTGATTAGTAGACCCTTTGAGCTTCCTAAATCCACAAAAATATCAGCCAAGTACTTTGGAACATGTATCTCAAAAGTTTCACTCAAGATAGACAAGTTGCAAGATGACTAGCTCCCAAAAACTTGTTATTTTTTAACATACACCTGCTGGACAAAATGAACAATGCTCTCAATCTGATAGGAATTAGATATATTCCCTTTGGGCATAGCAAATAGACCTAGAAAACTTCCAAATCCAAGTTAAAACACTTCAAATGATGGACTAAGCACTGAGAAAAAGATTCATCAATTTCTGGAACATGGCCGCCATTCTCGGGGCTCTACAGAGGTAGACCAGTGAGAAGTAAATTGCATATATCTCCCAAATCCAATGAGCATGAAAATTAGCATGCAGAAACTAGACAGTAAGCGCTATCAAACGCATGTTAAAACACTGAAAAATGTTGAGTAGAACTCGAGATATGACCTTCTGAAGTTACTGCTCTAAGTGAGTATAGCAGAGAACAAAACAAAGAAGTAGATAATGATAAATGTATAGATTCACATATGATTACAACCACATTGGCAATGAATATTTGCACAATGGGAGTCGAACGATAGAGCTATGGAGTAAGCTCTTCAATATCTACAAAATGACATGAAGTGGTCATGTACAAGGCTTGCTAATCGCCTCTTCCTTCTTGCTCTTTTTATAGCTATTCTTGGAGGGAGTTTTGAATTCCAATTCAAATGGATCCACCTAAAAGTGATCCACAAAGTTAGGAGATATTCCCTCAGCTCAAAAATTCATGGTTTTAGGTAGTTAGAGCCACGAATTTGCATTTACATCATGGATGAGGTAAGCCATCTTTTTCCTTTTTCTTTTTTCAATTACAAGAGATAAAATGTACTCTTTTACAAGAGGTGTTCACATGACTACACATGTGACTTAAAAATGAGGATAATATCAAGCATATCAAGCATGTAGTCTTGGGTAAAATGCACCAATAGCTCCCCCTCAAGCCTTACATGCTTGGCCTCCAAATAAGTCTTCAATTGTCCTTGATTTTCTGCAAGCCAATCATCAACTTGAATCTACTTAACTTTGTACCATCAAGAGCTTTAGTCAACATGTCTCCACATTGCATATCTGTAGAGACATAGGATAGTTGAATATCCTTGCCCATTAGCTTCTCCCTTACATAATGGTAGTGGATTTCAATATGCTTGGTTCTAGCATGGTATACCGGATTAGTTGCAAGATGTAGTGAGCTTGTATTGTCACCAAAAATGTGAGGTGTTGAAGAATGAAGTCCAAGATCTGTGTACAAAGACTTTAACCATATGATTTCTTGAGTTGCATTAGCCAAACCTCTATATTCGGCTTCAGTAGAAGATAATGCCACTGTTGGTTGCATCTTGGATGACCAAGAAATGATTTTTGAACCTGCAAATGATATATACCCGGATGTGCTTCTTCTATCATCTCTAGATCTGGCCCAATCTGCATCTGAGTAGACCTTTAGCTCAATATCTGAAGTAAATGAATAAAAAAAACCTTCATTCATGGTCCCCTTTAGGTACTTGAGGACTCTCTTGGCCGCTTCCATATGTGGTCTTCTCGGCTTATGCATAAACTAACTCAATATACTAACACTACAGTATATATCCACCCTTGTGAGTGTTGCATAGTTCAAACTTACAACCAAGCTTTGATAGCTTGTGATGTCTTCAATTGGCTCTCCTTCATAAGCACTAAGCTTATGATTTTTCTCCATAGGTGTACTTGCACACTTGGCATTTTCCATCTTGAACTTGACGAGCATGTCATGCACATACTTCCTTTGTGTGATGTATATACCTGAACCTATGTAGATTAACTCCAATCCAAGAAAATGAACTCCTCCTTCATTTGAGTCCGAGGTCACTTATTTTGAACTCCTCCTTCATTTGAGTCTTTACCAGTTTGATTCCTTCAAGATCATTGCATGTGATAATAATATCATCAACATACACACATAAATAGATCACTTCAGATCCATTCCTCTTTATGAACAAAGAGGTATCCGCCTTGCTAGCTTTGAATCCTTGGTCTTGCAAATAAGTCACCAATCTAAAATTCTAAGCTCTTGGAGCTTGCTTCAATCCATACAAAGCTTTCTTTAGTTTGCATACATAGTTAGGATGATGCTCATCCTCATATCCAGGAGGTTGTGCCATATACACTTCCTCAGAAATCCATCCATGCAAGAAAGCATTCTTTGCATCAAGTTGATAGAGCTTCCAATTTATAGATGCAGCAAGACTAATGAGAACCCTAATTGTAGGCATTTTTGCAATAGGAGAGAAAGTCTCCTCATAATCAATACCATGGGTTTGAGCAAACCCTTTAGCAACTAACCTTGCTTTGTGTCTATTTATACTTCCATCTGGATTCCTCTTGATTTTGTATATCCATCGAGATCCAATTACCTTCATAGATGGCTTGTTAGGTACAAGCTCCCAAGTGTCGTTTTCCTTCAGGGCTTCCATTTCTTCATCCATTGCATCTCTCCAAGCTTTCTTGCTTTGTGCTTCTTTGAATGCGGTAGGTTCTTCATTGGTTGAATCCTTTGCAATGTAGATTGAGTGCTTGGTGACCAAAGAAGTATCATAGCCAAACCTTTCTAGTTTCTTCTTCTCCCTTGAAGACCTTCTAAGTGGTTGATGTGAGCTCTCGGGTCCATATGTAGCATCCCGCATCTTTGCTTTACCTTTGTTCTTCCATAGCTTTAGTCTTTCCAAGTCTTCTAGGTCAATCTCCAAATCACTTTCTTCAATCTGCTTTGGCTCCTTTGGTTGAAGTGATGGAAAATCTTCATCTAAGTCATAATGTTGTCGGTGCGAAAGCGACGGCCGGTGGATCAAGCCAACTGCCGATAATACGACGCACGCTGGGTGCTCAGAGCAAACTCAGGTACAGTGACAACTCATAAAATAGATGTGAACTTAGAAAGAAATAATCAGTTCCACAATTAACGCTTGTATTAACATTAATAGCCCTTGGAAAACTTCCAAACTCTTGTAAATCATAAATCAAACTTGGTCAATTAATCCAGCAAATCAAAGTGACGCCAGTCGCATTCAGTAGCTATTTATCTTTAAAGTGACACACAGACTTGTTTGATGACTAATTTTTCACGGTCATGAGTCACCATATTAAACAGATACTAATCTCTAGATTCCTCAGAGGATAAGTGAAATGGTTTAATGGTTCTAGAAGATCATTGTTACCATTTGGAAGTTAACATCAAGATGTGTTGTAAACATTTTCCTAACAGAACAAAATATGGAATTCGGCACTTTTGTGCTGTTTATCGAGAATTCAAAAGTGCATCAAACTTGAACCTCAAGTTGTCTTATATATATTCACTATCATCGCACATAGTGACCTGCTTAGTTTTAATATTATATTCAAAAACTACCAAATTTCTTTATAGAGTTTCCTTTAGAACCACGTTAGTCGATAACCTTCTTCACCTCCGAAGTTCACTGTTTGCATTTGAATTCCGGTTTAGATATTACAAAGCTAATAAATTATTGACAGGAACGGTGTATGAAAACTCATAATAGACAAAATTTCATTCAACAAAACTTGTCAATTCATATTGACAAAATCAATAAACCGTAACGAATTCATGATATAGGTAGATATGGCTGTTGTCAACTCCCAAAACAATTGAGGATCAGAGTTAAGAGTGTCACTATCGGACACCGAGTAGATCAAAACTATAGATTTCAATACCTACGCTTTGGTTTATATGGAAACAAGTTTCAAAAAAAACAATATCTACAACAATCAGTCATCTTTTCTTGTCGGAGTCCAGAAGTTGACGAAGGGAAACAGTACCCTGGTATGATGGTATAACATGAACTTTGAGTATAAGAGGCGAAAGAAATCTAACTATCTTTCAGCACTATGAATTATAAAAGACCTTTCATTCCACCTAATGATAACATAACAAAATGTTTCCAATATGAAAGTAATCGCTCTGGTGAGCGGAAATATTCAACAGAACTAACAGCAGAATTGAAATATAATTAAAGTTAGATTGAACAAAACAAAATTTACCATTATTGTGATGCTACGGACGATAATGCAGATTGCAAAACCTCAAAGTCGTTTCTTTTGTGTCACTCTTATATACATGTGTGCATCGTATTCCTTAAATAAAGCGTCGACTGTCTCTCTTCAGCTACAATCATCTCTGCGGCAGTGTAGTACGATCTCACAGTGCATCATTACATAAATTTGCCACTGAATAATCGTATGACCATGGTGTGTTCGGAATCCTCAGCGATCTCAGATCATTAAGTTTTGGTGTCTATTTGCACCCTCTGCACATAATAGTGAAAGTTTATTCCCGGATTGCCACTCAGGTTGTGGAATATTACATCCAACACTCCCAGCAACAAGGGTCTGTCAGGGACGACAGACGCGAGAGAGGGGGGGGGTGTTGAGAGCAGTATGGGCACCCAAGGACTGACTAGACAAGCAAGCCAGCGGAGAGAGTCAGAGCGAGGTGAAGGATTGAGTAGACAAAGCAGTCGACGCAAATCTGGCAGATAGGCCCTTCAAATTTTTCCAAATCAACATCTTTATAACAATGATTCTTATCACTAACAATCATTGTAAATACCATTTCATATTTTTGTAGCTCCATTTTGTGCAAGCCAAGGAGTCCTTGAGCTTGAGGAGCCTTAGAAGTACCTACATATCAATTTTCGTATTTTTTAGACTCCGTTTAAGCCCTCAAATTGGCCCTGGAACCTAATTTTTAACTAGGCCGGACACCAGGTCTCGACAGGACCAAAACCTAGTCAAAAACTATAAATAGAGCTAGAGAGCTCATTTTTGAGGTTAGATTGTAAGTGAAATGAACTTGTAAGAGCTTTTTGAAAGTAATCTAAGAACTCCATTGCTTCTCACCCTTTGTCTTGCCGTGTGTGCGCATGTGTGTGTATGTGTGTGCATGCTTGTGTGCTTCTCACTCACGCACCTATGCCTCCACTTGCTCGAGGTCTTCATACCATCCTCACGTCTTCCCGGGTTGACATTAAAGGAGGTGCTACTCATCACTGAGCTACACCAAATTTTGGCGCCGTTGCCGGGGATCGAGCTTCGAGGACGAGCGTGTGATGGTAAGACGTAGAGTTGAGACGTTGGCGTCGTAGGTAATTTCTTTACTCTTCTTGTTTTTCTCTTCCTTACCTCACCATCATCATCCTCACCATCTCCCACCTCCATCTCCATCATCGCAAAAATTTCAGTTTTTTTATCATATCTCCTTCCTCCTTTCATTTCCCTCATTTCACTTGTGAGAGAGAGCGAGAGAGCAATATTGTGTGTGCTGTTTTTGCATGTTTCTTGAGCTGTCTTGCAGGTACATGCTGCATCATTTTCTCCAGCACTCCGCGTAGGTACGGAAATCTGGCAACTGTCTCTGTGTCGCCGGTCTCTGTCAATCGTGACTGACAGAAAAAATGCTCCATTTGCCAAACAAAGTGCAAAACCATGATCTACAGGCCTAGAGCTTCCCAAAACTGTGTTTAGATTTTTGAAATTCATCAGATTTCTATCAATCGCGATCGCTCTGTCAATCGCGATCAACAAACCACGACGGACAGACCTGTCAATCGCGATTGACTCATCAATCGCGACCGACAACCCCCGACGGCTCTGTCAATCGCGACCGACAGAGTCAACGACCGATTGACCACGACTGACGGATCATACGCGTGACACGTGTCAATCGCGATCGGGTCATCAATCGCGATCGACCCATCAATCGCGACCGACAGCCCACGACAGCTCTGTCAATCGCGACCGACAGAGTCAACGATTGTTTGACCACGACAGACAGACCCTCGCGACCGACCTGTCAATCGCGATCGACCCATCAATCGCGACTGATAGAGTCAACAACCCTTTGACCACGACTGATTGACTTTTTGAGCCACGTGTCAATCGCGATTGACCCATCAATCGCGACTGACAGCCACGACGGACCTGTCAATCGCGATCGACACATCAATCGCGACTGACAGCCACGACGGACCTGTCAATCGTGATCGACACATCAATCGCGACTGACAGCCACGACGGACCTGTCAATCACAATCGACACATCAATCGCGACTGACCTGTCAATCGCGACTGACAGAACTTGCGAACACGATAGAAGGGCAAATTTGGCCAATTTTTAAGGGCAAAAAAATAGTGGTCTAATTTTTTGGGGAACTTTTAAGGGTTTAGCATTACATTGTGAGGCCGCAACCCAAGTAATTCAAGAATTCCTGTCTGCCTGAGTAAACTGTTTTGAACCCTGTTTTAGCACCTAAACCCTGATCGGACATAACTTCCTCATACAAAATCCAATTGATGTGATTCTTGTTTTGTTGGAAAGCTCGTGGGAAGTACAACCAAAACTTCCACTGGTTATGTGAAAATTAAGATCAGGATTATTAGGTAGGGTTTTTTGAAGTTAACCATACCCGAGGTAGGAAAAGTGAGGGATCGTTGGGATTGTTTTTTATAAAGGCAAGAGATAATTTGGTTGGTGAGTCGCATGCATGAAAGTGGTCTAGTCTGTCATTTGAATTTAATTCTGGAACTAATCTTGGGACTGATGCAGGTCTATTGAGAAGCAATTGAGAGCGTCCAAGCAAGGGCTTTGTGCAAGCTTGAGAATCAACTTCTCGAGCACTAAAGAACAAGGATCAGCAAGAAAGGTCGGAATATTCTCAACTCCCCTTCATCAATTCCTAGCTTAGGCTAAGAACGACTAGAGGTAGGAGTAAGTCAGGGCGACGATAGGCAAGTATCAAGTTGAAAAATACCTGAACTTTCAAGTTCAAGCTAAGAACATAATCTTTGTACTGTCGAGAACTTTAAAGGAAAAGAACTTAACGTGGAACGATCAACTTTAAGTGCGGAACTACACTCAAATATACCTTACGACGTGATATCAGACAAGAATGTTAACACGGTAATCAACTAAAAAGAATCAAGTAACTGATACAAAAGAACTCTGCAACGAGGTTGTACTTGGTCAAATTTGGGTTATTCAATTAGGCTTATGAACCTTAGATCAGGGCGACATCTAGGGAGAGATAGACAAAGCCTTAGGTCTTCAGAGGCCAGTGTCAACCACACTGCTAGGTCTTGGGCCCAGCAGTTGAGCCACCACTCATACTACCCTAGTTCTGAGACTAGTGAATCAGAGATGTCTCAAGGCATGGACAGACCTACGGGAAGTTCAGGAGTGCCATACTTGTACAGGGTAGAAGGCCCTTACAAAACGCAGTTGGAATACCTTAGGACCAACCGATTGGGTGCTAGCATCTATGAGGACGGCCTAGGAAGATCTGTGGTACAGATGAAGAATCCTGACCAATCCATTGGACTAGAGCACCCAGCTGTCAAGTTTGAAAATGGGGCGTACTTAGACAAGGAAGGGACAATCTACGTGGTCACCAATCATCCAGATAGGACTGATGAATTTGGGAATGAGATCCCAGGAACGGACTTAGGTGACCTAGAGCAAGGAAGCATGGGGGAAGAACCAAGGACCCCCCGAGGCAAATCTGTTCTCACTAGGATTATCACACCAGAGTGGATTCCCCAAGATAATAAGAGCATAGATCTGCTTCTGAACCGAGAAACTAACGAAACCTTTTGGAGGTGTAAATCTGATCGGCCAATCGATATAGAAACAATCATGATCTATGAGTTTAAGGATCCTGATAGCCCAGGCAGAGTGACCTACTTAGATCACGCTTCGGAGAGGATCTTTGTGGTGACAGAAAATGATAGGCATGCTTACACTTGGAAAGGTGAAATTATTTTCCCCCAACCAAGATCCAATGTGTCCTATGGTCACCCTGGAGCGGGAACATCCCAAGCTCATGCAACTCAAAGAGACAGAAGTAGAGATAGACCAGAAGTAAGCTTTGCTAACCCAGGGGGCAGAGAAAGAACGAGGATGGAAACAAATAGAGTAGAGCCTGAGGTACATAGAGCCCCAAGAAATCAAAGGAATATGGAAGACTTCCCTCTACCACGACCTAGAGAACACACCAGGATTTTGAGACCAACTCAGTTAGTCAAGTCCATGAAAAATTACTTCGATGGCACAGGAGACCCATACGATCATGTGGTAGAGTTTAGGCAAGTCTTGAGAGCAGAACAAGTGGAGGACCTATTCACACAATATAATGCCTTTGGTCTAACCCTTAGGAACACAGCCCTCACGTGGTTCCAACCATTGAATGAGAGACAGTTCAAGAGCATAGACCAACTCCTAGAGGCTTTCATTATTGAATTCTCTAAGAGTGGCATAAGACATAATACCTCCTCACTGATTCACAGCTTCAAGCAAACCCCTCAAGAAACCGTGAGACTTGCAGGAAGAAGATTTAGGCAATACTTAGAAAGATGCCCTGTTTCGGAGCTACCCACACCAGCTAAGCAAGTGGCTTTATTCTTGGATGGATTGCTAAGTACCAAATTGAGATCTTATGTGTACTTGAAGGACCCTAGGACCATAGAAGAGTGTGTACGCATGTGCATTGACATCGAGGATAACCTAGGGGACGAGTTAGAGCTTTCCAAGATATACAAAGATTCAGATAGTGCCTCTAGCCTCTCTTCCACGCAATCCACATCAATTGAGGAACTTGCAGAGAAAGTAGCTCAGAAATTAGGTGTCACTAGCAAACAGATCCCAAGGTTTGCCCCTGTGAAAAGATGCTATACTTGTGGTGGCGACCACATGGCGAATGTATGCCCCATTATGGCTCAACCCCAAGTAAATCCTAGTAGCCAGTACTGCACCATAGAACGGAGGTACACCAATCACACCGCGCAAGATTGCCCCTACAATAAGCAAACCGTTAGGCAGACGTACCCACTACCATACCCTCAACAAGGAAGATACCAGAACCAGTACCCACCTCAGCAGTATGCGAGGCCTCAACAAACCTACCAACCCTACCAAAACCAACAAAGGCCTCAGCCTGTGCTAGCACAACAACCCCCTGCTCCAGCTAATGTGATTCCGATAAAGTATGCTACTGCAGAAGAAAACTTGAATAGAGCTATAGTCCCCGTAACACCATTGCTTTCAGAAAGTGATCCCAGTGACCATAGCTTCTATTCTACACATGTTGATAGTCCCCAGGCTTACTACATGCAATCTCCTGAACATGGGGAGTCCTACTATAGTGAAGAGCCAAATGAACCTAGTTGGGAGTCAGATTACACAAACGTCATGTATGCAAACCCCAACCCTAGACCTCAACCTAGACAAATAAGACCCCCATTCCCTAGAGGACCATGCTACAGATGTCAGGGAGATCATCTCATTCATGATTGTCCCGTGCCTCCACCTACACAACCCCAGTCAGTGACGATCCAGGGCTTTTGCCAAGAATGTGGAAAGGAGCATCTCTTATGAGAGTGCCCAAAGAACCCCAATAATATGCCAAAAATCACTCCTATCAACGTTATTGGGTTAGTTGTAGACTCCACAGAGAGTGTGACTTCCACTGCACCAGTACAAGTAATCACTAGAGCCCAAGCCTTGCAACAGAACCAAAGCGTAGGCCAGGAAAAGAGCCCAGATGTTAGTGAAACGGAGAGCATGACAAAGAAGAGGACTAGAGCTTGGAGAGATAGTCGTGAAAGAATGAAAAGACAATGGGCAAAAAAGATGAGTGAACTCGAGGAAAGCCTGAGAGAAACAAAGGCCAGGATAACTGAACTCACAGCTCAAACTCCCTCTCACACTGCCCCACCTCCATCACCTCCACCATTCCCAACTCCATCCGAACCGCCACCTTCCAACCCGCCTCACCTAAACCCACCACCCCCAAGAGTAGGATCAGTCTTAGCAGATCCCACTCCCGAGGACCTTAATATGATGCTTAAAGCATATCAGGCCAGAATCCAAGAAGGGCCAAACGTAACTGATTATGAAAAGTGTTACCCTAGAGCAAAACTAGAGCTAGAATGAACCAAAATTTGTGCTAAGATGGTGGAATTGGCTCAAACCATGTTTGAAGCCAGTCGCCTATTTAACATCTCTAGTTCGGCGAAGACACAGTTGCACTTTGATGGATTGTTAGAAAGAATAGAGAAGTTGATTGCACAATCAGAAAAGGAACCCGCCTCTCAACATAAGGACAGGGCAAGTGAAAGAGTAAGCATTCCTGCCCAGGAAGCCTATGTGCCTGAAGCCTATGTGCCTAACTCTACGGAGCCAGACACATCATCTTCTATGAATCGATTCACACCAGAATTCCTACGAGAGATTCAAGAAGACAAATGGGCTAAAGAGAGTGAAGTCCCACCTCCTATTGAACTTGTGGATGATGCACACGACCAATTCCCACAAGACATCCCATCCATTTATGAGGAGCAGGAGAGCACCCAATCTCAGGAAAGACTAGACTTTGAGTCTAATTCTTTGCAAGAATTACCCCACTTCACAGGCCCATGGGAAGCTAAGTCTACTTGTATGAGAGCACCCACGGTCATGGTAAGAAACGAAGACTCGATCATACCTAGGAACACAGAGGTAGTGAAAACCACTAAAGTACAATGCAACCTCACCTTAGAAGAGCTACTCAAAGTAAGGTCAGAGCTATGGAAACATGTAGCCAAACAAGTACCAGAGATAACAAAACCTCGTTCCCAGGTAGGATCCTAGAGAACAGTGCCAGAAATACCATTGGACAAGATAGGAGACATGAGTGAGGGCAAAGAGGGAAACACATATCTTCCTATCACCCATCAAGGATACACCACCAAGGCCATTCTAGACTCAGGCGCAGGTGTTGCAATTGCTACCACTTCCCTATGGAAGCGTTGGGGCAAGCCAGCACTCACGCCCACGAGGATGAAATTGCAAATGGCCGATGGTCACATAGAGCGACCCTTAGGGCTATTAGAAGGAATAACTCTCACCACATGTGGTGTTGAGTTTGAACACACATTTGCTATATGTGATTTTAGCAAGAACCATGCCTATGAGATGATTTTGGGAAGACCGTTTATGCGACAGTTGCAAGTGGTACGGGACTGGGGAACCAACTCCTTGTACCTACAACACTTAGGTGTTACGACCAAAGTGAATCTTAAAGATTACTCTCATAGAGATGTCCCTCCTATCCAATGGAATCCCATCCATAGGGCCAAAGATGATACGGAATCTATGCATTCCATAGGATCAGGATCCTCATGGATGCATGAAGACACCCACTTATGGATGTGCAAAGTGGCAGTAGAAGAGGAGAAAAGAGAAAAGGCCAGAGAAATAGGTGCAAACAAAACACATAGACCCATTCAAGACCCAGCCTATGCACCTGTAGTATTTCCTGATGAAGAATTTGAACCCCATGGCTGGGCAGAAATCTTAGCAACAATGAATGTAGCCATCAACGAAGAACAATGGACACCCCACTGTGATGAGGATGGCTATGACATTTTAGTCTTCTCCATAGAGCCAATTATGGGAGAGGTAGTCTTAGAAGAGTGTGAACCTAACCCTGATGCATTTGAGGATGCGAGTGACTCCGATCTAGAGTCAATCATTATGGACCCACCTTTTGCATCAGATGAAGAATACTTCCATGAAGTAGAATTTCAACCCCAGAGGCATGGAGAGCTTACAAATGATGTAAGATTAGCCACACATGTGACCCCGAAGGAAGAAGGAAAGAAACGAAAGAAGAGAGTAGTCTCACCAGAAGAGGAGGAATCTTTGTTTGAGGTCCCAGAAAATTTTAAGAAGTATGAGATAGATGACAGGAGAGTCATGATCAGAATGCCTAAACAAGAGGCGCAATCAGGGGAGGCCTATGATAACAAAGAGACCACCAAGAAAATAGTGGTAGCCATGGAAGAGGGAGAAGAGAGATGCACTTACATAGGACATGACCTGACGGAAGAAGAAGAGCAAGAATTGATAGCCTTGCTAAGAGAATACAGAGATGTATTCGCTTGGAGTTACAAGGATTTGAAGGGTGTTGATCCAGACATCTGCTCACACACTATCCCCATGACCTCGGATGCCAAACCTTCTAAGCAAAAGCCATACACATATAATGATAATTATGCTGCTAAGATCAAAGAGGAGATAGATAGACTGGTCGAAGCTGGATT
The DNA here is from genome assembly GCA_020310875.1 of Ceratopteris richardii. Classification (NCBI taxonomy): domain Eukaryota; kingdom Viridiplantae; phylum Streptophyta; class Polypodiopsida; order Polypodiales; family Pteridaceae; genus Ceratopteris; species Ceratopteris richardii. The sequence continues at coordinate 89,390,257 of CM035427.1, read as the reverse complement.
CATCTATGAAATTGAGCACACTGAGTGGGTATCCCCCATCGTAGTGGTGCCCAAGAAAAATGGAAAGCTGCGTGTGTGCATTAACTTAGAGAAGGTTAATGCAGCCACAATTCGAGATAATTATCCGCTTCCCATCACAGAACATCTCTTAGAAAGAGTAGCAGGCAAGGAAGTGTACAGCTTCCTTGATGGATTTTCGGGCTACAACCAAGTAGCCATAGCTCCAGAGGATCAGCATAAGACAGCTTTTGCCACAGAATGGGGCATATTCGCCTTTCGGGTAATGCCATTTGGGCTTACCAATGCACCAGCAACCTTCCAGAGGCTGATGTGCCATGTATTTAAGGAGTTCCTGAGGAAGAATTTAGAAGTCTACGTTGATGATCTTTGTGCTCATTCCAACATTAGACAAACCCATATTCCTGAACTCAGACAAATCTTTGACAAATGTAGAGAATATCAAGTCTGCCTGAACCCAGAAAAGTGTGTTTTTATGGTCAGGCAAGGCAAGATTCTAGGACACATAGTGTCAAAGAATGGCATATCCACTGATGAAGAGAAAGTGAGAGCCATAGCCGAGTTACCTAGGCCAAAGAATGTCAAGGAAGTGCAGGCTTTCATGGGGCATTGTGGTTACTACCGCCGGTTCATTCACATGTATGTTGTCATTGCAAAGCCCATGTACGGACTTCTGACTAACTTTGAGTGGACTGATGAATGCAAGAATTCCTTCCAGGAGCTTAAACGAAGATTATGTTCAGCACCAATCTTAACCACTCCAGACTGGAATAAGCCATTCCATGTTCACGTGGATGCATCCAATTATGCTATTGGGTGTGTGCTTGCTCAACCTACTGGTGAAGGTAATATGGATCTTCCAATTGCCTATGCTAGTAGACAATTGAATGCAGCTGAACGAAATTATACCACTACGGAGAGAGAAGGATTAGGCATAGTATATGCAGTTAAAAAGTTTAAACATTATTTGCTTGCAAATAAGTTTAAATGTTTTACTAACCATCAGACATTGTTGTACTTGGTAAACAAACCATGCAATATAGGTAGATTAGTAAGATGGTTTCTATTACTAATGGAATATGACTTTGAGGTAGTGGTGAGAAAAGGGAGGACTCATTTGAGAGCAGATCATCTCTCTAGGCTCACATCTAGAGAAGCTCCACAAGGAGTGTCAGATGACCTTCCTGATGCTTACTTGTTTAATTTGGAAGTGGTGCCGCAGTGGGCTAAGCCATTAGTGCCAGTATTGACGTACGGGCCTAACCACCCAGTAATAGCCACACAGGATAGACAGGTAGTAAAAGCCCAAAAGTACCACATCATGGCTGGAAGTATGTACAAGCACACAGATCAAGGAATCTTGGCTTGTTGTGTAGAAGAGGACGAGTATGCAAAGTGGTTGCAATTAGCACATGTAGGTGCCTTAGAGCAACACTACTCAAAGCGACGAACCCTATAGACACTACGGAGACTCGGAGTGCATTGGCCGACTATGGAAGCTGATGTCCAAAAGTTGTGCAAGGAATGCCCAATCTGCTGCACTAAACCACCTGTGGAACATGCCACTCTTTATCAAGTGTCCATAGCGTCGGATTGGAGTGAACCACTAGTATCCTTTCTGAGGACGAAAACATTCCCTCCAGACATGACTCTGGCTAGGAAACGGAGTTTAGAACAAGAAGCCCAGGATTACTCACTCATTGGTGATAATCTATACAAGCGTGGTAAAGATGGTTACCTGAGACTATGTGTCCATGAGAGTGAATATCTTAAGATCTTGGAAACTGCTCACCAAGGTGTAGCAGGAGGACACTTTGGACCAGATCGGGTGATCAAGGCAATACTATTTGCGGGCTTCTGGTGGCCGACCCTTCACATGGATGCACATACCTATGTGAAACGATGTGATGTATGTCAAAGAACTCAGTATCCTATACGTAACGATGAGATGCCACTGAAACCTATGATGGGTGGACGTGCATTCTCTAAGTGGGGAATAGACTTCGTAGGTCCTATTAATCCCCTAGCTAAGGGTTCCCATGCAGAATATATCATTGTTGCGACAGACTATCTAACAAAGTGGGTCGAGGTAAAAGCTACAACGAAGAACGATGCTCAAACAACAGCTAAGTTTTTATTTGAGAATGTATTCACTAGATACAGGTTACCTATAGAGCTAGTCAGTGATAGAGGCACTCACTTCTTGAACGAAGTGATTGAAAATCTACTCCAAGAATTCTTGGTAGTACATAAAAAGTCTGCCCCCTACCATCCTCAAGCAAATGGCCAGGCTGAGAGCACCAACAAGATCTTATGCAATGTACTGACGAAATTAGTGAACAATAAAGCTCTGATTGGGACAAACAGCTACACCATGCTGTTTGGGCATACCGAGTCGCCTACAAAACGGTACTCCAAGCCACCCCCTTTCAGATGGTATTTGGCCAAAATGCAGTGCTACCATTGGACTTCTTAATACCTACACTGAAAGTAGCACAAGAGCATGAATGGATGGGTCATGAACTCTCCTCTAGACTTTTTGACCTTGAACGATTAGGAGAAACAGGATTGAGGGCGGCTGCAGGGATATATGCAGCTAAGAAACGACAGAAGGCATATTTTGATGCCCATATTAAGGATAAAGGCTTGAAAATAGGAGATCTGGTACTAGTCTACACTTTGAAACAACATGCGAGGAAACTAGAGAAAAGAGGTTACGGACCCATGATAATTAATAGGATCTCAACGAGTGGAGCAGTACAGTTGGCCACCTTAGAAGGTGATGTTCTTCCAAGCTACATTAGTGGATGCAGGGTCAAGTTGTATCAGGAACCACTCACAGAGGAAATGCTAAGTCGACTCAACACTGCTAAGAAACGCAAAGAAGAAGAAAAGCGGATTCGAGAAGAAGCTCAAGCAGAAGCCTTAGAGCGCATACGGAGAATGAAATTAAGAAGACAAGGTAGAGAGCAACCTAGGCCAGATGCATATGCAGACCAAGGATATCATGTGGCTATGTGTGAAGTTTCAGGTATCAGCTCTCATAGGATAATTGATCGACGTCCTTTTATAACCTTAGATATAGGACAAGGAAAAGGTGCAAAGACTGTAAGAGCTTTGATTGACTCAGGTGCATCCACTAGTGCTGTCAAGTTATCTTACTGTCAAGAATTGAAATTAACTGTCAATCCTATAGAAGCATATCTCATAGGATTGGGAGGTGTGGAAACCCCTTGCATGGGCGAGGTGGATCTTCCCATCTCCATTCAAGACGAAGTGATGACAGTCAAAGTACTAGTGTGTCAAGATGAGGACCTCACTGAGCCTCTTGTCTTGGGTCAGGACTGGATCTATGATCATGCAGTCAACCTCAGCCTAAGAAGTGGACTTCTTCAGGTATGGGTAGATCATAGCCGAATTACAGTTGAATTGGAAAAGGAGGCACTCAAGGAACTAGGTAAAGCACAAACTCCTGGTCCTTCCAGGGGTGCACCTGAAGTTGACAATGCTATTTTTGTCCAACACTGTATGATGCAGAAAGAGGCTTGTCTCAACAACGGAGCCAGGGAGAGGACAGAACTCCCTTCTTTTCCAAAGACCAGAAGGTTGCAACAACCAACGGTAGATCAAATACAGAAGAAGCAGAACACTACCGATACTGGATGCCAAAAAAAGGAGCAAAGCAGATTGTTTCATCCATGGAAACAAGTATGGAGGCGAAAAGGCGAACACCCTGTTCCGACCAGGCCAACACCACGGCCTAAACCTCTTATTAGTAATCAACAACTCGACACTAATAAGAAGTCCTTCATAAATTCTTCTGCAAAAGTAAAGTCTATTTGGGTACCCAAGAAGTCAATGAAGGCCAGCCCACAATCACGACAAATCTGGGTGCCTAAGGCTTGCTTGCGGGCTCAAATAACTACACCAAGGCCAAACCCTGTACAACATGTTTCACTCACGCGAACATCTGAGGCCCAGTCTTACACATCACGCACTAACACGTATTCTTCCATGAGCACAAGTAGAATCACTTGTAAATGGGTCCCTAAAAAGCCCCATTTTTCATGTAAATACCCTATCACACTCTCCAGAGCCTCCACAAAGTCAAAATCAAAACCTATCCATTGCATTTGGCAACCTAAACCTTGTAATAAACCCCCGGATCCCAATTGTAGATCCATATCCACCTACTAACTACTTCACTCTCACACCACATCATTCCGCTTAGCTCTTAGGTCTACCCAATTCCTAACTACACACACAAGCACCGAGCACTTACTAACCCCCTAACCTCTCCCGAACCTCATGTTAATGTTGTAACAGGGGACACAGTGTCATTTTTGTGTCCATTGCAATGTTAACATTTATTCATATATTCTCACAGAACCAGCTGCGAAGTTTTCAACATGGCTGAGGCGGCAGGAACTAGCTCTCAAACAGAAACAAGCCAGCAAGTGGTGGACTTAGACAGTTTACCCGTTTTGCCTGAGACAAATGAAAGACCAGAAGAATTGCAGGCCATCAAAATCATACCTATTGCGGACCCTCCCAGTGGCCATACCATGCCCGTCGAAAAAGCTTCCCACTGGTTTAGTGAAGTGGCAGGACCCTTGGGAGAGGGAACGTACCTATGGGAATCAGAGTTGGACTTCAATGGGAAGCAAAGCAAATACCATTTCTTTACAAGAGAATTCGAGAAGTTACAAAATGCAGAAGGTCTATGTTTGATATGGGAGAAGGCAGGATTGGATGCATATTTCAGTGCATGGCTCCCAAAGCCTGACTTCATGCGCTGCTACTATCTCATCAACACCTTGACTCCAAACAAGAACCCAAAAGGTGCAAGCTCATTTGTGATTCCATCTCTGACAAAGGGGAATGAGCTCAAGAGGTTCAGGCTATCAAACAACTTGGTGAGAGAGGCTCTAGATATGCGCGGAATGCATATTCCTACAGAGAAGGAAACCCTAGTACCGGATTACATGAAGAATCGAAGTCTCACCAAACTCAAGGATATGGTGTCCATGACACCTAATATTGCAATACACCTTCGCATGTGCATGCAACACTTTGCTTTTCTTGCCCAAGATAGATTCACCATGCCGCCCAAAAAGATTTGGTTTAGTTTGTATCTGGCAGAGACATAGAGCCTCACCATCAACTTACCCCACTAGATAATTGATCAGATACACCTAGCTCACAAACGATGGCCGCGGAAACAGGTTTTATATGGATGCTGTGCTCTGACGAGAATAATTTATAGGTGTTTGGCTTATGACATCCCTATTCAACAGGCCCTAATGTAGAATTGTGTAGAGCAGTTTAGAGGCAGGACATCCACTGGACCCCCTTCTAAGAAGATGAGAGGCACTGTCCAAGTCCCATGTGCTCAACCACATGGAGCCACCCTAACACCAGACGTCACCCCTCCACCCCGAAGAGTCCGACCATTCACACTCCGACTTCCAAGACGCAGCACTGATGGTTCTACCTTGATATTCCCTCCCATCCCAACCGATCTTGAATTTCCCAATGGTGCACCTTTGGAAGAACTCACGAATGAAGATTTCGAACAATTATTACAAGATGTAGAGCTGGAGGCAGAAGAGGCACAACAAGTGGAGAATGTGCAAACACAGGCAACAACCTCCCAAGTACCTGTCACCACAGTTGAAGTGGATGAAGAGGATGATGAAGATGAAGAACAGGAGGAAGATGAGGAGGATTATGATCAAGAGCATCAAGATGAGCAACAAGAAGTGCCAGAACTTGTAGGTGCACCAGCATATACAGCTCAACTACAAAGGTTATACGACACAATCAAAGCAGTACAAGAAAGGCATCAACTCTCTCTTGTGTTAGGTCAAGCTTTGATGCAAGAAATGCTATCAGATGATGGGGTGGATCAACATTTCATTGACACCCTCAAATTAGTGTCAGAATCTTTAGGAGTTCCGAAGGCTGTCCACATAGCAGTCCGCCAGTCCGTGAGGTATGACAAATGCAGAGTTGACACATTACCACACGCAGGTAAGACTATCAGGATACCCGTCACAGAACAAGAAGTACCCATTGAAACCACAGCTACCCCCACCACCACCATTGACCTCTCTGCTGAAACCTTCGTTCAGACATCACCCATCTCACCCCAGCATCCGCCATCACCACCTTCTCCACCCCCACCACCACCTCCCACCATGGAAGAAACGACAGTCATCACCTCTACCTTCACTTATAAACCATCCTCATTCACATCATTCTCATTTCGAGAACCCACCTCACAAGACACCCTCTTCTCTTTCATCACCAATCCCTTGTACACTTCAACCCTTCTACCCTCCGAACCCATAATTGGCCATCCCATAATTCCAAGTGTGGTTGGAAACCCGGCACCCACCGAAGGCACCCTATGTTTCCCAGCCTATTCCCCAATACGGGTACCTCCATTCCATGACCCTCACTTCCCATCTGGCCCCTACACCTCTTTCAACCTGACCTCACCACCCCAATACCCGTCCTTTGTGGAGCAGTTCATCCGCTCTCCAATGTTTCAGAGGCACATTTCCCCGCTGTTCGCAACGACATCAATTTACACGAACACCACACTCACTTCACCTACCATACCCACCTACATGGTAGCCCCTGTACACACCACTCTGTCTGACCCAATGGACATTTCACCCACCATAGCACCTCTCCCCACGATTCCACCATCTCCCCCTCCCTTACCCCCCACCTCACCACTCACCACATCATGGGCACACACAGCATTCACTACCTCCCTCCCCAATCCCACCTCCCCTGCATTCCAAACTTTTCCCCTTGCATCTCATAATGTAAATAGCACGTTCAATACATTACTTCAGTGTGCACATCAACTACAACAAGAATACCATCAATTGGAAGAACGCACTACTGCCCTCCAGGCAAAATCTCAACGTCTGCAAGCTAGAGTCACCACTCTTGAAGTTGATTACCAAACGCTCCTAACCGAGCATACCACCTTACAACAGGCTCACTCCGAATTGGAATCAAAGACATCAACAGTAGATGATCAAGCAGTCAAGGAACTAGAAACAGTGCTCCAAGCGCAAATGATATCTAATGCTACACTCAGACGCAACCTTGGGCTATTAAGGAAGCATATGGCAGCAGCACTAGAAGAGAACAAGAGACTTCAACAACAAAACCAAGACAACTTTGAAGCGGCTATGGAAGGAACTGCAGGAGCAACCATTAGCCCTACCAAGTATAGAGCAGTCCCATCAGAAGACATTCGCATCTTACTTGAGGAGCATGCAAATTTCTTGGAGTCATATGAAAAGTTAGAGACTGAATGTGCAGACCTAAAGAAACAAATAGCCAGTGCCCCCACAGCTCAACAGGAGCCGGTAATCTTGCAACACTCTACAGAAGAAGTAGAGACCCTCCGGAAACAGGTGGCAGAACTCCAAGCACACCTCTTACCATATGAAAGGCCACCCTCGCCCACTGAAGAACCAGAACCTGAAACAGTAGTGGAAATCCCCGTCGATGACAGCTATGAAGAGCCATACGAGCCAATGCCAACACCCGGTGGTCGGACTACAGAGGAAGGATAGGACACTTTAGAAATTCAAGTTCCAGATTGGGTCAAAAGGGTCGAGAAAGTGGGTAAGACACATGATGATCGCATTGCTGTGCAAATGCAATCTCTCACAAATCTGGAAGAAACTGTCCTTCGGTCTTCTTACTTTCAGAACCTATCCCACCAACGGTTAATCACAACATCAGAGTCGCAATACATGCCTTATTTTGTCTTGCTACATGATTATAATGCAGAAGTTAAAAGACATACAGGGAAGGAGCCCACATTTGCCACTCAATTTGAGCCAGAGGACTTACCCACAGATGCGCGTGCAGGCTCGATTTTCTAGCCTAATTAGCGTGCACGTCTACTAACCGATTACCCTGAGATGATGAGCACTTGGGCAACCATGCCACTGTATATCAAGTATAATCCATGCTATTGCCCAATGGTACGTCGCAGATCTTGGCAAGCATTTGCGATCAAGGTACGCAACAATAAAGCATGCTCGGCTTGGGTTAACTATCCTTATTTTGCTCCACCTCGAGGGACCCCAACCGTAGCCTACATGATATCAACAATTCGGCACTGGTCTACACGTCTAAATAATGTACCCGACATAGCAGCGAAAATGTGTATGAAGATATTCGAGCTCATGACCATTGTCTTCAAAACCTTTCGGAATGTACAAGCTCCATACATCTCTGCCCTTGGATTCTCTCAAGGTAACAAGGATTTAGTCTACGACATGAGCCAAACTCCCTCGGTTACTATAATCTTTGCCTGGCATGCACGAATAAAGTACTTACCCGCATGCTTCAAGCAGACATTTGAGGAAATTTTCTCTACGGGATTCTGGGAATATCATTCAGAAATTTTCATTCCCAGACCCACACATTTGCTACATCTATTCGCAGTAGAACAAGCGATCCATGCAGATCAGTTACGTCTGCCACATCCGGACATTCCAGGACCAATTGATTGGGATCGTATGATGACGGACTTGGCCAGAGGACTACGCATACAAGAACATCAGCTTGCCACTCAGGTTGTGGAATATTACATCCAACACTCCCAGCAACAAGGGTCTGTCAGGGACGACAGACGTGAGAGAGGGGAGGGTGTTGAGAGCAGTATGGGCACCCAAGGACTGACTAGACAAGCAAGCCAGCGTAGAGAGTCAGAGCGAGGTGAAGGATTGAGTAGACAAAGCAGTCGACGCAAATCTGGCAGATAGGCCCTTCAAATTTTTCCAAATCAACATCTTTATAACAATGATTCTTATCACTAACAATCATTGTAAATACCATTTCATATTTTTGTAGCTCCATTTTGTGCAAGCCAAGGAGTCCTTGAGCTTGAGGAGCCTTAGAAGTACCTACATATCAATTTTCGTATTTTTTAGACTCCGTTTAAGCCCTCAAATTGGCCCTGGAACCTAATTTTTAACTAGGCCGGACACCAGGTCTCGACAGGGCCAAAACCTAGTCAAAAACTATAAATAGAGCTAGAGAGCTCATTTTTGAGGTTAGATTGTAAGTGAAATGAACTTGTAAGAGCTTTTTGAAAGTAATCTAAGAACTCCATTGCTTCTCACCCTTTGTCTTGCCGTGTGTGCGCATGTGTGTGTATGTGTGTGCATGCTTGTGTGCTTCTCACTCACGCACCTGTGCCTCCACTTGCTCGAGGTCTTCATACCATCCTCACGTCTTCCCGGGTTGACATTAAAGGAGGTGCTACTCATCACTGAGCTAACTCACACTAGCCAACTGAGACTTCAGAGTTGATTAGTAGACCCCCTTTGATCTTCCTAAATCCACCAAAATATCAGCCAAGTACTTTGGAACATGTATCTCAAAAGTTTCGCTCAAGACAGATAAGTTGCAAGATGACTAGCTCCCAAAAACTTGCAATTTTTTAACATACACCTGCTGGAAAAAATGAACAGTGCTCTCAACCTGGTAGGAATTAGATAAATTCCTTTTGGGCATAGCAAATAGACTTAGGAAGCTTCCAAATCCAAGTTAAAACACTTCAAATGATGGACTGAGCACTGAGAACAAAATTCATCAATTTTTGGAACATGGCCACCATTCTCGGGGCTCTACAGAGGTAGACCAGTGAGTAGTAAACTATAGATATCTCCCAAATTATAATTCCAATCAACATGAAAACGGGTATGCAGAAACTAGACAGTACGTGCTATCAAACGGACATTGAAAACACTGAAAAAAGTTGAGCAAAACTGGAGATATGACCTTCTGAAATTACTACTCTGAGTGAGTATAGCAGAGAACAAAACAGAGAAGTATATAATGATAAATGTATAGATTCACATATGATTACAACCACATTGGCAATGAATATTTTCACAATGGGAGTAGAATGATAGAGCTATGTAGTAAGCTCTTCAATCTCTACAAAATGACATGAAGTGGTCACGTAAAAGGCTTGCTAATCGCCTCTTCCTTCTTGCTCTTTTTATAGCTATTCTTGGAGGGAGTTTTGAATTTGAATTCAAATGGCTCCACTTAAAAGTGATCCACAAAGTTAGGAGATATTCCCTCAGCTCAAAAATTCGTGGTTTTAGGTAGTTAGAGCCACGAATTTGCTTTTACATCATGGATGAGGTAAGCCGTCTTTTTCCTTTTTCTTTTTTCAATTACAAGAGATAAAATGTACTATTTTACAAGAGGTATTCACATGACTACACATGTGACTTACAAATGAGGATAATATCAAGCATATCAAGCATGTAGGCTTGGGTAAAATGCACCAATAATCTAAGTTTATTAGACATGATCAAAAGGAATTAGGCTAATTGCTACCAAGCTAAGAGCACCGTTCATTATATTGAATAGGTGTAGAGACTAAAATAGCGAGTCTATGACCTTGGATTAATTTCCTACTCATCTATTTTGATACATTGGTTAGTGGATCATGTTCCAAAGGACATAGGTGATTATTTATGATCAATAGCAAGATAAAGAGGCCCACTACACTCTCCATCACTTGTTTTTGACTGGTGTGAAGCAGGTTTTAGCAACACCACTTCATCTCTAAAGACTATCCACCATCTCCTCCAACAATATATAAGTGATTGTAGTAGATGGAATATTTTGTACTTCATGGAGCATAAAGATGAAGTGTTTTCATGCGTTAAGAACTATTTAGCTCTTGTGGAGAATCAAACAGGTAAAACCCTAAAATGAGTAAGGTCTAATGGAGGAGGAGAGTATTTCTCCCATGAATTTGATTCCTATCTCCAAGATAGAGGATTCAAAAGAGAGATCGCTACCAAATACACTCATGAGCATAATGGAGTGGCAGAGAGAATGAATAGGACCATTATGGAGGTTGCAAAGTCCATGTTGAATGAGAAGAAGCTACCAATCTATTTTGGGCAGAGGTAACATCTATTGCCACATATTTGATAAATAGATTACCTTCAAAGGCCTTGGATGGTATGATTCCTTATGAATCTTGGAATGGAAGAAGACCAAGCTTAGAACATGGTAGGATCTTTGGGCACATTTCATATGCATGCATACCCTTATAGATCAGAGGTAAAGTGGATCATAAGGCAAGAAAGTGTGTGTTTATAGGCTATGATATCAATAAAAAATGTTATAGATTATATAATCCTAGCAATAAGGGCTTTATAGTAAGTCAAGATGGTGTGTTTGATAATACAAAATCGTGGTTTGAAGATGATTGCAAGAAGATTAAGCTACCATATCATCTAGAGGAAGACCTTTCAACTCTCCCAGGCAAGAATGCACACACTCTTGAAGCATCAAGTGTTTTTGGAGATGATCAGAAGAGAAATCAACTCATGGAAGTCTTAAGGAAAGGCTAAGGTATAGGATTTGAGATATGTATCAAAATCAATTCAACAAACCATCAATAGCTCTACTATGGAGAACAAGAACCTAGAGAGATTTGGATATGATATATCTTTGCTAGCTAAACACCCTATCTATTTAGCACATGACTTGAATTTGAGGAGACCTCATCCTATGAGGAGACAAAGAAGAAACTAGAGTGGATGAATGTTATGGAGGAAGAAATTGAAGCCTTATAGGAGAATAACACTTGGGAATCGATTTCCAAGTCTTCAACCATGAAGATACTTGGATCTAGGTGGATAAACAAATTGAAGAAGATCTTTGGTGGAGTCATTGACAAGTATAAAGCTAAACTTGTGGCTAAAGAGTATGCTCAAACACAAGGAATTGATTATTAGAGCCTTTTTCATATGTGGTAAAGATGCCAAGTATCAGAGTTCTTATGAACATTGTAACTTCCAAGAATTGGAAGATCCACCAAATGGACTTGAAGAAAGCATTTCTGAATGGATGGACATCTCAAGAGGTATATATGGATCAACCTCTTGGATTTCAAAATTCACTCTTTCTTGAACATTTATGCAGGTTAAGGAAAGCCCTATATGGTTTGAAGCAATCCCTAAGGGCTTGGAATCATAGGCTTATCACATATTTGAAGGATAAAGGATTCATGGTTAGAAAAGTAGACCCTTCACTCTTTATCAAGTGGAATCAAGGAGAATTCATATACCTTTGTGCATATGTAGATGATATAGTACTCAGAGGTAATGATGTTGAAGGCATTAGGAGGATCAAGATACAAAATGAAAGAGGAATGCAAGATCAATGACATAGGGAAACTCACATACTTCCTAGGGTTGGAAGTTGTATACACAAAAAATGGTATGTATCTCACTCAAAGGAAATACATCAAGAATATGCTTGACAAGTTCAAGATAGAGAATTCTAAGATTGCAAGTACATCCATGGAGATGAATTCGAATTTAAGTTCTCATTTAAGAGAGCCAACTAAGGAAATAACAAGTTATTAGAGTTTAATGGGTAGTTTGAACTATGCCACATTGACTAGAGTAGACATTTGGTATAGCATAAGTATTTTATGAAAACTCCTAGGAAACCTCACATGGAGGCAGCTAAGAGGATACTCAAATATTTGAAGGATACCATTCATGTGTTGATATATTTAGGTAGTGATGTGTCTGAACACACTAGGAAACTAGTGCACCTTTTTCCCTCTTTAAGAGGTTTTTTCCCTTGACTTGTATATATGCCTAAAACCCTAATGGGTCACTTATCTTTGTAAATTCTCTTGGTAATACATTTAGTATTGTGTGTTGTGCTCCAAGATTCTTCTTCATTGTGTTCTTTGTGTGCTTTCATAGGCCTCAAACTCCAACAATTGGTATCAGAGTGGGTCGCCACTTCATCTAGGGCATCCTTGACACCCCTCCAGTCATACTCTTAGAATTGCATGAAAATTGCTTCACATCATACTCAGGGCAATTAAGAGTCCAAAAAAACTTTTCTTTGTGTGTTGAAATTGCAATGTGAGCTTGTTTCATATATATATATATATATATATATATATATATATATATATAGGTTTTGGTTTGCCACCATTAGCTCCTCAAAGTCTTCCAGAGGTTTAACAGAACTTGACAGGGTACTTCTGATCAAATTTTTGAGATACAATCATTTTTTTGCATCAGGGTATTTTAGTGAGTGGCCATGGGCGAAAGTAGTGATGTATTCCGTATGCTGGCTGTTGAGGATAATTTGGATGATACCAATTATCCATTATGGGATTATATATGCATCATGTTTTGGTTGCAAAAGGTTTCATTTGTTATTCTCCTCTTCCTTGTGTGCAAGGCAATGATCTATATGTGTGTGCTTGGCAATTGGAGTTGGCTTGTGTGTGAGCATTTCCCTCTCTTACTTGTTTTGATGTTGGCCATGGTGCCATTGTTCATGGGTGTGGGTGTTGATGCACTGCTTGCACTTCTTGCAAATCCACTTGGAGAAGCTTCTCGCTTCCATGCGAGATGGTTAGGGTCCGTTGCTCCCCTTTTCTCAACAAAAAGTGATGCAAACATCTTCATGACAACAACCCTAGAGAAGAGTTTGAGGAACATAGGCACATGATGAACAACAAACCTTTCCACCCAAAGTAGAACAATAGGGAGGAATGTGGACGGAAAACTTGAGTTGGAAATCATTTTCGGAAATCATAAAATTAGCATTAATATTTGACTAGTCTTGATCATACACCTAATTAATAACATAAATAGGTGTATGACTAATAGCACACTTCAATGAGATTATATGTCACAATTATTTTCATTATTGAATATATACAATGAAAAGTAATAGACTCTCAAAATTTACAGGGTTTGTCACATAAAAGATAAGTAAAATCTTTCACATCTTTTATTATTATTTCATTACTAAATTTGAGCAAAAGTAAGATTATGTCACAATTATTTTCATTATTGAATATATACAATGAAAAGTAATAGACTCTCAAAATTTATAGGGTTTGTCACATAAAAGATAAGTAAAATCTTTCACATCTTTTATTATTATTTCATTACTAAATTTGAGCAAAAGTAAGATTAAGATTTATTATCCATTCTTGGTTCAGATTGTAAATATAATTTATCTACTTTTCCTTGGTATTAGCATTTTGGAGAAGTTTAGAGCTTTTTATAACTCGATTGATGTACTTTTCAATGTATATGAAAAGGACCCTCAAAAAGCCTCCTAGTTGCTAAGTTGTAAGCTTTATCACACAGTTGTTTACACTTCCTCAAACAAGTTCACCACAAATAATAAATGAGCCGTTGATAACATGATATATTCACGAATAAAAAAGCATCATAAATACCCTTCCTGATGATCGATTAACTTCAATGATTTGATATCTGAATTCAATGCATTACTAATTGTTTCAATGTGTTAGAATGTTGCTTGACAAAAAAGGTTAATGTAAGAGAGGTAACAAATGATCATCGAGAGTATGGTCTTTCATGTGAATGGTAAACTAGATAATATTGAAATAGTTTAGATTTAATTGAAACAATTTCATGCTTGCACGTGGGCTATTCTTCTTCAATACATGATTTTGATCATCTAATGAACTAGAAAAAGTTTCTCTGAATCTGAGATATGGACTCGGAGATGGAGGAAAATAGATAGATAAACAAAATAGAGACAGGAGTGAGACAGCAAATGTAAATGGTGTGAAAATAAACTAAAAATTTTGAAGAGTACTGTAGAATCTTGACAACTCCATAAAGATTCCAAGTTGAGGAATCACCTAGTCAGCTAGGAATCTTGAAATTAAAGATTCCAGCAGCTGGCATGAAGATTGTTGGAACGCAGACATGTTTTCATAGCATAGTCCGTCAATCAATTTTCTTCATATTATCCAGCGGGTGTGGTTTAGCGGACGTGCCTCGTACTCCTTGGCAGATGGCCAAGGTTGAAGCCCCGCCTAGAGCTGGATGCCTCAGAAATCCCCAAGATGGGTGCCTCTACCTTACGAGGTCGGGTGTGTGTGTCTTTCCAATTCATTGTACTCTCAGGATTCATATTGTGTGTGGAGATGTTTCCAACTCATGTTGCATTCTCTGGACCATCACCATGAGTCATATTTCACCTCATAAATTTCTAGTTAGTCCATTGTTTCTTGAAAATGCTGTATGAGATGTCATGAATCGAAATAAGAGAAAGATAAAGCAATATGTATAGCTCTTGATCATTCCCCCCATATAAGTTCCTTGCATGCAAGCAGAGAAGAACATACAACTCTCCTTCTGATACAACTTTAAGGTGCCTTACAAAATTTTTTCTCATCCACATAATCAACTAGCTGGGTTGTGCAATGCCTAATCTACATTATTGTGTTATAACTTCTGTTATTTGGTTAAGATGTGCTGAGCATTAGAGCGTTTCAATAGTTTGGTTTCACAGGATCATTGACCATGATTTTTGTTTGCATATCCGCTCTGCTGCTTTTCATCTTTTATTCTGTACTTATTTTTTCCCTTCTCTTATTTATGTTCTGTGTGTTTGGCATGTAGATTTCACAACTTTTTTATTCTGGAGAAGTTAAGCTGCCTTGGGTGCTTTGTAGAAATCTGAGTTCACATAAGCCTGGACATGGGAGAGGGTATTACCCTTCTGTCTCCGCTCCCTTTCACATAGCATAGGAGGGACAAACTGGTGTTGCACTTGCAGCATCTTCATTTATCTTCATTCTGCACATTTGATGAGGGGAAGGCTGACTACTGCTTTTATGTATCCAAACAGCTACTTTTGAGTTGAGAAATCTGGGACGCCTAAAAACTTTAAGATGCTAAAAACTAGAAATAGGCAACAAAACCATCATGCTTGTAGTAGCCAGGCAGGAGAGAATAAAGCATGCAAAAAGCATAGATGACAACCATGGGCAGGAAAACTAACAATAATGTTACTGGTTGGGCAGATATATAGACAGAGGAATATAAATATAATATCATGGCCTCTTGAACGTACAAAATCACACTCCACACATGCATGCACAGTACACATATACAGAGAAGTATATACATGCCTGTAGTATAGATGTAGGAGAGAATATATACACTACACATATACAGACAAGTATATACGCTACACATATACAGACAAGTATATACATGCTTGTAGTAAATACATGTTCGAGGAATATATACGCTACACATATACAGACAAGTATATGCTTGTAGTTTATACACTACACATATACAGACAAGTATATACACACTACAAATCATGCTTGTAGTATATACATGTAGGAGAGAATAAAGCATCCAAAAATGGGCAGGAGAGAATAAAGCATCCTAAAAGCATAGATGACAACCATGAGCAGGAAAACTAACAATAATGTTACTGGTTGAGCAGCTATATACATATAGGAATATAAATAATCATATCATGTCCTCTTGGATGTACAAGATCACAGTCCAGACATGTATGCACACTACACATATACAAACAGTACATGGATAGACTGTGTCTATTTTAGAATGACTGTAGCAGCAGCCACTCCCTTCAGCAGGCAATCACTTATGCTTATGTAGAAGCCCAGCCAGAAGCTCTTCAATGTGCTTAGCAGAATAAATGCTGGGTCTCCTCTTACCTCGATCACATGAAGTGCAGTCAAAAGACAGGACCACATTCTTCATATATGTTGGAATGCACTCGGCCCCATGGAGAGCACCAACCATTCCACCCACAATAGCAGCATTGGTGTCAGTGTCCCCCCCTTTTTGGAGAGTGAGGCAAATAGCATCCTCAAATGAAGTGCCCTGTCGCAGGAAGAAGAAGGCAAGAGTGAATGCATAACGTACATGGCCAACTCGGCTGGTGCAACGGAGGGAGGAAACATCCAAAGACTCATCAAGAAGCCACTGTTTGGCACGTGTGTGCATATAATTCTCAGCATAATCTGTGACAAGTTTAAGTGCCCCACTTTGATCGCCTGGATGTGTCAATAGATGTGCCACAGCCAGAGTATAAGCTGCACTGCATTCCTGACAGACAGGACTAGGGTGGGAAAGCAAGGCATCCTCCTTCGCTGCATGGGCAATTATATTGTCCGGTTCACCTGCAAGCCATATAGCCATGGGAACAATCCTCATCAAGGATCCATTTGCCTCAGATCCTATGCTGTATCTCGCTGCTGCAGACCTCATCATCATCGCCGCACCTGAACCGTCTTCCAGCAGCTCCAATTCCAGCGGCTTCACTTCCAGCGGGACAGATCCTATAAACATTTGAATCATCCACTCCATTTTTGTGCTCGGAAAATCGATTAAACAAAATTTAGATATGAAAGACCTCTCTCTCTCTCTCTCTCTCTCTCTCTCTCTCTCTCTCTCTCTCTCTCTCTCTCTCTCTCTCTCTCTCTCTCTCTCTCTCTCTCTCTCTCTCTCTCTCTCTCTCTCTCTCTCTCTCTCTGTGTGTGTGTGTACGCGCGCACACAGCTGCGCGTGGATGTGACAAAATAAAAATGCCACGGATCCGGTGAACGAAACATACTTGCGTTGGGCGTAGCTTCTCGAATAGGAAGACAGTCCGCAGGAGTAGAGCGTGACGACGATGAATATGAAGAGAAGGCAGAGTAGCAAGTGCTACCGACATCGAAGGGATTGGATTGAAGCCACTCTGCATAGGAACGTGCGATGGCGTCCACTGGAAGCCCAAGTCGTGGATCTTTGAAAGAAAGAGCACGGGATAACGAAATCGCTAGCTCTGAGTCATCCGTAATCTGACCGGGACCAACACGCAGGACGCCTCCGCCGGGCATATGCATGGATCGCTTCGCCATCTCCTCCGTAATGGGCCTAGGCGAGAATTCAAGGGTCGCTCCAGCGGCATCTCCAACGAAGAGGCCTAACAGAGCGCCAAGCGCATGCGTCTCGGACACGACGTTCGACATAGTTGATTTGTTTGGCAGGGCGTCGACGTGGTAGTGTGGTTAACGGCAGGTCGTCGAGGTGCGATCTAAGAAGTTCCCGTTGGAATGGTCAGACACGGCAAACAAACTAATGTCGGAGAGAGGCTAAGAGAGCACATAGAACTTATTCAGTCATGGTATGAATGAGAGAGAGAGAGAGAGAGAGAGCACATAGAACTTATTCAGTCTTGGTACGAGAGAGAGAGAGCACATAGAACTTATTCAGTCATGGTATGAGAGAGAGAGAGCACATAGAACTTATTCAGTCTTGGTATGAGAGAGAGAGAGAGAGATTCCACTTACTTCAATAGGAGAGAAGAGAGAGGGAGCACATGGAGCCATATATTGATTATTTCCACCTGCTCCATCTTGGATCATATGTTGATGAGTGGACAAGTCTAGCGTTTCTTACTTCAATAGAGAGAAGAGAGAGGGAGCACATTAGAGCCATATATTGATTATTTCTCTGTTGGAGCATATATGATAATGCATCTTGTGATGACCTAATGATCGAATGGTGGCAATGTTGGAATTTAAGAAGGGATTTGCACCACATCTCATCACATTACATGTGCTTTAAACCACAATGTCCTTGCCAAGAAGTGGCTATTCTTCACAGAGAAAAAAAAATTAATATAAAATGTATATGATATAATGAGATCATATCCTTGTGGATACACCATATCTAATATCCCAAGGAATTACACCATATCCTCATCATATCCCATAGGATTTCACCACCTTGTTATGTCATTATATGAAAATTAATATAAAATGTATATGATATAATGAGATCATATCCTTGTGGATACACCATATCTAATATCCCAAGGAATTACACCATATCCTCATCATATCCCATAGGATTTCACCACCTTGTTATGTCATTATATGTCCAGCATCATGATCATAGATCCATTGATTTAGAACTACATTAAGCTCTTTAAGGAAAATGTGTGCTTTAGAATATTTCATTACATCACATATTCCTCTCACTTGTGAATCCATCTTTGAAAAATCCCATGGAATGCAATGGAGTTTTTAGAACCCATATCATGTCATGTAAAACTATTTTAGATTATGTTATCATTTGTGATATTATTGGATTTTATTTATTCTATTTGTCATCTAATAATATCGACATGCTCCCATTGTGTTTGGTAGATAGAAAAAATGATGTGGTCTGTGCTTTAATTAGCCGCTCAAGGATCATCAGGATATGAAAAATATTGCTTAGTCACTCCAAATTTATATCTATCTTTTAGTCTGTTAAAGATTTTTTATGTTTAAAAAATTGTATGTTCATTCATAAATTTATATTATTTATTAGCTAACGATGTATACATGTTTTTAGTAGATAGGCATATGAACTTCCTTGTGTGGTGACTTTTGCAAAAAGAAGTATATGTATGAATTGCTTTTTTTTTGTAAAAGATTGTTAGTATAAATATGTGTACATTAGTACATGTGGGTCCCAATAAACATGTGTACATTAGTACATGTTTTAAGTAGATAGGCATATGAACTTCCTTTTGGAGTGACTTTTGCAGAAAGAAGTATATATATGAATGGCTTTTCTTCTAAAAATTGTAGTATAAATATGTGTACATTAGTACATTTGTATATTAGTACATGTGGGCCCCAATAAATATGAAGTAGAAATATGTGTGCATTAGTACATGTGGGTCCCAAAAAATCATGAAGAAAGGATAAGTGTTAAGCTTCTATTGAAGAAATTTACATTAAAAAATGAATAGATAAATAATTTTAGATAAGTATTAAGCTAAGCATGGGGATATGTGTATGGTAGGTTTCTAGAATGAGGGTTGACATTTACTTAAGTTCAGTTGGGTAAGAAAGAGGCTAGTTCTAAATTTGAAATGTTTCCCTGAAACATACCGTTGATAGACTATGAGGGAATACAATTCATACTTGCATTTGAACATTGTAGTAGAGCATAGTTCCCTCTTTTGATCTTCCATATCTTTATATAACCATTGAATATTGTATTTCTTAAGTTCGGGTGTTGCCTGGAGTTCGGGTGTTGCAGACAAAAGAAAATTACATCATCTCCCTCTTCATGTGTTGTAGGGACACTAGATTTCCTATTTCTTCCTCATCAAGATACGCACATTGGTTGTTCTCTCTCTCTCTCTCTCTCTCTCTCTCTCTCTAAGGTGTAAAGGAGCACACAGTTACATCCACCCCACAACTAGAGAGGAAAGGGTTGTTGGGCTTTCAATTTTCAAGAAATCAGAAATGGTTCAAAAGAAAAAAATTAAGAAGATGGATGAAAAATTAGAGTGGCCAACGAACTCAAAGAGACTTGGAGAAGCTTGTAGTAGGTAGAAAAGTGTGTTTCGAAGCGACAAAGTTTGGTCCTACTAACCGGCACAAGACCAGCCCTTGAGCTTATGGAGACTCAAATAGACCTTATAGGCATGCGATAAGTGCAAAGAAATGCACTACGTACTTTGGAACATCAAGGAGAAGGAGTCCATACAAAATAGATAGGTTCACATGTCGACTAGCTCAAAAAAAATACTATCTATCGAAGAGACAATGAACTTCAAATGCCCATAGCGACCAGCGTGATTACAATTAGAAAAAATCCTTTTACGGGAGTGATACAAATAGCTTTGAGTTTATATAATGCACCAAGAATAGGCAAAATATGCTATAGGAATGAATCAAACACTCAGCGGTGGTACTTCCTATTTTTTAGGAATATGCAGAGATTGACCCTGAGACAGAACAACTAAGATCTCCCAATCTACTAAAGTAAATGTTATGAAAATTTCTAGGCATAAACTAGACAATAATACCTGTCTAAAACCCATGTTTCACTCACTTTAGAGCTCTGTAGAGAGAGCAGCAGCCTCTGTAAAATTACTATTGGCAAAGAAGATGATGCAAAAAATTGAAGGAGCAAGACAATGATGGTCACAAGTGTATGTATATTGCTTCCATGTATTGTACAAGTGATTGGAAGTCTTTATATAGACTCCAGGAGTGTTCCACGACTTCTACAAGTGGATTTTGAATTCAAACAAAGGTGGGAATGGTTGTTGGAGGGAATCAATTCACTTTCCTATAATCTAGGAAAACAGAAGATCTAAGTTTGATCTACTTTTAGGTGATTGATTGCTTGATTGAATGCAACTCAACCACCACAAATTTGTGGGAATTGGGCTCTATCTTTCTACTTTTCCATTTGTAAAGCTCAAGGCTTTTAGAATGCTAAAAGATCCATGAAAAATCTTTTTTTTTAAATACACTAAGTGAGCATAAGAAAAGAACTCTCCAATGGATATTCTTTTGACATGATAGCCTTTGATGTCGATCAAATCCACCTCAAGCATAATGTAATCTTGATGTTCCAATAGCTCCCCCTCAAGCTAAAGTATGCTTGAGTCTTCATTCTCTGTAGGTTGAATACCTGCCATAGCTTTGAATCTACAAAGCTTTATTCCATCAAGTGCCTTCTTCATCATATCTGCTACTTGCTTTTCAGTTGGAACAAAAGAAATGTCAATCTTCTTTGCCATGAACTTCTCCCCAATGAAGTGGTAATGCACCTCCATGTGTTTGGTTCTTGCATGGAAAATAGGGTTTTCCGCTAGATGCATCAAACTTACATTATCTCCAAATATGTGAGGTTTGGAACTCACAAGTCCCAAATCTGTATACAATACCTTTAACCATATTGCCTCTTGAGTTGCCATGGTCAAGCCTCTGTACTCTGCTTCAGTCAAGGATAAATCATCTGTAGGTCGCTTCTTGGAACTCCATTACACTAGCTTTGAACCTGCAAATGCTAAGTAACTAGAAGTACTTCTTCTATCATCCTTAGCTCCTGCCCAATCCGCATCTGAATAGATTTTGATATCCAAATCTGAAGAGTAAGGATAGAATATACCTTCGTTCATTAGACCTTTGAGATAGTTAAGTAGTCTCTTAGCTGCATCCATGTGTGGTCTTCTTGGTGAGTGCATGAATTGACTAAGAACTCCAACACTATATGAGATGTCTGCCCTTGTATGAGTAGCATATCAAGCTACCTACCAAGCTTTGATATAGTTGATATATTTAGGTAGTGATGTGTGTGAACACACTAGGACCGTCGGGGCACTTTTTTCCCTCTTTAGGAGGTTTTTTTCGCCCGGCTTGTATATACGCCTATTGCCCTAATGGGCTACTTATCTTTGTACATTCTCTAGTAATACATTCAGTATTGTGTGTTTGTGCTCCAAGCTTCTTCTTCTTCCTTGTGCTATTCGCGTGCTTCCGCAAACGTCTAACTCCAACAATTGGTATCAGAGCAGGTTGTCGCTTCATGTAGGGCACCGTCGACACTCCTCCGTTCGCAGTCTCAAAATCGTACGAATTTTGGTGAGCATACTCAGGGTGTTTCCGAGATCAAAACAGCTTTGCTGTGTTGTGCCGAAATCAGGATCTGAGCTCGTTTCGGCCTCCGAACGCACTATCGTAGTGCTTGTGTAGGCTATTTTGTCTTTTTGTGCCAAAGGTATATACCTGTTTTTGTTTTCCAGTATAAGCGTCTCAAAGTCTGCTACAGGTTTAGCAGAACTCGTCTGGGCAGTTCCGTTCAACTTTTTGTGATACAGTCAATTTTCTACATCAAGGTATTTTAGTCACCGGCCATGGCTGAAAGCAGTGATGTATTCCGTATGTTGGCTGTTGAGGATAAGTTGGATGGTACCAAGTACCCATTATGGGCTTATATGATGCGACATGTATTGGTTGCAAAAGGATTGTGGAACATTGTGCAGGGTGTTGAAAGACGTCATGTTACACCTGTAACAACAGGTACTATGAATACAGGTGCTAGAGCTGATGAAGATGGTGTCGAAGATGATATTGTGCAGATTCCTATTTGTGCTGCTGTTTCTGCTGCACCTACTGCAGAGCAGATTCGTTGGGATGGCAAAGATGCCCACGCACATGCATTGATAGCTTTGTCTATCAAACATGCCATTATTCCTCATATTCGCTCTTGCAGAACAGCTAAGGATGCTTGGGATACACTTACCACATTGTAGCAAGCTAGGAATGAGGCTCGTGTTGCTTACCTCCGAAAAGAGTTGGAGAGTGAGCACATGAATGAAGGTGATTCTATGGACAGTTTCCTAACGAAGATCAAAGACTTGAAGGAACAATTGCTTTCTACTGATGAGGTTATACTAGATAGCTCACTTGTGCAGACCGTTCTGAATGGTCTTCCTGATTCATATCAGAGTTTGCCTCTACTCTTCGGTTGATGATGAAAAGCAATCCAAATGCCTTATCATTTGAGGAGTTAGTCTCTGTTCTGTTGCAGGAAGATCAGTCCAGGCAAAAAACAGGAGCTCCATTATGTGAGTTGCAGATCAAGCTTTCCTGGCTAGTCAAAAGGGCAAAGGAAAATGGATCTCTTCAACTAGTAAGCAAAAAACTGCGAATTTTGCATATTCGAAGAAGGAAGATAAAGATGAGAAGAAATAAAAAAAGCAGAAGTTGTTTTGTAAGTACTATAAAGGGAATGATCATATCATAAAGAACTATCCAAAACTGGCTGCTAAAGAGGCAAAGAAGAAAGAGGCTGGAATGGTTGTTGCAGAGGCCTCTACACCAAAAACAAAGTCTGCAAATCTTGTGCAGGAAGAAGAATGGGCGTTTACTACTGTCTGCAGTTTTGACCCATCTTCTCATGATCAGTGCATGTCTGCAGTAGACTCAGATGTTTGGTATTTTGACAGTGGGGCAACCAAACATATTACCTCGCAGCGCAGTTTCTTCTCCTCACTCGAGCCTGCCCCTACAGGGAATATTGTTACATGTGCCAACAACTCCTCTTATCATGTTATGGGAGTTGGTAAGATCATTTTGACTACTGCTGATGGTAGTTCTTTCAATTTGTCATATGCTTTATTTGTGCCAGGGATCAAAAAGAACCTATTATCAGTTTTTGCATTAGCCAAGATTGGATTGGTTGTGAAATTTGTTGATGACAGGTGTACAGTTCATGATCTGTCAAATGGCGATGTGAATATTGCTTCTGGCATTTTATGTCATGGGCTGTATAAGCTCATAGACTATGAAAGATCTGAAAATGATTTGGCATGTGCAGTAAATGATTCTCAAGCTATGTCAGATGCAAAGCTTTGGCATGCACGCTTTGGTCATCTGAATTTTGCTAGTTCGCTACGCCTGCTGAAATCTGAAAGGGTGTCCTCTTTGCCCAAACTTGAGGCACCTGAAAACATGTTTGTGAAGGCTATATTTTGGGCAAAATGCAGTGTTCCTCCTTTCCAAAAGATGGTTCAGTTCGGGCTACACAAAAATTGCAGCTTGTACATAGTGATGTCTGTGGTCCTATGCAGACACCCTCTTTTGGAAATTACCTTTACTTCGTGACTTTCATTGATTATTTTTCGAGGCATGCATGGGTATATCCACTCAAAGCAAAGTCCGAAGTGTTCATGTGCTTTAAACATTTTTTGGTTTTGGCTGAAAATCTATCAGTATGTAAAATGGGCACCCTCCATTCTGATCGAGGGGGGGAATATATGTCTTCTGATTTTAATACATTTCTTATTGAACGTGGGATAAAACACCAGTGTACAGTGCCTTATACACCTCAACAAAATGGAGTTGTTGAACGAAAGAATAGGTCACTCATGGAGATGGCGAGGTGCATGGTCAAAAGTCAGGCTTTACCACATAATTTCTGGCTTGAGGTTGTCATGTGTGCAGCATAGGTACTGAACAGGTGTCCCACTGAAGCGTTGCAGTCTATCACTCCATATGAGGCTTGGCATGACCGCAAGCCATCTGTTGCTCATATGTGTGTTTTTGGTTGTTTGGCATATGCTCTAGTGCCTGAACAACATCGTAGAAAATTGGACGATAAGGGAGTACAATGTATTTTTGTTGGGTACAGTTCTGAAAGTAAAGGCTATGGTCTGTATCATCCACAGACTAAACACATTCTGGTTAGCCGTGATGTTGTCTTTGTGGAAGATGCTATTCAGCCATTGCTTTCATGTACTAAGGAGACATCTGTTAGCTCCAAAGACATGTATGATACTTTGATGCCTCTTTTTATAGGTGGACAGTCTAGTGCTGGTCCTAATGAGCCAACTTCTCAGCCTTTGCAGGTTTCATATGATGATGCAAATAATTCCATTTCTGATGCAGATTTACATGATGCACTTGTTGATGAGAGAGTTGATATTGAGCAAGCAAAAACTATGCCAAAATGGCTGGTGTAGACTTTGCGTGACAGCAAATTAGATGCACCTTTGTCATATTGTACTTGTTCAAGCTCGCATAGTGCCTCCTATGCATCAGATTGCTATGCTATGGCTGCATCTAGTCTCTGTGATGAGAATGAGCCTGTTTCTTTTGATGAAGCACAGAATTCAGAAAATTGGATGGCTGCTATGTAATCTGAATATGATGTTATAATGAAGAATGATACATGGTCTTTATGTGACTTGCCTCCTGGCAAGAAGGCCATTGGCACTAAGTGGGTATACAAGCTGAAGCGTAAACCTGATGGTACAGTTGACAGGTATAAGGCTAGGCTTGTTGCAAAGGGTTATGCGCAGGAAAGAGGCATTGATTTTGATGAGACCTTTGCACCTACATGTCGTATGACTACTGTTCGGAGCATTTGTGCACTTGCAGCCCATCATGGTTGGAATGTACATCAGTTGGACATTAAAACAACATTTCTGAATGGTGACTTGCATGAAGAAGTGTATGTTTATCAGCCTCGTGGCTTTGTGCAGAAAGGACATGAAAATCAGGTGTGCAGGTTAAAGAAGGCATTATATGGTTTAAAGCAAGCACCACGTGCTTGGTATGAGAAGATACATGCCTATTTGGTTTCACATGGTTTTGAGAACAGTCCAACTGAAAGCACCTTATATGTTAAGCGTGCTAATGATGTGCTTCTGATCATTGCTGTCTATGTTGATGACATGCTGCTCACTGGTCCTATTGAGAAGCATATTGCTGATTTCAAGGTTGATTTGCATGCCTCATTTGAGATGTCTGATTTGGGGTATTTGCATCACTATTTGGGCATTCAGTTTATGCAAGTTGATGGTGGGATGGCTTTGTGTCAAACGAAATATATTGACACATTATTGCAGCATTTTGGCCTTGAAGAGTGTAAGCCTATTGCCACTCCTATGGAGACAGGTTTACGATTGAGTCTTCATGATGCTAGAGATGCATTTGATGTTGTTCTCTATCAGCAGGCTATTGGATGCTTGATTTACTTATGCATTACTCGGCCAGATATTCAGTTTGTTGTCTCACAGATAAGCATGTTTATGCATTGCCCAGGAGTCACGCATTGGAAGGCAGTTAAGCGCATATTTCGCTACTTGAGTGGTACTCGGCTACTTGGGTTGTTTTATCCCAAAGGGGGATCACTACCGCCAGATTTGCATGCTTTTTCTGACTCAGATTGGGCTGATTGCTATGACACTCGTGTGTCCACCAGTGGTTGTTGCTTCATGCTTGGTAGCTCATGTATATCTTGGTTGAGCAAGAAGCAGCCTACTATGGCCACTTCCAGTTGTGAGGCTGAGTATAGGGCAGCTTTCACAGCGACTGTTGAGTGTGTGTGGCTCAGACACCTTATGGCTGATTTGGGTGTTGGACAGTCTTCTGCCACCACCATCTTCACTGACAGTCAGAGCGCATTGGCAGTTGCCAGGAACCCTGTGTTCCATGCTCGCACTAAGCACATTGAGGTGCATTATCACTATGTTAGGGAGAGGTTCGCTGTTGGGGAGATCAGCTTGGCATATGTGCCCACGCAAGAGAACATTGCAGACCTTTTCACGAAGGCTCTGCCTAGGGAGAAGTTTGAAGCTTTCAGCAAAGCTTTGGGCTTACTTCCTTTTGTGGAGTGATTTCCACATAGCTTGGCACTTCCTTATAAATGAGTGCCAGCTCCTTGTTCACTGCATCACTCCTAGGGGGGATTTGTTGATATCTTTAGGTAGTGATGTGTGTGAACACACTAGGACCTCCAGGGCACTTTTTTCCCTCTTTAGGAGGTTTTTTTCCCTCGGCTTGTATATACGCCTATTGCCCTAATGGGCTACTTATCTTTGTACATTCTCTAGTAATACATTCAGTATTGTGTGTTTGTGCTCCAAGCTTCTTCTTCTTCCTTGTGCTGTTCGTGTGCTTCCGCAGACGTCTAACTCCAACATATACTCTTTAATGTCTTTAATTTTCTCACCTTCATAAACACTAAGTTTATGATTCATCTTCAAAGGTGTACCTACAGGTTTAGTTTTCTCCAATTTGAACTTGAGAAGAAGATCCTGAATGTATCTCCTCTGAGTCAAATACATTCCTTCATCTGTGTATGTCACCTCCATACCTAGGAAATATGTGAGCTCACCTAAGTCACTGATTTTGAACTCCTCTTGCATGTGTCTCTTGATCCTTTGAATGCCATTTAGATCATCACCTGTCACAATAGTATCATCTACATATACACATAGATAGATAACCTCATTGTGATCCCTTTTGAAGAATAGAGAAGGATCTGAGCTACTAGGTTTGAACCCTTGATCTTGAAGATATGTAACCAACCTGTAATTCCAAGCACTAGGAGCTTGCTTCAATCCATACAATTCTTTCTTAAGTCTGCAAACATAAGATGGATGATTAGGGTTTTCAAAACCTGGTGGGTGTGACATGTATACCTCTTCACTTATCCAACCATTTAAGAATGCATTTTTCATATCAAGTTGGAGGAGTCTCCAATTCTTTGCAGCAGCTACACTTATCAATGTCGTGATTGTAGTCATCTTTGCAACTAGTGAGAATGTTTCCTCATAGTCTATACCATGAGTTAGCATCCTTTGGCAACTACTCTTTCCTTGTACCTACAAACTAATCCATATGAATTTCTTTTAACTTTATATACCCATTTGCAATCAATTACCTTTTGATTCGGTGACATTGGAACCAAATCCCAAGTGTCCATCTCCTTCAATGCATCTATTTCTTCTTTCATGGCCTTTTCCCAATTAGGGTTTCCCTTTGCCTCTTCATGGGTTGATGGTTCTTCTAAAATTGAATCTTTTGCCAGGCAGATTGAATGCTTTGTAACAAATGTGGAATCATATCCATACCTTCTAGTTGTTTCTTCTCTCTTGTTGATCTTCTGAATGCTTCTTTGGAGCATTCTCCAACCTCTTGCATCTTTGATTTGCCTCTTGACTTCCATAGCTTGTAATCCTTTTCCCTTTCATCTTGTTTATCATCTGTATCACTTCTTGGATCTTGGACCTGTGTATCATGCTTGCTTCCTAATTGATGAGAATCAGAATCAAGATCATATGGTTGGGTTACCTTTTGTTTGTCTTCATCATACCAAGACATGCGTTCTTCAAGCACAACATCTCTACTTGTAGTAAATTGCTTGGTTGAAGGATTATAGAGCCTGTAACCCATTTGCGTTGAATCATATCCAATAAACATTGCCTTTGTTGCCCTTTCATCTTGCTTACCTCTTATTTGTGATGGTACATGAACATAAGCTAAACAACCAAAGACCTTGCAATGTCCAAGGTTAGGTTTTCTTCCATGCCATGCTTCATAAGGAGTCATACCTTGAAATGATTTGGATGTTAGTCTATTAACAAGGTACATAATAGTTGAAATAGCTTCTACCCATAGATAATGTGGCAACTTCTTCTCTTCAAGCATGGTTCGGGCTGATCCAACCAATTTCTTGTTTCTCAACTCTGCAATTCCATTTAGTTGAGGAGAGTACCTAGTAGTCACTTCCCTTTTGATACCTTCATCCTGCAAGAATGCATCAAACTCTTTGGAGAAGTATTCTCCCCCTCCATCAGATCTGAACTTCTTTAATGATCTACCTGTATGATTCTCCACATGTGCAAGATACTTTTTGAAGCAATCAAACACTTCATTCTTACTCTTGATAAAGTATAGAACAATCCATCTACTATGGTCGTCAATAGATAAGACATAATACCTTGATCATGCCAATGAAGATTCTTGACTTGGTCCCCATACATCTGTATGTACTAAGTCCAATAAGTTGTTGTGGATGTAGCCTTTGTGGTTGAATGGTCGTCTTTGTGCCTTCCCAATGTGACATGCATCACACTTGTTGGTCATGTGTCGCTTTGATATGTTTGACAGTCCTAGAAGACTTTGATCCCTGCATATATCTTTCAAGGTTCTTTCATTCACATGAGCAAGTCTCTTATGCCTTACTTCAAGCTCACTTAGGGTTTGAGACCCAAAGTTGAATAGATCTATGTTCCTGGTTTCTCCTACTTCAAAAGTAAAGAGCCTACCGTGCTTCTCACCTCTGGCTATCTTCTTGAAGCCTTGACATGTCTTCCACAAAAGCTCCATGTTGGGTGAACCTAACTTGCAAGCCTTTTTCAACTATTTGGCCTACAATTATTAGGTTTTTAGTGATAGTGGATACATAGAGAACCTTACTCAGAAAGTTTGTCCTATCATTGAAAGCTTTGTCATTACCAATCTTCTCCACATTGTGCTTTGTGTCATCCCCTATTTGTACTTCATGTCTATGCTTTGGACTTTCCAGATCAGATAGAAGGGAAATGTTGCCTGCAACATGATTCGAACATCCTGAATCTATGTAGAAAAAATCATCATCTTCTTTACCTTCTTTGTGGCTTAGATTCATGAGAAGCAATGAGTCTTCATGTCGTTTATCTTCTGAATAATTATTGTAGTCCGTTCTATTATAGCATCTATTTTTATTGTTAAAGTTGTGTCCACCTCTACCTCTATTGCTACCATATCCACCTCTTCCACTTCCTTTCTAGGTCTTCCTATTGAACCAGCAATTGTGAGTGGTGTGGTTGGTGTTATCGCATATGGCACAAGGTTGAACATTCTGACCTTTGGCTTTGACTTGCTTTGGTCCTTTCTTCTTCCCTTTCCACTTGCTTTTGCTTGCAAAGTTGGCTTGGGAAGTCTCTTCTTCATCTTCTTCCTTCTTCTTGCCTTTCTGCTTCTTATCCTTCTTATCTACATATAGAGCACTAGTTGAATTACCATGATATGAGTTACCTTCCTTTATGCTATTGTTGGCTTCTTGATTAAAGAATTTTCCAAGAAAGATATTGAAGTCTGGAGTTTGCACATGCATGATGAGATTGTAAGCCATCGTGAAGGATTGCCATTGCTTATCACTTTGAATCCCATTGAGAATTTGCCTCATGATAGCCTCTTCTTCAATTATCTCTCCAATGGATGCTAACTGATCTGCAACCTCCTTAACCTTGGTGACAAACTCTGTGATGGTTTGTTTAGGTGTCTTCTTCATTTTGTTGAACTCGTTCCAAAGATGATTCTTTCTTGCTTTGGTACTAGAAGAAAAGAAAATCTTGAGGGCATCCCAAGTCCCTTGAGATGTCTTGCATCCTCTAATATGTGGTAATAGAAACTCAAAGATAGATTTTAGTATGTACGATCTTGCTTGAGCATCCCTTGCGCACCAAAGTTTCAGCTTATCTATCTCCCCTTGTGTAGGTCCTCCTTTGGATCTTCGAATGGGCATAGCTTCAATACCTGCTACAATTCCATAAAGATTTCTACCTTGCAAATAGGCCTCCATTCTGATTTGCCAAGCCGCATAGTTGTGTGGATCAAGCTTCTCGATCATTGAGGGAAAGCCATCACCCATATTGATCTAGCTCTGATACTACTGAAAGAAACTTGGAGAAGCTTGTAGGAGGTAGAAAAGTGCATTTCGAAGTGGCAAAGTTTGGTTCAGTCAACCGGCACAAGACCAGCTCTTGAGCTTATGGAGACTCAAATAGACCTTATAGACATGCGATAAGTGCAAAGAAATGCACTATGTACTTTGGAGCATCAAGGAGAAGGAGTCGATACAAAACAGATAGGTTCGCATGTCGACTAGCTCAAAAAACTTACTATCTATGGAAGAGACAATGAACTTCGAATGCCCATAGCGACTAGCGTGATTACAATTAGAAAAAATCATTTTATGGGAGTGATACACATAGGGTTGAGTCCATATAATGCACAAATGTATAAGGAATAGGAAAAATATGATATAGGAATGAATCAAAACTCAACGGTGGTACTTCCTATTTTTCAAGAATACATAGAGATTGACCCCGTGACAGAAAAAAATGTGATTTCTCCCAATCTAGA
Source organism: Ceratopteris richardii (assembly GCA_020310875.1). Taxonomy (NCBI): domain Eukaryota; kingdom Viridiplantae; phylum Streptophyta; class Polypodiopsida; order Polypodiales; family Pteridaceae; genus Ceratopteris; species Ceratopteris richardii. The sequence continues at coordinate 89,359,107 of CM035427.1, read as the reverse complement.
GAATCAAATAAGAAGATGATGCAGAAAATTGGAGGAGCAAGACAATGATGGTCACAAGTGTATGTATATTGCTTCCATATATTGTACAAGTGATTTGAAATCTTTATATAGACTCTAGGAGTTTTCTACAATTGAGCACTCTATGGGCAAGAGAACAAAAAGTGAGCTATGTCTTCTCTAACACTAAAACATCTTTTCACCATAGAGAGTCGCCATAGATTTTTTGGCTTTGACAATGTTCTACATATGTCTATGGAGAATCCACCACAAGAGGACCACTTTCTTACTCTCTATTTATGGGTTCCATAGCTCTTTGACCTTCAAATCCCACATAATACAATACCACCTAGTGCACCAATTCTAGTTAAGATATCTATCAATATCCATATTCCTCTTGATTCTCAACATGACCTCAAGCACGTTGCTGTTGTTCCACTCCAGTCCCTTATAATTGAGGAAATCCCATCCAAAAAGCATACGAGTCTTTGATGCATTATAGGCACTAATTCTATGGCTCAAGAGACACCAATCTTCATAGTAAATTATGAGGCTAGAGTCAATGTCCTCAAACTTAATTCAATGTCTTATAACTTGGTTTGATATGTGCTTCCACTTATAAATCCTTTAGAGCATAGCTTCTTAGCTCTTTGAAATTTTTCTTTTTTGACTTTGCTAATTCCAAGAATAGGTAACCAAATGGAATCATGTTGTTAGATGAAAGTAAACAATTTCCATTTCTCTTGTGTGAGTGAGTGAGGAAGCACAAAAGGAAGTACACATAAGAGGGAAGACGGAGATTGAAGCATGAAGACACATAATGGTTTGAAGATCTCTCTATTGATAGATGATGAGTAATATAAAAATGAGTAAAGTGAGAGGTATAAGTGAATCCCTAAGTACAAAGTATCACCACATATGATTATATCATGTATATATGGTCACATGGGGGAAAAACTCTAGTCAACACTAGAGTAAAAAGTGCCCATGTATAGGAAAAGGATTCGCATCAAAGCTACTCGAGGACACATAAATGTAAAAAACCCCCCCTGGAGCGAAAAGATTCAAACTTTTCTTCTAGAAGAGCTTTCATAAATATGGTTTCCACATTATCTTGTGTAGGAACATATATCAAATCACTATATCCATCATGAAGGTGCTCTTTTACATAATAATAACGAACCTCAATGTGCTTTCTGTGCACAAGAATAATGGATTTGTTGCAACTGCCCAATGCTCTATGACTATCAACATGAATATGTGTAGTTGCATAAATCTCCATGCATAGGTCCATCAATAGGCATCTTCACCATATATAGCCCACTATAGCTATGAATACTACCTTATACGTAGTTTCACAACTCGATGTGGCCATATTAGGTTGCTCCTTACTCAACTAAGATATGCATGATCATCCAAAGCAAAAGCAATTACCACTAGTGGAGAGTCATGTATCGTAACAACAATCCCAATCACTACCTATAAAATCATGCAAGCATGATTGAGCATCTCTACCATAAAAGATACCTAAATTCAAAGTGTGTTTGAGATATCTAAGCACACATTTTACGGCTTGCCAATAATTAATGCCAGGGCTATTCAAAAATCGACCCAATTGGGAAAGTGCATATTGTATGTCCGGGCTTGTGTTACATGCATATATCAACCATCCGATAAATTGTTGATAAAAAGAAGTATCAAATGCATCATCAAAAGTATCAAATGCATCACCTCCATAATCAATTGAGACCCTAAATCATGTTTGCACAAGTTTTGAGATAGGCTTGCAATCCTTAAAACCAAAATGATGAAGTAGTTTCTCAATATAATTTTCTTCTTTCCTAGGAATTCCCCCTGCAATGGATAAGAATTGGATGCCAAGATAATACTCCAAAAGGAGAAGTTATGTGACCTCAAAAGTATGATGTGCTTTTGTAAACGTCAAACTCCAATAATTGGTAGCATAATAGGTCATTGTTTCATCTAGGGTGTCGTCAACACCCCTTTGGACACTATCTTAGAATCACACAAAAATTGCTCATGGTGACTGTTGGAAGCAGCCAGAGGCACGGACGACGCGGAAGCATGTAACGACGGAGCAATGAGCCAGTCGAATCTTTTTTCAAAGAATCATGTTTTAAAAATACTTTTCAAAAACCTCCAACAGTGATTTTTATCACTAATGTAACATATGTAACATAGAAAAACCCTTTTCTTAATTTCTCGCTCCATTTTGTGCAAGCCGAGGAGTCCTCGAGCTTGAGGAGCCTAGGTAGAACAAGCGTATCAATTTTCGTTATTTTTAGACATCGTTTACCCTTCCAAATAGCATCTAGGACCTAATTTTTAACTAGGCCGGTCACTAGATGTGAAACCGGTCAAAACTAGCCTAGAAACTATAAAAAGAGCTAGAGAGCTCATTTTTGAGGTTGGTTAGTGTGAGCTTAGAGCTATTTTGAGCTTGTAAGAGTGTTCTTGAGTAATAGAGTTGATTTCTCACCTTCCATTGTGTCTTGCTTGTCTCTTCGTAGTGTGTGTGTATGTGTGTGTGCATTTCTATACTTCTCACCTTCACTCTCACTTCATCTCACATTCACGATCTTCATATCACTCCTATCTCTTCCGCGGATTGACATTAAGGTGGTGGAGCTTCTTAACGTGGTTCTCACCATTGTGCTAGAGCAACACCAAATTTGGCGCCGTTGCCGGGGATCGAGTCTAGGACGAATGTGTGATGGTAAGAGTATAGCAAGAAGTAGCGTTGGAAGGTAAAAATTTCAGTTTTTGTGGTTGTCTTTACTTAGTTTTTAGTGTTTTTCACCTCCCCCACACTCCATCTTCATCACCGCATCATCATCTTCATCTCCAAAAAAATCAGAAAATTCACCATATCCACCCATTCTCCTCATTTCCCCTCATTTGTGCATGCGAGAGAGTGAGAGAGAGCTTTGGTGCTTGTGTGTACTTTTGTTTTCTTGAGTTTTCTTGCAGGTACAGAGCTCCAGTGCATCAAGAAAGCTTGGAAAAGGTAAAATTTTCAGTTTCTGTCATAAATTTCCGACTGTGTCAGACCATCGCGATGGTCTGCAAAGTTCGGAATTTGAAGAAGGCGACCACACCAGCGTGAAGAGCACACCTGCGCCTCTAGGAATCCATAGCCGCATCTGCAAAATTCTCGTTTTGGTGGACCATCGCGACGGTCTCAGACCATCACGATTGTGTCACACCATCGCGATAGGCTCACGCCATCGCGACGGCTCGGCCGGACCATCGCGACGGTCTCACGCCATCGCGACGGTTCATTTGGACCATCGCGACGGTTCGCGGACCATCGCGATTGTTCGGTTGACCCCACACCATCGCGATAGGCTCACGCCATCGCGCCGACGGTGCCATGTGGCAAGTTGGACCATCGCGACGATACCCTCAGACCATCGCGACAACTCGAATTTTGGACCATCGCGATTGGCTCAAGCCATCGCGCCCGGACCATCGCGATTGGCTCAAGCCATCGCGCCCGGACCATTGCGATTGGCTCAAGCCATCGCATCTGTGACCATCGCGACGGTTCACTTTGGACCATCACGATTGCTCACCTTCACGCCATCGCGACGGTCCCAGACCATCGCGATTGTCTCAGACCATCGCAATTGTCCACCCCAAACGCAAATTTTAGGGTTTCATTTTTTGGCCAATTTTGGGGCTATTTTTGGGAAATTTTTGGGTGATTAGACTCATAGGAGACCCCTTAGCTCATATTTGGAGAAAAACCTGTTTGTCAGTTTTTACCCCCCAGGGCCTGAACGGTCATAACTTTTTCATCCGAAGTCCGTTTTTTGAGCTTAATAGCTCGTTAGAAAGCTCTTTACGAGTACTACGTGACTGTTTTTTTCTTAAAGAATACGTCTATTTTTAGATAAGCTATTTTGAGGTTGACCTAGTTTGGGACTAGAAAGCCAGGGGGCAAGCATTAAAAAGTTTGGCAAAAGGGAAGGGACTTAAAAGGTGTATATACTCAAGTGCTTGATCATCCAACTGTGAATTGGTCTAATATTGGATTTTTCCAGGTCTAGCGAGGGCAATCAAGGCAACCAAAGCAAGGCAGAAGGGGCATAAAGCTTGGGAAGCGTGGCTTCTTGGGCATCAGAGCAACCAGAAAAGCTGACTCGAGGTTGGAAGATTACTCAACCCCCTCAGTCAATTCTTAGCTTAGGATAAACGTTAGCATTGTGGATTTAAGATGATAGGAACGCCTCAAGTTCAAGAGAATTAAATTTATCAAGATCAAGACTAAAGTAAAGGTGTGTGACACGAAAACCTAAAGGAAAGAACATAAGTCTGATGGAACGAGAACTCAAAGTACCACGGAAAGTCGAATTCCTGACGCATACATTAAGACAAGAATCTAAAGAAATCTAAAAAGAATCAAGAAAGTAATCACAAAGAATCATTGACGATCTGAGCGTGTACTGAGTGTGCAAGGAAGAAAATTAATGAACCTTAGATCGGGCAAACATATAGGTAAGTCAGATCGACGAAGCCTTAGATCATCAGAGGCAAGTGTAAGAACTACTGCACGATCGTGGGCTCAACAATTGAACACTAGTTATCCCTACGAGAGCTTAGATACTAGTGATTCAAAAATGGCATTTAGCACAGAAAGACCAGAAGGAGGGTCGAATCTAGCCTATTTAGAAAAACCAGAAGGACCCTATAGAACGCAACTAGAGTTTCTCCGAACCAACCGATTAGGTGCTCGCATCTATGAGGATGGTTTGAGAAGGCAAGTGGTGCAAATGCACAACCCTGATCAACCCATTGGATTGGAACGTCCAGTGGTGAAATTTGAGAGAGACACATACATAGACAAAGAAGGAACAATGTACATCTTAAGTACGCAGCCAAACAATACCAATGAGTTTGGCGTGATTCAGCTAGAGATGGAAACTAAATCTCAAGGAAAAGAATCATTAGAAGAGCCTAGAACACCTAGAGGGAAATCTGTACTGACACGAGTACTAATCCCGGAATGGATCCCTCAGGACAACAGAAGCATAGAGTTGTTTGTAAATAAAGAAACTGATGAAGCCTTTTGGAGATACAAGACAGAACTACTTAGTGAGGTAGGAATCATCATGACATACAAGTTCAAGGACCCGGATACACCTGGAAAGGTTGTATACCTGGATGAGACTTCAGAAAGAGTCTTTGTGGTGCCTGACCACGCTAAAAACACATACACATGGAGAGGTGAATTGGTATTCCATCCATCTAGAACGAACATGAATACAAGTCAACAAGGGGCAAGAACATCATCAGCCCATGGAAATCAAAGAGAAAGAAATAAAGAGAGACCCGAAGTAAGCTTCACTCATCCCACGGGGAGAGATAGAACAACCACGGACACTAATAGAGCGGATAGACAAAGAGATCATGGAATACCAGGTGGTAGAGATGATTTTCCTCTACCTAGACCACGTGAACACGCAAGAATATTGAGACCCACTCAATTAGTAAAATCAATGAAAAATTATTTTGATGGGACAGGAGATCCCTATGACCATGTCACAGAATTCAAGTACTAAGAGCAGAACAAGTCGAAGACATGTTCACGCAATACAACGCATCTGGACTAACGTTAAAAAATACTGCTTTAACTTGGTTCCAACCGTTGCAACAGAGGCAATTTAGAGACATCCATCACTTTTTAGAGTCATTCATCACTGAATTCTCTAAAAGTGGGATTAGACATGACACGTCTTCGTTGATTCATAGCTTCAAACAGACCCCTCAAGAAACAGTTAGACTCGCAGGGCATAGGTTTAGACAATATGTCGAACGATGTCCAATGCAAGAGCTACCCTCACAAGCTAAACAAGTGTCATTGTTTCTAGATGGCTTGTTGAGCTCTAAACTACGCTCCTATGTGTACCTGAAAGAACCCAGAATGCTAGAGCAATGTGTGAGAATATGCATAGACATTGAGGACAACTTAGGAGACGATTTGGAACTCTCAAAGGTCTATAAGGACTCAGACTGTTCATCTCTAGCATCCACAAAATTGTCTAACTCGATAGAAGACCTAGCAGAAAAAGTGGCCCAAAAACTAGGAGTTTCTAGCAAACCTAGGGTACTAATGAACAAGCGTTGTTACACCTGTGGTGGTGATCACATGGCAAATGTGTGTCCCAATGCACCACAACCACAAGCCAACCCTAGTGGCCAATACTGTACAATTGAAAGAAGATACACGAATCATACGGCTCAGGACTGCCCATACAACAAAGAAACTGTGAGACAGAACTACCCGCAAGCATACCAGCAGCCAGGTAGGTATCAAGGCCATTACAATGCTCAACCTTATTACTATAGGCCTCCTCATAACTACCCATACCAGGCTCAACAGAGATCTCAACCTATCTTAGCCCAGCAGCCACCCCCACCAGCGAATGTCATCTCAGTCAAATACGCTGCTGCAAAAGAGAACCTAAGTAGGGCCTTAGTGCCTTCTTCACCTTTGATCACAGAGAATGACCCAAACTCAAATAGTTTTGACTCTACGCATGTAGATAGTCCACTCGCTTATTATACGGAGTCACCAGAACACGTGGAACATATCATTATGATAGTCCACGAGTGGAACCTAGTTGGGAGCCATATTATGCTAATGTGATGTACACAAACCCAAATCCACGGCCCCAATTAAGACAACAAAGACCACAGGGCCCTAGAGGACCATGCTTTAGGTGCCAAGGAGATCACTTCATAAAGGAGTGTCCACATCCTCCTATAGCAAGACAATCACAGTACTATAACATCCAAGGCTTTTGTGCCGATTGTGGCAAAGAGCACATAATCAAAGATTGTCCTAAGAACCCTGTTAATGCTTCGAATGTGACACCGATCAATGTGATAGGTATTGTAAACAACGTAGATGGATCCAACCCTACATACGTGCCTATCCAAGCTATAACAAGAGCCGAGGCGCTCTTACAGAACCAACAGCTTAATCAAGAGAAAGTAGCCGGAAGTAGTGAAGTTGCAGAATCTAGTAGCAAAAAGACAAAATCTTGGAAAGATTCTAGAGAAAGAATAAAGAGAAAGTGGAGTAAAAAGATAACTGAGTTGGAAGGAAGTTTAAAGGAATCTAGAGCCAAAATCCTAGAATTGACTTCTCAGGAATTAAATCACGAGAACCCAGCTCAGAAATCAGGATCAGTTTTAGCGGAACCCATACCGGAAAATCTAGACATGATGTTTCGTGCATATCAGGCTAGATTAAAAGTCAAGACAATGTGTCTTCCATACATAGGTACTCACATGAATTTTTGAGAGAGATCCAAGAAGAGAAATGGAGAAAAGAACAAGGAACTCATCCTCCTATTCAAGAAATAGACGACTTGCAAGAACAATTTCCCCAAGACATTCCCTCTATTTACGATGGTGTAGAGGAGGAACAACTGAGTGAACACACAGGATTTGAATCTAATTCTTTACAAGAATTACCTCAGTTCACAGGACCTTGGGAAGCAAATTCTATTAATATGAGAGCACCCACGATAATAGTGAGGAATGAAGAATCAGTAATCCCTAGAAACACGGAAGTGATCAAGAATACCAAAGTACAGTGTAATCTCACTCTAGAGGAGTTGTTAAAGGTAAAACCAGAATTGTGGAAACATGTAGCAAATCAATTCCGCGAGCTTGCTACTACTCCCTCACAAATAGGATCACAAAATAAGGTATCAGAGATACCAGTAGAAAAGATAGGAGATGTAAGCGAAGGAGAGGAAGGTAACACTTATCTTCCGATAACCCATCAGGGCTACACCATGAAAGCCATCTTGGATTCAGGAGCTGGAGTAGCCATAGCTACCACCGCTTTATGGAAACGTTGGGGTAAGCCAGCATTAAGACCTACCAGGATGAAGCTACAAATGGCTGACAGACACATAGAAAAACCATTCGGCTTACTAGAAGGCATATCTCTCGCCACTTGTGGTGTAGAATTTGAGCATACCTTTGCCATTTGTGATTTTGCAAAAAATCATGCTTATGAGATGATATTGTTACAACCATTCATGCGTCAGTTGCAAATTGCACAAGATTGGGGAACTAATTCTTTGTATTTGCAACATTTAGGAGTGACTACCAAAGTCAATCTTAAAGACTATTCACATCGAGATGTACCCCCATTACAATGGAATACCATCCATAAGACACAAGTAGAAACAGAATCCGTGCACTCATTAGAATCAAATCCTTCTTGGTTACACGAGGACACTCATTTATGGATGTGTAAAGTTGCAAAACAAGAGGAAGAAAGATTAGAAGCAAGGACCTTAGGTGCAGAACAACATCCACGAACCCTTCAAGATCCAGCTTACGCACTTGTAGTATTCCCTGATGAAGAGTTTGAACCCCCATGGTTGGGCAGAAATCCTAGCAACCATGGATGTAGCCATCAATGAAGAACAATGGACACCCCACTGTGACGAGGATGACTATGACATTTCAGTTTTCACGATAGAGCCAATCATGTGCGATGCAATTTTAGAAGAGTGTGAACCTAACACTGATGCATTTGAGGATGCAAGTGATTTTGATTTAGAATCAATTATCATGGACCCACCCTTTGCATCAGAAGAAGAATATTTTTACGAAGTAGAGACTCACCCTCAGAGACACGAAGAAGTTATGAATGATGTGAGAATAGCCACTCAAGTGACTAGCAAAAGTGAAGGCAAGAAAAGAAAGAAACCATGTTAGAAAAAGAAGAATCTTTGTTTGAAGTACCCGAGAATTTCAAGAAATATGAAATCGAAGATAGAAGAATCATGGTACGAATGCCTAATAGAAAGGCGAATGACGGACAAGTATATGATAACCGAGAGAAAACCAAGAAAATAATAGTTGCTATAGAAGGAGAAGAAGAAAAATGTACATACATAGGGCATGATTTGACGAAGGAAGAAGAAGAAGAGCTAGTTGCCCCATTGCGCGAATATAGAGATGTGTTCGCTTGGAGTTACAAAGATTTGAAAGGAGTAGATCCAGATATATGTTCTCATAGAATCCCTATGACTCCAGATGCAAAACCTACGAAACAGAAACCTTCGTGTACTACTTTCAAAGCCCGGCGAATACATTCGTGTACCAACAGGAGCACAGTCTTCAGAACAAGCCAGGGAGGCACGCCTTGTCCCCGAAAGTTCGTTGGCAGCAGAAGCCATCCTTGTAGATTCCCCACCCCGCGCTACAACTGCACATACCTCAGTAGTCACTGAAGTATCGACCAACCCAACCGCTCCTCCATCACCGCCTGTCCATCCAGCCTCCCCCCTTCACCCTCCTTCCCCCCGACTAACATCTTCATTCGCCGGTGGAGTAGCAAAAATCGTCTTTACGACCACTAACCCCACAATTCCTGCACCCATTAGACCTAGTCTACCCCCTCACACACCCACCTTTTTATCCAACCCATTCCTCCATCCATCTTTTCCATCTTTCCCCACAACTCCAAGACCCCTTTTTCCATTCCCACCGCCATTAACCTTCTCCCCCATCTCACCTCCCCGACCCACTGTAACCCCTATTTCCCCTTTCCACCAAGCTGCTCCAGCCAGCCCCCTGTAAATTACTCCTCAACCTTTGTAAATCCCGTATTTACACCAGCACAAGCACCCACAGTCACACCCATATTCACAGTCACCGCACTGGACACGTCCAATGACATGGACATCTCACCACCCACTGCACCATCACTCACTTCACTCACGGCACAAACATATTTAGGCACCTCACAATTTTCCACAATCACCACAGCATCCACCTTCCCACCCCCATTCCCCGTTCCCTTTGCATCTATACCCACTGCATCTTCATTAAGCACCCCATTAATACTATCACCCACTGTAGATAATGCATTTCGACAGATGTTCATGTGTATGACGCAAGTAAGAGATGAGTTCACATCTCTTGGCGATAATTATCAGCAGCTGCAGAGGACAACCACTGACTTACAGTTGCAGCTTAATTTATTGTCTATTGAGAATGCCTCTCTGAACACCCGATACCAAGAATTACGCGAGGCATATCACAAATTGGAACTAGAAAGCGAAGAAAAGACCAAGGAAGCCACTGCTGACCTAGATAACTTATTAAGAGCCCAGACAGTCCGCAATGCAACGCTAACACGAAACATGGGCTTACTCAGAAGACATCTAGCAGCAGCAAAGGAGGAAAACCAGTGCCTACAGGATCAGAACTGAGAAGACTTAGAAGCAGCTCTTGACCACCCAGACCAACCTTTGAGTCCTAGTCGGTTCAAAGCCATTCCCTCAGACTCAATGAGGATGCTGCTAGAAGATCATGTAAGGCTGCTAGATGAATACGATCGCATGAATGAGGAGTTACAAAAACTCAAAGAAGATCATAAATTACTCCAGTTACGAGCACCGGCACAACCAGACATACCAGCACTTGTGGACCCCTCTCCTGACATCTTAGAGGAACTCAACGCATTACAGGCCTAGGTATCAAACCTTGAATCAAGGATTGCAGTATATGAAGTACCACCCAGGCCAGATTCCCCACCTGAGCTTCCAGATGAGGAAGAAACTATCACCATCCCGGTGGAGGAAACGTTTGAAGAGGCGTACGAGCCACAACCCATCCCAGGCGGACGCGTCACGGCCAAAGGCCAGATGACTTACGAACTCCCGACCCCCACGTGGATGAAGACTATTGAGGAACTTGGGACAACGCACTCAGCTAGAGTAGAGGCACAATTACATGCCATGGCGATGATAGAAGAAAAAATTTTATAGTCTCCATTCTTTGCTCATTTGGCCCCGCGACGATACATATCTGGGCATGAGCTACAGTATAAACCGTATTTTATGTTAATGGCTGAATACCAGTTAGCTGTTGAGAAAGAGACAGGTAAGAAACCATCGCATGCAACTCAATTCGAGGAGGACGATCTACCACTTGATGCGCAGCAAGGAGAGATCTATCAACTAGAGTGGCACAAAGATTTACTACAGAAGTATCCAGAAATGATGAGTACATGGGTAAAGGCACCTTTGCATTTAAAGTACAACCCATGTTGGGGACCAGTACCACGACGCCGCTCCTGGACTGCCTTTGCTATTAAGGTACAAAACAATAAGCAGTGCCAGGACTGGTTGAATTACCCCTACTTTAAGCCACCCATCGAGTTACCAACTGTAGGCTACATGATGGCTACAATTCGCCACTGGCTCCCTCGACTAAAGCATATGGACGATATAGCAGCGCATATGATTGTCAAAATCTTTGACATGATGCAAATGATTTTTAAAGTCTTTCGACACGTCAAGGCACCTCATGTAAACACCCCGGGCTTTGAGCATGGCAATTTCGACCTGGTATATGATATGAGTACAACGCCATCGCTACGGGTGTGTTATGCCTGGCATTGCAGAATAAAGTACCTATCGGCATGCTACAAGCAGACGTTCGAAGAGATGTTCACAACCGGCTTCTGGGAATACCATTCAGAGGTATTCATAAGCAGACCTACACATTTATTACACCTATTTGCCTGTGAACGAATGGTCTATTCCACACACTATTAGCTCCCGCCACCGGAAGAACTGCAACCAATAGACTAGGAGAAACTCAAGGCCGACCTGGCCCGAGGCATTTGTATCTCCGAGCACACCCTCGCTCAAGACCTCCTACATAACTATATCCGGCAGACCTCACAACAAGGTTCTGTCAGGGACGACAAAAGCGAGAGGGAAGGGGATGTTGGAAGCAGCCAGAGGAACAGACGACGCGGAAGCATGTAACGATGGAGCAGTGAGCCAGTCGAATCTTTTTTCAAAGAATCATGTTTTAAAAATACTTTTAAAAAACCTCCAACATTTGATTTTTATCACTAATGTAACATATGTAACATAGAAAAACCCTTTTCTTAATTTCTCGCTCCATTTTGTGCAAGCCGAGGAGTCCTTGAGCTTGAGGAGCTTAGGTAGAACAAGCGTATCAATGTTGTTATTTTTAGACATCGTTTACCCTTCCAAATAGCATCTAGGACCTAATTTTTAACTAGGCCGGTCACTAGATGTGAAACCGGTCAAAACTAGTCTAGAAACTATAAAAAGAGCTAGAGAGCTCATTTTTGAGGTTGGTTAGTGTGAGCTTAGAGCTATTTTGAGCTTGTAAGAGTGTTCTTGAGTAATAGAGTTGATTTCTCACCTTCCATTGTGTCTTGCTTGTCTCTTCGTAGTGTGTGTGTATGTGTGTGTGCATTTCTATGCTTCTCACCTTCACTCTCACTTCATCTCACATTCACGATCTTCATATCACTCCTATCTCTTCCGCGGATTGACATTAAGGTGGTGGAGCTTCTTAATGTGGTTCTCACCATTGTGCTAGAGCAACAGTGACTATTAGCTCAAAATAGCTTCACCTTGTGGTGTCAAAATCGGGATGTGAGCTCATTTCGGCCTCCCAATGCACTATCACAATGCCCATGCAAGCAATTTCATCCATGTGTGCCAAACATATATACACGTTTTAGTTTGCCAATAGAAGCACCTCAAATTTGGCTACAGATCTAGTAGATCTTTCATTTGACTTTTTGAGATACTATCATTTTTTTGCATCAAGGTATTTTAGTTAGTGTCCATGGGTGAAAGAAATGATGTATTCCATATCTTGACTATTGAGGATAGTTTGGATAGTACTAATTACCCATTATGGGCATATATGATGCATCATTGTTGGCATACAAGTCATAAGCAGAGCATACAAGCACAAAGGAACAGTCATGCACAATACGGCAACAAGGCCTAATCATTTTTTTCATGAACTATTTCCAACTTTAGTGATTTTCATCACTACACAAACATTGTAAATTCCATTTTTGGTAGAACAGGCTCCATTTTGTTCAAGCGGAGGGGTCCTTGAGCTTGAGGAGTATTAGAATTAGCTACATACCAATTTTCATAATTTTTAGACTCCGTTTGAGCCCTCAAATGGGCTCTAGAACCTAATTTTTAATGAGACCGGACACTAGGTCTAGACAAAGCCAAAGCTATTCAAAAGACTATAAAAAGAGCTAGAGAGCTCATTTTTGAGGTTAGATTGTTTGTGAATTGAGCTTATGTAAGAGACTTTTTGACTAATGCAAAGAACTCCATTGTTCCTCTCATTGTTCTTGCCTTGTGTGCACGTGTGTGTGTATGTGTGTGCATGTTTGTGTGCTTCTCACTCACGCACTTGTGCCTTCACTTGTTCATAGTCTTCATACTAGTCCTCATGTCTCCACGGATTGACATTTATGAGGTGGATCTCCTCACGTTGGTACTCACCATTGTGGTAGAGTGACACCAAATTTGGTGCCGTTGCGGGGGAGAGAGCTTCGAGGACGAGCATGTGATGGTAAGACATAGAGTTGAGACATTGGGGTCATAGGTAATATCCTTTATTTTCCTTATTTTTCTTCAAGTTTTCTTGTTTTTGCATCACCATCATCACCGTCATCATCTCACCATCTCCCACCTCCATCTCCATCTTCACAAAAATTTCAGTTTTTGGTCATATTCCACTCCCCACCTCATTTCCCTCATTTCACTTGTGAGAGAGAGCGAGAGAGAGCTTGAATGCTATCAGTTTTTGTGTGTTTTTTGAGCTTTTATTGTAGGATCTAGCTGTACCATCATCTCCAACAACTTGCGCAGGTACGACAGAACTTTGTACAGGTCCTGGGACGACGACCTCTGTCTATCGTGACAGACAGAAAAGCTTAATATTTTTTGAATGCATGTTTGGCACAATAACCTACACCATGAGAGCACTCCAAATCACTAAAAAATTCTAAAAAATTTGCGTTTTTTTAGTCTATCGCAACAGACACCGTCTATCGTGACAGACAGACCCACGACAGATGACAGACTCAGTCTATCGCTGTCGTCAAGATTTTCTCTCCTCTCTCACTCATGAAGGCCTAGAGGAAACACAGTCAATGAAGGTAGCTAGAATTCCCTAAGAAGTCAAAGATGCATCAAGGATGTCAAAGGGAGTTCACATGCAAACTTTGGAAGAAATCGAGCAAATCTAGGGTAGCAGTCAAAGCTGGTCAAACTTTGGGAATTAGGGCAAAAATTTCAATGTCTCCAAATCACATGAAAATTCATATACTTGTAAAGCCTATCAAAGGCAGTCTATAGCCCGAATTTCACACGAAAATGGATTTTCTAGCACATTGATATGCCATGTGCATTTTGTAAAAAATGTAATTTTTCCACTTAGACCCTACAAAATTTTGTATAGGAATTTTTGTTAACCATATGGTTTGGCATGAATGAAGACCATATGTGGCTACATATTTTTACAAAGTTTCAAGGCTATCAGAGCTTCCTAGACACCTTAATGCCACCTTGTAAGCTTCCAAATGTAGTCAAACTTGTACAAGGAAGATTCAGATGGGAGATTTTTTTGCCTATTCCTAAAGGAGGCCTTTCAAAACATAGTCCTACAAACTTTTATCTTCATCAAAGGATAACGGTTATCTTTGGAGACATACTAAGGGTAAGGTTAAGAATCCACAACGAGTCCTAGGAAAACGAGGGCTTCAATTGCAAGTAATGAAGGAAATGCATGAGACATTATGGGCAAGTCATAAAGGATTTTTTGGAACATATGAAAAAATTTGAAGTACCTATTATTGGCCTAGGATGTATGTTGACATTAGTACCTATGTTTCTACATGTTCTACTTGTCAACTTCATTCATCAGTCAAACATAGAGATCTATTGCATCCTACTTATCCACCTTGTATTCACTATAAGTGGGTAGTAGATCTTCTAACTATGCCTAAAAGTATTGACAAAATGTGTTACATTGTACTTGCAAGAGAAGACTTAACTAATCATGTAGAGGGACATGCAGTACGATCTAAGACCATTTACAATGTTTGCAAATTCTTGCTGGAAGATGTCATAAGTCGCTTTCGATACATAGAGAAAGTAGTTGCCGATCATGGAGAGTTAAATGCGAGAGAAGCTAAAGAGTTCTTTGAGCGTCATGGTATTCGTTTGTCTCTCACTAATGCATATAATCCAGAGGCCAATGGTAAAATAGAGAGAGGGCATCCACCTATTGTGAAATCCATATCTAAAGCATGTAACAGTGACATCAAACAATGACCTAGATTATTACCTTTTGCACTTTGGGCAGATAGAATGACATGCACACGTACTACTGGATATATGCCTGCTGAACTCATGTACTGTCAAAAACCATTGTTTCCAATTTAGTCTCATATTTTTGCATGGTCGAATTTGCCTTGGTATGAAAACATGTCTACTGATGATTTTTTGAGTTTGTGCATTACATAGTTAGAACAAGGTAAATTAAGACTTGATGATGCCGTTGAAAAATTAAGAGTATCTAGAATGAAGAACAAGAATTATTTTGATAAAACTCATCGATTGCATCCTAATCCAATTGAAGTAGGAGATTGGGTGCTCATTTATGATAGAACATTTGACTCTCAATATGATGCACGCAATGGTTTGGGCCATACATTGTATCAAAAGTCAACAACAATGGTACATATGCTCTTTGTGAATTAAATGGTGTTTCACTAAAAACTTTGATTGCAGGTAAAAGGATAAAGCTATTCAAGAAAGGTGATAATGACGAGTACATCTTGGATGATGACATTGAAGAAGATGACAACAATGAGGCCGATTCATAAACAAGAGTATCCATGTTATTAAAAATATTTTTTAAAAAAAAGTAAAATGAAAAAAAATGAAAATAAAAAAATAAAAAACATATAAAAGCATCATTAATGTTTCAAGTTCATGTTGCTTTGTTTTTTTTCATTTTTTTTTTCCGTTCTTGTTTCATGCATGTTTGTTTTCAGTCTTTGCATTGCATTGCATATCCACATCACTTCAGTAAAAAAAAAGGCAAATGATGATTTCTCTACTTGTGTAAAATTGTATCTTAAGTAGTAAGTTATCTACTAAGAAATTGATTATAATTTAGGATTGTGGAAAGATAGGGCATGTAGATTTGGAGGTTTATTTTGGTGACATGACTTTCATATATAAACATGCATATGTATCCTGTATCGAAAGCATAATTGTTGAAATCCTAGCTCCTACTATTGCATGTTTCTACATCCTTAGTCCATCTCATAGCACTTGTACCGGAGTTTAAACAACTGTTATCCATCATCAAAAATGGTTGTACCTTGTATCAAGGTTTAATTTTTCCCCGTCATCAAAAAAAAAAACAAAAAACAAAAAGATGCTACATATTACCAGGAAGTTTACACTTTCTTCCACCCCAAAAAAGTGATCGTAACCATAAAGTTTCCTAATCATCATCATAAAAAAAAAAAAGAGCAAGCCAAAGGAAGATAAAGAGGCATAGCAGAATAAATCACAGGCTATATAGACAAATTTATGCATTAGTGGAGTTTAGTTAAATTTCCTTGCATGTTATTAGAGAAAGAGCATATTCATATTTATGTAGGAAAGAAGTTGATCTAAAATAAGCTAAAGATGAAAAATGTCTTTTGAAAATCCTAAATCTTTGTTTATAATCGTATTTAAGGTAGATTGCTTTATGAAAAAGGTACAATTTTTTCTTCAAGATGAGAGGAACTGATGCTTAAAGTGACTCAATACATCCACTTCCACTTCATATTGATGCTTGTTTGTTTTCTTTCTTCTTGTCATGTTGCTTGTTCATTTGCATATACGTTGCCTATTTGTTCATGCATATTCATGTTGCGTGTTTCAATTCTTTCTTTCATGCAAATTTTGCTTCATGTCACGTTGCCTACTCATTCATGCATATGATCAATTTTTCCTTCCATGTATGTTGCCTATAAAATAATTTGATGCCTGGAACATTTTGTTTTTCACAGATACTAGAGTGGCGCTTCCGAAGGAATTGCAGTGGGGGCGAATGTCATCAAGATTTTCTCTCCTCTCTCACTCATGAAGGCCTAGAGGAAACACATTCAGTGAAGGTAACCAAAATTCCCTAAGAAGTCCAAGATGCATCAAGGATGTCAAAGGGAGTTCACATGCAAACTTTGGAAGAAATCGAGCAAATCCAGGGTAGCAGTCAAAGCTAGTCAAACTTTGGAAATTAGGGCAAAAATTTCAATGTCTCCAAATCACATGAAGATTCATATACTTGTAAAGCCTATCAAAGGTAGTCTATAGCCTGAATTTCACATGAAAATGGATTTTCTAGCACATTGATATGCCATGTGCATTTTGTAAAAAATATAATTTTTCCACTTAGGCCCTACAGAATTTTGTATAGGAAATTTTGTCAGCCATATGGTTTGGCATGTATAAAGACCATATGTGGCAAAATATTTGCACAAAGTTTCAAGGCTATCAGAGCTTCCTAGACACCTTAATGCCACCTTGCAAGCTTCCAAATATAGTCAAACTTGTACAGGAAGATTCATATGGGAGTTTTTTTTTGCATATTCCTAAAGGAGGCCTTTCAAAACATAGTCCTATAAACTTTTATCTTCATCAAAGGATATTTGAAGGGTCAAAGGGCACAAAATCCAGTTCTCAAGGTCACCGTAGTTTTCGAGAATAAGAAAATTGAAGGCTTGAAGGGTTGCCACATGGCAAAATATGATTGAACCATGTTGTACGGTCAAGATGAGCTCATATTCAAGGGTGGAGATGCACTAAAGCATAAAGGAAGGAGGATCCACTAGTTTTTTCATCAAAGAAGACTTTTTTGATAGTTAAAGATCAATAATGCAAAGTTTCTCCAAAAATAGTGGCTTATCTTATCCGAATTGATGTCAACACTGATCCAACGGTCCAAATCATCCCCAGATCCAATGGTGGAGAATGAAGGTGCCTAAATTTCATTCCTTTACATTAGATTTGATAGAAAGAAAAATTCCAAGCCATTGATTTGATAAATCAAATCGTTGTCATTGAAAGTAGTAATCCTAGAGTTGACAGTTGATTTCTCTAGATCCAAGGGTCCAAATTCATTCAAAAAACTATATAAGCCCCCCTCCAAACTCTTAGAGCATCATTTTTAGGCATCCATACGGCTCTTGCTAACTTAAGGTTTCCTTAAGACGATCACCCTCGATTGAGCGAGTGAGGATCCAAGGTGGGCTAGTATGAGTATAGTACCTAGTTTCAAATTTAAGTTAGAACTCCAATCTAGGATAGGCTCTTTAAACCAGCATCTCTATCTTGACTCACCCTCAGTGAAGCATGTGAGTGAGTTAGAGCTGGTTTTAATGAGTATTAGACTTCTTTAATTAGACGTTACGAGCCTAGACATACATAGGGTCAATGAAGTGGAACTCATCTTCTTACGTGTGACATTCGGTTGAACTGTCATGGTTTGAAGGTCGGAACCACCTTTGATCAGTAGACTGCTTAGCTTGACGTATCACGACGATCTTATACATGTATCTTAATTCAAATCCTTTTAATTCATGTCACTTGTCACTTGTCTCTTGTCTCTTGTCTCTCAATCTCTTAAGTATTTTTACATGTCTTCTATTTTCTTCTATGTGTGAGAAAGCTCCACAGTATTGCATTGAACCAGTGAGGATGTTTCATTGAGCTTGTGATTAAACTCTATCATCATAATTCACTTGCATGCATATAATTCATACATACCCATACATATTGATTAGTTTCTAAAAGTGTATAAGAAGCTCCAATATTGGACCATTCTTCCTTTCGAAACTGATTTATGTGCACGGATTCCATCTATTCTTGTCATGCATACATATCATCCAAAGAAGACTATGCATATGGATTAGAATTAGGAAGTGCTTAAGAAGCTCCTTCAATGGATCATTCTTCCTTCCAAATTTGATTCGTGTGTATGGTTCTCTTTCATTCTTATCAGTCATGTTCATAAATCTAACTTGCACTCCTACATTCCCATTCCCATATTCATTTCAACATCTCTCTCTTCTCCTTACTCAACATTAATTTCACTTTCATGTCCTTAAACCTTCCAACATTCATTAGCTTCATCCACCTTCTGTGTGCCATGACCTGACTCGATCCACCCGGATTGCGATCACCTCCACATCGCGACAGACAGGCCCATGACAGAGACCGTCTATCGTGATAGACACCATCTATCGTGACAGACCAAACCACGATAGGCGAGAGACTCAATCTATCGCGACAGACACCGTCTATCATGATAGACAAGGCCCACGACAGACAACAGGCAGCATCTATCGCGACAGACACTGTCTATCGCAATAGACCAAACCACAACGGACGATAAACCTCGTCTATCGTGACAGACACCGTCTATCATGACAGAGAGGCCCATGATAGACGACAGACATCATCTATCATGACAGACATCCATCTATCGCGATAGACACCCCGTCTATCGCGACAAACACCGTCTATCACATAGTGTCTATCGCGACAGACACCCATCTATCGCGACAAACAGGACCCCACGATAGACCCCTTCTATCGCGACAGACACCGTCTATCGCGACAGACAGCCCCACACGACAACTAGTGTCTATCGCGACAAACGCCGTCTATCACGATAGACAGGCATTTTGGGCTAAAACATAGAGGGGTAATTTTTTTGAAAATTTGGGCTGAAAATTGGGCATATTTGCATATTCAATCACCTATACCATTACTAAGGCCTTGGAAAAATGCATTAAACTACTGAAAGGTCCTGATTGTCTGTTTTAACCCCCTAAACCCTGAACTGTCATAACTTTTTCATACATTTTATAAGAATAATGCGTTGATTTTCAGAGAGGATATTTTGAAGTTGACCCTCTAAGGGGTAGGTACACCAAGGGAGCTCTAGAGAAAATTTTTTGGCAATACAAAAAGGGGGGAACAAGGGTCATTAAAAGTGTCTGTATCAAATTATTTGTCAACTAAAGGTAAAAAATTGTGCTAAGCTTGGAATGTTTACAGGATCATAGAGAGCTTTTGGAGGAATCAAAGCAAGTGCCATTGTGTGCAAACTTGGGAACGCGCTTCTTGGGCAGACAAGCATAGCAAGGAGGAGCGTCTTGAGGATCATAGAGAGCTTTTGGAGGAATCAAAGCAAGTGCCATTGTGTGCAAGCTTGGGAACGCGCTTCCTGGGCAGACAAGCATAGCAAGGAGGAGCGACTTGAGGTTGGAACATCTCTCAACCCCCTCAGTC
This sequence comes from Ceratopteris richardii, assembly GCA_020310875.1. Taxonomy (NCBI): domain Eukaryota; kingdom Viridiplantae; phylum Streptophyta; class Polypodiopsida; order Polypodiales; family Pteridaceae; genus Ceratopteris; species Ceratopteris richardii. Next base: position 89,338,885 of record CM035427.1, on the reverse strand, counting down.
CATTCTTAGCATAGGCTAAGTGCGAGTAGCTATCTTGATTGACTAGGGATATGATAGGAATACTCAAGTTCTAAGAGCCTTTAACTTCTCAAGTCCAAGAATAGGCTAAATTGCAGTCAAGGGATAACTTAAAGGAAAAGAACTTAAACTAAGTGGACATAGAACATCAAGTACGACACACTTAAGTGCTCCCGACGACGCTGTCGTAGAGGGGTGTGAAGGTAGGCTGACATTCATCCAAAAGAATTACGTTGACCTAACCGTGTGACTACATGCATGGTGCTTCTAAGTATGCTTAGGGCTTCGGTTGCTTGTTCAGTGTTTTCAATATTACTGGACTCAGACTTTATGGAATAACTCAGAAGACATCAAAGAAATCAATGGGAAATAATATTGATGTTAAATCTGCTTGAACAAATGAATTGATAAGCTAATGGCTCAAATAAAAAACTCTAATACAAATGTAAGGGTTTAGTAATAGGATAAATGTCTAAACAAATAGGTAATTGACTAAATCAAAATATAAGGTAAATGGATCTTCAATCTGTCACTTCAGTTCACTTCGCCTTACTTCAATTGCTCTTTAATCTTCAATGTTTCTGTAGAAAAAAGACATTAGGGTATTAGTAATATTACAAGAATCATTAAGAAACTTTAAAGACATTAGTCACATACCATTGTACATAAACATGCATAATAATTTGCCTTTAACATAGATATATTCTCACAATCAATCATTCTTATGCATTCAATCATAAGTAAACATTGAACTTCAATCCATATGCATATATACTAACATAAACTCATTCAAACATTTAATGCTCGCATAACTAATTATACATGCATTCCTACTTGTACATACATTTCAACATACATATACTATTATGCTCTCACACATATTAGTTCTCATGAATATGCAAATACTCATTCATGCTAACACTTAGATGCATTTATGCATATGCATACAATAGTTCAATTACATGCCCATGCATAAAATCATATGCTAACACTCACTGTAATGCACACATATGCACATGCTAACACTAGTGCAATTGCATGCCTATGCATATGTGTTAATAACACATACAGATGCATAATATAATCTAACTAAACTTTTGAAGTATGTATCTAATTATACAATACCAATTGCTAATTAAACAATTAAATACCTATTTAAATATCATTAATTAAATAAAAAACTCTCCCTCTCATTCATTTTCGTTCTCTCTCTTTTCTCTCTCCCTATCTCTCTCTCTTTCTTTCTCTCTCTCTCTCTCTCTCTCTCTCTCTCTCTCTCTCTCTCTCTCTCTCTCTCTCTCTCTCTCTCTCTTTCTCTCTCTTTCTCTCTCTCTCTCTGCCGTTCTCCTTCTCTCTCTCTCTCTCTCTCTCTCTCTCTCTCTCTCTCTCTGTGCTGTTCTCCTTCTCTCTCTCTCTATCTCTCTCTCTCTCTGCCGTTCTCCTTCTCTCTCTCTCTCTCTCTCTGTGTTGTTCTCCTTCTCTCTCTCTCTCTCTACCGTTCTCCTTCTCTCTCTCTCTCTCTCTCTCTCTCTCTCTCTCTCTCTCTCTCTCTCTCTCTCTCTCTCTCTCTCTCTCTCTCTCTCTCTCTCTCTCTCTCTCTCTCTCTCTTCAGCGGTGCTGTCGTGCAGACTGTAGAGGGAGAGAGATTCTCTTCGCCCCGACCAATCCTGCACATCGTCCTTGATGGGCCAACCTGCAAATCATAGAAAGCAATATCAAATTCTTTTGAAAATTATTCATGATTAGTACATCTTCAAATAGCAAAGAAAACTTATAAAATTATGTAAGCTTGAATTTGAACCTTTTCGTTCAATGCATGAATTGGAAACAGGTTTTAGAAGGAAAATATAGAAGTCATTCGAATAGTGTTCGTACTAACTCTTCTATTAACTCTGTTCATAAGTAAAGCATATGTTATATAAGCCTTCTATACTCATCTCCTAGCCACTTGCCATTAAGATACAAAAAACTAATTCCCCTCTAGCATACATCCGCCTTATATAGCCCGCTTTTCAATTCAGAAGTGATTTCAAGACCACAACTGATTCATTGAAATCATTTAATTTTTCTTTCATCTCTTTTTTCATCATAATTTTTCTTTTTGTCATTTTTCCTCTTTTCATATGCAGCAACCATTAATGTACTGCTTTCAATTTTTCTTCGCAACTTTTTTGATGAAGGGGAAAGGCTTAACCCCTAATCAGATCAAAGGATCTAGAGGTGAGCTAAAGTAGGAACTAGGATCTCTTTAGCTAAATGGGTCAGATTTAAGGAAGCTTACCTATATAAAACAAGCCTACTTCTACTAGGAGTTGCAAGTTAAGGGTTCCTTCAACTATTCATATGACAACCATAGGACTCTAATCCCTATCTTCTCTTCAAGCACATCCCTACTTGAGTGTTAATTCTACTTTTCATAATTTTAAGAGGTTTCTTAACCTATCTGAAGAATGTACAATTCTAATTATGATAATGCATGAACTTTCATAATAAATTAAAACATAAATCAGGTTTAGAACTTTTTCACCTGATCTATATTGACTCCATCTTTAGATCTCTTTAAGTTCATCAAAACTTTTGGCAGAAAATCTTCAATTGCTTTGATCAATTCATCTTCAGAACCCGTGAGCACTCAAAAAGTAGAAGCTACAAAACAAGTAATCTTCATTATCATTTATCTTGCAAATATAAATTCATATATTCTATCAGATTCATCTTCATCATGTCACAAATTTCATCATAAAAAATTCATAGTGGTTATAATTGTCATAAATAATGCATTCTTAATTTTTAAAATAGATTTTTCAACCTATGTAAAAAAATTTATAATTTTCACATTAGGTTTTTCAACCTTTGTAACAAAGTTCATAAATTTTGGGAAACATCATAATGTTCATAGTATAATATAACCATCATATTTGTTGTAAACAAAATCATTTTGATCAAAATATTCATCATTTCATTATAATAATATTCTTCATAATTGTTCATCATAATAGATTTCTTTCTAGTTGTGAAAGAAAGAAAATCATAAGTTCATCAAAGCACAATGTAAAACTTCATCATAAGCTAGCTTTTCCAAGCATAAAACTTCATAAAACAAAATAATTTAGGTATATATTTCTCAACTTTAGGAAAACAGGCATATATACAGCAAGCAATAACAAAAATTGAAAAGTTTTATCTTCAATAAACAATTCCATCACAATAAAACTACTCTCTTAAATTCTTCTCCTTTTTCTTAACTTTAAATGAGTTTTTTATATTACTTTTAATCTTGCATATGGCTTCTTGTACCCATTTTTCCATATTCTTGTCATGTTCTAATTGAATTTGAAGATTTTCATTTTTAGATGTTTGTACTATTCTTTCATCATTTTTATTTTTGTCATATTTATTGTCATTTTCTATGACTTTAGGTTTTGTTTTAACCTCATGTATGTCTTTATCAATTGATTGTTCATTTTCATCATCTTTTATCCTAACATCTTCTTCTTTCCTAATCTTTTTCAATGTATCTTGATCCTTAAATGTAGTTTGAATATCAATGTTACTCATAGATTTAGGTTTAAGAAGGTTTTGATCATTTTCCAAGCATTCACTTTTAATCACAATCTTGGTGTTCATAGAATGTAATTGACATACATTACTTTTCTCATTATGACTCTTAGGTTTCCATTGTTTTTGAAGTTTGGTTTTAGGACTCAATTTTGTTTGATCAAAATAGTCTATCATCCCTCCTCTACCTAAGTTTAATCTCAAAGGTAATTGTGTTTGATAATCACATATTTTCTGTTCACTTTCTAGTACCAATTATTGGTTACATGCTTTCTCATAGGCCATACAACTTCCATAAGTATGACCTAGTTGGTCACACCAGAAGCATCTTACAGTTCTCTTTGGTCTAGGAACGACTCTTCTATGATCGGGTAAAGGTTTTTGGTCAATAGAATATATAGATCTACTTTGAACTTGTACATGATATTTATCATTGTATTCACATATATTACTTTCATGTATTTGATTGTTTAACCTTTCAATGTTCTCTTTTAAACTTGCAATGTCATGACCAATAGTTTTGAATGCTGAAATTTCTTTTGCATGATTTGCTAATGTTTCCATATTTTCATTTAAATTCGATAGTTCATAATGAAGAATTCCTTCTAAATTCCTAAACTCATGATCAAATTGAGTATCTATTGACTTAAGTGTTGCATTAAAATCAGATACTACTATAGTTAAGATTGAAAGAAACGAGTTTAAGGACTCAAACTTAGAATTCAGCTTTAAATCTATAGAGGAAACTAATCGTGATTCCATATCATGCAGAAGGTTCTCTACATTAGATTTCATTTTCGTTTAACTATGTGCAAACCAGGAAATATAAATACCTGGAATTTGGTTTCGGTCGAGTATACCTGAGTCTAGAATAGCTTGGACTGTATGTGTCCCTTGCTTTTCTATCATCATGTTCTTGAACATCTCCTCCATCTTACGTTCTTGATAATGCTTCGAATGAAGAAGAAGTTCCCTAATAGCTGGATCTAATTGCTCTCTAAACTGCCTAAATCTATTGCTAGTTGATAAAGCCAGGGATGGCTTTACCCTAGTCCTAGGCTTTACTAAAAATAATTTTGATTTCAAAAACCTAAATTTATCTCTTATATTCAAAAAACCTAATAAAGTAGTTTTTATAAATTTTCTTGATTTAAGTCCTTTAGTTTAATATTAATTTTCTTTAAAAAATAATTTCTTTGAAAAAAAATAAAAGCATTAACTATGAATCAAAAGTAACCTAAATTTAATCTATTTTTATGCTAAAAGCTTTCTTCTTTATGCAATGAAAATAAAGCAAACAATCTTTCTTTTTCAAAACTTAAATTCTTTTCTTTTTGATGATGCAAAAATAATGGCTTTTCCTAAAATGCAAATATTTAAATGCTTTAAGTAAAAATTATATTTTCTAAATACAAAAGAAAGATTCAAATACTCTTTTAATGCTAATATGAAAGTGCTTAGATCCTAGTGTAGATGAAAACAACTTTTCTTTTTAAGTGATGTGTGTAAACTAAAAAATAAAGAACTTAAAACACCTTACTTGATGATATCGTTGCTGAAGAGGTTCGAAAGTAAATGTTAAAACAATCTTAAACACAAAAGTAAAATGACTATGACTATGTCTTGATTCTCTTGAATGTTGATGAGGGGGGGTTTGAAGCGACGAAACTCCACCAGTTGGAAATCCTTCTTCTCGTGGAGGTGCTCACCAAGGGAGAAAAAAAAAATAGCAAACTCTTCGTTTTGTCACAACTTCAATCTTCAAGTTTCCTACAGAAAAAAAAGAAGATAAATTAGAAATTTAAATTAAAACTAAACATACAACGTAAGTCCTATGCACACGATCGTCACGCTTCACGTCGGGTTCACCAAAGTTGTCGTAGAGGGGGTGTGAAGGTAGGCTGACGTTCATCCAAAAGAATCACGTTGACCTAACCGTGTGACTGCACGTAGGGTGCTTTTAAGTATGCTTAGGGCCTTCGGTTGCTTTTTCAATGTTTTCAATATTACTGTACTCAAACTTTATGGAATAACTCAGAAGACATCAAAGAAATCAATGGGAAATAATATTGATGTTAAATTTGCTTGAACAAATGAATTGATAAGCTAATGGCTCAAATCAATAACTCTAATACAAATGTAAGGGTTTAGTAATAGGATAAATGTCTAAACAAATAGGTAATTGACTAAATCAAAATATAAGGTAAATGGATCTTCAATCTGTCACTTTACTTCACTTCAATTTACTTCAATTTCTCTTTAATCTTCAATGTTTCTGAAAAAAAAACATTAGGGTATTAGTAATATTACAAGAATCATTAAGAAACTTTAAAGACATTAGTCACATACAATTGTACATACACATGCATAATAATTTGCCTTTAACATAGATATATTCTCACAATCAATCATTCTTATGCATTCAATCATAAGTAAACATTGAACTTCAATCCATATGCATATATACTAATATAAACTCATTCAAACATTTAATGCTCGCATAACTAATTATACATGCATTCCTACTTGTACATACATTTCAACATACATATACTATTATGCTCTCACACATATTAGTTCTCATGAATATGCAAATACTCGTTCATGCTAACACTTAGATGCATTTATGCATATGCATACAATAGTTCAATCACATGCCCATGCTAATCCTATGCTAACACTCACTGTAATGCACACATATGCACATGCTAACACTAGTGCAATTACATGCCTATGCATATGTGTTAATAACACATACAGATGCATAATATAATGGCGCTGCCGTGCGCAGTCCGTGGAGGGGAATGAGTAAAACAACAAAAAATAAATCAAAATTAAAATCCCTCTCTCTCTATCGCACGCCGCCACAAGCCTCTCTATCTCTATCTATTGTACACGTGCTAGAGCGCCCCCAGAAGCCCACGATCTCTCTCTGTGCACGCACTGAAGAGCTACCTATAAAGTTGGGATTGATTTATTCACTGGGCACTCTCTCTATTCTCTATAATTATCTCTAATAGCCCCTCTCTCTCCATCTCTGGTGGCTACGCGCGATGTCCAAATCACCATCAGCAGCCACTACCTCTCTCTATCATCGTCACATGCTACCAAAATGCTTCCAAAATCTCTTGTTTCTCGCACTCTCTCGCTCTCATATGCATTCTAGAAGAAAAGCTATTCCTGCTTTAACTATGCATACGTGGAGCAGAAATCAGCAGGTAGGCATATTTCTCTATAGAGGAGGGAAAGGAAAAAAACAAACAATCACTCACGAATCATAAGATTCGGAAAAAAAATGAAAAGATGCAATCACTTCTCCATGCTGAGGAAGAAAGAGAAAGGATAAGGAAACTACCTGAAAAAAACATTAGGGAAGAACTAGCACAACATACCCATATATATACACTCAGGGACATGTGTATACCATTCCTTTTGGATTTTCCTTTATTTAACCTCCACACTTTCACTTTCTTACTTTCACCACACTTTTAAGTGACTTTAAACACACAACTCACTTACTCCATTCACTTCCCACATACTTTTTGTACTTTAAATGCATAATTTATTTCTACCACTCTTTAACTTGCATACATAAATACCACACTTTTAACTACTTACTTTATCTACTTTAGTTACACACTTAATTCACACCACACTTTAAACATCATTCACATATACCACTCATTAATTATCCACTTCATTTTCATTTTTAATTCAATTACCTTAATTATTCATAATTAAATATTTCATTTAATTTAAGCTTAGGTTAAGAATTTAATTAAGTAGATCCTTAATATTTAAACTCACACACACTATTAAGGTCACTAATTAAATCATATTTTAATTTTATAAGTTAACCAATCTTAAATTATAGATTAATTTCATTAAATATTAATTGTTTTAACCCTTTAAACTAAGGCTAATCTTCATTCCCACTCATCTTGCACACTAAAACCCCTTAAAACCCTAACAATAACCCATTAGAGTCCTTTTTAGACCCTTTTGTTTAACCCAACTAACATAAAATCATATGAAAGTTGTCGTAGAGGGGTGTGAAGGTAGGCTGACGTTCATCCAAAAGAATCACGTTGACCTAACCGTGTGACTGCACGCAGAGTGCTTTTAAGTATGCTTAGGGCCTTCGGTTGCTTTTTCAATGTTTTCAATATTACTGTACTCAGACTTTATGGAATAACTCAGAAGACATCAAAGAAATCAATGGTAAATAATATTGATGTTAAATCTGCTTGAACAAATGAATTGATAAGCTAATGGCTCAAATCAATAACTCTAATACAAATGTAAGGGTTTAGTAATAGGATAAATGTCTGAACAAATAGGTAATTGACTAAATCAAAATATAAGGTAAATGGATCTTCAATCTGTCACTTCACTTCACTTCGCTTTACTTCAATTGCTCTTTAATCTTCAATGTTTCTGAAAAAAAACATTAGGGTATTAGTAATATTACAAGAATCATTAAGAAACTTTAAAGACATTAGTCACATACCATTGTACATACACATGCATAATAATTTGCCTTTAACATAGATATATTCTCACAATCAATCATTCTTATGCATTCAATCATAAGTAAACATTGAACTTCAATCCATATGCATATATACTAACATAAACTCATTCAAACATTTAATGCTCGCATAACTAATTATACATGCATTCCTACTTGTACATACATTTCAACATACATATACTATTATTCTCTCACACATATTAGTTCTCATGAATATGCAAATACTCATTCATGCTAACACTTAGATGCATTTATGCATATGCATACAATAGTTCAATTACATGCCCATGCATAAAATCATATGCTAACACTCACTGTAATGCACACATATGCACATGCTAACACTAGTGCAATTACATGCCTATGCATATGTGTTAATAACACATACAGATGCATAATATAATCTAACTAAACTTTTAATGTATGTATCTAATTATACAATACCAATTGCTAATTAAACAATTAAATAACTATTTAAATATCATTAATTAAATAAAAAACTCTCCCTCTAATTCATTTTCGTTCTCTCTCTCTCTCTCTGTTTCTCTCTCTGTCTCTCTCATCCGTTCTCCTTCTCTCTCTCCCTCTCTCTCTCTCTCTCTTTGCCGTTCTCCTTCTCTCTCTCTCTCTCTCTCTCTCTCTCTCTCTCTCTCTCTCTCTCTCTCTCTCTCTCTCTCTCTCTCTTTCTCTCTCTCTCTCTCTCTCTCTCTCTCTCTCTCTCTCTCTCTCTCTCTCTCTCTCTCTCTCTCTCTCTCTCTCTCTCTCTCTCTCTCTACGGTGCTGGCGCGCGCAGTCCGTGGAGGGGAATGATTAAAACAACAAAAAATAAATCAAAATTAAAATCCCTCTCTCTCTATCGCACGCCGCCACAAGCCTCTCTATCTCTATCTATTGTACACGTGCTACAGCGCCGCCAGGAGCCCACGATCTCTCTCTGTGTGCGCGTTGAAGAGCTACCTATAAAGGTGGGACTGATTAATTCACTAAGCACTCTCTCTATTCTCTATAATTATCTCTAACAGCCCCTCTCTCTCCATCTCTGGCGGCTACGCGTGATGTCCAAATCACCATCAGCAGCCACTACGTCTCTCTATCATTGTCACATGCTGCCAAAATGCCGACAAAATCTCTTGTTTCTCGCACTCTCCCGCTCTGAAATTCATGCTAGAAGAAAAGCTATTCCTGCTTTAACTATGCATACGTGGAGCAAAAATCAGCAGGTAGGCATATTTCTCTACAGAGGAGGGAAAGGAAAAAAACAAACAATCACTCACGAATCATAAGATTTGGAAAAAAAATGAAAAGACGCAATCACTTCTCCATGCTGAGGAAGAAGAGAAAAGATAAGGAAACTACTTGAAAAAAAACATTAGGGAAGAACTAGCACAGCATACCCATATATATACACTCAGGGACATGTGTATACCATTCCTTTTGGATTTTCCTTTATTTAACCTCCACACTTTAACTTTCTTACTTTCACCACACTTTTAAGTGACTTTAAACACACAACTCACTTTCTCCATTCACTTCCCACATACTTTTTGTACTCTAAATGCATAATTTATTTCTACCACTCTTTTAACTTGCATACATAAATACCACACTTTTAACTACTTACTTTATCTACTTTAGTTACACACTTAATTCACACCACACTTTAAACATCATTCACATATACCACTCATTAATTATCCACTTCATTTTCATTTTTAATTCAATTACCTTAATTATTCATAATTAAATATTTCATTTAATTTAAGCTTAGGTTAAGAATTAAACTAAGTAGATCCTTAATATTTAAACTCACACACACTATTAAGGTCACTAATTAAATCATATTTTAATTTTATAAGTTAACCAATGTTAAATTATAGATTAATTTCATTAAATATTAATTGTTTCAACCCTTTAAACTAAGGCTAATCTTCATTCCCACTCATCTTGCACACTAAAACCCCTTAAAACCCTAACAATAACCCATTAGAGTCCTTTTTAGACCCTTTTGTTTAACCCAACTAACATAAAATCATATGAAAGTTATCGTAGAGGGGTGTGAAGGTAGGCTGACGTTCATCCAAAAGAATCACGTTGACCTCACCGTGTGACTGCACGCAGGGTGCTTTTAAGTATGCTTAGGGCCTTCGGTTGCTTTTTCAATGTTTTCAATATTACTGTACTCAGACTTTATGGAATAACTCAGAAGACATCAAAGAAATCAATGGGAAATAATATTGATGTTAAATCTGCTTGAACAAATAAATTGATAAGCTAATGGCTCAAATCAATAACTCTAATACAAATGTAAGGGTTTAGTAATAGGATAAATGTCTAAACAAATAGGTAATTGACTAAATCAAAATATAAGGTAAATGGATCTTCAATCTGTCACTTCACTTCACTTCGCTTTACTTCAATTGCTCTTTAATCTTCAATGTTTCTGAAAAAAAACATTAGGGTATTAGTAATATTACAAGAATCATTAAGAAACTTTAAAGACATTAGTCACATACCATTGTACATACACATGCATAATAATTTGCCTTTAACATAGATATATTCTCACAATCAATCATTCTTATGTATTCAATCATAAGTAAACATTGAACTTCAATCCATATGCATATATACTAACATAAACTCATTCAAACATTTAATGCTCGCATAACTAATTATACATGCATTCCTACTTGTACATACATTTCAACATACATATACTATTATGCTCTCACACATATTAGTTCTCATGAATATGCAAATACTCATTCATGCTAACACTTAGATGCATTTATGCATATGTATACAATAGTTCAATTACATGCCCATGCATAAAATCATATGCTAACACTCACTGTAATGCACACATATGCACATGCTAACACTAGTGCAATTACATGCCTATGCATATGTGTTAATAACACATACAGATGCATAATATAATCTAACTAAACTTTTGAAGTATGTATCTAATTATACAATACCAATTGCTAATTAAACAATTAAATAACTATTTAAATATCATTAATTAAATGAAAAACTCTCCCTCTCATTCATTTTCGTTCTCTCTCTTTTCTCTCTCCCTATCTCTCTCTCTCTCTCTCTTTCTTTCTCTCTCTCTCTCTCTCTCTCTCTCTCTCTCTCTCTCTCTCTCTCTCTCTTTCTCTCTCTCTCTGCCGTTCTCCTTCTCTCTCTCTCTCTCTCTCTCTCTCTCTCTCTCTCTCTCTCTCTCTCTCTCTCTCTCTTCAGCGATGTTGTCGTGCAGATTGTAGAGGGAGAGAGATTCTTCTCTCCCTCTCTCTCTCTCTCTCTCTCTCTCTCTCTCTCTCTCTCTCTCTCTCTCTCTCTCTCTCTCTCTCTCTCTCTCTCTCTCTCTCTCTCTCTCTCTGTGGCGCTGCTGCGTGAAGTCCGTGGAGGGGAATGAGTAAAACAACAAAAAATAAATCAAAATTAAAATCCCTCTCTCTCTATCGCACGCCGCCACAAGCCTCTCTATCTCTATCTATTGTACACGTGCTAGAGCGCCACCAAGAGCCCACGATCTCTCTCTGTGCGCGCGTTGAAGAGCTACCTATAAAGCTGGGACTGATTAATTCACTGAGCACTCTCTCTATTCTCTATAATTATCTCTAACAGCCCCTCTCTCTCCATCTTTGGCGGCTACGCGCGATGTCCAAATCACCATCAGCAGCCACTACCTCTCTCTATCATCGTCACATGCTTCCAAAATGCCGCCAAAATCTCTTGTTTCTCGCACTCTCCCGCTCTGAAATTCGTGCTAGAAGAAAAGCTATTCCTGCTTTAACTATGCATACGTGGAGCAGAAATCAGCAGGTAGGCATATTTCTCTACAGATGAGGGAAAGGAAAAAAACAAACAATCACTCACGAATCATAAGATTCGGAAAAAAAATGAAAAGACGCAATCACTTCTCCATGCTGAGGAAGAAAGGATAAGGAAACTACCTGAAAAAAAACATTAGGGAAGAACTAGCACAGCATACCCATATATATACACTCAGGGACATGTGTATACCATTCCTTTTGGATTTTCCTTTATTTAACCTCCACACTTTAACTTTCTTACTTTCACCACACTTTTAAGTGATTTTAAACACACAACTCACTTACTCCATTCACTTCCCACATACTTTTTGTACTTTAAATGCATAATTTATTTCTACCACTCTTTCAACTTGCATACATAAATACCACACTTTTAACTACTTACTTTATCTACTTTAGTTACACACTTAATTCACACCACACTTTAAACATCATTCACATATGCCACTCATTAATTATCCACTTCATTTTCATTTTTAATTCAATTACCTTAATTATTCATAATTAAATAATTCATTTAATTGAAGCTTAGGTTAAGAATTTAATTAAGTAGAACCTTAATATTTAAACTCACACTCACTATTAAGGTCACTAATTAAATCATATTTTAATTTTATAAGTTAACCAATGTTCAATTATAGATTAATTTCATTAAATATTAACTGTTTCAACCCTTTAAACTAAGGCTAATCTTCATTCCCACTCATCTTGCACACTAAAACCCCTTAAAACCCTAACAATAACCCATTAGAGTCCTTTTTAGACCCTTTTGTTTAACCCAACTAACATAAAATCATATGAACTTATGAAATCCTAGGGTTATATACCCATGTTTCTTGCATGTATAAATATAAAACACTCATTAAATGTGAAATTAGGGGAAACCCTAATATGAACATATGTTCTTCGTCATTTCTTGTACTTGTAAACACTTCAAAACTAGTTACATCAATCCAAAACAACTGATCAACAGTGATATAAAAGGTTTGAGTTCAACAATAAAGTTGTTTTCATTTTCTCTGGTCATCAACGGAAAGGTTGAAAACTTTCCAACAACGCTAAATTAAATCCAAGAACACACATATAAAGGAACTCAAAAGGAACAAGTGATTGGTATCAAATAATCAACAACGTGGTTGTACAAGCTAGTGTCAACCATACAACCAGATCTTGGGCCCAACAATTGAGCGATTACCCCTACGCTCTAGACTCAGAAACTAGTGACCCGGAGATGTCTTACAACATGGAGAGACCTGTAGGTAGCTCAGGAGTGGCATACCTAGAAAGAGCTGAGGGTCCCTACAAAACTCAATTGGAATACATCAAGACCATACGCTTAGGTGCACGCATCTATGAGGATGGCCTGAGAAGATCTGTTGTCCTAATTAAAAACCCGGATTAGCCCATTGGAATAGAACACCGTGTAGTCAAGTTCGAAAATGGTTCCTACATAGATAAAGAAGGAACAATGTATGTGGTCACCAACCAACCTGAAAGGACGGATGAGTTTGGCAACATAATCTTTGAACCTGAATTAGGTGACATAGAGCAAGGGAACTTAGGAAAGGAGCCAAAAACCCCTCGACGCAAGTCGGTTCTAACGAGAATAATCACTCTAGAGTGGGTTCCCCAAGATAATAGGAGCATAGGTTTGCTCTTGAAGCAAGAGACAGATGAGGCTTTTTGGAGGTATAAGCCTGAGAAGCCTAACGAAGTAGGAGCTCTTACCATCTATGAATTCAAAGATCCTGATAGTCCAGGCAAAGTAACCTACTTAGATGATGCTTCAGAGAGTGTCTTTGTGGTCTCAGAACATGGAAGACACGCATACACTTGGAAGGGTGAATTTTTTTCCCCAACCTCGATCCATTGTGTCTTATGGTCACCAAGGAGCTGGAACATCTCACGCTCATGGAACTAAGAGAGAGATGAGTGAAGATAGACCTGAGGTGAGCTTTGCTAATCCACATGGAAGAGAAAGAACGAGGACAGAGACTGATAGAATGGACAGAGAGAGACATAGGGACCCGAAGAATCCAAGAAATACGGAATAATTCCCTCTACCCAGGCCTAGCAAACATGCTAGAACCTTAAGGCCTACACAATTGGTTAAATCCATGAAGAATTGCTTCGATTGCACAGGAGACCCATATGACCATGTGGTAGAGTTTAGGCAAGTTTTGAGAGTTGAACAAGTGGAAGACTTGTTCACTCAATACAATGTTTTTGGCCTAACACTCAAGAATACTGCATTGACTTGGTTTCAACCACTTCACCAAGATCAGTACAGAAGTATAGACCAACTTCTTGAAGCATTCATAACTGAGTTTTCCAAAAGTGGCATTAGGCATAACACGTCCTCCCTGATATACAACTTCAAGCAAACACCTCAAGAGACAGTGAGGCTCGCAGGAAGAAGGTTTAGGCAATACCTAGAGAGATGTCCTGCTCCAGAGTTACCCACTCCAACCAAACAGCCCCAGGAAAAAGATGCTACACATGTGGAGGAGACCATATGGCTAATGTGTGCCCTATCATGGCTCAACCCCAAGTGAATCCTAACAACCAATACTGCACCATAGAAAGGAGATACACCAACCACAATGCACAAGACTGCCCATATAACAAATAAGCCGTTAGACAAAATTATCCTCAGACTTACCCACAACAAGGAAGATACCAGAATCAATACCCACAACAACAGTATGGTAGGCCCTAGCAACCCTATCAACCACCCTATGCAGGGCAACAAAGACCTCAACCAGTCCTTGTGCAACAACCCCCTCCTCCAGCCAATGTAATCCCAGTGAAGTATGCAGTTGTAGAAGAAAATCTAAATAGAGCTTTAGTGCTAGTGACACCCTCGCTTTCAGAAAGTGACCCAAGTGATCATAGTTTTGGCTACACCCATATTGAGAGCCCACATGCAGTCATCAGAGCATAATGAGTCATATTATTATGAAGAACCGAGTGAATCTAGTCGGGAGCCAGAATACGCAAATGTCATGTATGCAAACCCCAACTCGAGACCTCAACCTAGGCCCATAAGACCTCCATTTCCTAGAGGGCCATGCTACCGATGTCAGGGAGATCACCTCATTTGTGATTACCCTCTACCGACACCTACACAAACTCAATCTGTGACAATTCAAGGCTTTTGCCCAGATTGTGGAAAGGAGCACTTGTTAAGAGAGTGTCCCAAGAACCCCATTAACATGCCAAAAATTGCTCCTATCAACGTGATTAGTTTAGTGGTAGACTCCATAGGAAGTGTGACTTCCACAACCCGAGTGCAAGTCATCACTAGAGCTCAGGCACTCAAGCAAAACCAAGACTTAAGCCAAGAAAAGAATGCAGAGGTTAGTGAGACTGAGACCCAAAATAAGAAGAGAAAAAGAGCTTGGAGAGATAGCCGTGAACATATGAAAAGGCAATGGGCAAAAAAGATGAGCGAACTTGAGGAAAGTCTACGAGAGACCAAGGCCAAAATCATAGAAATTACATCTTAAACACACTCTCACACATCACCCCTACTGCCATCCCCATCACCTTCCATTCCTCAACCTTCTAATTCACCACACGCAACCCACCCACCACCCACAGTAGGATCAATCTTGGCAGATCCCACTCCCGAGGACATAGATATGATGCTTAGAGCATATCAGGCCAAGATCCAAGAAGGGCCAAATGTAACGGATCATGAAAGATGTTACCCTAGAGCTGACCTAGAGCTTGAACGAACCAAGTTGTGTGCGAAGATGGTGGAATTGGCTCAAGCCATGTTTGAGGCCAGTCGCCTCTTCAATTACTCTAGCTCCACTAGAACACCATTGCATTTTGATGGTCTATTGGATAGATTGGAGACGATAATTGCCAAGCCTAGAAAAGGAGCAAACTCCCAGGCTAAGGATAAGGCAAGTGATAGAATAAGCATTCCTCCCAAGGAAGCTTATGTAAGCCGCCAGATTGGCAATTGTAAAATTTGACTTTTAATGAACCGAAAGGTCGTTGCGTAGATGTCGCAACCTTGATTGAAGTTGTAACCTTTTATATAAAGCAATGAAAAAGACACTTTCGGTGACGATCGGTTGGATCACCAGACTGTCTGTCTGGTTGATTGATCTGTAACGTTGTTGTAGTGTGCGTTTGAGTAAATTCTAAGTATTCTGTTCTCATCTCTGTCTTGTTTGTTTATCAGTACTTGTTCGGTAAAGATGTGTTGTGATCACGGTTTCGCCAAGTTTGTTACTGTGTGTTACGGTCATCTTTATATTGTGCGTTGGTCACTGTGAGTTTGTGTACGGTAATGTTTACCTTATGCATCGATTACTGAAAGAGTCTTAATCTGTGTATGAGTCGGTACTCTGTGAGTGAACTGTCATGTGAGTAAGTCTGGCAAGGAAGAGCCAGAGTTTTCTGTTAGTAAGTTGTATTAGCGGAGTTGTTGGACGAACTGTCTTGTGAGCGAGTTGAGTGATTTGGGAAAATCAGTATAAGGGCCTCTGTTTAACAGACCCCTTCCACTCCCAAGAACTTGAATAGGTGTTTAAACGCATCTCTGATGGCAAGACCCGCGTTTAACACTAGCGCCATCTGTGGGAAAGTGGCACCAAAGTGTTGCAATATAGTTGTGGCAAAGTGGCACCAGAGCATTGTAAATTGATTTTGAGAAAGTGGTCATAGATTGTAAATCGACGAGTAGTACACAAAGTATTGCAAATGTGATATATGCCGGTTACTCGTTCCGGTGAAACGTACCCGAAGTATAGAAGAAACGAACAGTATTGGGCGATACCTAATTTGCTAAGGACGCCCCTAGGAGCTAGAAGCGCAGATAAGTTTAACCCAGTTGTCAAGGAAGCAAAGAACGATAGTAGTGATTCCGGTAACATTCCGGTGGAACATAATGTAGTTTTGGTAGATTTTGGTGCAATTCCGGCACAGTTTGTCGAAGATATAGTAACTCCAGAGTCTACTAGGCCGCAGTATGCAGTTAACTTAACACCTTCTGGACAAGATTCGAGTTTGTCTGAGGATAGAAGCGTGTTGGCCAAAGAAATAAGTGAAGGTGAAAAAGTACCTTGTTTTGGTGAAATTTTGATAAATTTCGATGATATTTTGGTCCCAGTTACAGAGAGTTCATAGTTTTTCGGTGACGGTTTACCATTTCCTGGTGAATCTTCATTCCGGTCACCACTATTCAGAGTAAGCTTCCCTACATTGGATATCAAGGAGGAAGGTAGCTTATTTGAAGCTGAAATCCGAAAGAGATTGAATGATATTATCAAACCGGAAAGTGCACAGGCTAACGATACAGATTCCAACGGTCAAGAAATTCAACCTCGGAACTCAAGAGATAGTAACAATACAACAACAAGCACCATGATTGGACAACAACAACAACAACAACAACAACAACAACAACAACAACAACAACAACAACAACATCTACTTCCACCTCGTCCGGTTTCGACAGGAGTTACCTACACAAAATTCGTTGGATTTCCAGGTGATGATCCTGATGCTCATGTACAAACTTTTGAAATTAGTTATGCAGTACTTAATCATCCACCCGATCCAGCGTACAAGGCCATAGTATTCTAGTCAACACTAGTTAATGAAGCCGCCAGGTGGCTTACCGAATATGATATCAACCATTTCCGTACCTACGAAGCAGTAAGAGATGCGTTTCTACAGAGATTTCGGTTAAAGAAGAATCCCGCCGAAATTTTTGATTACCTGCAAAACAATAGTCAGAAGCTGAATCAAACAGTGTAGGAATATGCCACCCTATTCAGAACTCATTTGAGACAACTACCGCCAGCCCATGCAAACCTGTCGGATGATGTCATCACGTAGTGGTTTATTAATGGTTTGACTTTGCAGCTCCGACAGATTATGATCATTCGTTGTGTGGGAGCTATGACACTAGATGCGGTTATTGCAATGGCCCTGTAGCTCGAGAATAAGGTTGGAGGTTTTACCGAAGATTTGGAATGGTTAAAATCTATTAAAAATGTTGCAGAAGATCCAGCTAGACAAATGTACTGCACCACATGCAAGAATTCAGGGCATACCAGTATCACTTGTGCACTTAATCAGATGTATTGCGCTATCTGCAATACAATTGGACATTCCACCAAAAATTGTGCCTATAACGCCAAAGTGCAGGGAACAGCAACAGTAAATGCAATTATACAAGAACCAAGACACCTTGCCACCCACTATGTACCACCTCAGAGGAGAAATAATCAGCAGCAAGGATACAGAAATTATAGAGGACAGACGAATACCAACTATAATGGAAATCGCTGGCAGACAAGAACATCACAAGAAGGTAATGCCTTGCCACCACCTCGTTGTCATTTTTGCGGTGAGTTTGGTCACATCAGAAGATTCTGTAAAGATGCTGCCGAATATTGTTGGTGCATATCAAGCCTCAACACTTGATTTAGACCCTTGAAGGATGATCTTACATAAAGCTTGGAACATGGAGTTTCAACTTGGATTGAAGAAAGAACCATAGGAATTAAAGTCTATGAGTTTTTAACTCTTCACTCATTGTAAAAGTCAATAATGACTTGGCATGATTTATGTAATCAAACCGACTTGTAAAAGTCGTGGAAATTGATTGAAGAGGTGGAGAGAATATCTCCCCATATGTAGAGGAGGTGAATGATTGAAGGAATCTTTCAATCAATAACCTTTTAGGTACATGATTATAGGAAAATGGCAACCAATCATCTATCAACCTTTTATAAAACAAAGGAAAAAACTCGCGGGTCACAAGTCTTCAGTCCACCACCTTTTTGACACAACTCCAGAGGCAGAAATCTCTTGTAACTCTATGTGTGTTTGAGCTAAGTCATAGCCAACACCTTATCATCTCAATTAGCCTTGCTTATCAAGCTAATGAGATTGTAAAATCATTCATATCAATAGAACATATACATTTTGTATCTCTGGTTTTTCTCTGTATCATCTTCTCCAAGTCAGTCAACTTCAGAAAGGCATATCTCAAGATTTACTGAACCACATTCAATGATTCAAAGCTTGTTGGAATCAGCTCAAGGTCTTCTACAACACTACAAAGTTTGAAGAACTTTCATTCAGCCAATTGTGAGAAAAGTCGATCGAAGCAGTCACTGGTATTTCTGTGTGTAGCTCCTAAAAAGTCGGGATCATCTCTTGTTTTGCTAAAGATAATTCTCAAAGCATAGTTTGTCAATTGAAGTGATTTAACTTGCAATCAATAGCTTGTTAAGTTAATTTAATTCCCTCAAAAGGAATTTGCCCAATTGTAAGTGTGCTGGACACACTGAGCATTAGACTGAGCAGGTGTCAAGACAAATTTAGCAAGTTTTTCTCAGAGTTTTGAAGTTTCAACCATCTGTTTTGATTTGATCATTGCACAAAGAGTTTGCAAAGTACATATGTGATTTCTTTGCATCATTTGGGACCTAAGCAAGTCTACAATACATATCTGAAGCAAAGGGTGGCTGGAGTCAAGCAGGTTTAGCAGCTCCAACTCCATCTTCTGAGTGTCTCCTACCATCACCTCTCACAGTGGTATCAGAGCAAAACAAATAAGGTAATCATGGGTGATGGTTTCCCTTCTTTTATTGACAAATTGGACAGGAATAATTACCAAGCATGGTCTCTGAGAATGAAGACCTATCTACAAGGAAGAAGTCTGTTTGGATTCATATCAGGAGATGAAGAGCTACCTACATTCAAAGCTAGAGGTCTACCCACCAAGGATGAGCAAGAGAGACTCAATCAATGGTGTGCAAAAGATGCCTTGGCAAGGTCATACCTTCTAAACTCTATCTCTGATTTCCTTTTACCACATATAAGGAATTGTAAGACTTCCCAAGAGACTTGGGAAACCTTGTCCAATTATTTCTCTTCCAACACAAGGGCTAGGAAGAATCAACTCTGGATAGAGTTTACAACCATGAGGAAGCAGCCCAAGCAATCAGTCTCAGAGTATGTGACAAAGATCAAAGATGTGGCAGACCAACTAGCAAGCATTGGAGAAGAAATTGAAGAGGAGCAAATAGTCAGGCAAGTGACAAATGGACTCAAGGCAGATGACAAGTGGGAGAGTTTCACCACTGCAATGGACTTATACATGGATATGCATACCCCTGATCTTACAACTCTTATGGGCCAACTCTTCACACATGAAGCCAAGTTTACAAAATCAGGAGAATCAAAAGGTAACAATTCCTCTGCTCTTTATACTGATAAGAAGTCCAAGGATAAGGGTAAAGGTAAAAAGCTTGATGAAGAAGGATCCACCTCTCAAGCAAACTTTGCAGGGAGAGGTAGATCTTCAAGAGGAAGAGGCAGAGGAGGTAAGTCAGGTAGGGGGAGACCCTACAACTCATCACCTTGCAATATATGTGGTTTGTCTAACCATACTACAGATGAGTGCTACAAGAACTACAAGAACCAAAGAGGAAGAGGTTACCAAAGAGGAGGCTACTCTCAAGGAAGAGGCAGATTCAATCAACATCATCAAGGCTACAATGGATACAACAACCAATACAACAACAACTACAATCACAACAACAATGGTGGATACAGAAATAGAAGGGATTACAACAATTACACAGAGGAGCAAGATGACTCCTTACTGATTATGAACATGACCTCCAAGGAAAGTACAAATGATGACAATTTATTTTATATTGATTCAGGTTGCTCTAACCATGTAGCTGGAAATGTTGCATTGCTATCTGATTTGGAAGAACCTAAAGGAAAGCATCAGGTACAAACAGGTGATGACACTAAACACTCTGTTATAAAAATTGGTAATGTGAAGACATGTGATGGCAAACAGAATCTTCTGAGTAGAGTACTTTATGTACCTACAATCACAAAAAATCTTATGAGTGTTGGTCAGATTGTAGAGAAGGGATTGCAGGTCAGATTCACACAACATGGAGTTTATGTGGAGGACCCAAAGAATAGTTTCAAGAGGATAGCAAAGGGAGAAAAATCAGGTAGGTTATTTACCTTTGAGCTTGAAGATACAAGAAATATTGCTTTGTTCAACTACAAGGATCAAACCTTATCAGAATTAGAGATTTGGCACAAAAGACTTGGACACATAGGTGAGAGAACCATCAAGCAAATGTGCAGGGATCAATGTGTGCTTGGGATACCTAATGTATCCAAGCAACACATGATATATAAGTGTGAAGCATGTCAATTTGGTAAGTCACACAGGTTGCCTTATTCAAAGAAAGGATTCATGCACCAAGACTACCTAGACTTGGTACACACAGATGTTTGGGGACCTAGCAAGGACCCTTCAATATCAGGATCAAGGTACTATGTATCTTTTATTGATGACTATAGCAGGTGGACAATTTTATACTTTATGAAGGGTAAAGATGAAGTATTTAATTGTTTCAAAAAGTATCTTGCACTTGTTGAAAACCAGACAGGTAGAAGACTAAAGAAGTTAAGGTCAGATGGTGGAGGAGAGTATTTCTCCAATGACTTTGAAGAATTTTTGCAGGAAAGAGGCATCAAAAGGGAGATTACAACCAGATACTCACCTGAACAAAATGGTGTGGCAGAAAGAAGAAATAGACTTATTGTGGAAACAGCTAGGGCTATGCTCAATGAGAAGAAGCTACCAAATTATTTATGGGCAGAAGGAGTTTCTACTGCAACCTATCTCATAAACAGATTGCCATCCAAAACACTTAATGGTATGACACCCTATGAGGCTTGGCATGGTAAGAGACCATCTCTGGATCACTGTAAAATTTTTGGTTGCATAGCATATGTGCATATACCCTCACAGGTAAGAGGGAAATTAGACCCTAAAGCTGAAAAGTGTATCTTCATTGGTTATGATTTAAACCAGAAAGGGTACAGATTCTACAACCCCACAAATAAAGGCTTCAAGGTAAGCAGAGATGTCATCTTTGATGAAAATGATTCATGGTATGAAAATGAGTGCAGGAAGGTAAGTTTACCATATGATATAGATGAAGACTTTCCAAAGCTAATTAAGCAGGAATCAATCAAAGAAGATGATTCAGAATCAGATGATGAAGACTCCATCAATCTTGAGGAGTTCAAAGCTTGGAAATCAAAAGGAAAGCTAAAGATGAAGGATATTCCAGAATCTTCAACTCAGGCTATGAGGAGGTCTCAAAGAGAAAGTAAGAAGCCAATTAGGTATGGTTATGATACTTCTCTTGTTACAAAGCATTCAGTATATCTTGCAAAGGATCTCTTGAGTGAAGAACCAGGTACCTATGAGGAAGCAATCAAGAAACCAGAATGGAAGGAAGCAATGGATGAAGAGATGGAAGCTCTTGAGGAGAGTGATACTTGGGACTTAGTACCCAAGAAAGAATCCATGAAGGTGATAGGATCCAGATGGATCTACAAGGTAAAGAGAAATTCAGATGGAACCATAAATAGGTATAAAGCCAGGTTGGTAGCCAAGGGTTTTGCACAAACCCAAGGCATAGATTATGAAGAAACATTTTCTCCTGTGGCCAAGATGCCAACTATCAGAGTTATGGTGAGTGTAGCTGCATCCAAGAATTGGAACATGTACCAATTGGATGTGAAGAATGCATTTCTGAATGGATGGATTTCAGAGGAAGTCTACATGTCACAACCACCTGGATATGAAGACCCAATTAAGGTAAATCATGTTTGCAAATTGAAGAAAGCTCTATATGGTTTGAAGCAGGCACCTAGAGCATGGAATTACAGATTGACCACTTACCTACAAGACCAAGGATTTGCAATGAGCAAAGCAGATACATCTTTGTTCATCAAAAAGACAAATTCAGAGGTAATCTATTTGTGTGTCTATGTTGATGACATCATTATTACAGGGAATGATGTTCAAGGAATCAGACATATCAAGGCACAAATGATGAAGGAATTCAAGATCAATGATCTTGGATTATTAAAATATTTCTTAGGACTTGAGTTGATTTATACAGATACAGGTATATATATCACTCAAAAGAAGTATATACAAGACATGGTCAAGAAATTTGGTTTGCAGGAAGCTAAGGTATCAAACATTCCAATGGAAGTCAATCACAAGCTTAGTGCACATGAAGGAGAAGAAATCAAGGACATTACAAGTTACCAAAGCATGGTAGGAAGTCTCAACTATGCTACCTTGACAAGACTTGATATTTCTTATGGTGTTAGTGTACTTAGCCAATACATGCACAAACCCAGGACACCTCATCTTGAGGCAGCTAAAAAGATCATTAAATATCTCAAGGGAACTCTGAACCATGGTTTATATTATCCATATACATCAGATATTGATCTCAAGGTTTACTCAGATGCAGATTGGGCAGGATGCAAGGATGACAGGAGAAGCACCTCAGGGTATATTTGTTTTGCAGGTGATAAAGCCATTTCTTGGTCATCCAAGAAACAACCTACAGTAGCCTTATCATCTACTGAGGCAGAGTACAGAGGTTTGGCAATTGCTACCCAAGAAGCAATTTGGTTGAAGCTACTATATTCAGAGCTAGGACTATTCACAAGGTCACCAACCATATTTGGTGACAACACAAGTTCTTTACACCTTGCAGCTAATCCTGTTTATCATGCTAGGACAAAACACATAGAAGTTCATTACCACTATGTGAGGGAAAAATTGATTAGCAAAGAGATTGAATTAAGTTATGTTTCTACTCACTCTCAATGTGCAGATTTGCTTACAAAAGCATTGGATGGAAGTAAACTATGCAAGTTTAAATCCATGATTGGATTACAGGACATCATTGAAGACCAAAGATGAAGACTCAAGCAAGTGTTTGGCTTGAGGGGGAGTTGTTGGTGCATATCAAGCCTCAACACTTGATTTAGACCCTTGAAGGATGATCTTACATAAAGCTTGGAACATGGAGTTTCAACTTGGATTGAAGAAAGAACCATAGGAATTAAAGTCTATGAGTTTTTAACTCTTCACTCATTGTAAAAGTCAATAATGACTTGGCATGATTTATGTAATCAAACCGACTTGTAAAAGTCGTGGAAATTGATTGAAGAGGTGGAGAGAATATCTCCCCATATGTAGAGGAGGTGAATGATTGAAGGAATCTTTCAATCAATAACCTTTTAGGTACATGATTATAGGAAAATGGCAACCAATCATCTATCAACCTTTTATAAAACAAAGGAAAAAACTCGCGGGTCACAAGTCTTCAGTCCACCACCTTTTTGACACAACTCCAGAGGCAGAAATCTCTTGTAACTCTATGTGTGTTTGAGCTAAGTCATAGCCAACACCTTATCATCTCAATTAGCCTTGCTTATCAAGCTAATGAGATTGTAAAATCATTCATATCAATAGAACATATACATTTTGTATCTCTGGTTTTTCTCTGTATCATCTTCTCCAAGTCGGTCAACTTCAGAAAGGCATATCTCAAGATTTACTGAACCAAATTCAATGATTCAAAGCTTGTTGGAATCAGCTCAAGGTCTTCTACAACACTACAAAGTTTGAAGAACTTTCATTCAGCCAATTGTGAGAAAAGTCGATCGAAGCAGTCACTGGTATTTCTGTGTGTAGCTCCTAAAAAGTCGGGATCATCTCTTGTTTTGCTAAAGATAATTCTCAAAGCATAGTTTGTCAATTGAAGTGATTTAACTTGCAATCAATAGCTTGTTAAGTTAATTTAATTCCCTCAAAAGGAATTTGCCCAATTGTAAGTGTGCTGGACACACTGAGCATTAGACTGAGCAGGTGTCAAGACAAATTTAGCAAGTTTTTCTCAGAGTTTTGAAGTTTCAACCATCTGTTTTGATTTGATCATTGCACAAAGAGTTTGCAAAGTACATATGTGATTTCTTTGCATCATTTGGGACCTAAGCAAGTCTACAATACATATCTGAAGCAAAGGGTGGCTGGAGTCAAGCAGGTTTAGCAGCTCCAACTCCATCTTCTGAGTGTCTCCTACCATCACCTCTCACAAATATGATCAAAGGAAAAAAGAGCGTCAGAACCCAATGACAAATATGGTTCATATCACACCAATAGAAACACAAGCCGCAGTAGTTCAGACCCGATCCGATAAGCCGTTGCAACCAACAGCTGAAGTATTCGAACCAGGTGTTCGTGAGCAACAAAGAATGTATGACAAAGCTAGTCAGTAGACCACCACAGAACCTCCAGTGTTCCCAGATCCAATTCCGGTGACACAAGTTCCGCTGCCAAAGGAAATCGCGCAGGAGCAAGATTCAATCCCAGTAATTGATGCATTGTCTTCAGAATCAGTAAAAAGTACAAAGCAAGTAGATCAGGCATGGGAAATTTTATCTAAGGCGTCCATTACTCTTCCTCTTGGATAGTTACTGGCATTAGTACCAGGAGTTCGGAAACAATTCCAACAGCGGTTCAATTCTGCGTCTTCCTTCATTCCGGCAACAGCGACAGTACAACCGAAAGCTGACTCTACGGTGGATCACTCAGTTCCTTTAATTACGGTATGGTACAAAAATCATAAAATTACTCAAGTATTAATTGATGGTGGTTTCGGTGTAAACATAGCTACTGTAGCACTTTGTAAAAAGTTAGGATGGACCGAAATTGAGCCTGTTCACTTTTTTGTTAGAATGACTGACCAATCCAGAGTCCACCCAGTAGGACTTGTACGGAATGTCCCAATCACTTTGCAGGGTACAACTTTTAAGATGACTTTCGTAGTTTTAGAACTACCGGAGTCTAGTCTTGATTATAATCTTCTTTTTGGCCGTCCTTGGTTGAAACAAGCTAAGGTTATACAAGATTGGTCCGCACAGGAACTCACTTTCAAGGACAATAACCAAAAATATGTTGCATAGATGCCATTCAGCCCTGTGAATTACATGCTAGACCTTATGTGGCAGAACCAGTCCACATGTTAGATGGTTTATGACGAAGAAGAAGAATTTTTGAAGAATAACATAGATTTAATCTCCTTAGGGACTGTTGATCTACAAGCTGTTGTAGATCACTAGAATCCTACAGTCTGTACGGTGGTGCCTGTGACCGAACAAGTAGAGACAGAAGATACTATTGTCAAGGATGAGGTTGATATATAGCAACTTTTGCAGTCAGTTGATGATTCAGAAAAACCTAATCAATTCTATGTTCCCGAAGATCAGTTGATCACATATAATTTAGGAGATGAACTAAATCCATGACCTGTCAAGATAAAGGAAGGATTTTCTGAAGCATTTCAAGCAGATTTGATACAACTTATTCGTGAGTTCTCTGATGTTTTTGCATGGGATTACCATGACATGAAAGGTTTGGACCCTTGCCTCTATCAGCATCGGGTCGTACTTAAATCGGAGGCAAAACCAATCAAGCAACCCAGCTACCGGATGAATCCTAACTATGCAACACAGGTAAAGGCAGAGCTTGATAGGTTATTAAAAGTTTGATTCATTGTTCCAATCGAACATGCTGAATGGATCTCACCGATTGTAATTGTACCAAAGAAAAACAAGAAGCTCCGAATATGTGTCGATTACAAGAAATTGAATGCAGCCACCGTACCTGATCCATTTCCACTTCCATTTCTTGATACAATGCTGAATAGAGTGGCTGGGCATGAAATGTATTCATTTCTTGATGGATATAGTGGTTATAACCATGTTCGAATGGCTGAGGAAGACATACCAAAAATAGTGCTCATTACCAATTGGGGTTTTTTTGCTTGTACAGTTATGTGGTTTGGACTAAGAAATGCTCCTAGCACTTTTCAGCGATGTATGCAGGAAATATTCTCACCCTATTTTACTTCTTTCATGCAAGTTTACCTAGATGATTTCTCTTTATTTGGTAAGATGGTAAAACACCTGTATCATTTACGATGTTGTTTTGAGAAATGTCGTGAATACAGACTCTACCTGAACCCAAACAAATCTGTGTTTGCGATTTCTTGCAGTAAGCTACTTGGTCATATTGTCTCTGCACAAGGTATTCAAGTCGATCCAGATAAAATTGCGGCTGTGTTAGAAGCACCTGTGCCTACTACGCCGAAAGAAGTAATGAGATTTATGGGTCAAGTAAGATGGCATGGTCGACATTTATGGTGGCTTGCTCATTTGGCAATACCTCTCAATAGATTAATAACTAGTACTCCTCGACAATTTGTTTGGACATAGGAATGTCAAACAACATTTGATCGTCTAAAAGGCTTATTAACACAGGTTCCAATCTTACAACCTCCTGATTGGGAACGTCCATTTCATATCTTTGTTGATGCATCAGATATCGCCATTGGGAGTGTTTTAATGCAACAGACTGATAAGTGGTTTCGACCTGTTTATTATGCAAGTAGAAGGCTCGCTCCTACTGAAAAGAATTATTCTGTAATTGAAAGAGAATGCCTTGGTTTAGTATATTCTGTAAAGAAATTTCGGCATTATTTGTTAAGCCGGAAATTCATCTTTCATGTAGATCATGCTGCACTGGTATATGTAGTTCGACAGCAGCATTTAGGTGGTCGATTAGCGCGTTGGGTTCTACTTCTTCAAGAATTTGATTATGAAGTGAAATCGACCTGGAACTGCACATGCTTTAGCAGATTTCCTTTCTCGGTTGGATTCCGGTGAAGCTCCGATCGGTGTTGATGACACCACACCTGCAATTTATGTTACTGACCCAACTAATGATGAATCTGCAGAACCTTCTGTACCACCTACTTACTATGATCAATTATTGACTTTTCTTATTGATGGATGTCTTCCTACTCAGACTTCTCCTGCAATGCGTAGGAAAATTGCAGTGTACAGTCGCAGATTCCGGTTGATTGCTGGAGAATTGTACTATATGGATCACATTGGAGTTTTACTTCGTTGTATTCCTCCGCATGAAGTAAACTCAGTTATCGCTCTAGCACATTCCATACCTTCCAATGGACATTTTGCAGCAGATTTAATGCACCAAAAAATTCTGTAGAGTGGACTTTGGTGGCCGACGATGTACAAAGATGTATCTTAGTTTGTCAAACAATGTGATAATTGTCAACAGTCTGGAAAGACCTTGCAACGGCATTTTTTCCCTCTCCAATCTGTATTACCATTGGAGCCTTTTCAGAAATGGGGTCTTGACTTTATTGGACCTATTACACCTCCAACAATCCTTAGCAACAACAGATATATTCTGACATGCACAGATTATGCTACAAGGTGGGCAGAAGCTTGGGCTTTACAGTCTGTTATAGCTATATCGATAGCAAAGTGTCTAATGAAAGATGTATTTCCACGATTTGGATTACCTTTGGAGCTTGTTACAGATCAAGGAACGCATTTTGTTAACAATTTAATGAAAGTGCTCACACACTCCTTGCAGATTCTGCATAAATTTAGTTCCCCTTATTATCTTCGTGCTAATGGCCTGGCTGAAAGTACAAACAAGACTTTGTTGAATATGCTTCGTAAACTGATTTTGGAATCACTGGAAAGATGGGATCAGTTGTTACCTGCAGTATTATGGGCATATCGGACTACATACAAGGTAGCCACAGGACTAACTCCTTTCAAACTCGCTTATGGACTGGAAGCCATAACACCAATGGAGATTGTTGTGCCAAGTTTACGTGTAGCCATCACTCAGAAACTATTACCTGAAGAATCTTTGTCATTTCAGTTGGACACACTCAAAGAATTAGATGAGCATCGCTGGGAAAGTTTTTTGACTATTCAAGAAGTGCAGTTACGGCAAGCTCATACACATGATAGGTATCTAAAAACTCCAGTTTTTACGCATTAGGGGAAAAAATGGACCTTGCATGGGCCTTGTAAGGATTCCTAATTTTTAGGGATTAAAGATCTTAATACATGGGATTTAGAGGGCAAGAAAAACCACTAGTGGTCTTGTGCAATAAAATATTCTTTGAATGATATGTCTATTTTGAATCCTTATGCGTCGTCATCCATGGCTGTTAGATCATTTGCATCGATGGCTCACAATAATTCAGTTGAAAAGGTAGAGAGAGAGTATGTCAGGCGTCGTGGGAGTTTGGGACAGGCTTTTCCTTATTCTCTGCAAACATTGTGACCATTAGATGTAGACAAATCGGACGTTATAGCGCAAATGGGGCTGATGGGATTCCGAAATTTGGCGTGAACCGTCGGATGGAGGCGTCGATCGTATGGCTTTGATTAAAAGGCGCCTCTTTTTTGAATATGAGCCATATCAGCCATAGGATCAATCCTAGATCCAAAGGCCATGAGTTGAAGTGCCGTCTCCCATCAATATTCAAACAGGACCGTCCGATTTAACTTGTGATCCAAGGGTATAAGACATTTGGCGCTTTCTCTCATCATGGCAATGATCTAAGCCACTTATTCTCAGTCCAATCCAAGGGTCACGAATCAAAGCCGCCTTGACTTTTGCGTTTTGATCTAAGCCTTTGATCTCTTAAGCAATCCAAGGGCTCCAAATGAAATTCGACCTTTCCAAAACCATGCTCAAAAGGAAATCCACTAGTTTTACCTGGTTTTTCCATGTTTGACCATTCAAAAACAAGGGAAGCCTATGCCTAGCCTATGTGATTAAGGGACTAGACTGTGTCCACCACCCTCCTCTCATTGGTCCATTGCTAATCACTCCTTAATCTAAAAGGCCCATGCAGGGTTCATTTTTTCCCCTAATGGGTAGGGCAACTTGTGTTGTTTTATAATGCAAAATCAAATCGCTCTGCTGGAAAATTCAAGTTACACTGGTTTGGTCCTTACCGGATTACTGAACAAGTGGGCCCAGCAACTTTTCGATTGGCTACTTTGATCGGAATTCCTCTTCTGAAAGTGATAAATGGTTCAAAGTTGCGGCCATATCATCAAGCGCCTGATTCGCACTAAAGTGTCCTACGGTTGCCCGCATATTTTTCGGTTTTTTCTTTTCTTTTCCTTTTTAGTTTTGCATGATTAATAAAATAAGTCTGTAAATATCCTCGTTTCATACCTAATTATGATCTACAGCCACCCTACACTATCGTTCTGCTCATGCATGCACACCGAAGTTACGAGATCATCATTTCAACATCGCGTGATGATTAACAAATTTCAATTGCTTCCCACTGCCAAGTATCTACTTAACCTTTTTTGTTTCGCTGTTAATCGCTATTGTGTCTGCATGCTCTGTGTGATTGTGCTATCTGTATACCCTGTGCAATTGTGTTCGTGTGCTTGAGTGTGCGCAACATGGAAGCGTTAGCAAACTTTGCTGCGTTTCGTGATGGACTCCTTGCAGATGTAGGTGAGTTCTTGCGCATTCATGGGTTGGCCAATTTCGCTGAACTGCCTTGGCATTTAGTGGATTGTCACCCATTCTATGCCCAAATCATCACCGCCATCACTACCACACCTGCTACGGAGCAAAGTTGGCCGATCACTGCCTTGCCCTCTCGTACGATAATAACCCTCCAGAATTATGTTGATGCATTCCGACTCTCTCTACAAGGACGAGAGAATGGACCCAATTTACCAATAGCTACCATGATCCAGTTATTCCCTAGGCATTCTTCTAATGAATACGCAATTCTCTATTGCCCTGAGCCTGAAAGATCCGCATTACCATTTTTAGTAGCTATCCTCAACCTGCAAAAGCGTACATATGGCATATCCCGTCCTTTTTATTCGACAATAGATATGGCTGTGAGAGAGCCTGTGAACTTTGCATCATATTATTTCCGTCGCATCCACAAAGAATGCGTTTTGATAATTAAACAGGTCAATAAGGGAGATATGCCATGATCAAGACTGCCGCACACCATATCTTTTCTGTTTCCGACCATTCTAGCAGCACAACCACCACCCTGAGGACCCGTTCTGTATCATGAGGAGTCTGCCCATATATTGGAAGATGATGAAGAGGACGAAGAAGAGATCTTCCAGCTTTTACGAAGAAAACGCATCAGAGTTAGCTCTTCCGACAATCAAATACAGAAATCGGCCGCCGAAAACGAAGACGACGATAAGGAAGATGAGACTTTCCATGACACAGCGACATCCATGCACCAGGATTCTTTAGCACAGTCATCTCAAGACTAGCAAGATGATCAAAATGTTCGTGATGATGATATCTCTTCCAAGGACGAATCACAGCAACAATCCGAACAGGAGAAGCAGGAAGATGTGCAACCAATCATTAAAGAAATTGTTGAAGAATTAATTGCGGTCGTGGATTTTGCAGTTGCCAACCCTGAGGGCACTGCCCAACAAACCACCGAACAGGTAGTCAATACTAACTCTGTTCCTCTAATTTCTCCACCTGTTCCACCCATTGTCCCCGAAGAACCCACCGCTTCATCATCATCCTCACCGAATTACTCTCCCCCCTCTTCACATCAGCTCCTCACAGCCTCTTCATCTCAACCCCGTCCTCATCTGTCGGTTCCTTCAATTCCCATATTTTCTGAACTCGCATCCATGGGACAAATGCTAATCCAGTTATCACAGCAACTCCCAGTACAAATGAAGGAAGTGACTGACAACATCCGAGGAGAATTACAACACAAGGTTGATGTTTTAGAAGCCGACATTACCCCCCTACAAGAACAACTAGATGAAGTCAGAGTAGAAAATCAAGCTTTAAACGAACATATTAGGGAGTTACAGGCTAGAATTGCTAAACAGGATGCAGTTACCAGTCAACGAGATGAAGCACTGACAGCAGTCGGAGAGAAAGATGAGTTACTAAGTGTTGCAGATGCAGAATTAGTCAAGTTGAAGCAGATAGTCCAAGATAAAGAGGATGCCCAAATAGCAATAGGAAATTTGTTAGAAGAAACCAGAGTCCAGTTAGATGAAGTGGTACAAAGAGGACAAGACTAATGAAGAACTCCAGAGATGCAAGAATGATTTATCTGACGTAAACAATATTCTTAAACGCAAATTGACCATGGAAGATCAATCACAGAAAGAAATAACAGGGATCAGAAGAGAGCGTGATGCCTACCATCGAACAATCCAATTTCAGAATCAGGAGATAGAAAGAAGAGAAAATCAACTCGATGCTCAAAAAGATAGATTAGACAGAATTAATAAACAGATAGCACATATGAAGGTCATTAGGGATGCGGCTCTATCTAATGAATTTTACTTACAGGAAGCTTTTTTGCAGACTCAGGCAGAAAGCTTAATGAACAAGGGTTATTTCCTTAAGTTCAGTACGCACAGATGCTCAGTTGGTAGAACCAGAAATTTTGAAGCAGATGTTAGAGTCATTAAAGAAGAAAATTGCCCGGACTTTTCGGTTAGCTAGATCTATGTATCTAGAAGGAATTGTTGATGAACCATAGGATTTTTGTATACCTGCGGGTTCAAGTCCACCGTGCGTGCCAGTGTAAGCCGCCGGATTGGCAATTGTAAAATCAGACTCTTAATGAACCGAAAGGTCGTTGCGTAGATGTCGCAACCTTGATTGACATTGTAACCTTTTATATAAAGCAATGAAAAAGACACTTTCGGTGACGATCGGTTGGATCACCAGACTGTCTGTCTTGTTGATTGATCTATAAATTTGTTGTAGTGTGCGTTTGAGTAAATTCTGAGTATTATGTTCTCATCTCTGTCTTGTTTGTTTATCAGTACTTGTTCGGTAAAGATTGTGTTGTGATAATATTCCTCTTAAGTTGAGTACTGGATCACGATTTCGCCAAGTTTGTTACTGTGTGTTACGGTCATCTTTATATTGTGTGTTGGTCACTGTGAGTCTGTGTACGGTAATGTTTACCTTATGCATCGATTACTGAAAGAGTCTTAATCTGTGTATGAGTCGGTACTCTGTGAGTGAATTGTCATGTGAGTAAGTCTGGCAAGGAAGAGCCAGAGTTTTCTGTTAGTAAGTTGTATTAGCGGAGTTGTTGGACGAACTGTTTTGTGAGTGAGTTGAGTGATTTGGGAAAATCAGTATAAGGGCCTCTATTTAACAGACCTCTTCCACTCCCAAGAACCCGAATAGGTGTTTAAACGCGTCTCTGAAGGCCAGACCCACGTTTAACACTTATGTGCCTAACTCCACTGAACCAGACACCTCTTCTTCTATGAATCGGTACTCACCAGGATTCTTGCAAGAGATTCAGGAAGAGAAATGGGCTAAAGAGAGTGAAGTTCCTCATCCCATTGAACTTGTGGATGACACAAACAATCAATTCCCACAAGACCTTCCTTCCATTTATGGAGAGCACGAGAGTGCCCAATCTTAGGAGGGATTAGACTTTGAGTCCAATTCCTTACAAGAGCCACCCCATTTTACAGGTCCATGGGAAGCAAAGTCCACTTGTATGAGAGCTCCTACGATCATGATAAGAAACGAAGACTCAATCATACCTAGGAACACAAAGGTAGTAAAGAATACTAAAGTGCAGTGCAATCTCACTTTAGAAGAGCTACTCAAGGTCAAGCCTGAATTGTGGAAACATGTAGCCAAGCAAGTGCCAGACATGTCAAAACCTCGTTCCCAGGTAGGATCTCATAGAATAGTACCAGAAATACCTTTGGACAAGATAGGAGACATGAGCGAAGGAGAAGAAGGAAACACCTATCTCCCTATCACTCATCAGGATTACACAACCAAGGCCATTTTGGACTTAGGTGCAAGAGTTGCAATTGCTACCACTTCCTTATGGAAATGTTGGGGCAAGCCAGCACTCAGGCCAACAAGAATGAAGTTGCAAATGGCCGATGGTCACATTGAGAGACCCTTAGGGCTACTAGAGGGAATAACTCTTACCACTTGTGGTGTAGAGTTTGAACATACTTTTTCTATATGTGACTTTAGCAAGAATCATGCCTATCAGATGATTATGGGAAGACCCTTCTTGAGGCAATTGCAAGTAGTACAGGATTGGGGGACAAATTCTTTGTATCTACAACACTTGGGTTTCACAACCAAAGTGAATCTCAAAGATTTCTCTCATAGAGGCATACCCCTCATTCAATGGAATCCCATCCATAGAGCCAAAGATGACACTGATTCAGTGCATTCCATAGGATCAGGATCCTCATGGATGCATGAAGACACCCACTTACGGATGTGTAAAGTAGCAGTAGAAGAAGAGAAGAGGGAAAAAGCCAGAGAGGTAGGTGCAAAAGATACCCATAGATCAATTCAAGACCCAGCCTATGCACCTGTAGTATTTCCTGAAGAGGAGTTTGAACCTCATGGTTGGGCAGAAATTCTAGCAACAATGGCTATAGCCATCAATGAAGAACAATGGACACCCCACTGTGATGAGGATGGCTATGACATTTCAGTCTTCTCCATAGAGCCAATCATGGGAGGGTCGATTCTAGAAGAATGTGAACCTAGCACTAATGCATTCAAGGATGCAAGTGACTCTGATCTGGAGTCAATCATTATGGACACACCCTTTGCATCAGATGAGGAATATTTTTATGAAGTAGAAGCTCACCCTCAGAGATACAAAAAAACTACCAATGAGGTGAGATTAACCACACACGCAACCACTAATAACGAAGGCAACAAGAGGAAGAAGAGAAAAGTCACACCAGAGGAGGAAGAATCTTTGTTTGAGGTCCCTGAAAATTTCAAGAAGTATGAAGTTGAAGATAGGAGAGTCATGATAAGAATGCCTACATGTGAAGCCCTCGGAGGAGAGGCCTATGATAACAAAGAAACTACAAAGAAAATCATAGTGACCGTGGAGGAAGGTCAAGAGTTATGCACATACATAGGACATGACCTAAGTAAAGAGGAGGAGCAAGAGTTAGTAGCCTTGCTAAGAGAATATAGAGATGTTTTTGCATGGAGTTACAAGGACCTGAAAGGTGTAGACCTTGACATATGCTCACATACGATCCCCATGACCTCAAATGCCAAACCCTCTAAACAGAAGCCATACACATATAATGACAAATATGTTGCCAATATCAAAGAAGAGATAGATCGCTTGGTGGAAGCTGGATTCATCTATGAAATTGAGCACACTGAATGGGTATCCCCCATTGTAGTGGTGCCCAAAAAGAATGGCAAATTATGTGTATTCATTAACTTGAAGAAGGTTAACGCAACCACTATCAGAGATAGTTATCCGCTTCCTATCACTAAGCATCTATTGGAAAGGGTAGCAGGAAAGGAAGTGTATAGTTTGCTAGATGGGTTCTCTAGTTACAATCAAGTAGCCATTGCACCAGAAGATCAGCATAAGATGGCGTTTGCCACAAAGTGGGGCATATTTGCTTTTCCAGTAATGCCATTCGGTCTAACCAATGCACTTGCAACCTTTCAGAGACTGATGTGCCATGTGTTTAAAGAGTTCCTGAGGAAGAATTTGGAAGTCTATGTTGATGATCGATGTGCTCATTCCAACATTAGACAGACACATACCTGAACAGGCAAATCTTTGACAAATGTAGAGAGTATCAAGTCTGCATAAACCCTGAAAAGTGTGTTTTCATGGTCAAGCAAGGCAAGATTCTAGGACACATAGTGTCAAAGAATGGCATATCCACTGACGAAGAGAAAGTGAGAGCTATCGCAGAATTACCTAGGCCAAAGAATGTCAAGGAAGTGCAAGCTTTCATGGGGCATTGTGGTTATTAAGGACATTTCATACACATGTATGCCATCATTGCAAAGCCTCTGTACGGACTCTTGACCAATTTTGAGTGGAATGATGAATGTGAGAAATCTTTCAATGAGCTTAAATGACAATTGTGTTCATCACCAATCTTGACTACGCCAAATCGGGACAAGCCATTCCATGTCCATGTGGATGCATCCAATTATGATATGGGGTGTGTACTTGCACAACCTACGGGTGAAGGTAATATGGATATTCCAATTGCCTATGCTAGTAGACAGTTAAATGCAGCTGAACGAAATTATACCACTACTGAGAGAGAAGGGTTTGGCATGGTATATGCGGTTCAAAAGTTTAGACACTATTTGCTTGCAAATAAGTTTAAATTTTTTTACTGATCATCAAGCACTCTTATACTTGGTAAAAAAGCCATTCAATGCAAGTAGATTAGTGAGATGGTTCCTCTTACTAATGGAATATGACTTTGAGGTAGTGGTGAGAAAAGGCAAGTCTCACTTGAGAATAGATCATCTCTCGAAGCTCACATCCGGAGAGGCCCCACAAGGAGTATCAGATGACCTTCTTGATGCTTACCTGTTTAATTTGGAAGTTGTACCACAATGGGCCAAGACCTTAGTGCCAGTACTAACCTTTGGGCCTAAACATCCAGTAGTCAACACTCAAGATTGGGAGGTAGTAAAGGCCCAAAAGTACCATATCATGGTAGGGAGTATGTACAAGTACACGGATCAAGGAATATTAGCCTGTTGTGTGGAAGAGGATGAGGACGCAAAATGTTTGCAATTAGCACATGTTGGTGCATTAGAGCAACACTACTCGAGACAAAGAACTTACGAAACACTAAAGAGACTTGGAGTGCACTGGCCAACTATGGAAGCAGATGTTCATAGAATGTGCAAGGAATGCCCAATCTACTGCACTAGACCGCCTGTGGAACATGCCACTCTTTATCAAATGTCCTTAGTGCCAGACTGGAGCGAACCATTAGTAGCCTTCCTAAGAACGAAAACATTCCCTCAGGAGATGATAATGGCCAAACAAAGGAGCTTAGAACAGGAGGCTTTAGATTATACTCTCATTGGAGATAACCTATATAGACGAGGAAAAGATGGGTATCTTAGATTGTGTGTCCACAAGAGCGAATATCTGAAGATCTTGGAAAATGCTCACCAAGGTGTAGGAGGAGGACACTTTGGACCAGATAGGGTGATCAAAGTAATACTATTTGCGGGACTTTGGTGGCCCACCCTTCACATGGATGCACATACCTACGTGAAGAGGTGTGATGTTTGTCAGTGAACTCAGTATCCTATACGCAAAGATGAGATGCCATTGAAACCTACGATGGGTGGATGTGCATTCTCTAAATGGGGAATAGACTTTGTTCATCCTATTAATCCCCCAACCAAGGGTTCACATGTTGAATACATCATTGTGGCCACAGACTATCTAACCAAGTGGGTAGAAGTAAAAGCCACCACGAAGAATGATGCTCAAACGAAAGCAAAGTTCTTATTTGAGAATGTGTTCACTAGATACGGATTGCCAATAGAGTTGGTGAGTAATAGAGGCACACACTTCTTGAATCAAGTCATAGAAAACCTTCTCCAAGAATTCTTGGTGATACATAAGAAATATGCCCCCTATCATCCACAAGCTAATGGATAGGCCGAGAGCACAAATAAGATTGTATGCAATGTATTGACAAAATTGGTTAATAATAGATGGTCTGATTGGGACAAACAGCTACACAATGCTGTTTGGGCATATAGAGTTGCCTATAAAATGGTACTCCAAGCCATGCCTTTTCAGATGGTTTTCGGCCAAAATGCAGTGCTACCATTAGAGTTTTTGATACTTACGTTGAAAGTAGCACAAGAGCATGATTGGACAGGCCATGAGCTATCCTCCAAAATCTTTGATCTTGAACGATTAGGTGAAACATGATTGAGGGTTGCAGCAGGAATTTATGTAGCCAAGAAGAGGCAAAAGGCATATTTCGATGCACACGTGAAGTATAAGGGTTTGAAAGCAAGAGATCTAGTCCTAGTCTACACCGTAAAGCAACATGCACAAAAGTTAGAGAAGAGAGGCTATGGACCAATGATTATCAACAGGATCTCCACAAGTGGAGCAGTTCAACTAGCCATTCTAGAAGGCGATATTCTACCAAGTTACATAAGTGGATGCAGAGTCAAGTTATATCAAGAACCCCTCACGGAGGAGATGTTAAATCGACTCAATACTGCAAAGAAATGTAAAGAAGAGGAAAAATGAATTCAAGAAGAAGCATCATCAGAAGCTTTAGAACGCATCCGACGAATGAAATTGAGGAGACAAGGTAGAGATCAGCCTATGCCTGACACTCAAGAATCTCTAGGCTATCACATGGCCATGTGCAAGGCTTTAGGTAAATGTTCCCATAGGATAGTCGATCGACGACCCTTTGTGACCCTAGAGGTAGGACAAGGAAAGAGTGCAAGGACTCTGAGAGCCTTAATTGACTTAGGAGCAGCCACTAATGCAGTTCGACTTTCTTACTGCCAAGAACTGTAATTGAAGGTCAATCCTATAGAGGCATATCTCATAGGATTGGGAGGTGTGGAAACCCCTTGCATGGGTGAGGTGGAATTGCCCCTCTACATTCAAGAGGTTCAAATGTGTTGGGAAAGATGGATGGATAATCCAGGAAAGTGAGTAGATGCTGCTAAACCTGCTTTGCACTAGCCCTCTTTTGCTCCAGGATTGATTAGTAGACTCCCTTATCTTCTAGATGACACAAAGAAATGATATATGTCCTTTGGAAATGATGTAAGTATTGATTGAATCAAAACAGACAAGTTTGTACTTCACAAATTCATGAAAACTTTCTAATTTGGTCTTGACACCTGCTCAGAGTTTTGTTCAGTGTGACCAACACAGTTACAATTGATCGAATTCCTTCTAGGGATATTCAATTACCTTAGCAAGCTACCATTCACAAGTGGAATGATGCAAAATGATGAACTATGCTAAGAGAAATTGATTTAGCAAAATAAGTGATACCCTCGATTTTTTAGGAGAGTTGCAGAGATCGACCAGAGAGCACCTCGATGACGCTTTCTCCGAATTTACTGAATCAAATCACTTCAAATTTTGTCAGCATGTAGAAGACTTTGAGCTGAATCCAACAAGCGTTGAATCACTGAATTTGGTGGAGTAATCACTGAGATAT
Organism: Ceratopteris richardii; assembly: GCA_020310875.1. Taxonomy (NCBI): domain Eukaryota; kingdom Viridiplantae; phylum Streptophyta; class Polypodiopsida; order Polypodiales; family Pteridaceae; genus Ceratopteris; species Ceratopteris richardii. The sequence goes on along the minus strand of CM035427.1, from coordinate 89,300,143 downwards.
GCCCTTGACAAGTTGATAGATTTTGGAGTAGTCAAACAGAGAACACACAGATGATAGATGTGAATGTATCTATTAATTCACATTGGTATACAATCCCATTTGCATGACAAGCAATGCCAAATGGTGTAGAGAGGTGTAGGCTATGGTATAGTCCTTACACACACTCAAACTCAATAGAGTTGGCCTCGAGAAATAAGTCAATCTACCCGCGACTTTTCATGTACATCTTTTATAAGAAGTGAGTAGGAATTTGAATTCAAATTCAAATTCTTGGCTTCCTATAATAAAGCTTCTAAAAGTATGGAGATATTCTCTCAATCATGTGATCTACTTTTCCACAAATCAATTAGGTAGGTGTTACATAAAGATTCCAAGTCATTTAGACTTTTACATGAGGTAAAATGGTAATAACCCACAAGCATATGTTCCTATGGTTCTTCATACATGTGAAGTCTTCATAATAGCTTCCAAGCCAAATGTGTAGGCTTGTGGCTTACACCAACAGCTCCCCCTCAAGCCAAACATTTTGGCTTAAGTCTTCATCTTCAATCTTCAATTACATCCTGCAATCCAATCATAGATTTGAACCTGCAAAGTTTGGTTCCATCCAAAGCTTTAGTGAGTAAATCTGCACATTGCATGTTTGTAGACACATAAGTCAACTGAATGTCCTTGCTTAGCAACTTCTCCCTCACATAGTGATAATGAACTTCTATGTGTTTGGTCCTGGCATGATAGATAGGATTAGCTGCAAGGTGAAGAGAACTTGTATTGTCTCCAAAGATAATTGGAGGCCTAGTGTATAAGCCCAATTCTGAATACAAAAGTTTAATCCAAATTGCTTCTTGAGTGGCATTAGCTAGCCCTCTATATTCTGCCTCTGTAGAAGACAATGCCACAATTGGTTGCTTCTTTGCAGACCATGAGATAGGCTTATCACCTGCAAAAGAAATGTATCCTGATGTGCTCCTCCTATCATCCTTGCATCCTGCCCAATCTGCATCTGAATAGACTTTTATATCAATATCTGATGTATAAGGAAAATACAAACCATGGTTTTGTGTACCCTTGAGATACTTCAAGATTCTCTTGGCAGCTTCTAGGTGAGGTATCCTTGGTTTATGCATGAATTGACTTAGCACACTAACTCCATATGCAATGTCAATTCTAGTTAAGGTAGCATAGTTCAATCTACCTACCATACTCTGATAACCTGTAATGTCTTGGACTTCATCACCTTCATGGGCACTTAGCTTTGCATTCACCTCCATTGGAGTACTTGCTACTTTAGCATCCTGCAATTGAAATTTCTTCAACATATCCTGCACATATTTCTTTTGAGTAATGTATATCCCTGAATTAGTATAAACTAATTCAAGTCCCAAAAAATACTTCAATAATCCAAGATCATTGATCTTGAACTCCTTCATCATCTGGCTTTTGATGCTCCTGATTCCATTGACATTATTACCTGTAATGATGATGTCATCAACATAAACACACAGATAAATTACCTTTGAATTACTCCTTTTAATAAACAAGGAAGTATCTGCCTTGCTCATTACAAATCCTTGGTCTTGGAGGTATGTAGTCAGCCTGTAATTCCATGCCCTAGGTGCCTGCTTCAATCCATATAAAGCCTTCTTTAATTTGCAAACATAAGTTACCTTTTTTTGGTCTTCATATCCAGGAGGTTGTGACATATAAACTTCTTCTAATATCCACCCATTCAAGAAAGCATTCTTGACATCTAATTGGTACATGTTCCAATTCTTGGATGCAGCCACACTCACCAACACTCTGATTGTTGGCATCTTGGCCACAGGGGAAAATGTTTCTTCATAATCAATGCCTTGGGTTTGTGCAAAACCCTTGGCTACCAACCTAGCTTTGTACCTGTTGATTGTGCCATCAGAATTCTTTTTTAATTTATAGATTCACCTAGACCCAATTACCTTCATTGAGTCCTTGGGTACCAACTCCCATGTATCACTCTCTTTGAGTGCTTCAATCTCTTCATCCATAGCTTCTTTCCATTCTGATTTGGTGATAGCTTCTTCATATGAACCTGGTTCTTCATTGGACAAATCCTTTGCAAGATAAACTGAGTGTTTAGTAACAAGAGATGTATCATACCCATATCTGATAGGTTTTTTGCTTTCTCTTTGTGACCTTCTAATTGATTGAGTTGAAGATTCTGGTATGTCCTCAAGTTTCTTCAACTTCATTTTGCCTTTGGACTTCCAAGCTTTGAATTCTTCAAGGTTGATTGTATCATCATCATCTGAACTTGAGTCTTCTTTCTGGTTTGGTTCCTCCTTTGTGAGTTTTGGAAACTCTTCTTCCAAATCATAGGGTAGGTTGACTTTCCTGCATTCATTCTCATACCAAGAGTCATTCTCATCAAAGATTACATCTCTGCTTACCATGAATCCCTTATTGGTAGGATTGTAGAACCTGTAACCTTTTTTATTTAAGTCATATCCAATAAAAATACATTTTTCAGCCTTTGGATCTAACTTACCTCTAACCTGTGAAGGTATGTGTACATATGCTACACATCCAAAAATTTTGCAGTGATCCAATGATGGTCTCTTGCCATGCCAAGCTTCATAGGGTGTCATACCATCAAGTGACTTTGATGGTAACTTGTTTATGAGATAGGTGGCAGTAGAGACACTCTCTGCCCATAGATAATTAGGTAACTTTTTCTCATTAAGCATAGATCTAGCTGTCTCCACAATTAACCTATTCCTTCTTTCAGCTACCCCATTCTATTCAGGAGAGTACCTTGTGGTTATTTCCCTTTTGATGCCTCTTTCCTGCAAGAAGCCCTCAAATTCATTGGAGAAGTATTCACCTCCTCCATCTGACCTTAGCCTCTTCAAATTCCTTCCTGTTTGGTTTTCAACTAATGCAAGATATTTCTTAAAACAATTAAATACCTCATCCTTATGCTTCATAAAGTATAACACAGTCCATTTGCTATAGTCATCAATGAAAGACACATAGTACCTTGAACCTGAGATTAAGGGATCTTTGCTAGGTCCCCAAACATCTGTGTGTACCAATTCTAGGTAGTCTTCATGGATATATCCTTTCCTTGAGTAGGGCAACATGTGAGACTTACCAAACTGACAAGCACCACACTTGTAAATCATGTGTTGCTTGGATACGTTGGGTATCCCAAGCACACATTGGTCCCTGCACATTTGCTTCAAGGTCTTTTCACCTATGTGACCTAATCTCTTGTGCCAAATTTCAAGCTCTGAAAGTGTCTGATCCTTATAACTATATAAAGCAATATTCTTTGTGTCATCTAACTCAAAAGTGAAAAGTCTACCTGATTTTTCTCCCTTGGCTATCCTTTTGAATCCATGTCTTGGGTCCTCCACAAATGCTCCATATTGATTGAACCTGACCTGCAAACCTTTCTCCACAATCTGGCCAACACTCATTAAATTCTTTGTAATTGTTGGTACATAAAGTACCCTGCTCAACAAATTCTGATTACCATCACATGTCTTTACATTTCCAATTTTAATTACAGAATGCTTTGTATCATCACCTGTTTGGACTTGGTGTTTACCTTTGGGTTCCTCAAGATCAGAGAGTAGTGCCACATTGCCAGCCACATGATTTGAACACCCTGAATCAATATAAAATAAATGATCATCATTTGTACCTGACTTTGAAGTCATGTTCATGATCAAGAGAGAGTCATCTTGCTCCTCTGTGTAATTGTTGTAGTCCTTTCTGTTTCTGAATCCTCCTTGGTAGTTACCATTGTAATTGTTGTTGTAGTTGTTGTTGTGGCCTTGGTGATGATTGAACCTTCCTCTAGATTGAGAATATCCACCTCTTTGGTAGCCTCTTCCTCTCTGATTTTTGTAATTTCTGTAACACTCATCTGTGGTGTGGTTTGGCAAACCACAAATGGTACATGGTGATGAATTATAGGGTCTCCCCCTACCTTGCTTACCTCCTCTGCCCCTGCCTCTTGAAGATCTACCTCTCCCTGCATAGTTAGCTTGGGAGGTAGAGCCTTCATCATCTACCTTCTTATTCTTTCCTTTATCCTTAATCTTCTTATCAGTATATAGGGCAGAAGAATTGTTACCTTTGGATGTGTCTCCATTCTTTGTGAGCTTTGCTTCATGTGTAAATAGTTGACCCATGAGAGTTGTGAGATCTGGAGTATGCATGTCCATGTAGAGATCCATTGTAGTGGTGAAACTCTCCCACTTATCATCAGCCTTGATTCCATTGATTACCTGTCTCACTGTTTGTTCTTCTTCAATCTCCTCTCCTATGCTTGCTAACTGGTCTGCAACATCCTTGATCTTAGTCACAAATTCTGAAACAACTTGCTTTGGTTGCTTCCTAAGTGTTGTGAACTCAATCCACAACTGATTTTTCCTAGCCCTTGTATTAGAAGAAAAGTATGATGACAAGGTTTCCCAAGTCTCTTGGGAAGTCTTACAATTTCTGATATGAGGTAAAAGAAAGTCAAATATAGAGTTGAGTAAATAAGACCTTGCCAAAGCATCTTTTGCACACCATGTATTGAGCTCCTCTTGTTCTTCCTTGGTAGGTAAACCTCTTGCTTTGAATGAGGGCAATTCCTCATCTCTTGAGATGTATCCAAATAGACTCCTTCCTTGTAAGTAGGTCTTCATCCTTAGAGACCAAGCTTGATAGTTGCTCCTGTCCAATTTGTCAATGAATGAAGGAAAACCATCTCCCATTTTACCTTATATGCTCTGATACCACTGTTGGGAAAGATGGATGGATAATCCAGGAAAGTGAGTAGATGCTGCTAAACCTGCTTTGCACCAGCCCTCTTTTGCTCCAGGATTGATTAGTAGACTCCCTTAGCTTCCATATGACACCAAGAAATGATATATGTTCTTCGGAAATGATGTAAGTATTGATTGAATCAAAATAGACAAGCTTGTACTTCACAAATTCATGAAAACTTTCTAATTTGGTCTTGACACCTGCTCAGAGTTTTGTTCAGTGTGACCAGCACAGTTACAATTGATCAACTTCCTTCTAGGGATATTCAATTACCCTAGCGAGCTACCATTCACAAGTGGAATGATGCAAAATGATGAACTATGCTAAGAGAAATTGATTTAGCTAAATAAGTGATACCCTCGATTTTTTAGGAGAGTTGCAGAGATCGACCAGAGAGCACCTCGACGACCATTTCTCCGAATTTACTGAATCAAATCACTTCAAATTTTGTTAGCATGTAGAAGACTTTGAGCTGAATCCAACAAGCTTTGAATCACTGAATTTGGTTGAGTAATCACTGAGATATGCCCTTGACAAGTTGACAGATTTTGGAGTAGTCAAACAGAGAACACACAGATGATAGATGTAAATGTATCTATTAATTCACATTGGTATACAATCCCATTTGCATGACAAGCAATGCCAAATGGTGTAGAGAGGTGTAGGCTATGGTATAGTCCTTACACACACTCAAACTTAGTAGAGTTGGCCTCGAGAAATGAGTCAATCTGCCTGCGACTTTTCATGTACATCTTTTATAAGAAGTGAGTAGGAATTTGAATTCAAATTCAAATTCTTGGCTTCCTATAATCAAGCTTCTAAAAGTATGGAGATATTCTCTCAATCATGTGATCTACTTTTCCACAAATCAATTAGGTAGGTGTTACATAAAGATTCCAAGTCATTTAGACTTTTACATGAGATAAAATGGTAATAACCCACAAGCATATGTTCCTATGGTTCTTCATACATGTGAAGTCTTCATAATAGCTTCCAAGACAAATGTGTAGGCTTGTGGCTTACACCAACAAAATGGAAGTCAAAGTGCTAGTATGTAAAGATGAGGATCTTACCGAGCCTCTTGTCTTGGGCCAAGACTAGATCTATGATCATGCAATCAACCTCAACCTAAGAAGTGGACTTTTTCAGGCTTGGGTAGGCCAAAACCGCATCACGATTGAATTAGAAAATCAAGAACTTAGGCCACTAGAAAAGGCACCAAATCCTCGTCCCTCCAAGAACCCACATGAAGATAATGATGCTATTCTTGTCCAAAGTTCTATGGTGCCTCTCTTGACAAAAGTGCAGAAGTCAAAGAGGAGTTCCCTTCATTTCCACAGAGGATTCAAGGAAAGCAAGCCGGGTAACACACGACACAGTCGAGGCCGATGATCAAGAAGTATGAGGACCAACGTGTACAATATAGAGTCTTGGACACATAAAAACAAGGCACCTCTTCCCAAAGACGGAGGAAATCCACAGAAGGCCACCATGTCAATTGGGATGATGATCAGCAGGCTCAACAACTAGGACACCTAGAAGAAGAAGAAGCAGAAGAAGAAGAAACCACATGAACCCCCACATATACAGCAGAACTCTGAAGGCTATATCAAATCATGGAACGAGTGCGATCACAACAACTGCTCACCGAATAGAGCAGCAGGGTGCTCATGGCTCAGCTATTGGAAGAAACTGGAGTTGACTCCAAATACAGGGAAGGCCTACTATTGGTGGCAAAAACGTATGGAGTAGTGGAAGTAGTCTGAGCAGCGATCCAGAGGCCTCCTGTTGAATATGACCTGCGAAGATTCCAAACACGACCACGGTCTAGTAAAAACATCTAGATTCCCATTACTACGGGGGAAGGACCTATTATTACATCTGAACCCATCGAGACAACTTCCCAAACAGCCATAACCTCTGGACAAGCACTCCCAGTCACCCAAGATGAATCAATCGAACCACTACCACCGACACCTCCACCGTCACCTCCTCGAACTCAAGCTAGAGACACCATCTTGACTACCTAACCCACAGAGCAAACCTTCATCTTTCGTATTCCCACCTCTGGTTCAACTTTGTTCTCCACCTTTGAAAACCGTGTCTACCAAACCATCACCATCTCAATCACATCAACTGAACCGCTCATGGAGATAGCCATAGGACAACCAGCCTCAACCTCTATCATAGGACATCTGGACATTAGATCCATATTTTTTGGATTCCCTACCACCGCACTCCCTTCTGTGACATTCCCGCCTCCTATCTCTCACTTCCCACCCCCCATACCACCATTCCTTCAACCAACCCATGACTACTTTTGTAGAATGATTCAAGCCACCACCCCACCTTCCTTGTCAATCGCATTCCCACCATCCACACAACACTTATTCACCACTATCACACACACACCACCTACCATTCTGATATACATGGTAGACACTACACTCACATCCACCCCTGAGGGCATGGACATTTCGTCACCCACAGCACCTCCACCACCCCCCACACTCCCACCTTCCCCTATCCCCCTCCACCAATCTCACCGGCACACACATCACCTATAGGCACAACATTCACTCTTCCCATTCCCCAATTCCCTCCCCTTGCATCTTGTGTTGTACAAACCACACCTTCATCCATAGGCAATGCATTCGACACCATGATTGCATGTACGTCGCAGTTAAGGACAGAATACTATCAGCTTCAGGCACATGATCAAAGGTTACAAGAACACTCCGAAGCACTACAACAACACCTTGATACACTGGAAGAGGAGAAAGCCAGTCTCCAAACTCAATTTCAAACCTTACAAGAGGCTCATGGCATTTTGGAGACACAATTTCAAAATGTGGATCAGGAATCAATCCAAGGGTTAGAAAGCCATTTGCAGATACAACTAGAAAGAAATTCCAAACTCCAACGCAACATGGCCCTGCTCAAATGACACCTTGTAGCAACACACGAGGAAAATAGACGGCTTCAACAAGAGAACCAAGAAAACTTAGAAACAGCCATCGAAAGCACACCCAGGGCTCCCATTAGTCCTTCCAAGTTTCAAGCAGTGACCCTAGAGAGCATCAAAATCATTCTTGAAGACTATGCCACTTTACTCGATGCGCATGACCAGTTATCAGAAGAACTAGGTCAACTGAAGCAGACAAGGTAGAAAGAAATGACAGCAGGTCCCAAGCTACTGACTCAACCACTACTCTTATCACGGACTTGGAGGCCCTTCAAGATCTCCAAAAACAAGTCGCAGAATTGCAAGCACGTCTAGTCCAATACAAAAGACCACCATCCCCCCTGAGGTGCCCACAGATGAGGAGATAGTCTCCATTTCAATGGAACAAACATTTGAAGAGGATTATGATCCACAAGACAAGCTATTTTCGAAGCACCATGACCCCCATGGCTATGACAAGTGGAAGAAATGGGGGGTTCTCATGAAGAGCGCATACTAGTGCAAAATCAAGCCATGAGAGTCATAGAAGAAATTGTGTTACAATTTGATTACTTCAAGAACCTGTCATCTAGATGCCTTATCTTCTCATCAGAACTTCAATATAGGCCTTACTATGTTATTCTGGCCGATTATAATGTAGAAATACAGAGAGTCACGGGTAAGATTCCTTCATTCGCTACCCAGTTTCAACCCGAAGACCTTCCTCCAACGGTGCAAAAAGGCAAAATCCATCAACCAATATGGTAGCAGAAACTTCTAGAGACATATCCCAAAATGTTGCGCACATGGAACAATGCACCTTTACATCTACTTTACAACCCATGCTACGGCCCCGTTCCACGACGCAGATCATGGAAAGCATTCAACATAAAGGTACATAATAGTGCTCAATGTAAGGAGTGGCTCAATTACCCGTACATAGCGCCATTGCAAGGACCACCATCGATAGCATATATGATGGCCACAATTTGACATTGGATGCCTCGATTGAAGCCCATGCCAGATGTGGTGGGCCAAATGATGCTTAAAATTTTAGATATGATGCAGCTAGTACTCAAAACCTTTAGAAATGCAGCAACACCACAGGTACATCTATTGAGGTTTACCAATGGAAATTAGGATTTGGTGTATGACATGAGCACCACCCCCAGCATTCAGGTAGCCTATGCTTGGCATGCATGAATCAAGTATCTTCCCGCATGTTATAAACAAACATTTGAAGACATGTTCCAATTAGGATTTTGGGAGTACCACTCAAAGGTGTTTGCACCTAAGCCAACACACCTTCTCCATCTATTCGCATGCGAACAAACCATGTATTCAGAGTACTACACGACACCGCAACCCGATGTCCCAAGTGCAATAAATTGGGATGCGCCACAAGCTGATCTAGCAGGAGGATTATGGATTCAGAGTTTACTCCAAATACAGGGAAGGCCTACTATTGGTGGGCATAAACGTATGGAGTAGTGGAAGTAGTCCGAGCAGTGATGGAGAGGCCTCCTGTTCAATATGACCCGCGAAGATTCCAAACACGACCACGGTCTAGTAAAAACATCTAGATTCCCATTACTACGGGGGAAGGACCTATTATTACATCCGAACCCATTGAGACAACTTCCCAAACAGCCGTAACCTCTGGCCAAGCACTCCCAGTCACCCAAGATGAATCAACCAAACCACTACCACCGACACCTCCACCGTCACCTCCTCGAACTCAAGTTGGAGACACCATCTTGACTACCCAACCCACAGAGCAAACCTTCATCTTTCGTATTCCCACCTCTGGTTCAACTTTGCACCTTTGAAAACCATGTCCACCAAACCACCACCATCTCAATCACATCAACTAAACCACTCATGGAGATAGCCATAGGACAACCAGCCTCCACAACCTCTATCGTAGGACATCTAGACACTAGATCCATATTTTTTGGATTCCCTACCAGCACACTCCCTTTTGTGACAATCCCGCCTCCTATCTCTCATTTCCCAACCCCCATACCACCATTCCTTCAACCAGCCCATGACTACTTTTGTAGAATGATTCAAGCCACCACCCCACCCTCCTCGTCAATCGCATTCCCACCATCCACACAACACTTATTCACCACTATCACACACACACACACCACCTACCATTCCGATATACATGGTAGAAACTACACTCACATCCACCCCTAAGGGCATGGACATTTCGTCACCCACAGCACCTCCACCAGACCCCACAATCCCACCTTCCCCTATCCCCCTCCACCAATCTCACCGGCACACACATCACCTGTAGGCACAACATTCACTCTTCTCATTCCTCAATTCCCTCCCCTTGCATCTTGCGTTGTACAAACCACACCTTCATCCATAGGCAATGCATTTGACACCATGATTGCATGTATGTCACAGTTAAGGACAGAATACTATCAGCTGCAGGCACATGATCAAAGGTTACAAGAACACTCCGAAGCACTACAACAACGCCTCGATACACTGGAAGAGGAAAAAACTAGTCTCCAAACTCAATTTCAAACCTTACAAGAGGCTCATGGCATTTTGGAGACACAATTTCAAAATGTGGATCAGGAATCAATCCAAGGGTTAGAAAGCCATTTGCAGATACAACTGGAAAGAAATTCCAAACTCCAGTGCAACATGGCCGTGCTCAAATGACACCTTGCAACAACACACGAGGAAAATAGACGACTTCAACAACAGAACCAGGAAAACTTAGAAACAGCCATCGAAAGCACACCCGGGGCTCCCATTAGTCCTTCCAAGTTTCAAGCAGTGACCCCAGAGAGAATCAAAATCATTCTTGAAGACTATGCCACTTTACTCGATGCACATGAACAGTTATCAGAAGAACTAGGTCAACTGAAGCAGACAAGGCAGAAAGAAATGACAGCAGGTCCCCAAGCTACTGACTCAACCACTTCTCTTATCACGGACTCGAAGGCCCTTCAAGATCTCCAAAAACAAGTCGCATAATTGCAAGCACGTCTAGTCCAATACGAAAGACCACCATCCCCCCCTAAGCACCCACAGATGAAGAGATAGTCTCCATTCCGATGGAACAAACATTTGAACAGGATTATGATCCACAACCCTTCCCAGGGGGACCACAAACGAAAGAAGGACAAGCTATTTTCGAAGCACCACGACCCCCATGGCTATGACAAGTGGAAAAAATGGGGGGTTCTCACGAAGACCGCACAGTAGTGCAAAATCAAGCCATGAGAGTCATAGAAGAAATTGTGTTACAATTTGATTACTTCAAGAAGCTGTCATCTAGATGCATTATCTTCTCATCAGAACTTCAATATAGGCCTTACTATGTTATTCTGGCCAATTATAATGTAGAAATACAAAGAGTCATGGATAAGATTCCTTCATTCGCTACCCAGTTTCAACCCAAAGACCTTCCTCCAACGGTGCAAAAAGGCAAAATCCATCAACCAATATGGTAGCAGAAACTTCTAGAGACATATCCCAAAATGTTGCGCACATGGAACAATGCACCTTTACATCTACTTTACAACCCATGCTACGGCCCCGTTCCACGACGCAGATCATGGAAAGCATTCAACATAAAGGTACATAATAGTGATCAATGTAAGGAGTGGCTCAATTACCCGTACATAGTGCCACTGCAAGGAGCACCATCGATAGCATATATGATGGCCACAAGTCGACATTGGATGCCTCGATTGAAGCCCATGCCAGATGTGGCGGTCCAAATGATGCTTAAAATTTTGGATATGATGCAGCTAGTACTCAAAACCTTTAGAAATGCAGCAACACCACAGGTACATCTACTGGGGTTTACCAATGGAAATTACGATTTGGTGTATGACATGAGCACCACCCCCAGCATTTGGCTAGCCTATGCTTGGCATGCACGAATCAAGTATCTTCCCGCATGTTATAGACAAACATTTGAAGACATGTTCCGATCAGGATTTTGGGAGTATCACTCGGAGGTGTTTGCACCTAAGCCAACACACCTTCTCCATCTATTCGCATGTGAACAAACCATGTATTCAGAGTACGAATCAAGTATCTTCCCGCATGTTATAGACAAACATTTGAAGACATGTTCCGATCAGGATTTTGGGAGTATCACTCGGAGGTGTTTGCACCTAAGCCAACACACCTTCTCCATCTATTCGCATGTGAACAAACCATGTATTCAGAGTACTACACGACACCACAACCCGATGTCCCAAGTGCAATAAATTGGGATGCGCCACAAGTTGATCTAGCAGGCGGATTACAGATAGGAGAACACGAGCTAGCCACAAACGTCATCCAATACTATATTGACCACCCTATAGAACAGAGGTCTGTCAGGGGCCTGCTAGGAAGGGGGGAGTGTTGGCATACAATTCATAAGCAGAGCATACAGGCATAAAGGAACAGTCATGCACAATACGACAACAAGGCCTAATCATTTTTTCCATGAACTATTTCCAATTTTAGTGATTTTCATCACTACACAAACATAGTAAATTCTATTTTTGGTAGAATAGACTCCATTTTGTTCAACCCGAGGAGTGCTCAAGCTTGAGGAGTATTAGAATTAGCTACATACCAATTTTCATAATTTTTAGACTCCGTTTGAGCCCTCAAATAGGCTCTAGAACCTAATTTTTAACTAGGCCAGACACTAGGTCTAGACAAGGCCAAAGCTACTCAAAAAACTATAAAAAGAGATAGAGAGCTCATTTTTGAGGTTAGATTGTTTGTTAATTGAGCTTATGTAAGAGACTTTTCGACTAATGCAAAGAACTCCATTGGTCCTCTCATTGTTCTTGCCTTGTGTGCACGTGTGTGTATGTGTGTGCATGTTTGTGTGCTTCTCACTCATGCACTTGTGCCTTCACTTGCTCATAGTCTTCATACTAGTCCTCATGTCTCCACGGATTGACATGTATGAGGTGGATCTCCTGACGTTGGTACTCACCATTGTGCTAGAGTGACAATCATGTATTCCTTGCAAAAGTATTGTGGAATATTGTGGACGGTGTTGAAAAACTTCCTATTACACCTAAGAATATAGTTGTCAAAAGTGATGGAGATGGCATTGAAGATGACAATCTTTAAATCTGTGTTTGCGCTATGGTTCTTGCTACACCTACTATAGCGCAACTTTGTTGGGATGGCAGAGATGCTCAGGCACATGCATTGATAGCTTTGTCTATCAAACATGCCATTATCCACCACATTCATTCTTGCAAAATAGGTAAGGATGCTTATGTACAATTACCACTTTATACTATGCAAGAAATGAGGCTCATCTTGCTTACCTCCAAAAATAGTTGGAGAGTGAGCACATGAATGAAGGAGATTCCATAGATAGTTTTTTGACAAAGATCAAAGATTTGAAGGAGCAGTTGATTTCTATTGATGAAGTCTTACATGATGGTTAATTTGTATAGATTATTCTTAATGGTCTTCTAGATTCATATCAGAGTTTTGCATCTACTCTTTGGTTGATGATGAAAGGGAATCCAAATGACTTGAGATTTGAGGAGTTAGTCTATATTTTGATGCAAGAAGGTTAGTCTAGATAGAACAAGTCGATCATGCATGTTGCAGATCAAGAGGGCAAGGGAAAATGGAGCTCATCTACTAGCAAGCAAAAATCTACTAATGTTGCACATTCAAAGAAGAAAGACAAAGATGAGAAGAAATAAAAAAAGCTAAAATTGTTTTGCAAGTACTATAAAGGAAACAATCATGTCATAAAGAGTTGTTCAAAACTGGCTACAAAGAGGCAAAGAAGAAAGAAGCTTGAATGGTGGTTGCAAATGCCTCTACACCAAAAATAGAGTTTGCAAATCTTGTGCAAAATGAAAAATGAACAATTACTACTCTTTGCAATTTTGACCCATCTTCTCATGAGCAGTGTATGTCTGTAGTATACTCACATGTTTGGTACTTTGAATGTGGGGAAACTAAACATATCAACTTGCAGTGTAGTTTCTTCAGTTCACCTCAGGCTGCCCCTATAGGGAATATTGTCACGTGTGCAAAAAAATCCTCTTATTTTATAATGGGAGTTGGTAAGATCATTTTGACTACTGGTAATGGTAGTTCTTTTACATTTTCAAATGCTTTGTTTGTACCAAGCATTAAAAAAAAAATATTGTTTGTTTCGGCATTAGCCAAGATTGTCTTGGTTCTCAATTTTTCTGATGAGAGGAAACAACAACACAAGAAATTCGATGATAAAGTAGTGAAATGTATTTTTTTTAGGTAAAGTTCTGAAAGCAAAGACGATCGTGTGTATCATCCACAAAGTAAATTCATTTTGGTTATCCATTGTCATCACAATTTTCTCTCCTTTCTCACTTATGAAGGCCTATAGGAAATAATTAATTCAGTGAAGTTAGCTATAATTCCCCAAGAAGTCCAAGACGCATCAAGGATGTCAAAGGGAGTTCACATGCAAAGTTTGCAAGAAATCAAGCGAATCCAGGGTAGCAATCAAAGCTAGTCAAATTTTGGAAATTAGGGCAAAGTTTTCATTGTCACCAAATAACATGAAAATTCATATACTTGTAAATCCTATCAAAGGCACTCTATTGCCTAAATTTCACATGTAAATCAATTTCATAGCACATTGATATGCCATGTGTATTTTATAAAAATGTAATTTTTCCACTTAGACCCTACAAAATCTTGTATAGCAGTTTCTATTAGCCACATGGTCTGGCAGGTATAAAGGTCATATGTGGCTAGACATTTGTACAAATTTTAAAGGCTATCAGAGCTTCTGATACACCTTAATGCCACCTTGCAAACTTCCAAATGTAGTCAAACTTGTATAAGGGAGATTCAAATGGGAGTTTTCTCCACATATTCTTAAAGGAGAGCTTTCAAAACATAGCCCTCCAATGTTTCATCTTCATCAAAGCATATTTGGAGGATCAAAGAGCACAAAATCTAGTTTCCAAGGTCACCAAAGCTTTCTAAGTTAAGAAAATTGAAGGCTTGAAGGGTTGCCACATGGCAAAAGATTATCAAACTAGGTTGTACAATCAAGATGAGCACACATTCAAGGGTGGACATGCACCAAATCTTAAAGCAAGGAGGATCCATGAGGTTTTTCATTCGATAAACTTATTTTGATGGCCAAAGATCAATAATGCAAAGTTCTTCAAGAAAAATAGTAGCTAATCTTATCCCAATTGATGTTAGCATTGATATGATGGTCTAGATCTTTCCCAAATCTAATGGTGGAGAATGAAGGCACCCATTTTTTCCTCTTTTGGCCCAGGTATCATATAAAGAATCAATCCTAGTCATACATTTGATAAATTCAATGGTTGTAATTAAAAGTAGTTGATCATCGGGTTAAGAGTTGATTTTTCTAGATCCAAGGGCTCAAATTCATTCAAAAGACTATAAACCCCCCCTCCAAATTCATGGAGCATCATTGTTCGGCATCCATAGGGCCTTGCTAACACATGCTTTCCTTGAGACGATCACCTTAGTTGAGCGTGTGAGGATCCAAGGCGGGCTAGTAAGAGCATAGTTCCTAGAATCAATTTAAAGTTAGACTTCCAAACTAGGATAGGCTCATAAACCCAATGGTTTCTCTATCTTTGCTCACCCTCAATGGAGCTTGTGAGTGAGTTAGAGTTGGTTTTATGAGTCTTAGAATTCTTTAGATAGACGTTATGCTCCTAGAATGATATGGTCAATGAAGTGGAACCTATCCTCTCACATGTGACATCCAATTGAATTATCATGGCAGAACAGTCATGCAAATTCCCTTTTGACCATTAGAATGCCTAGCTTGACATATCATAATGCTCATGTACATGTATTTCATTACAATCTCTTTTAGTTCAAGTCTCTTGTCTTTTATGTGTTTTTAAATGTCTCCTTTTAACTCTTTGTATGTATGAGGCTCTGTAGTCTTGCGGTAAACTAGTGAGGATTATCCATTGTGATTGTGAGGATAAGTTTCTATTTATTCATACATCATGCCCCACATGCATGCATACTATCCACAAACACCCATACATATGTTTCAATTTTGAAAGTGTATAAGAAGCTCCTTTTTTGGATGATTCTTCCTTTCAAAACCAATTCATGTGTATGGTTTTCTTTTGTTCTCATCATACATATACACCATCCTCAAGCACCCATGAATATGAATCAAATTTTGAAAGTGTATAAGAATCTCCTTCTTTCCTCTCCATACCCAACTTTACCTTCACCTTCACATTTTTATCACATAAACTTTCCAACACTCACTAGCTTCATATACTCTACTCATGACATGGCCGGACCCAATCCATGCAGATCGCGATCACGTTTACATTTGAACCCGACATGAAATGCTTCACAACATTTGCTTCTGATCTTGTTGGGAGGTTGTGATCCATATCCTTTGTTGCATATTTTTCCTCCTCATCATCATCATTCTTGAATGTTGCACTAGATTTTGCATAATATCATGCACATCTTCCTCATGAAGTAAACACATTTATGAGAGATCTTGAGCATCATGTATCACTTGCATATTCAGTTAAAATGGAGGGAGGATTCAAATCTCTTATTGTTGCAAAACAAGACCAAAGAATAGTCTCTTCTATGTTGATAGAGAAGGGAAAATTCAATGGCATCAACATTACAAGCTACTTAGATTTGTTTGAAGAGCAAGGTATGACTTTTGTTCTTCCCCAAGATCTGTTGATAACATTCTTTGAATGAACTGTTGATAGCTCTATCCTAAACCATGTCACTCAATATGATAGTCTTTCTTGGAGTGAATTTTGAAACGAGATGCTCAAAGATTTCTATCTTGAGGACTATAGCCAACATAAATGGGACGGATTCTTACAATAGGTTGAATCCCCAAAGCCGAGTAGCTCTATTACTGACTTATAAAATGAGTATATTAGAGGCTATGAAACACTTCCTAATGAGGATAAGATAACTTTGAAATCTGATCTTTTCGTCAATCTTCTTAAGCTTCTTTATCTTGAAACTCATAGAGAACTTAAACCATGATTAGGAGATCCGGATAAGCGCTATGATCTTACTAAAATTTGGCAAAAAGTGTGTAGATTAGTAAAGGCAGTAGCCCATAGACATCAAAGAAAATCAATGCTTTATGATAAGAGTACTCTTCCTCAAGCTAACCTTCCACAAGGTAAGGATCAAGTTGGACAATAATCCCATGCTAAGATTTTTGACTCTGCTCCTATTCCTTAAATGATGGAGCCTACTCAAGGTTATAGGGTAGAGCCAAATAAACGTGTAGTTGAACAATCTCAAGTAGAAATTCTCACTAAGCAAATGGAAAGTCTTATTGCTACACAATCCAATTTGGCCAAGATTGTAGATGCTTTATAATTTAATTACACCAAAACTTTCCAAAATCAAATGAACCCAATGTCTTTTCAAGAGCCCAATCAACATATTGTAGCTCCCAATCAAAATCTATAAGTAACTCCCACTCAAGTATACCAAGTTCCTCCAATGCATAATCCTTCAATGCAAAATCCTCATTCTCATGTGCAAAATCCTCAAATGTATCAAAACATGTATCCTCAAGCTTCTCAAACAACTTTTTAAAATCCTCAAAATCAAAATTTTCAAAATCATCAACCATATACTATGGAAGCTCCTCTTGCACCTCAAGTACCACATTTTGCTCCCCAAGCTCCTCAAATACATCAATTGCCTTATCAAATTCCTAATTATCCTATTCAAGAAATATCTTAACAATAAAATTCTCAATCTCAAAATTTCCCACCACACATTAATCAAAATCCTCAAAATCTGAATGGTTTTGCATGTGGTCCTCGTAGATGTCCTTAGGGTGATCTGCTAGAGCACTTTTTGAGAGATTGTGAACTATTAAAGGCTACTAAGAAGCAATGACTAGTAATAGACATAGACAAGAAAATTTGTGACTATTGATCTAGGCTACCTTTACAGTAAGGGAGGAATGAAAAAACAGTATGAAAATATAATCACGATGGATCCAGGAACTAGAGGGGTGAAACTAGAAGATCTTGATGAACAAGAAGTAGAATTAAGTAAATCCACAAAAAATTTGACTTTTTGTAGAGGCTTTAGTAAGAGCATGAGATGAGATTAGGAGAATAACAACTTGGGAGTCATTGATAGAAGATCAACCTCTTATTTCTCACATATCCAATGTAACAGGAAAAAAAAGAGATGAAATCGATCTTGGTGAAAGAAGAGTGACTCCAAAACAAACCTTAGAGGGAATCAAAACCATCATAGAGCAAGGGGAAACATCACACACCAAAGATAAAGAATCACAACCCAATGAACGAAAACCAGAGGAGAAATAAAAAGGTAAGAAGACAAAGCAAAAAAATAGAACCAAATCCTTTATAGAAAAAAGAACAATCAAAACAAACTCAAGGTCAAACACAAGATCAATCATGAACAAAAACAAAAGAAACCAAAGAGAAAATCTAAATTCATCAAATTGAGAGAAAAATAGATCCTATGGAGATTTTAGATGACATTTTTCTCTGTTGGAGCAAGTCTATGACAAGCCTAAGTATTGGCTTGAGTCCCACAAATTCAAAGAAGAAGCCTTAAAATGAAGACAATGTAAAGTTCACTTGTGAACTACCTCTTGTAACTTTTGAAGACTTTACTTAATGTAAAAGTGAAAGAATCTTAAGTGGTTGAGTCCACTTGATCAAAAAGGGAAAGAGGAGCCACGAATTCATGATTTGTGGTAGATAGAGAATCAAATCAATCACTAATTTTTTGGAGAGTGCCACAGCTAAAGCAATAGCATCGAAACATGTGTAGGAAAGTGTTCTAGTGATTACAAAGATCCCATAGGCTGATGACCTTTGGACGGTATTAAAGGCTTCAGCCATGTGGGATGTTCACCTTTGACCATTAGAATGCCTATCTTTACATATCACAAAACTCATGTACATGTATTTCACTACAATGTCTTTTAACTCAAGTCTCTTGTCTCTTGTTTCTTATGTGTTTTTACATGTCTCCTTTTAACTTTTTCTACGTGTGAGAAGGTTTTGTAGTCTTGCATTGAACCAGTGAGGATTATCCATTGAGATTGTGAGGATAAGTTTCTATTTATTTATAAATCATGACCCACATGCATGCATACTATCCAAAAAAACCCATGCATATTTTTGAATTTTGAAAGTGTATAGGAAGCTCTTTTTTTGGACCATTCTTCCTTTTAAAATAAATTCACGTGTATGGTTTTCTTTTGTTCTCATCATGCATACATGCCATCCACAAACACCCATGCATATGAATTAAATTTTGAAAATGTATAAAAAGCTCCTTTTTTGGACCATTCTTCCTTTCAAAATTGATTCATGTGCATGTTTTTCTTTTGTTCTAATCATTAATGCTCATGGATTTATCTTGCATTCATACATTCCCCTTCCCATAATCAAATCATCACATCTCTCCTCACCATACCCAACTTCACCTTCACCTTCACATTTTGATCAAATAACCCTTCCAATACTCACTAACTTCATATACTCTGTGTGCCGCGACTGGGCCCGATCCACCCTGATTGTGATCACGTCCACACAATGATGTTGTTTTTGTGGAAGATGGAATTCAACCATTGCTTCCATGTACCAAGAGACATTTGTTAGCTCAAAAGATGTATATGACACGTTTCTACCTCTTTTTACAAGTGGACAATCAAGTGCTAGCCTGAATGAGGCAATTTCTTAGCCTTTACGGGTTTTGTGGTGAACTTTTGCAGAAAGAAGTATATATATGCCCTTCATTTTGTGGTGACTTTTGCACGAAGAAGTATATATGTGAATTCCCTTTCTTCTAAAAGATTGTAGTATAAATATATGTACATTAGTAGGTGTGTACGTTCGTACATGTAGGTCCCAATAAATATGAAGTATGAATATATGTACATTAGTAAATGTGGGTCCCAATAAATGATGAAGAAGGGAGAAATGTTAAGATTGCATTTAAGAATTTTAACATGAATAAAGGATTAAATAAATAACTTTAGAGAAGTATTAAGCTAAGCATGGGGCTATGTGTATGATACGTTTCTAGAATGAGAGTTGACATTTACTTAAGCTTAATAGAGTTAACATGGGTAAGAATAACTGTAGAGGCTAGTTCTAAATTTGAAATGTTTTCATGGAACATACCGTTGATAAACTATGGGGAAATACCATTCATACTTGCTTTTGAACATTGTATTTCTTGAGTTCCGGTGTTGTAAACAAAACAAAAGTGCATCATCTTCCTCTTCGTGTAATGTAGATGTGCATCATCTCCCTCTTCATGCATACACACACTAGATTTCCTATTTTTTTCTCATCAAGATACCCACATTGGATGCTATCTCTCTCTCTCTAAGGTGTAAAGGAGCACACATATGAGTACAGAGTCATATGTTACATCCACCTCAAAATTAGAGAGGAAAGGTCTCTTGGGCTTTCAATTTTCAAGAAATCACAAATGGTTCAAAAGAACAAATTAAGAACATAGAGGATAAATTAGAGTGGCTAACGGTTTGAATGGATAAGGCCAAGCAAAAACATGGCTCAATCAAAACATTTATTGAAGAAATCTCAAGACGATCTGTAGAGTGAATATCAACCTTCTTTATAGGCCCCTAGGAAAAACTAACCCCTAAGGGGGCTACAAGAAACTTCTCTTCTTAATACCATGATCCGTTAGCATAGATTAAAGCTTGAGATAATATAATTTCCTTACATGTCATAGAAGCCACTATACATAAGTTTCTGCCCTCCGCCAAGGGCTTAAAGCATCCTAGAGGATGAAGATATGAACAAAGATACAATCTTCACTTTTCCACAAAGTGATAGGATTTTTTTTGTCATCAAAAGAGCCTTAAATTAAAAAGCGGATAATTACAAGACAATTAGAGAGAAGTACAAAGTAATATGATGATCTATATTTTCCTCTTCATGCAAAACCTAGTTGCTCTTCAATTTTTTCTATCTACTAAAAGCACCTTGTGGTGTTTGAAATGGGGGAAACTCTTACACATTTAAATTATTTTACCTAGGCAGTCTAACGATATTTTCAAGGACCTTCCTCTAGGGCGTTCACCAAAGTTGATGGCACATCTACCTTTCTAGATTTTCTAGAGAGCTTCACTTATCATGGAATTCTAGAGAGCAACAAAATAGTTGATAGCTTCATTGAGCATCATTTGTTTCCAACTAACTAGATGTTCTAACAAAAGCGTTTTCCTAAAACTCTTCCAAATTTAAGCATTCTTTGGAAAGAGAAGAAAAAGAGAGCTATGTCTTCGCTAACAATAAAACATCTTTACACCATAGAGAGTCACCACATATTTTGTTCGCCCTCACATTGTTCTAGATACTTCTATGGAGAATCCACCACAAGGGGACCACTTTCTTACTCTCTATTTATGGGTGCCATAGTTCTTTGACATTCAATTTTCATATACTACCAACCAATGCACCAATTTTAGTTAAGATATCGATCAATATCTATATTCATCTTGATTCTCGAAATTCCCTCAAGTTGGTTGCCATCATTCCACTCTTGTCTCTTAGAATTGAGGAAATCCCAATTAAAAAGCATACGAGTTTCTGATGCATTCTAGGCACTAATTCTATGGCTTGAGAGACACCAATCTTCATAGTCCATTATGAGGCTAGAGTCAATGTCCTCAAACTTAGCTCAATGTCTTATAACTCGGTTTGATATGTGCTTCACTTATAAATGCTTTGGAGCATATATTCTTAGCTCTTTGAAATTTTTATTTTATAACTTTACCTAATTCCAAGAATAGCAAATCAAATTGAATCATGTTGTTAGATGAAAGAAACCCATTGCCATGTCAGTTGTGTGAGTGAATGAGGAAGCCCAAAAGGAAGTACACACAGAGGGAAGAAGGAGATCCAAGCACGAAGACATGGGATGAGCTCTCTGTTGATAGATGATCAGTAATATAAGAATGAGTAAAGTGAGAGATATAAGTGAATCCCTAAGTACAAAGTATCACCATATATGAGTTTATCATGTATATATGGTCACATGGGGAAAAAAATCTAGTCAACACTAGAGTAAAAAGTGCCCATGTATAGAAAAAAGATTCAAAATAAGGCTACTCGGGGACACATAAGTGCAAAATAAACCCCTAGAACGAATGATGTGAGCATATATAGGGAGTGATAGATCAGCCCACACAAGGTAATAAGCCTAAAGCTTTATGAAAAGCTTTAAAAATTTCTTCTAGAAGAGATTCGGTAAATATGCCTGCCACATTATTTTGTGTAAGAACATTTACCAAATTACTTAAGATAGCATGAAGGTGCTCTCTGACATTATGATAATGAACCTCAATGTGTTTTCTATAGCCACTACCCAATGCACTATGACTATCAATGATAACATGCATACTTGCATCAATCTCCATGCATAGATCCATCAATAGGAATCTTCCATATAAAGTCCACTATAGCTATGAGTACTACCTTGTATGCACTTTTGATGTGGCCATAGTATGTTGCTTCTTAGTCAACCAAGATATGCATGATCATCTAAGGAAAAAGCAATTACCACTAGTGGACACTCATGTATCATAATAAAGAGCCCAGTCACCACCTATAAAAGCATGCAAGCATGTTTGAGCATCTCTACCATAAAAGAGACCTAAACTCAAGGTGCCCTTGACATATTTAAGGACACATTTCACTACTTGCAAATGCTTAGTGCCAAGCCAATGCACAAATCAACTCAATTGGGAAATTGCATATTCTATGTCCGACCTCGTGTTACATGCATATATCAAACATCCTGTAACTTTTTGATGAAGAGAAGTATCAAATGCATCATGAGAAATGTTAAATGCATCACCTCCATCCTCAATTGAGAACCTAAATCCTTTTTTCAAAAGTGTTAAGATAGGCTTGCAATCCTCACAACCACAATGTTGAAGTAGTTTCTAAATATAATTTTCTTGATGCCTAGAAATTCCCCCCTCAATGGATATGAACTGGATGCCAAGATTATACTCCAAAAAGAGAAGCTACGTGACATCAAAAGTATGCTGCAAATCAATGTTAAGCATGCCAATTTTCTCATCACATGACCTTCTCAAGAGAATGTCATCAAACTAGAGGACAAGCACTATAAGATCACCCCATCTTTGCATACATAAAGTTTGTTTTCAATTGGACTAAGCGTAAAACCAAGAGCAATCAAATGCTTATGTATCTTGTCATAACATGCACGTGCAACTTGCTTAAGTCCATACAAATGCTTATGCAAGCAGAAAAGCATATGCTCTTGATCTTTGACAACAAATCCAGAAGGTTGCTTCACATAAATATCTTCTTGCAAATTGCCATTCGAGAAAGCTCTTTTTATATCCAATTAATGCACTTTACAACCATGATGGTTAGCCAATGCAATCACACAATGAATGGTAGTCATGCATGAACTAGGTGCAAAAATCTCCTCATAATCTTTGCTATATTTTGTGCATAACTTTTTGAAACTATTCTAGCTTTCTAGCAATCAATGCTACCATCTGACTTCCTTTCAAGCTTGTAAACCTAGTGAGTATCAATGGCATTCTTACCTTTTGGCAATTTGCATAACTCCGAAGTACAATTTTTGTGAATAGAATGTAATTCTAATTGCATTGCTCATCCAATTTGAGTCATCACATGCATCCTCAAAAGTGAGTGGCTCTTCATTACATGCATTTGCAATAAGAGATACATCCACAAAGTCATATGATGCATGGCAAGAGCTTGATCTTGTTCTACCAATTAAAGAAACACTCAACTCGCTACCTTGCAATTTTTTTTGCTATCATTGGCAATAGATTGTCCATCCTTGAAAGAGATGCATTCCTCATGTAATACATTGTCAAAATGTACATCAAGATTGGGCTGAGTATCATGCTAATTTTCAGCCATGTGCGGCTGCAAATTTTGAAAATTTCAACCATATTTGGATAGAAATGTTAATCTATATTTATCTAGAATGTCTTTAGCCATATTTCTCTATAAATTTTGGGAATTTTTAGCCATGTTTGGCTAGAAATTTTCAGCCACATTTGGATGAAAATGTTTACTTGCTTGAACCTCATTTGGATGGCCCATATGGATGGCCCATATGGCCATAGTCAAGCATACCACTTTAAAACAAAGGCTCAAGTGTACCTGAGACATCTTGTGAGCTAATTGTTGGGGTGAAATTTACAGTCAAGTAAAGGATAAGCTGAATTTTTAGAAAATACCACATTTTGACTTACAATAGTATTATCCATGAATGGATGGTTTTACTCTCACTACTAAATCCAAAAAAATGTGCATTGCTTTGCTTTGTCCTTAATTTTTGTGATGTTATTGTGACGGCACAAGAACATATGCCAAACAACCGAATATGCACATAAGACTAACCATTGGCTTCCACCCATTCCAAGCCTCATAAGGTGTAATGATTCTGAATGCTTTTGTAGGACAATGAGTCATTACATAGTTTGCACATAGGGCCGTTTCCATCCAAACATTCAATTGGAAGATGCTTTCCATTAACCATATATCATGCCATTTCAAGACACCATCTGCTCTTGCACTCAAAAATACAATTTTTTTGAGGTGTATATGGGAGACAAAAAATTTCAGTCACAGCCAAAACTATTTTAAAGCAAGAGAATACCTCATTCTTTTCTTTCATAGGATGTGTTGGAGTTAGACGTCTGCGGAAGCACGCGAACAACACAAGGAAAAAGAAGAAGCTTGGAGCACAACACACAAGACTGAATGTATTACTAGAGAATGTACAAAGATAAGTAGCCCATTAGGGCAATAGGCGTATATACAAGCCGGGGGAAAAAAACCTCCTAAAGAGGGAAAAAAGTGCCCCCGCGGTCCTAGAGTGTTCACACACATCACTACCTAAATATATCAACAAATCCCCCCTGGGAGTGATGCGGTGAACAAGGAGCTGGCACTCATGTATAAGGAAGTGCCGAGCTATGTGGAAATCACTCCACAAAAGGAAGTAAGCCCAAAGCTTTGTAGAAAGCTTCAAACTCTCCCTAGGCAGAGCCTTCGTGAAAAGGTCTGCAATGTTCTCCTACGTGGGCACATACGCCAAGCTGATCTCCCCAGCAGAGAACCTCTCCCTGACATAGTGATAATGCACCTCAATGTGCTTAGTGCGAGCATGGAACACAGGGTTCCTCGCAACTGCCAATGCGCTCTGACTGTCAGTGAAGATGGTGGTGGAAGAAGACTGGCCAACACCCAAATCAGCCATAAGGCATCTGAGCCACACACACTCAACAGTCGCTGTGAAAGCTGCCCTATACTCAGCCTCACAACTGGAAGTGGCCACAGTAGGCTGGTTCTTGCTCAACCAAGATATACATGAGCTACCAAGCATGAAGCAAAAACCACTGGTGGACACACGAGTGTCATAGCAACCAGCCCAATCTGAGTCAGAAAAAGCATGCAAATCTGGCGGTAGTGATCCCCCCTTGGGATAAAACAACCCAAGTAGCCGAGTACCACTCAAGTAGCGAAAGATGCGCTTAACCGCTTTCCAATGCGTGACTCTTGGGCAATGCATAAACCTGCTCATCTGTGAGACAGCAAACTGAATATCTGGTCGAGTAATGCATAAGTAAATCAAGCATCCAACAGCCTGCTGATAGAGAACAGCATCAAATGCATCTCCAACATCATGAAGACTCAATCGTAAACCTGTCTCCATAGGAGTGGCAATAGGCTTACAGTCTTCAAGGCCAAAACGCTGCAATAATGTGTCAATATATTTTGTTTGACACAAAGCCATTCCACCATCAACTTGCATAAACTGAATGCCCAAATAGTGATGCAAATGCCCCAAATCAGACATCTCAAATGAGGCATGCAAATCAGCCTTGAAATCAGCAATATGCTTCTCAAGAGGACCAGTGAGCAGCATGTCGTCTACATAGACAACAATGATCAAAAGCACATCATTAGCACGCTTAACATATAAGGTGCTTTCAGTTGGACTCTTCTCAAAACCATGTGCAATCAGATAGGCATGTATTTTCTCATACCAAGCACGTGGTGCTTGCTTTAAACCATATAACGCCTTCTTTAACCTGCACACCTGGTTTTCATGCCCTTTCTGCACAAAGCCACGGGGCTGAAAAACATACACTTCTTCATGCAAGTCACCATTCAGAAATGCTGTTTTAATGTCCAACTGATGTACATTCCAACCATGATGGGCTGCAAGTGCACAAATGCTCCGAACAGTAGTCATACGGCATGTAGGTGCAAAGGTCTCATCAAAATCAATGCCTCTTTCCTGCGCATAACCCTTTGCAACAAGCCTAGCCTTATACCTGTCAACTGTACCATCAGGTTTACGCTTCAGCTTGTATACCCACTTAGTGCCAATGGCCTTCTTGCCAGGAGGCAAGTCACATAAAGACCATGTACCATTCTTCATTATAGCATCATATTCAGATTGCATAGCAGCCATCCAATTTTCTGAATTTTGTGCTTCATCAAAAGAAACAGGCTCATTCTCATCACAGAGACTAGATGCAGCCATAGCATAGCAATCTGATGCAAAGGAGGTACTATGAGAGCCTGAACGAGTACGATATGACAAAGGTGCATCTAATTTGCTGTCACGCAAAGTCTGCACCAGCCATTTTGGCATAGTTTTTGCCTGTTCAATATCAGCTCTCTCATCAACAAGTGCATCATGTAAATCTGCATCAGAAATGGAATGATCTGCATCATCATATGAAACCTGCAAAGGCTGAGAAGTTGCCTCATTAGGACCAGCGCTAGCCTGTCCACCTGTAAAAAGAGGCATCAAAGTATCATACATGTCTTTGGAGCTAACAGATGTCTCCTTAGTACATGAAAGCAATGGCTGAATAGCATCTTCCACAAAGACAACATCACGGCGAACCAGAATGCGTTTAGTCTGTGGATGATATAGACGATAGCCTTTACTTTCAGAACTGTACCCAACAAAAATACATTTTACTGCCTTATCATCCAATTTTCTGCGATGTTGTTCAGGCACTAATGCATATGCCAAACAACCAAAAACACGCAGATGAGCAACAGATGGCTTGCGGTCATGCCAAGCCTCATATGGAGTGATAGACTGCAACGCTTTGTGGGACACCTGTTCAGTACATATGCTGCACACATGACAGCCTCAAACCAGAAACTATGTGGTAAAGCCTGACTTTTGACCAATGCACCTCGCCATCTCCATGAGTGACCTGTTCTTTCGTTCAGCAACTACATTCTGTTGAGGTGTACGGCACTATACACTGGTGTTTTATCCCACGTTCAGCCAGAAATGCATTAAAATCTGAAGACATATATTCCCCCCCCTCGATCAGAACGGAGGGTGCCCATTTTACATGCTGACAGATTTTCAGCCAAAACCAAAAACTGTTTGAAGCACATGAACACTTCGGACTTTGCTTTGAGTGGATATACCCATGCATGCCTGGAAAAATCATCAATGAAAGTCACGAAGTAAAGGTAATTTCCAAAAGAGGGTGTCTACATAGGACCACATACATCACTATGTACAAGCTGCAATTTCTGCATAGCCCGAACTAAACCATCTTTTGGAAAGGAAGAACGCTGCATTTTGCCCAAAATACAGCCTTCACAAACATGTTTTCCAGGTGCCTCAAGTTTGGGCAAAGAGGACACCATTTCAGATTTCTGCAGGCGTAACAAACTAGCAAAATTTAGATGACCAAAGCGTGCATGCCAAAGCTTTGCATCTGACATAGCCTGAGAATCATGAACTACACATGCCGAATCATTCACAGATCTTTCATAGTCTATGAGCTTATACAGCCCACGACATAAAATGCCAGAAGCAATAATCACATCGCCATTTGAGAGATCATGGACTGTACACCTATCATCAACGAATTTCACAACCAAGCCAATCTTGGCTAATGCAGAAACTGATAACAGGTTCTTTTTGATCCCTGGCACAAATAAAGCATCTGACAAAGTGAAAGAACTACCATCAGCAGTAGTCAGAATGATCTTACCAACTCCCATAACAGGATAAGAGGAGTTATTGGCGCATGTGACAGTATTCCCTGTAGGGGCAGGCTCGAGTGAAGAGAAGAAACTGCGCTGCGAGGTAATATGTTTGGTCGCCCCACTGTCAAAGTACCAAACATCTGAGTCTACTACAGACATGCACTGATCATGAGAAGATGGGTCAAAACTGCAGACAGTAGTAAACGCCCATTCTTCTTCCTGCACAAGATTTGTAGACTCTGTTTTTGGTGTAGAGGCCTCTGCAACAACCATTCCAGCCTCTTTCTTCTTTGCCTCTTTAGCAGCCAGTTTTGGACAGTTCTTTATAATATGATCATTTCCTTTACAGTACTTGCAGAACAATTTCTGCTTTTCTGATTTCTTCTCATCTTTATCCTGGTTCTTCGATTGTGCAGCATTTGCAGATTTCTGCTTACTAGTAGAAGAGCTCCATTTTCCTTTGCCCTTCTGACTAGCCAGGAAAGCTTGATCTGCAACACGCATAATGGACCTGTTCTGCCTGGACTGATCTTCCTGCAACAGAACAGAGACTAATTCCTCAAATGACAAGGCATTCGGATTGCCTTTCATCATCAATCAAAGAGTAGAGGCAAAACTCTGATATGAATCAGGAAGGCCATTCAAAACGGTCTGCACAAGTGAGCTATCTGGTATAACCTCATCAGCAGAAATCAATTGTTCCTTCAGGTCTTTGATCTTTGTAAGAAAATTGTCCATCGAATCACCTTCATTCATGTGCTCACTCTCCAACTGTTTTCGGAGGTAAGCAACACGAGCCTCATTCCTAGCCTGGTACAAAGTGGTAAGTGTATCCCAAGCATCCTTTGCTGTTCTGCAAGAGCGAATGTGAGGAATAATGGCACGTTTGACAGACAAAGCTATCAATGCATGTGCCTGGGCATCTCTGCCATCCCAACGAATCTGCTCTGCAGTAGGTGCAACAGAAACAGCAGCACGAATAGGAATCTGCGGAATATCATCTTCGACACCATCTTCATCAGCTCCAACACCTGTATTTGCAGTACCTGTCGTTACAGGTGTAACAGGACGTCTTTCAACACCCTGCACAATGTTCCACAATGCTTTTGCAACCAGTACATGTCGCATCATATAAGCCCATAATGGGTAGTTGGTACCATCCAACTTATCCTCAACAGCCAACATACGGAATACATCACTGCTTTCAGCCATGGCCGGTGACTAAAATACCTTGATGCAGAAAATTGACTGTATCTCAAAAAGTTGAACAGAACTGCCCAGACGAGTTCTGCTAGACCTGTAGCAGACTTCGAGACGCTTAAACTGGCGAATAGAAACTGGTATATACCTTTGGCACAAAAGGACGAAATAGCCTGCACAAGCACTGCGATAGTGCATTCGGAGGCCGAAACGAGCTCAGATCGCGATTTCGGCACCACACAGCGAAGCTGTTTTGATCTCGGAAACACCTTGAGTATGCTCACCAAATTTTGTGTGAATCTGAGACTGCAAACGAAGGAGTGTCGACGGCGCCCTAGAAGAAGCAACGACCTGCTCTGATACCAATTGTTGGAGTTAGACGTCTGCGGAAGCACGCGAACAGCACAAGGAAGAAGAAGAAGCTTGGAGCACAACACACAAGACTGAATGTATTACTAGAGAATGTACAAAAATAAGTAGCCCATTAGGGCAATAGGCGTATATACAAGCCGGGGGAAAAAAACCTCCTAAAGAGGGAAAAAAGTGCCCCGGCGGTCCTAGAGTGTTCACACACATCACTACCTAAATATATCAACAGGATGCACCCAAGTATGGTATATTGCATCATCAATAAAGGTAACAAAGTATACATGCTTTCCAAAGGATGGAATCTTGAATGGACCACACAAATCACTATGAACAAGTTGTAATTCTCATGTAGCATGTATAGCACCATCTTTGGGAAAAGAAGCACAATGCATTTTTCCAAGTGTGGAACCTTCACGTGCATGCTTTTCAATGGACTCAAGTGTTGGAAAAACAATTGTTGATATATTTTGGTAGTGATGTTGTGAACACACTAGGATCATCGGTGCACTTTTTTCCCTCTTTAGGAGGTTTTTTTCCTAAACTTGTATATATGCCTATAACCCTAACAGGTCACTTATCTTTGTACATTTGCTCAGTAATACATTTAGAATTGTGTGTTGTGCTCCAAGCTTCTTCTTCTTCCTTGTGTTGTTTGCGTGCTTCCACGGACCTCAAACTCCAATAATTGGTATCAGCATAGGTCCCCACTTCATGTAGGGAATCATCAAAACCCCTATGGATAGAGACCCATAATCACACAAAAATTAGCGAGCATACTCAAGATGATTAGTATTTCAAAATAGCTTCACCTTGTGGTGTCAAAATCAAGATATGAGCTCGCTTGGCCTCTAAAATGCACTATCATAGTGCTTATGTAGGCAATTTTGTCCTTTTTGTGCCAAACATATATACAAATTTTGGTTTGCTATCACAAGTGCCTCAAAGTCTGCCAAAGATCTAGTAGAGCTCCATGGGGTAGTTTTGTTCAACTTTTTGAGATATAGTCATTTTTCTACATTAGGTTATTTTAGTCAGTGGCCATAATTGAAACTAATGATGTACTCCATATGTTGGTTGTTGAGGATAGATTGGTTGGTACTAATCACCCATTATGCGCATATATGATGCATCATGTATTGGTTTCAAAAGGACTATGCAATATTGTGTGGGGTGTTGAAAAACATCCTATTATGCCCAGAAATACATTTATCAAAGGTGATGGAGATGGTGTTGAAGATGACCATCTTCAAATTCCTATTCATGTTGTTGTTCCCACTACAGCTACTATAGAGCAACTTTGTTGGTATGGCAAAAATGCTCAGGCACATGCATTGATAGCTTTGTATGTCAAATGTGCCATTATCCCTCACATTTGCTCTTGCAAAGTAGCTAACAATGCTTGCGATACACTTACCACTTTATACAAGGCAAGAAATGAGGCTCATGTTGCTTACCTTCGAAAATAGTTAGAGAGTGAACAGATGAATGAAGGAGATTCCATGGATAGTTTTTTGACAAAGATCAGAGATTTAAAGGAGCACTTGATTTTTGGTGATAAAGTCTTACCTGGTAGTTCACTTGTACAAATTGTTCTTAATGGTCTTCCAGATTCATATCAGATTTTTTTTCTTCTAGTCTTCACTTAATGATGAAAGGCAATCCAAATGCCTTAACATTCGAGGAGTTAGTCTTTGTTTTTTTGTAGGAAGATTAGTATAGATAGAACAAGTCGATCATGTGCATTGCGGATCAAGATCTCTTAGCTAGTTCGAAGGGCAAGGAAAAATGGAGCTCATCTACTAGCAAGCAAAAATTAGCTAATGCTGCACAATCAAAGAAGGACGACAAAGATGAGAAAAAATAAAAACTGCAAAAATTATTTTGTAAGTACTATACACGAAATGATCATTTCATAAAAAGTTGTCCAAAAATGGGTGCAAAGATGCAAAGAAGAAAGAGGCTAAGATGGTGGTATGTGTACAATAGACTTAGATGTTTGGTACTTTGATAGTTGGCAACCAAACATATTACCTCACAATGCAGTTTCTTCAGTTCACTTTGAGCCTGCCCCTCCAAGGAATACTCTCACATGTGCCAACAAATCCTCTTATCCTATAATGGGAGTTGGTAAGATTATTATGACTACTCTTGATGGTAGTTCTTTTACATTGTTAGATGCTTTGTTTGTACCAAGGATCACAAAAAATCAGTTCTCAATTTTGGCATTAGCCAAGATTGGTTTGGTTGTGGAATTTTTTGAGGAAAAATGTACAATCCATGATCTCTCAAATAGTGATGTTATTATTGCTTCTAGGATTTTATGTTGTGGGTTGTATAAGCTCATAGAATATGAAAAATCCATGGATGATTCTGCATGTATAGCACATGATTCTCAGGCTATGTCAGATGCAAAGCTTTGGTATGCACGCATTGTCATCTAAACTTTGCTAGTGTGCTACACCTACAAAAATTTGAAATGATGTTCTCTTTGCCCAAGCTTGAGGCACCTGGTGAACATGTTTGTGAAGGCTATATTTTGGGCAAAATACAACATTCCTCCTTCCCAAAAGATGGTTCAGTTTGAGCGACTCAAAAATTACAGCCTATTCATAGTGATGTTTGTGGTCCTATGTAGACACCCTCTTTTTGGGACTACCTTTACTTTGTGGCTTTTATTGATGTTTTTTTTCTAGGAATTCATGGGTGTATCCATTGAAACAAAAGTTTGAAGTGTTTATGTGATTCAAACAATTTCTGGTTTTGGCCAAAAATCTTTCAGCATGTAAAATGAGCACCCTCCATTTTGATCGAGGGGGGAATATATGTCGTCTAATTTTAATGCATTTTTGGTTGAACAATCATGTCTCTAGACTTCCTCTAGGACTCAAGAGACATCATCGTAATTCCGGATTGGTTGATGACCAAACTGTCATACCTCTGGAACTTCGGTGTGACCAAAGTATATGCCCTAGGTAGACTTTTGACTAGACTCACATGGATCATCTAGAACTTTTGCAGGTCTCATGTAGACCTCATCTATGATGTCATCTCCAAGATGTGTGCCCAAATGACTTTCACACACACTTAAGGATGAAAGACAATAGTTTTCTTTGCAATGCCCCATCATACACTTTCATTGACCAAAGTAATTCGATGTAGAACTACGCCGTTGAATTTCCCAAGGAGCCCTCTCATTTTCGGTCTACACGGGCAACTATCTTTTCGGAACCACACGGAAATGTCATACCAATATTCATATTTTGTCTTTCCCTCTCAATCCACTTCACACGGAATCATTTGAAAATCTTCTTCTTTCAATGCTCACCATTCCATTCCACACCCACTACCCCGTTCATACAAGCTCGCCTCTTCATACAAGCTTGACTACTTTGGAGTTCAAAAACTACTTTGGATTTCAAAAACTACTCTAGTATTGTCCTACCAATCAACACAAAATCACACTTAGAAATATTTGTTGGTTTTGTTTGTTTGTTTTTTGGACCAACCAACACCCCCTCCGTCGAGAGTGTAGACCCACTCCATTGAATTTCCCAAGGATCCCTCTCATATTGTGTGTATGCACGCACAAAATTCAAGACAAAAATATCACAGTATGACTTCCCCCCAACCTCGTAGCAATATTCATTGTTCCATAAATGGAACCATGTGGCCACTCACATGGGTGCCACATGGCACTCATGAGGGTCCACCAATGGATATCTCTAAGAGAGAGTTCACACACATCATCCCCACGGGATCTAATATGATCACATTACATTTCCTTCCCCTTAATTCCATTTTTGTTTGCAAAAAAAAGGTGTTGGAAGGGCCTAGATGAGCGGAACATATGCTAATACGTACTCACACTAAACCCAATGTATCTGTGTGGTGTTTCCTCATATCTTCCCCTTAAGAAGACTCTTGGGAAGGCAATATAAAACTCAAAAACTATCTATGAAGGATACTTACGTGCTATATAGCACTACCATCTAAATTATCTTTCCACTTTGCTAGGAACTATTTATATAGGTGACTCCTCATTCGTTTCTCTAGAGTGCATAGTATGCTCTTAGGATCATTTGGAATAGATTGAGGAGAGATAGGCTCTACTACCTCAATATCTGAAGGTTGTTAGATTCACCCAACCTTTTCTTAAGCTATCTAACATCAAATACTAGATGGATCTTGCTATTATATGAAACTTAGAGCTCATAAGCCATCTTTCCTATTCTCTTTAGTATTGGGAATAGTCCACAATACCTAGGAGATAATTTTGGAAAAGGTCCCATTTTTATGGTTGCAGACCTAGAGGGAACTCTAAGATATACTTGCTCTCCTACCTCAAAGTTGATCTCTCTCCTTTGAGGGTCAAGATAGGC
>CM035427.1:89212918-89215418 GCA_020310875.1 Ceratopteris richardii | reverse complement strand
GTTTGCAGGTCAGGCTCAACCAATATGGAGCATTTGTGGAGGATCCTAAGCATGGATTTAAGAGAATAGCTAAAGGAGAAAAATCAGGTAGACTTTTCACTTTTGAACTAGAAGACACAAAGAACATTGCACTCTACAATTATAAAGATCAAACACTTTCAGAGCTTGAGATTTGGCATAAAAGATTAGGACATTTAGGAGAAAGAACCTTGAAGCAAATATGCAGGGACCAATGTGTGCTTGGGATACCTAATGTATCCAAGCAACATATGATCTACAAGTGTGGTGCTTGTCAGTTTGGAAAGTCTCACAGGTTACCATTCTCAAGGAAAGGTTACATGCATGAGGACTACCTAGAGCTTGTCCATACAGATGTATGGGGACCAAGCAAAGACCCCTCAATCTCAGGATCAAGGTACTATGTATCTTTTATTGATGATTATAGCAGGTGGACTGTATTGTACTTTATGAAGCACAAAGATGAAGTGTTCAATTGTTTTAAAAAATATCTTGCACTTGTTGAGAATCAGACAGGAAGAAACCTAAAGAGGCTAAGGTCAGATGGAGGAGATGAGTACTTCTCCAATGAGTTTGAAGCATTCTTGCAGGACAGAGGAATCAAGAGAGAAATCGCCACAAGGTATACTCTTGAACATAATGGGGTAGTAGAGAGAAGAAATAGATTGATTGTTGAAACAGCTAGGTCAATGTTGAATGAAAAAAAGTTGCCTAACTATTTATGGGTAGAAAGTGTATCTACTGCCACTTACCTCATAAACAGGTTGCCATCTAAATTCCTTGATGGGATGACCCCTTGTGAAGCATGGAATGGTAAGAGACCCTCACTTGATCATTGCAGGATATTTGGATGTGTAGCATATGTACACATTCCTTCTCAGATAAGAGGTAAGCTAGACCCTAAGGCTGAGAAGTGTATCTTTATTGGATATGATCTGAATCAGAAAGGGTACAGGTTCTACAACCCTTCAAATAAGGGATTCATGGTTAGTAGAGATGTTGTCTTTGATGAAAATGATTCTTGGTATGAGAATGAATGCAGGAAGTTTAAACTACCCTATGACTTGGAGGAGGAGTTTCCAAGTCTTGCTAAAGAGGAACCTACTCAGGATGAAGACACCAATTTAGATGATGAAGACATTATCAATCTTGAAGAATTCAAGGCATGGAAGTCCAAAGGCAAGCTCAAGATGAAGAAACTTGAAGACATACCTGAATCTTCAAATCAATCAATCAAAAGATCATAAAGGGAGAGCAAAAAACCTATCAGATATGGGTATGACACTTCTCTTGTCACTAAACATTCTATTTATCTTGCCAAAGACTTGTCAATTGAAGAAATAGGATCATATGAAGAAGCCATGACCAAGACAGAATGGAAGGAAGCTATGGATGAGGAGATTGAAGCACTCAAGGAAAGTGACACATGGGAACTAGTACCAAAGAAAGAAGCTATGAAGGTAATTGGATCTAGATGGATCTATAAAATCAAAAGAAATTTTGATGGGTCAATAAGCAGGTACAAAGTCAGATTGGTAGCCAAGGGTTTTGCACAAACCCAAGGCATTGACTATGAAGAAACATTCTCACCTGTGGCCAAAATGCCAACCATCAGGGTATTGGTAAGTGTGGCTGCATCTAAGAATCGGACATGTATCAGCTAGATGTAAAAAATGCTTTCTTGAATGGATGGATTTCAGAGGAGGTATATATGTCACAACCTCCTGGCTATGAGGATCATAACAAAGTAACACATGTATGCAAATTAAAAAAGGCTCTTTATGGATTGAAGCAGGCACCTAGGGCATGGAATCACAGGTTGACCACATATCTTCAAGACCAAGGTTTTGTCATGAGCAAAGCAGACACTTCTCTATTCATTAAGAGAAGTAATTCAGAGGTAATATACCTATGTGTTTATGTTGATGATATCATACTTACAGGTAATGATGTCAATGGAATCAGACAAATCAAGAACCAGATGATGAAGGAATTCAAGATCAGTGATCTTGGTTTACTTAAGTACTTTCTTGGACTTGAGTTAGTTTATACCATTACCAAGCATATAGAGGTCCATTACCATTATGTGAGAGAAAAGTTATTAAGCAAGGACATTCAACTAACATATGTATCAACCAACATGCAGTGTGCAAATTTGTTAACTAAAGCATTGGATGGAACCAAACTTCGAGGGTTCAAATCAATGATTGGATTACAGGATATACATGAAGACTGAAGATGAAGACCAAGCCAAAATGTTTCTCTTGAGGGGGAGTTGTTGGTGCAACTTACAAGCCTAAAAATTTGGCTTGAAGTCACTATACATATGAAACTACATGTGAACCATAGCCAGAGGATTTTATCTCTTTACCTCTTTGTAAAAGTCATATTTGACTTAGAATCTTTGTAACCACCTACCCAAGGGAGTCATGGATTTTATTAGTTGAAAAGAATCAACCAACTAGAGAGAATATCTCCTAGG
>CM035427.1:89195418-89205418 GCA_020310875.1 Ceratopteris richardii | reverse complement strand
TTTCTTTGAGTGGTATCAAAGCTAGTTCAAGATGGGTGACGGCTTTCCCTCAATGATCGAGAAGCTTGATCGACACAACTACGCGGCTTGGCAAATCAGAATGGAGGCCTATTTGCAAGGTAGAAATCTTTATGGAATTGTAGCAGGTGATGAAGCTATGACTATTCCAAGATCCAAAGGAGGACCTACACAAGAGGAGACAGATAAGCTCACACTTTGGTGCGCAAGGGATGCTCAAGCAAGGTCGTACATACTAAACTCTATCTCTGACTTTCTATTACCACATATTAGAGGATGCAAGACATCTCAAGAGACTTGGGATGCCCTCGAGACTTTCTTTTCTGCTAGTACCAAAGCAAGAAAGAATCATCTTTGGAATGAGTTCAACCAAATGAAGAAGACACCTAAACAAACCATCACAGAGTTTGTTACCAAGGTCAAGGAGGTTGCGGATCAGTTAGCATCCATTGGAGAGCTGATTGAAGAAGAGGTCATCATGAGGCAAATTCTCAACGGCATTCGAAGTGATAAGCAATGGCAATCCTTCACGACGGCTTACGATCTCATCATGGATGTGCAAACTCCAGACTTCAACATCTTTCTTGGACAACTCTTCAATCAAGAAGCCAATAATAGCATAAAGGAAGGTAACTCTTATCAAGGTAATTCAACTAGTGCTATATATGCAGATAAGAAGGATAAGAAGCAGAAAGGCAAGAAGAAGGAAGAAGACGAAGAAGAGACTTCCCAAGCCAACTTCGCAAGCAAGAGCAAGTGGAAAGGGAAGAAGAAAGGACCAAAGCAAGACAAAGCCAAAGGTCATAATGTTCAACCTTGTGCCATATGCGATAAGACCAACCACACCACTCAGAATTGCTGGTTCAATGGGAAGACCCAGAAAGGAAGTGGAAGAGGTGGATATGGCGGCAATAGAGGCAGAGGTGGACACAACTTCAACAATAACAATAGAAGCTATAATAGAAGGGACTACAACAATTATTCAAAAGATCAACCACATGAAGACTCATTACTTCTTATGAATCTAAGCCACAAAGAAGGTAAAGAAGATGATCATTTTTTCCACATAGATTCAGGATGCTCGAATCATGTTGGAGGCAACATTGCTCTTCTATCTGACTTGGAAAGTCCAAAGCATAGACATGAAGTGCAAACAGGGGATGACACGAAGCACAATGTGGAGAAGATTGGTAATGTCAAAGCTTCCAATGGCAGGGACAAACATTCTGAGTAAGGTTCTCTATGTACCCACTATCACTAAAAACCTAATAAGTGCAGGCCAAATAGTTGAAAAAGGCTTGCAAGTTAGGTTCACCCAACATGGAGCTTTTGTGGAAGGTCCATGTCAAGGCTTCAAGAAGATAGCCCGAGGTGAGAAGCATGGTAGGCTCTTTACTTTTGAAGTAGGAGATACCAGGAACATAGCTCTATTCAACTTTGGGTCTCAAACCCTAAGTGAGCTTGAAGTGTGGCATAAGAGACTTGCTCATGTGAATGAAAGAACCTTGAAGGATATATGCAGGGATCAAAGTGTTCTAGGAATGCCGAACATATCAAAGCAACACATGATCAACAGGTGTGATGCATGTCAGATTGGGAAGGCACAAAGACAACCATTCAACCACAAAGGCTACATCCACAACAACTTATTGGACTTAGTACATACAAATGTATGGGGACCAAGTCAAGAACCTTCATTGGTAGGATCAAGGTATTATGTCTCATTTATTGACGACCATAGTAGATGGACTGTTCTATACTTTATCAAGAGTAAGAATGAAGTATTTGATTGCTTCAAGAAGTATCTTGCACATGTGGAGAATCATACAGGTAGATCACTAAAGAAGCTCAGATCTGATGGAGGGGGAGAATACTTCTCCAAAGAGTTTGATGAGTTCTTGCAGGACAAAGGTATCAAAAGGGAAGTGACTACTAGGTACTCTCCTCAACTAAATGGAATTGCAGAGAGGAGAAACAAGACATTGGTTGGATCAGCCCGAACAATGCTTGAAGAGAAGAAGTTGCCACATTATCTATGGTCAGAAGCTATTTCAACTGCAGTGTACCTTGTCAATCGACTACCATCCAAATCACTTCAAGGTATGCCTCCTTATGAAGCATGGCATGGAAGAAAACCTAGTCTTGGACATTGCAAGGTTTTTGGTTGTTTAGCTTATGTTCATGTACCATCACAAATAAGAGGTAAGCTAGATGAAAGGGCAACAAAGGTAGTGTTTATTGGATATGATTCAACTCAGATGGGTTACAGGTTCTTCAATCCTTCAACCAAGCAATTCACTACAAGTAGAGATGTTGTGTTTGAAGAACACAGGTCTTGGTATGATGAAGACAAACAAAAGGTAACACTACCATATGATCTTGATTCTAACTCTCATCAATTAGGAAGCAAGCATGATACACAGGTCCAGGATCCAAGAAGTGATACAGACGATGACCAAGATGAAAGACAAAGGGATTACAAGCTATGGAAGTCAAGAGGCAAAGCA
Organism: Ceratopteris richardii; assembly: GCA_020310875.1. Taxonomy (NCBI): domain Eukaryota; kingdom Viridiplantae; phylum Streptophyta; class Polypodiopsida; order Polypodiales; family Pteridaceae; genus Ceratopteris; species Ceratopteris richardii. The sequence goes on along the minus strand of CM035427.1, from coordinate 89,202,893 downwards.
AAGATGCAAGAGGTTGGAGAATGCTCCAAACAAGCACCTAGAAGATCAGCAAGAGAGAAGAAACAACCAGAAAGGTATGGATATGATTCCACATTTGTTACGAAGCATTCAATCTACTTGGCAAAAGACTCTATTTCAGAGGAACCCTCAACCTATGAAGAGGCAAAGGGAAACCCTAATTGGGAAAAGGCCATGAACGAAGAGATAGATGCATTGAAGGAAATGGACACTTGGAATTTGGTTCCAATGTCGCCGAATCAAAAGGTAATTGGTTGCAGATGGGTATATAAAGTTAAAAGAAATTCAGATGGATCAGTTTGCAGGTACAAGGCAAGATTAGTTGCCAAAGGATGCTCACAAACTCATGGTATAGACTATAAGGAAACATTCTCACCAGTTGCAAAGATGACTACAATCAGGACATTGATAAGTATAGCTGCTGCAAGGAATTGGAGACTCCTCCAACTTGATGTGAAAAATGCATTCTTAAATGGTTGGATAAGTGAAGAGGTATACATGTCACAACCACTAGGTTTTGAAAACCCTAATCATCCATCTTATGTTTGCAGACTTAAGAAAGCATTGTATGGATTGAAACAAGCTCCAAGAGCTTGGAATTACAGGTTGGTTACATATCTTCAAGATCAAGGGTTCAAAGCTAGCAGCTCAGATCGTTCTCTATTCATCATAAGGGATCACAATGAGGTTATCTATCTATGTGTATATGTAGATGATATTATTGTGACAGGTGATGATCTAAATGGCATTCAAAGGATCAAGAGACACATGCAAGAGGAGTTCAAAATCAGTGACCTAGGTGAGCTCACATATTTCCTAGGTATGCAGGTGATATACACAGATGAAGGAATGTATTTGACTCAAAGAAGATACATTCAGGATCTTCTTCTCAAGTTCAAAATGGAGAACACTAAACCTATAGGTACACCTTTGGAGATGAATCATAAACTTAGTGTTTATGAAGGTGAGAAAATTGAACACATTAAAGAGTATCAAAGCTTGGTAGGTAGCTTGATATATGCTACTCACACAAGGGCAGACATCTCATATAGTGTGGGAGTGCTTAGTCAGTTCATGCACTCACCAAGAAGACCACACATGGATGCGGCTAAGAGAGTACTGAAGTATCTCAAAGGTACAATCAACGAAGGTATATTCTATCCTTACTCTTCCGATTTGGATATCAAAATCTACTCAGATGCAGATTGGGCAAGAGCTAAGGATGATAGAAAAAGTACATCTGGTTACTTAGCATTTGCAAGTTCAAAGCTAGTGTCATGGAGTTCCAAGAAGCAACCAACAGTTTCTTTATCCTCAACTGAAACAGAGTACAGAGGCTTGACCATAGCAACTCAAGAGGCAATATGGTTAAAAGCATTGTATATAGATTTGGGACTTGTGAGTTCCAAACCTCACATATTTGGAGATAATGTAAGTTCCATGCATCTAGCAGCAAATCCTATTTTTCATGCGAGAACCAAGCACATAGAAGTCCATTACCACTTCATCACGGAGAAGCTCATGGCAAAGGAGATTGACATCTCTTTTGTTCCAAGTGAAAAGCAAGTAGCAGATATGATGACGAAGGCACTTGATGGAATAAAGCTTTGTAGATTCAAAGCTATGGCAGGTATTCAACCTATCAGAGAATGAAGACTCAAGCATACTTTAGCTTGAGGGGGAGCTGTTGGAACATCAAGCTTACACTATGCTTGAGGTGGATTTGATCTACATCAAAGGCTATCGCATCAAAAGAATATCCGTTGCAGAGTTCTTTTTCATATGCTCATTTATTGTATTTTTTGAGAATATTGATGGCTCATTTACCGTTGTAAAAGCTTTGAGTTGTACACATGTAAAGGTAGAAAGATAGAGCCCAAATCCCACGAATTTGTGGTGGTTGAAGTTGCATTCAATCAAGCAATCAATCACCTAAAAGTAGATCAATCAAGATCTTCACTTTTCCTAGATTGTAGGGAAGTGAATTGATTCCCTCCAACAACCATTCCCACCTTCATTTGAATTCAAATTCAAGTTGTAAAACTCGTGGAACACTCCTAGAGGCTATATAAGGAGTTGAAATCACTTGTATTATACATGGAAGCAACATACATACACTTGTGACCATCATTGTCTTGCTCCTTCAATTTTCTGCATCATCTTCTTCGCCAACAGTAATCTTGCAGAGGCTTCTGCTCTCTCCTCAAAACTCCAAATTGAGTGCAAGAGGACTCATTGGAAAGGTATCAGTGTTAGTTTATGCCTGTAAATTTTCAAAGCATTTGGTTTGGCAGATTTGGAGAAATCTCAGTTTTTCTGCCTCGGGGTCAATCTCTGCGTATTCCTGAAAAATAGGAAGTACCACCGGTGAACGTCGCATTCATTCCTATAGCATATTTTGCTTATTCCTTATATTTTTGTGCATTCCATACACTCAACCCTATGTGTATCACTCCCATAAAAGGATTTTTTCTAATTGTAATCACGTTGGTCGCTATGGGCATTTGAAGTTCATTGTCTCTTCCATAGATAGTAAGTTTTTGAGCTAGTCGACCCGCGAACCTATATGTTTTGTATCGACTCATTCTCCTTGATGCACCAAGGTACATAGTGTGTTTCTTTGCACTTATCACATGCCTATAAGGTCTATTTGAGTCTCCATAAGCTCAAGGGCTGGTCTTGTGCCGGTTGGTTTGACCAAACTTCGTCGCTTCGAAACCCACTTTTCTACCATCGACAAGCTTCTCCAAGTTTCTTTCATATCTATCTATCTATCTATCTATGTATCTATCTATCTATCTATCTATCTATCTATCTATCTATCTATCTATCTATCTATCTATCAATCTATCTATCTATCTATCTATCTATCTATCTATCTATCTATCTATCTATCTATCTATCTATCTATCTATCTATCTATCTATCTATCTATCTATCTATCTATCTATCTATCTATCTATCTATCTATCTATCTATCTATCTATCTATCTATCTATCTATCTATCTATCTATCTATCTATCTATCTATATGTTGGAGTTGGACGTCTGCGGAAGCACGCGAACAGCACAAGGAAGAAGAAGAAGCTTGGAGCACAACACACAAGACTGAATGTATTACTAGAGAATGTACAAAGATAAGTAGCCCATTAGGGCAAATAGGCGTATATACAAGCCGGGGGAAAAAAACCTCCTAAAGAGGGAAAAAAGTGCCCCGGCGGTCCTAGAGTGTTCACACACATCACTACCTAAATATATCAACAAATCCCCCCTGGGAGTGATGCGGTGAACAAGGAGCTGGCACTCATGTATAAGGAAGTGCCAAGCTATGTGGAAATCACTCCACAAAAGGAAGTAAGCCCAAAGCTTTGCGGAAAGCTTCAAACTTCTCCCTAGGCAGAGCCTTCGTGAAAAGGTCTGCAATGTTCTCCTGCGTGGGCACATATGCCAAGCTGATCTCCCCAGCAGAGAACCTCTCCCTGACATAGTGATAATGCACCTCAATGTGCTTAGTGCGAGCATGGAACACTGGGTTCCTCGCAACTGCCAATGCGCTCTGACTGTCAGTGAAGATGGTGGTGGCAGAAGACTGTCCAACACCCAAATCAGCCATAAGGCGTCTGAGCCACACACACTCAACAGTAGCTGTGAAAGCTGCCCTATACTCAGCCTCACAACTGGAAGTGGCCACAGTAGGCTGCTTCTTGCTCAACCAAGATATACATGAGCTACCAAGCATGAAGCAAAAACCACTGGTGGACACACGAGTGTCATAGCAACCAGCCCAATCTGAGTCAGAAAAAGCATGCAAATCTGGCGGTAGTGATCCCCCCTTGGGATAAAACAACCCAAGTAGCCGAGTACCACTCAAGTAGCGAAAGATGCGCTTAACCGCTTTCCAATGCGTGACTCCTGGGCAATGCATAAACCTGCTCATCTGTGAGACAGCAAACTGAATATCTGGCCGAGTAATGCATAAGTAAAGCAAGCATCCAACAGCCTGCTGATAGAGAACAGCATCAAATGCATCTCCAGCATCATGAAGACTCAATCGTAAACCTGTCTCCATAGGAGTGGCAATAGGCTTACAGTCTTCAAGGCCAAAACGCTGCAATAATGTGTCAATATATTTTGTTTGACACAAAGCCATTCCACCATCAACGTGCATAAACTGAATGCCCAAATAGTGATGCAAATGCCCCAAATCAGACATCTCAAATGAGGCATGCAAATCAGCCTTAAAATCAGCAATATGTGTCTCAATAGGACCAGTGAGCAGCATGTCATCAACATAGACAACAATGATCAGAAGCACATCATTAGCACGTTTAACATATAAGGTGCTTTCAGTTGGACTGTTCTCAAAACCATGCGCAATCAGATAGGCATGTATCTTCTCATACCAAGCACGTGGTGCTTGCTTTAAACCATATAACGCCTTCTTTAACCTGCACACCTGGTTTTCATGCCCTTTCTGCACAAAGCCACGGGGCTGAAAAACATACACTTCTTCATGCAAGTCACCATTCAGAAATGCTGTTTTAATGTCCAACTGATGTACATTCCAACCATGATGGGCTGCAAGTGCACAAATGCTCCGAACAGTAGTCATACGGCATGTAGGTGCAAAGGTCTCATCAAAATCAATGCCTCTTTCCTGCGCATAACCCTTTGCAACAAGCCTAGCCTTATACCTGTCAACTGTACCATCAGGTTTACGCTTCAGCTTGTATACCCACTTAGTGCCAATGGCCTTCTTGCCAGGAGGCAAGTCACATAAAGACCATGTACCATTCTTCATTATAGCATCATATTCAGATTGCATAGCAGCCATCCAATTTTCTGAATTTTGTGCTTCATCAAAAGAAACAGGCTCATTCTCATCACAGAGACTAGATGCAGCCATAGCATAGCAATCTGATGCAAAGGAGGCACTATGAGAGCCTGAACGAGTACGATATGACAAAGGTGCATCTAATTTGCTGTCACGCAAAGTCTGCACCAGCCATTTTGGCATAGTTTTTGCCTGCTCAATATCAGCTCTCTCATCAACAAGTGCATCATGTAAATCTGCATCAGAAATGGAATGATCTGCATCATCATATGAAACCTGCAAAGGCTGAGAAGTTGCCTCATTAGGACCAGCACTAGCCTGTCCACCTGTAAAAAGAGGCATCAAAGTATCATACATGTCTTTGGAGCTAACAGATGTCTCCTTAGTACATGAAAGCAATGGCTGAATAGCATCTTCTACAAAGACAACATCACGGCTAACCAGAATGCGTTTAGTCTGTGGATGATACAAACGATAGCCTTTACTTTCAGAACTGTACCCAACAAAAATACATTTTACTGCCTTATCATCCAATTTTCTGCGATGTTGTTCAGGCACTAATGCATATGCCAAACAACCAAAAACACGCAGATGAGCAACAGATGGCTTGCGGTCATGCCAAGCCTCATATGGAGTGATAGACTGCAACGCTTTAGTGGGACACCTGTTCAGTACATATGCTGCACACATGACAGCCTCAAGCCAGAAACTATGTGGTAAAGCCTGACTTTTGACCATGCACCTCGCCATCTCCATGAGTGACCTGTTCTTTCGTTCAGCAACTCCATTCTGTTGAGGTGTATACGGCACTGTACACTGGTGTTTTATCCCACGTTCAGCCAGAAATGCATTAAAATCTGAAGACATATACTCCCCCCCTCGATCAGAGCGGAGGGTGCCCATTTTACATGCTGACAGATTTTCAGCCAAAACCAAAAACTGTTTGAAGCACATGAACACTTCGGATTTTGCTTTGAGTGGATATACCCATGCATGCCTGGAAAAATCATCAATGAAAGTCACGAAGTAAAGGTAATTTCCAAAAGAGGGTGTCTGCATAGGACCACAGACATCACTATGTACAAGCTGCAATTTCTGCGTAGCCCGAACTGAACCATCTTTTGGAAAGGAAGAACGCTGCATTTTGCCCAAAATACAGCCTTCACAAACATGTTTTCCAGGTGCCTCAAGTTTGGGCAAAGAGGACACCATTTCAGATTTCTGCAGGCGTAACAAACTAGCAAAATTCAGATGACCAAAGCGTGCATGCCAAAGCTTTGCATCTGACATAGCCTGAGAATCATGAACTGCACATGCCGAATCATTCACAGATCTTTCATAGTCTATGAGCTTATACAGCCCACGACATAAAATGCCAGAAGCAATAATCACATCGCCATTTGAGAGATCATGGACTGTACACCTGTCATCAACAAATTTCACAACCAAGCCAATCTTGGCTAATGCAGAAACTGATAACAGATTCTTTTTGATCCCTGGCACAAATAAAGCATCTGACAAAGTGAAAGAACTACCATCAGCAGTAGTCAGAATGATCTTACCAACTCCCATAACAGGATAAGAGGAGTTATTGGCGCATGTGACAGTATTCCCTGTAGGAGCAGGCTCAAGTGAAGAGAAGAAACTGCGCTGCGAGGTAATATGTTTGGTTGCCCCACTGTCAAAATACCAAACATCTGAGTCTACTACAGACATGCACTGATCATGAGAAGATGGGTCAAAACTGCAGACAGTGGTAAACGCCCATTCTTCTTCCTGCACAAGATTTGCAGACTCTGTTTTTGGTGTAGAGGCCTCTGCAACAACCATTCCAGCCTCTTTCTTCTTTGCCTCTTTAGCAGCCAGTTTTGGACAGTTCTTTATGATATGATCATTACCTTTACAGTACTTACAAAACAATTTCTGCTTTTCTGATTTTTTCTCATCTTTGTCTTGGTTCTTCGAATGTGCAGCATTTGCAGATTTCTGCTTACTAGTAGAAGAGCTCCATTTTCCTTTGCCCTTCTGACTAGCCAGGAAAGCTTGATCTGCAACACGCATAATGGACCTGTTCTGCCTGGACTGATCTTCCTGCAACAGAACAGAGACTAATTCCTCAAATGACAAGGCATTCGGATTGCCTTTCATCATCAACCGAAGAGTAGAGGCAAAACTCTGATATGAATCAGGAAGACCATTCAGAACGGTCTGCACAAGTGAGCTATCTGGTATAACCTCATCAGCAGAAATCAATTGTTCCTTCAGGTCTTTGATCTTTGTAAGAAAACTGTCCATAGAATCACCTTCATTCATGTGCTCACTCTCCAACTGTTTTCGGAGGTAAGCAACACGAGCCTCATTCCTAGCCTGGTACAAAGTGGTAAGTGTATCCCAAGCATCCTTTGCTGTTCTGCAAGAGCGAATGTGAGGAATAATGGCACGTTTGACAGACAAAGCTATCAATGCATGTGCCTGGGCATCTCTGCCATCCCAACGAATCTGCTCTGCAGTAGGTGCAACAGAAACAGCAGCACGAACAGGAATCTGCGGAATATCATCTTCGACACCATCTTCATCAGCTCCAACACCTGTATTTGCAGTACCTGTCGTTACAGGTGTAACA
>CM035427.1:89067918-89185418 GCA_020310875.1 Ceratopteris richardii | reverse complement strand
TGTGAGACAATAAGAGAGATGTTGGAATTAGGATGGGCCTCAATAACAATAATCATAGGTTTTTATAATCTTCCAACAAATGAACCTTAGCATACACACCTTAAGACTGAAAATTACCTGAATGAGAAGTAGAGAGAGAATACACAACTTTATAAAGTATAATAGTAAGCTGACTTCTTACTTACACTAACTAATATTCCAATGTCCAATTAGAAAGTGTCTATATATGTCTCCAAAGCTGAATATGTGCTAATACAAACTAAATGTGTTGAATTTAGATACAAAATATGAATGTGTGCTGAATGTACTGAATGTAGTTACAAAATCTGAATCTAGGCACAATTTTGGGAACTAAATATGAGTTTGTTCATAAAGTTCCTAAGAGGTATGAAGAGTGTGTGTGTGTATGTGAGTTTGAAGTGAATAGAACTAGTTTATGATTGTTTGTACAGCAAACCCTCTGAATAACAAGGGAAAATCCTCCTTATGCTGATGTAGAAGACATGAAGCCTAGACACAGTAACATGAATAGAAGGATAGGGCAAGATGGATGGAACATGAAAAACGTGAAACATGGGAAAAATGAAGAGGGAATGGACCATGTGAAACACGTGCAGTTGAGAAATCACTTGTTTAATGTGGACAAAACATATTGGGTTTGACCAAAAGAAGACAAAAACGATTTGAATATGGGGAAAATAATGATACAAATGAGTTTGGGGTGTTGAGAAACATGAAAATGGTGCTAAGAATGAAAGAAATGGTCAGTCAAAGTGCCATCTAGAGCCATGGAGTATGCATCTATAAAAAAACAAAAAGAAAACTCTCAAACCATATGATAAAATTATATCCTATGGTTTGCAGGGGATTAAAATAATAAAAAATAAAAGTTAAACAATAAATGAATAAATAAATGTATGGTAAAAATTAAAAATGAAAACAAAAATAACATACAATGCATTTGGCAATGTTAAAGTACTATAATCATTAGATTTATAATGATCTTATCAACTCCCATTATAGCATAATGATATTGATCCTTGAAACATACAATGCATTTGGCAATGTTAAAGTACTACAATCATTAGATTTATAATGATCTTACCAACTCCCATTAAAGAATGAGAGAAGTTGTTAGCACATGTGACAGTATTCCTTGGGGGCAGGCTCAAGTGAACTAAAGAAACTGTTTTGCAAGGTAATATGTTTGGTTTCCCCATTATCAAACTACCAAATATCTCAGTCTGTTGCAAACATACACTACTCATGAAAAGATGGATCATAGCTACAAAGAGTAGTAATTCCAATTCTTCATTTTGAATAAGATTAGCAGACTCTATTTTAGGTATAGAGGCCTCTACAACAACCATTCGAACCTCTTTCTTATTTGCCTCTTTTGCAGCCACTTTTGGACAACTCTTCATGAAATGATCATTTCCCTTATAGTATTGCAAAATTGTTTTTGCTCTTTTGATTTCTTCTCATCTCTGTCTTTCTTCTTTGATTGTACAACAATAGCATATTTCTGCTTACTAGTAGATGAGCTCCATTTACCTTTGCCCTTCTGACTAGCTAAGAAAGCTTGATCTAGAACACACATAAATGACTTGTTCTGCTTGAATTGACTTTCCTCCAACAAAACAAAGACTAACTCCTCAAATGTTAAGGCATTTTGATTGCCTTTCATCATCAATCAAAGAGTGGAAGAAAAACTCTGATATGAATATGTAAGATTGTTAAGAAGAGCCTCCACAAGTGTACTATCTGGTTAGAGTTTATTAGTATAAATCAATTGCTCCTTCAAATCTTTGAGCTTTTTTGAAAATTTGTCCATGGAATCTCCTTTGCTCATATGCTCACTTGCCAATTGTTTTTGGAGGTAAGCAATGCAAGCCTCATTTCTTGTCTCGTATAAAGATTTAAGTGTATTCCAAGCATCCTTTGCTACCTTGCAAGAACAAAGGTGAGGGATAATGGCACATTTGATAGACAAAGCTATCAATGCATGTGCATGAGCATCTTTTCCATCCCAACAAAGTTGTTCTAGAGTAGGTGTGCAAGAACTGTAGCACAAATAGGAATTTGAACATCATAATCTTCAACACCATCTACATCATCTTCAATAACTATATTTGTAGGTGTAGTAGGAAGTTTTTCAACATCCTGCACAATATATCCATAGCCCTTTTGCTACCAATACATGATGCATCATATATGCCCACAATGCATAACTTAGTACCATCTAACTTATCTCAACAACTGACATATGGATTACATCATTGCTTTCAATCATGGCCATTGACTAAATACTTTGATGCGAAGAAATGATTATATCTCAAAAAGCTGAACAAAAATACCTATCGAGCTCTGATAAACCTGTACTAGACTTTGAGGTGCTTATACTAGTGAGCCAAAACTTGTGTATATCTTCGGCACAAAAGGAAAAAATTTATCACATAGTCCCTGTGATAATGCATTTGGAGGCCGAAATGAGCTCATATCAAAATTTTGATGCCACACAACAAAGCTATTTTGAACTCTTGATTGCCTGAGTACGCTCACCAATTTTTGTGCAATTCTGGGACAGTGATCAAAGGGTTGTTGGCGAGGCATTAGATGAAGCAGCAACTTGCTCTAATACCAATTGTTGGAGTTCAAGGTCTATGGAAGCACATAAGCAACACAAGGAAGAAGAAGAAGCTTGGAGCACAACACAATACAAAATGTATTACCAAGTGAATGTACAAAGATAAGTAATCCATTAGGGTTATAGGCATATATACAAGCTAGGGGAAAAAACCTCCTAAAGAGGGGAAAAAGTGCCCCGACGGTCCTAAGTGTGTTTAGACACATTGCTACTTAAACATATCAACACTTCTCACTTCCACATGGCTTCTCCTCATAATGGAGGCCTTACAAAATAGAGTATCATGCAACAATGGTCGTGCTCCATGATGCTGAGGCATTAGGCATATCAAAAAAATATTCCTCATATAAGCACCTTCTAAAAGAAACCTAGACCACAATATTGAAATTATTCTTTATCGGTACTCCTTGATATAAGGCACGTTATATGCATGAATCATTGCTTTAAAAAGAGACATAAGAAAATTAAAGTATTTACTTGATAAATGGCTTATATGGCCTAGTTCCTTTGCCTTCCTAGCAATTGTTCTTTTAGTGTGAAGAAGAGCAAGACCTAAAGGATGTACATAGCACATGGGCCTTAGAATAAAGTGACAATTAAGAGCTAATGTCCAATACCAAATCTAGATGAATTTCTAGATTTACTAAAAGGAAATTATATGTCTAGCATGATTGAACTTAAGTATGGTTATCATAAAACTTGCATGCAAAATAGTGACATATATAAGCATGGTTTTATTAGAACTTAGATTGCTCATTGTGAATTTCTAGTAATGGCCTTTGGATTTTCACAACTTGAAAATAACAAATTTCCTAATTACCAATAATTTTGTTAGTCTTCTTTTATGTTATTCTTTTTATAGTAAAATTGAAGACCATAATAAAATGCATTTGCATATAATCTTAAACTTATTAAACACATTGTATGAAAATCTTGAAAAGAGTTTATTCTTTTAAAAAGACCTTCAAAATTTAGGAAATATTGTTCTTAGTCAAGGATCTCATGTTGATCCCAAGAAAGTAAAAGTTATTCAAGTTGGAATGTTCTTAAGTCTATGAATGAAGTGACTCCTTTTCTTAGAAAAATATGATAAGTAGAAAAATAAGAGGTTTGGTTGGTGTACATGAATTAAACATTTGGAATCATTATCTTATGAGATTTAAAGTTTTAATTGAATCTAATGTAGAATGGATTATAGATTTGCTCAACTAATAAACTTGGAAACATAAATATAGTTGTTGATGCTCTTACTCATTTAGCTTTTGAAAGATTTAATTTTGTTAATGTGAATTTTAATTTAATTTCAAATTCACTCATTTAATGACATGATTTGCACTTATGCATCGAATTTGCATTTTTCATGTGCATAGGATGATTATAAATTTCACAATAATTGCTTATATTTTCAAAAGAAGTTATGTATCATTCGATCTTTAAAGTAGTTTGTAAATAAATAAATATCCACATATGGGGTATTGAGGATAGAAAGCGCTATAACGACATGTAAATATTTTTTTATTTTGGCCTCATATTGAAAAACACGTCATGCAATTTGTTTTGCATTGCATTGTTTTTTAAAGAGATGGATGTCAATATGGGAAAACATTTGTATTGTTAATGGCATTGTTGGAGTTCAAAAACTAGGGAAGCATGCAAACAACAAGAGAACAAAGTAGAAGGTTGGAGCACAACACTGAGTTATTAATAAGTGAATGCAATAGCCCATTAAGTGAATGCAGTAGCCCATTAGGGTTTGTTCGAGTTTGAGGTCTACGAAAGCATGTGAATAGTACAAGGAAGGAGAAGAAGCTTGGAGAACAACACACAATATTGAATGTATTAGCAAGAGAATGTACAAAGATAAGTAATATGTTAGGGTTATAGGTGTATATACAGACTAGGGAGAAAAAACCTCAAAAAGAAGGACAAAAGTGCCTCGATGGTCCTAGTGTGTTCACACACATCACTACCTAAATATATCAACAAATCCCCCAAGTTGGGAGTGATGCAGTCAACAAGAAGCTGGCATTCATGTATAAGGAAGTGGAAAGCTATGTGGTATCAATCCACAAAAGGAAGTAAGCCCAAAGCTTTGTAGAAAGCTTCAAACTTCTCTGAGGTAGAGCCTTTCTCAAAAGGTCTACAACGTTCTCCTATGTGGGCATATATGCCAAACTGATCTCTCCAATAGAGAACCTATCCCTGGCATAATCATGGTGCACCTCAATATGCTTATTGTGATCATGGAACATAGGGTTCCTTGAAATTGCTAATGCACTCTGACTATCAGTAAAGATGGTGGTGATAGAAGACTAACCAACACCCAAATTAGCCATACGATGTTTGAGCCACACACACTCAACAGTCACTGTGAAAGTTGCCCTATACTCAGCCTCACAACTAAAAGTGGCCATAGTAGGCTACTTCTTGCTCAACCAAGACATGCATGAGCTACCAAGCATGAAGCAAAAACTATTGGTGGACACACAAGTGTCATAGCAACTAGCCCAATCAAAGTGAGAAAAAGTATGTAAACCTGCCAGTAGTCTTCCCTCCTTGGGATAAAACAATCCAAGTAGTTGGGTACCACTCAAGTAGCGAAAGATGCACTTAAGCGCTTGCCAATACTTAACATCTGGCCAACACATAAACGTGCTCATCTGTAAGACAACAGATTGAATATCTAGCCAAGTAGCACAAGTAAATCAAGCATCCAACAGCCTGCTGATAGATAACATCATCAAATGCATCTCCAACATCATGAAGACTCAATCGTAAACCTGTTTCCATAGGATGGCAATAGGTTTGTAGTCTTCAAGGCCAAAACACTACAATAATGTGTCAATAAATTTTGTTTGACACAAAGCTATTCCACCATCAACTTGCATAAACTCAATGCCCAAATAAAGATGCAAATGATCCAAATCTGACATCTCAAATGAGGCATGCGAATCAATCTTAAGATCAACAATATGCTTCTCATTAGTACCAGTGACCAGCATGTCATCAACATAGACAACAATGATTAGAAGCACATCATTTGCTCGCTTAACATATAAGGTGCTCTCATTTGGACTATTCTCAAAACCATGTGCAATCAAGTAGTCATGTATCTTTTCATACCAAGCACGTGGTGCTTGCTTCAAACCATATAATGCCTTTTTCAACCTGCACACTTTGTTTTCATGCCCTTTCTACACAAAACCACAAGGTTGAAGAACATACAATTCTTCATGCAAGTCACCATTAAGAAATGTAGTTTTAATGTCCAACTCATGTACATTCCAATCATGATGAGCTGCAAGTGCACACATGCTATGAACAATAGTCATTCAACATGTAGGAGCAAAGATCTCATCAAAATCAATGGATCTTTTTGGAGCATAGAATTTTCTAACAAGCCTAGCTTTATACCTATCAATTGTGCCATCAGGCTTACGGTTTAGCTTTTATACCCACTTAGTGCCAATGGACTTCTTGCTAGGAGGCAATTCACATAAAGACTAAGTACCATTCTTCATAATAGCAACATATTTTGATTGCATAGCAGCCATCCAATTTTTTGAATTTTGTGCTTCATCAAACGAAAAGACTAGAGGCAGCCATAGCATAGCAATTTGACGCAAAAGAAGCACTATGAGAGCCTGAACAAGTATGATATGACATAGGTGCATCTAATTTGTTATCTCACAAAGTTTGCACCAATCATTTATGCATAGTTTTTGCCTTCTCTATATTAGGCCTCTCATCAACAAGTGCATCATGTAAATGTGCATCAGAAATGGAATGATCTGCATCATCATGTGGAACCTACAAAGGCTGAGAAATTTCCTCATTTGGACTAGCATTAGATTGTCCACCTGTAAAAAGAGGTAGCAAAGTGTCATACACATCTTTGGAGCTAAGTGATGTCTCCTTAGTACATGAAAGTAATGGCTGAATTGCATCTTCCATAAAAACAACTTCATGGCTAACCAAAATGTGTTTCGTATGTGGATGATATAGACAACAACCTTTGCTTTCAAATTATACCCAACAAAAATACATTTTATTGCTTTATCGTCCAATTTCCTATGTTATTGTTCACACACTAATGCATATGCAAGACAACAAAAGACACACGTATGAGCAACCGATGGCTTGCAAACATGCCAAGCCTCATATGGAGTGATAGACTGCAATGCTTTAGTGGGAAACCTGTTAAGTACATATGTTGCACACATAATAGCCTCAAGCCAGAAATTGTGGTAAAGCTTGACTCTTGAACATACACCTCGCCATCTCCATGAGTGACTTGTTCGTCCTTTCTACAAATCCATTCTATCGAGGTGTATACGGCATTGTATGCTGATGATTTATCCCACATTCAACCAGAAATGCGTTAAAATCACAAGACATATATTCCCCCCTCCATCAGAATGGAGGGTGCCCATTTTACATGCTAATAGATTTTCAATCAAAACCAAAACGATTTGAAGCACATAAACACTTTGGACTTTGCTTTCAATGGATATACTCATGCATGCTTGGAAAAATTATCAATGAAAGTCATAAAGTAAAGGTAGTTCTTGAAAGAAGGTATTTGCATAGGACCACAAACATCATGCTAAATAAGCTACAATTTTTGAGTAGCTCGTACTGAACCATCTTTTGGGAAGGATGAACACTGCATTTTGCCCAAAATACAACCTTCAGAGACATGTTTACTAGGTGCCTCAAGTTTGGGCAGAGAGGACACCATTTCATATTTCTACACACATAGAAACTAGCAAAATTCGGACAACCAAAGCGTGCATGCCAAAGCTTCGCATCTAACATAGCCTGAGAACCTTGAGCTGCACATGCTGAATCATTCACAGATTTTGCATAATCTATGAGCTTATACAACTCACGATATAAAATTCCAAAAGCAATAATTACCTTGCGGCTATTGCTTAAACTAATAATAGATTTTTCTTGATCCCTAGCACAAATAAAGCATATGAAAATGTAAGAGAACTACCATCATCAGTCTTCAAAATGATCTAGCCAACTCCCATGATAGGATAAGAGGATTTGTTGATGCATGTGATAGTATTCCATGTAGGGGCAGGCTAAAGTGAAGTTAAGAAACTGTGCTATGAGGTAATATGTTTGGTTGCCCCACAATCAAAGTACTAAACATCTGAGTCTACTCCAAACATACATTGTTCATGAGAAGATGGATCATAACTACAAACAATGGAACATAGGGTTCCTCACAAGCGAATATGAGCCACACACACTCAATAGTCGTGTGAAACCTGCCCTATACTCAGCTTCACAACTAGAAGTGGCCACAGTAGGTTGCTTCTTGCTCAACCAAGATATGCATGAGCTACCAAGCATGAAGCAAAAACTATTGGTGGACACACGAGTAACATAGCAACCAGCCTACTGAGAGTTAAAAAAAAAGCATGTAAATCTAGCGGTAGGGATCCCCCCCTTGGGATAAAACAATCCAAGTGGTTGAGTATGAATCAAGTAGCAAAAGATGCACTTAACCGCCAGCCAATGCTTGATAGCTGGGCAATGCATAAACTTGCTCATTTGAGAGATGACAAGCTGAATATCAAGCTGGATAATGCATAAGTAACTCAAGCATCCAATAGCCTGCTGATAGAGAACATCATCTAATGCATCTCTCGCATCATGAAGACTCAACCGTAAACTTGTTTGCATAGGAATTGTTGGGTGTGTGTATAAGTGAGAGACACACACAAGAAGCACACACAAGGAGCACAAACGCAGTAAGACACACAGAGAAGACGATGGCTAGAATAGCTCTCTCTATTGACAATGAATTGAACTAAAGTAAGAGCTTAATAATATCCCTAAGTACAAAGTACCACCACATATGAGAGTATCAAGTATGTGGTAACATGGGGAAAAAACCTCTAGCTAGCACTAGAGTAAAAACTGCCCATGTATAGGGAAAAGGTTCACATCAAAGCTACTTGAGGAACACATAAGTGTAACAAACCCCCTTGGAGGGAATGATGTGAACACATACAGGGAGTGACAAATCAGCCCCCACAAGGTAATAAGCCTAAAGCTTTGTGAAAAACTTCAAACTTTTCTCGTGGACGAGCGTTTGTGAATATGTCTACCACATTATCTTGTTTAGGCACATATACCAAATCAATATCTCTTGCATGAAGGCGCTCTCTCACATAGTGATAATGCACCTCAATATGTTTGGTCCGTGTATGAAACATTGGGTTTCGTGCAACAGCCAAAGCACTCTGACTTTTAGTGAGAATATGCATAACAACATCAATCTCCATGCAAAGATCCATCAAAAGGCATCTCAACCATACACTCCACTATAGCTGTGAAAATTGCCCTGATCTTCACAACTCGATGTCGCCACTGTAGGTTGCTTCTTACTCAAGCAAGATATGCATGAGTCTCCAAGGAAAAAGCAATTACCACTAGTGGACACGCGAGTATCATAACAACCAGCCCAATCACTATCTATAAAAGCATGCAAGCATGGTTGAATATCTCTTCCATAAAAGAGACCTAAGCTCAAAGTGCCTCTGAGATATCTAAACACATGTTTCACCGCTTGCTAATGCTTAGTGCCAAGGCTATGCATGAATCGACTCAACTGGGAAACTGCATACTGTATATCCGGCCTTTTGTTGCATGCATATATAAGACATCCCACAACTTTTTGATAAAGAGAAGTGTCAAATGCATCACTAGAATCCTCAATTGAGAATCTAAATCCTATCTCAACTAGTGTGGAAACTGGTTTGCAATCCTCAAAGTCAAAATGCTGAAGTACTTTTTCAACATACTTTGCTTGATGCATAACAATTCCCCCCTCAATGGATACAAACTGGATGCCAAAATAGTAGCTCAAAAGACCAAGATAAGTGACATCAAAAGTATGTTGCAAATCAACCATAAGAATGTCAAGTTTTGCATCACATGACTTAGTCAAGAGTATGTCATCGACATAAAGAACAAGCACTATAAGATCAGCCCCATTTTTTCATACATAGAGTGTGCTTTCAATTGTACTACATGTGAAGCCAAGAGCAATCAAGTGCTTATGGATTTTCTCATACCATGCACGTGGAGCTTGCTTGAAACCATACAAGGCTTTACGCAAACGACAAACCATATGCTCTTTCCCTTTCATGGAAAATATAGGAGGTTGCTTCACATAGACCTCTTCTTGCAAATCACCATTCAAGAAGGTTGTTTTTATGTCCAATTGATGCACTTTCCAACCTCGATGGGCACCCAATGCAACCACATACGAATCGTCATCATGTGTGAAGTAGGTGCAAAAGTTTCCTCATAGTCAATGCCATATTGTTGCGCATATCCTTTGGCAACCAATCTAGCTTTGTAGCGGCAATGCTACCATCAGACTTTCTCTTAATCTTGTAAACCCACTTTGTACCAATGGCATTCTTTCCTTTTGGCAATTCACATAACTCCCAGGTACCATTCTAATGTATGGAATCCATTTCTAATTGCATAGCACTCATCCATTGTGGATCATCACATGCATCTTCAAAACTAAGTGGCTCTTCATTACATGTTGTAGCAATAAGAGAATAATCCACAAAATTACTTGATGCATGGTGAGAGCTTGATCTTGGTCTACTAAGTAAAGGTGCACTCAATTTCTAGTCCTGCAAAGTTTGTTTCAGCCACTTTGGCATAGTTTGTGCACTCTCGATAGGCATGCATTCATTATGTAATACATCATCAACATTTAGATCATGTGTGGGCTGAATTTCATGCTCATTTTCAACCATATTTTGACGCAAATGTTCAACCATGTGGCTGGAAATTTCCAACAGTTTTGACATTTTTTGGCTGAAATTTTTCAGCCATGTTTGGCTGGAAATTCTTTGCATTTTCAGCCCTATTTGGCTGGAAATTTTCAGCCCTTTGAGCCTCAGTTGGCTGGTCTACATGGCTATAGTCATGCGCACCATTTTGGAACAAGGGCATGAGTGTATTGAACACATCTTGTGAGCTAACTGTTGGTTGTTTTTTGCATTCAAGTAGAGGGAAAATTGAATTTTCAGCAAATACCACATCTCGACTCACAATAATTGTGTTCGTCAATGGATGATACAAATGATACCCCTTACTTTCAGCACTATAACCAACAAATATACATTTCTTTGCCTTGTCATCAAGTTTGTGACGTTGTTGTCATGGCATAAGAGCATATGCCAAACAACCAAACACACGCATATGACTAACCATAGGCTTATGACCATTCCAAGCTTCATAAGGAGTGATGACTCTCAATGCTTTTGTAGGGCAGCAATTCAACACATAATTTGCACACATGACCGCTTCCATCCAAAACTTATCGTGAAGATGCTTTCCTTTAACCATACATCGTGCCATTTCAAGAAGTGTTCTATTTTTACGCTCGGCAACACCATTTTGCTTAGGTGTATATGGCACCATACATTGGTGTGAAATACCTCTTTCACAAAGAAAAGCATTAAACTCATGTGACATGTATTCACCACCACCATCTGTGCGTAGAGTCAAAAGATTTTGTGAAGAAAAATTTTCAACCATAGCTAAAAATGCTTTGAAGTAAGAAAATACCTCATTCTTTGCTTTCATAGGATACACCCATGTATGGCGAGTAGCATCATCAATGAAGGTAACAAAATAGAAATGCTTCCCAAAAGATGGGGTCTTGACGGGACCACATACATCACTATGAACAAGCTGCAATTTTCTTGTAGTGTGTGTATGACTATTTTTTTTAAAAGAAGCACGATGCATTTTTCCAAGAATGCATTTTACCAAACTATTGGCATTTTTCCAATAACCATCTCCTTCTTTTGCAAGTAAAGCAAACTATTGAAGTTTAAGTGACCAAAACGAGCATGCCAACACTCCATTTCAGCCATGGAAGATGTATGAGCAACTAAGGCATTCAAGACAGTCCTCTTGTATGTATCCATGTGATACAAGCCATTACATAATGTATCGGACATCATGATAACGTCGCCATTGCTAAAATCATGAACCATACATTTATTATCAACAAAGTGTACATGAAGTTCAGCTTTGGTAATCAACGGAACTGAAATTAAGTTCTTCTTTATACTAGGCACATACAATACATTTTTCAAGAGAATCACACCTCCATTTGCAGCCGTAAGCTCAATTTCTCCTACTCCAATGATAGGATAAGAGGCATTGTTTGCACACACCACATGTCCTCCTTTGGGTGCATCTTTCAAAGAGGCAAAAAAACTTTTGCATGATGTTATGTGCTTTGAAGCACCACTATCAAAGAACCAATCGGAATCAGCCACACTCATAACCATACATTTAGAATGCAAAGAAGCATCATAATGACATGTAACAACACATGCCCAAAAATCTTGAGCCATGTTAGCTTCATCATTCTTTGTATTTGCCAGATTCCTTCTTCTTTTCATTGCCTTTAGCAAGCTTTCTAAAGTCATCAATAGTATGACCAGCCTTTCGACAATATTTGCATCTCTTCTTCTTTTGCAAATCAGCATCATTAGAGGAATGAGTGGAGGCTTTGGTTTCGAAGAACCCAAAGCTTAACCATACTTGCTTTTCCCCTTTTGTGAGATAGCAAGTGCTTGCATTCCCTCAATCAAACCACTCCTATTCACTCTAGATTGCTCGTCTTGCAAAAAAAGAGACACAACCTCATCAAATGCATACATATTATGATTTCCTTTTGCAACCAAATGGAGTGTAGTAGCAAAGCTTTGAAAAGATTCTGGTAATCCTTTCAACAATGTAGAAATGAATGATGCAGAATGATCTCATCTATGTTTGCCAATTGCTCTTTCAAGTCCTTGATGCGTGTCACATACACATCCAGCGACTCATTTTCAGCCATACATACATCCTCAAGTTGCTTCCACAAGTATGCAACGCGTGCTTCATTACGCACGACATACAAAGAAGCAAGAGTGTCCCATGCTTGTCGTGATGTAGAACATGATGGAATGTGTGGAACTATATGATGCTTCACAGAAAGTGTAATCAAAGCATGAGTTTGAGCATCTTTTTCATCCCATGTAAGCTGCTCCTGTGTAGGTGGAGAAGGAGAAACCACTGTACTCGAAGAAGAAGCTCCATCTATGACAATAGATTGTGAAGTAGAAGAACCTGCATGTCTTCAATCTACATGTGCCACTATGTTCCAAAGTTGTTTAGCAACAAGAACATGCTTCATCATGTAAGAGCACATCGGATAGTTGGTCCCATCAATCTTATCTTCAGCTTGAAGCATGCCAAACAAGTCATTGTTGCCCGCCATTTCACTAAGGAGCAAGAAAGTGACAAAAATTTTACTTCGATGAAAGCTGAAATGAATGCTAAAATTTCAGCTCACAAACCATCACTCTGATGGCGATTTTGACTGCATGAATGGATTTGAAATGGGGATAAAACCCAATGCAATTGATGGAGATGTTTCTTGGCTGCTAAAATTCATTGTTCTATGCTCAGAAGTCGATTTGCAGTGCATGCACGCTACGATGCAAAAAATCAAAACTTGAGAAGGGGCTGAACCTACTATGATACCACTGTTAGGTGTGTTTATAAGTGTGAGAGACACACGAGAAGCACACATAAGGAACACAAATGTAGCAAAACACACGAAGAAGATGATGGTTGTAATAGCTCTCTGCAATAGAACGAAGATTACGACCACCACATACTAGAGAGATGACTCTCCTCCCAACCAAATGCCTCTATATATAGCTCTCTCCAGGGGACTGCCTTCTTGGGCAGGTGGATACTAACCAGCCAAGTGTCAGCCATGTAACTGCATGTGCGCCAAGTGTCCAATGGATGCTTCTAGAAGGTTCTAGAGCTCTTTGGGCAAAATACTCTTCCCATGTATCCCATGGGGATTGAACCCAAGACCTCGTCCTTCACATCCTTGAGACTTAACCACTAAGCTAAGTGGTTCACTTGTTCACAAGAGCACAAGACCTCCTAGTAAGTCTAAACTCGAGATCTTTGGTCATACACACGGATGACCAAACGGTGTCCGATTTCAGATCTGTCTGAACCGGCCAGACCCTTGGATCATAGACTTACTTTATTACATTCTTCCCCCCTTGGAAAATATTTTCGTCCTCGAAAATAGAGCTATATACATACTTTAGGCAACCCCCGAGCCTCATGTTCTAAAACTGGAAGAACATGGTCATGATCTAGAACTGGAAGAACATGTCTCATCTCTGTGGTGGCATCCTTACCCAAATGATTCAAAACACTATCTGGTTTTGCACTTTGATGAACAGGACAAAGTACAAACTAGTGAAGAATAATGAGGGTGGATCTAAATACATCCCTAGCTAATTCACAGTTTCTGGAAGTGCGATCTAGGCACAAACATGTGAACTAGGTGGATTCAAATTACTAGTCCATTTCTAGGCATAACTGGTGCATGGGCTTAGTAATGAAGGTGGGATTCTTATCCCTCGCAAGACTTTGAGAATTCTTGATTCACTTGAATTTGTTTTGGAGAACTTGAAGTTTGGTTGTCTCAAACATCTAACTTGGATGTTTGTACAATGGTTTACTTTGATCCAACAGTTACTTGATTTTTTCTACCCGACTAGAGGACTACTTTGTCCTTATGAGTTTAAAAATCCTTTGTAAACTGTAGGAGAAAGTTTACCATTTCTTTGAGTCAACCATACTATAACTTGACCAATACAACTTCAAAATGAAAATTGTCCAACTTAAGACACTTTTCTCAAAGACTTTTAACTGAAAGTTCTTGGGAATTGTCAATCTGATGAGCAATTCCTAACTTCCCTATTCTAGAGTATACTGGACTCCAGGAAATCATTTATGCTATAACTTGAAGCAAACTCAAATGAATAAGTCCACTTAGACTTATCATCTTTTGAAGATTGAAAAGGTTCTTGTACATATCATCTATCTAGGACGTTCAAGTTAGTTATCTAATTCTAACCGGCTATCCTTGGTCTTTTGCAAAAAGAAATCAGATACCATATCTGAGTCAATTCCAAAAGATTTGGAAAGCGGAAAGAGATAACTAAGACTTTGTACAACCAATTCAAACTTCGCACTTGCTATGAGTCAAAGTCTAGTTGACTCAGGACTTTAACTTCTCAACGATCTGTTTCAATAAGATATTGAAGCATTGTCTTTATCTTTCAGAGAAATAAGCTGGATTCTCAGAAAGATACAAAGAAAATCAAAAACATCATCCAACCACAAGATACTAGTGTGGTAACCAACATCAGTGTGTCGACCCACTGAGGTTCTATTGATGAGTTTAGTTTTCAAATAATGCTTCACTTGAGACTAAGTTCATGTCACATTCAGTCTTTTTGACTCCTAATCGTGAATGCAATTCTTGTGCATTTCTTTGAGTCGAAAGAGTGAATTTATCAAGTTACACTAGGAACTTGATGCTTGACTTAGTCAATTAAATCTTAAGTTGAAAAGATCAACTCAAAATCAAAGTCCAACTTCTTTCAAAAATTTATCAAATATTTCTGATCAATAACACTTAAGCTTGAAGTGTTCTTAGAAGATCTTGGAAGTTACTTACTTCATATCTTCAGTTTCCTTAATCTTGAAGTTACCTTGAAGTATCGTAAGATACTACTTTCATCCGTTATGAATTAAACTTTTCTTGAAGTCTTAATTCCCTTGAGGATGAAACCTAACTTCAAAATCCAAACTAGGACTAAAAGATAATCATCATCCCACGGTCCGATGTCCCATTCCATCTTTTCTACATCAATCTGAGTATAAAATCTGGTGTCCCATACCACCCTATTTTATATTCATATTAATGTGTGGGTGATTCTTATCCTAAAGTCTAAACATCTCTTGATAGAGTACCTTATTTCTTCAATTCTTTTACAAGAATTGGAAGTTTCAGGCATTACCTCTAACTAGATTTTCCTAGGTTTTGATTCCTTCGCATGATCACCTCATAATCATGTGCTTTGCTTTGGAAACTTGAAAACCTCTTAACAGAATATCAATTCTTCTTTACTGGGGTTTTCAAATGAAAACCAATCAAAATTCCAAGTACTTGAATTTTCTTGAATTCAAGTTCAATTGGTTTACCCTTGACCAATTTTGTAGCGACAAGAGCTTTTGACTTCTTATCTTTTAGATTCCTTTCTTTACTGTTGCTTTAGGTACCTACCCCGGGGACTTTATTTAGGAATCTCTTTACTGCTTAAGTCTTAAGCATCCGCTCATGCTTTCTGGATTTGTACCAAAATCCCTTTAAGGATAGGCAAACACTTATGTTTTACCTTCCACAGACTTAAGTACCGTCTTCACGGTTGCAGACTACATTCTTGGAATTTCTTTACTCTGTTCAGACTTGGAACAGTTTACTTTTTTCACAATTTTTTCCATTCAATAAATGGAACTTGAGTGAATAATTCCCAAAAGGAATTTTATTGCCAATACTTGGGCAATCTACAAAGTAGTTCTAATCGCACATTACTTGGACAATCATGGCCAAGAGTGATCAAGTCTGGTTGATCTTGCGATAAAAAGACTTAGTCTTTATCTTTAAGATCTCTTAAAACTATCTTAAAGCTTCTTTGCTTACCTGCAGGATTTTTAGAGATCTTTCTCAAGTCCAAGCATACACTTATGCCTCTCAGATTCCAAAGCTAAGAATCTTTGATATACCTTTAGGTTATATCACAAATAGGACTTGAAAGACCACTTCTAGTGGTTAGGGATTTACTGGGAACTACTTGCTGATTAAAGAGTATGAAGAATTTCATTCTCAATACTTGAAAGAATGCCATTTCTTCAAAGACTTGAGATTCCTTCTAGGGAATCAAATAACTTGAGCAAATGATTCATTTTGGAATCTTTTGCAAAAAGAACATTTAAAAGAAATTCTTTCAAATGATATCCAAAAAATTTACTGATTCAATTGTATTTATTTCCTGAGTATCAAACTAGAGTCGAAATATCACATTTGCCAGTATGAAAGTTTAAGTTGAACTTTCGTTTATGTGATATCGACTTCTATTCTTGAGTTTGATACAAAACTCATTATTATTGGTCAATCTTCAGATGTTACTAGAGTCCTTTAAACATATTTCACTAATCAAATTTATGTTTAAAGTCCAAGCATCTATTGATGATTGATCCAATAGTAATGTTATTGTGAACACTTTGAACTTTATAACTTGTTTAGGAGAAGTTCATGGATTTAAGATCCATTTCTTGGAACTTTCTACTCCTAAATAAAAAGTTCACACTTGCTTCAAGTCTTTAGGAACTTATATTATTTCCTAAAGATTGCTTAGCTAGTTGCATCATTTACCGGAGATGCAACTATAGAACCTAATATCCTTTTATTGATATCAAGGATCAATTGATGTTGAGGTTTAACTTTTGATTTCCATCACTCCTTGAGATGAAATCAAATAAAAATTTATAAAAGCTTGGTACCTTTATATCTTGGCAAAACGTTTATATCCTAAAGAGGTTTTGCCTTCATCATTCCTTGGACCTATCATATAATATGAATTTATGTGTATTTTGGGAAGAGTTCATGAATCAATTAAGATCCTCTACTTGGAACATCTACCTTCCCAACAATAAATTCATCTTAAACATGGTAGGAGAATGATCTCACATGAAATAGAAGGCTTGACTATTTCATATCTCAATTCCAAAAAGTTACTTACCGAGGTTTCATCATGAGATACAAATCTTGAAACCACAAAGAAACTTCTTTAAACTTTCGAAATCTGCTAAGTAGAAGAGTACTCAAGGAACTTGGAAATATAGTTGATGTTCTCATCCAACCTTGGGATGCTTGAGAAGTTACATAAAATATATAACTAATCAACTAAAGCTTATCCGCATGACTTTCTAAGTACATCCAGGACTTAGAGTCATCATACATCATAAAAGAGTTTGCAAGTAATTAAATTTTCTTGGTTATCAAGAAAATTTACTACTTAACTTTCTCCTAGTGCTTACTCATACCTAGCAAGACATCTAACATACTTAATTCTCATTAAGTATTTATGTTTGATAGTAGAGTATCGACTTGGGAAGAAATTGACTAATTACTTGAGTTGCAAACTAGAACTAGTATGTCTTTGCAACTAACTAGTCCTTGGTCTTCCCTAATGTCAAACTGCGAGCTTTACAAAGTAAGCTAAATACTAAGAGAGTACATTTTCATATCTACTTGCGAACAGCATTCCATTCTTCCATGCAAATGCATGTATCTACATGCAAAAGCATATGTTCACATGCGTATGCATGCATGTTCTTTGCATGCTCAAAAAATAATACAATAATCATGCATGAACTTGATGCACGATTTTTTTCCTTGTACTAAGAATGTATATCATGCAATCCTGATGCATGTATATCCTTTCCTTTGTCTAAATGCACTATGATATAAAAATACCCTTAAGGTGCAATAGAAAACTTACTCAATGGAAAGGAAATCTGTATTTAAACTACCAAAATACATTCTTTGATGCACAAGGATCTTTTTGAAATCAAGTCTTTCCTTAATGCAAACTAATGCTTGGAATGAGAAATGGATTAATTCATTATTCTAATCTAGACTTAATCAATTGAAATCTTGGCTATTTCAATGTGCATCTAGGATTAAGTGTAGAATAATGAAAACAAAATAAATCAAGCATTAAGGCCAAGCAAAAACTGGAAAATACTTAGCTTTGATCATAGCTTCGTCCATCCCTTGATCCTTGCCAGGAGCTATTCACCATTCTTGAAGCTTCCTCATCAAGAAATAGTCTTGGATGACTTGGTCCGTCGAGATCGACTAACTTAGGCCTCCGGATCTTCACTCCACAGCTCCAATTCCATCAAGCTTTGCTCAATCTTTGATTCTTCTTGGATGGATGAGAGGACTTGGCTCCTTGAAAAGATGAGAGTTGGGCTTGCACTTCAGCTCTGCTTACTGCTTTAGGAAAATCTGCTCTGCACTATAGAACAAGCAAATACGGTTGGGTGCGTGGCTACGTGAGCCTCCTCCCAAAGAAACCGTCAGAGTTCGATCCCTAGCAGACGCAGCGGGCACAAAAAGTTATTTTTGATTTTGTTCCTTTCTGAGGAGATCTTCTGCAGCGCTTGGTTACAATAGAATATGAATTTCTGCAGATGTTTGGAGCGTGAACGCCCGTCGACGTGATGGATAGGCGGCAATCCTCTGGTTGGGGGGGCGGGGGTTCGAATCCCCTATGCTTCATCAGAGAATATCACTTTTTAGATCTATAAATTTAGATCTAATTCAGCGCCGGAGTTGATCAATCTGCTCTGCTGCGTATTTAACCTCACGCGGTCGATGATGCTCTTGTGGATAGAGCAGCGCACTCCAATCCGTGGGACGAGGGTTCGAGTCCCTCGCCATACACAGCAGAGATGATCTTCATCTTTTGCTATGCTTCTCCTAAGCCAAGGCAGCACACGACCAACTCTGCACTCTTCTCAAGGCGGCCGCGAGCAACCTTCTTCGTCGTAGAAGATCTTATGCACACGCATATAGGCGAGAGCAAATTGATGAGCAAGATGATGAAAGAGAAGAGCTATGGAGAATGGCTCTGATACCAATGCAAGAGAACGAAGATTACGACCACCACATGCTAGAGAGATGACTCTCCTCCCAACCAAATGCCTCTATATATAGCTCTCTCCAGGGGACTGCCTTCTTGGGCAGGTGGATACTAACCATCCAAGTGTCAGCCATGTAACTACATGTGCGCCAAGTGTCCAGTGGATGCTTCTAGAAGGTTCTAGAGCTCTTTGGGCAAAATACTCTTCCCATGTACCTCATGGGGATTGAACCCAAGACCTCGTCCTTCACATCCTTGAGACTTAACCACTAAGCTAAGTGGTTCACTTGTTCACAAGAGCACAAGACCTCCTAGTAAGTCTAAACTCGAGATCTTTGGTCATACACACGGATGACCAAACGGTGTCCGATTTCAGATCTGTCTGAACCGGCCAGACCCTTGGATCATAGACTTACTTTATTACACTCTCTCTATTGACAATGAATTGAACTGAAGTAAGAGTTGAATAATATCCCTAAGTACAAAGTACCACCATATATGAGAGTATCAAGTATGTGGCAACATGGGTAAAAAACTTCTAGCCAACACTAGAGTAAAAAGTGCCCATGTATAAGGAAAAGGTTCACATCAAAGCTACTCGAGGAACACATAAGTGTAACACGAATGGTAGTAGGTTTGCAATCTTCAAGGCCAAAATGCTGCAATAATGTGTCAATATACATTGTTTCAACTTGCATAAATTGAATGCCAAAATAATGATGCAAATGCCCCATATTTGACATCTCAAAAGAGGCACACAAATCAGGCTTAAAATCACCAATATGCTTCTTATTAGGACCAACGTGAGCATCATGTCATCCACATACACAACAAATGTTCAGAAGCACATCATTTGCATGCTTAACATATAAGGTGCTCTCAGTTGGACTATTCTCAAAACCATGTGCAACCAAATATGCATGTATCTTTTCATACCAAGCATGTGGTACTTGCTCAAACCATATAATGCCTTCTTCAATCTGCAAACTTTGTTTTCATGCCCTTTCTACACAAAACCATAGGGCTGAAACACATACACTTGTTCATGTTATTCACCGTTCAAAAATGTTATCTTATTGTCCAATTGATGTACATTCCAACCATGATGAGCTTAAAGTGCACAAATGCTATGAAATGTAGCCATTCAACATGTGCGAGAAAACGTCTCATCAAAATCAATGCCTCTTTCTTGAGCATGACCTTTTGCAAAAAGCCTAGCCTTATACTTATCAACTGTTCAATCAGGCTTATGCTTCAAGTTGTATACCAACTTAGTACCAATGGCCTTCTTACCAAGAGGCAAATCACATAAGAGGGGGTACCATTCTTCATAACACAGAGACTAAAGCTAGCCATTGCTTAGCAATCTAATGCCAAAGAAGTGCCATGAGTCTTCAACAAGTACAAGGTGCATCTAATTTGCTATCTCATAAAGTATGCACCAGCCATTTAGGCATAGTTTTCGCCTCTTCTATATAAGCCCTCTCATCAAGTGCATCATGTAAATCTACATAAGAAATGGAATGATCTACATCATTATGTGGAACTTCTAAAGGCTGAGAAGTCACCTCATTTGGACCAGCACTTGATTGTCCACGTGTAAAAAGAGGTAGTAAAGTGTCATACATGTCTTTGGAGCTAATTGATGTCTCCTTAGTAAATAAAAGTAATGGCTGAATTGCATCTTCCACAAAAACAAAATCAGGGCTAACCAAAATGCATTTAGTATGTGGATGATACAGATGATAGCCTTTGCTTTCACGATCGTATAGCTTTATCATCCAATTTTTGTTATTGTTCGTGCACTAATGCATATTCCAGACAATCAAAGACATGTAGATGAGCAAGAGATGGCTTGCAACCATGCCAAGCCTCATATGGAGTGATACACTATAGTGCTTTGGTGGGACACATGTTAAGTACATATGCTGCACACAAAAAAGCCTCAAGCTAGAAGCAATGTGGTAAAGTCTGACTTTTGACCATACACCTCACCATCTTCATGATCGACCTGTTCTTCCTTTCAACAACTCCATTCTGTTGAGGTGTATACGGCACTATACATTGACATTTTGTCCCACATTCAGCTAGAAATGCATTAAAATCAGAAGACATGTATTCCTACCCTTGATCATAATGGAGGGTGCCCATTTCACATGCTAACAGATTTTCAACCAAAACTAGAAACTATCTGAAGCACATAAAGAATTTGGACTTTGATTTCAGTGGATGCACCCATGCATGCATGGAAAAATCACCAATAAAAGTCATGAAGTAAAGTTAGTTCCCAAAAGAGGGTGTCTGGATAGGATGACAAACATCACTATGAACAAGCTGCAATTTTTTAGTAGCTCGAGCTGAACCATCTTTTGGGATAGAGGAGCTCTACATTTTTCCCAAATGCAGCCTTCACAAACATGTTTACAAGGTGCCTCAAGTTTGGGCAGAGAGTTCACCATTTCAGATTTCTGGAGGTGTAGCAAAGTAGCATAATTCAGATGAACAAAGCATGCATGCCAAAGCTTTGCATCTGACATAGCCTGAGAATCTTGAACTACACATGTTGAATCATTCACAAATTTTTCATAATCTATGAGCTTATACAGCCCATGATATAAAATGCCAAAAGCAATAATAACATAACCATTTGACAAATTATGAATTGTACATCTATCATCAACAAATTTCACAACCAACCTGATCTTGGCTAATGCTAGAATTGATAACAGATTTTTCTTGATCCCTAGCACAAACAAAGCATCTGACAATATGAAAAAATTACCATGAGTAATAGTCGAAATGATCTTACCAACTCCCATTACATGATAAGAGGAGTTGTTAGCGCGTGTGATAGTATTGCTTGTAGGGGAAGGCCTAAGTGAACTAAAGGAATTGTGTTGTGAGGTAATATGTTTGGTTGCCCCACTGTCAAAGTACCAAACATCTGAGTCTACTGTAGACATACAGTGTTCATGAGAAGATGGGTCATAACAACAAATAGTAGTGAACTCCCATTCTTCATTTTGCACAAGATTAGCAGACTCTGTTTTGGGTGTAGAGGCCTTTGCAACAACCATTCTGGCCTATTTTCTCTTTGCCTCTTTTGTAGCCAATTTTGGACCGCTCTTTATGACACGATAATTTCCTTTACAATATTTGCAAAAATATTGGTGCTTTTCTAATTTCTTCTCATCTTTGTCTTCCTTCTTTGGCTATGCAACATTAGCAAATTTTTGGTTGCTAGTAGATGAGCTCCATTTTCCCTTGCCCTTCTAACTAGCTAAGAAAGCTTGATCTACAACATGCATGATCGACCTATTCTACCTAGTTTGATCTTCCTACAACAAAACAGAGACCAACTCCTCGAATGTTAATGCATTTGGATTTCCTTTCATCATCAACCAAAGAGTAGAAGCAAAAATCTGATATGAATACGAAAGACCATTAGGAACAATGTGCACAAGTGAGCTA
Source organism: Ceratopteris richardii (assembly GCA_020310875.1). NCBI lineage: Eukaryota > Viridiplantae > Streptophyta > Polypodiopsida > Polypodiales > Pteridaceae > Ceratopteris > Ceratopteris richardii. Next base: position 89,162,657 of record CM035427.1, on the reverse strand, counting down.
TCTGGTAAGACTTCACCAACAAAAATCAACTATTCCTTCAAATCTTTGATCTTTGTTAAAAAAATTTCCATAGAATCTCCTTCATTCATATGCTCTTTCTCCAATTGTTTTCAGAGGTAAGCAGTAGGAGCCTCATTCCTTGCCTGGTATAAAGTGGTATGTATATCCCAAGCTATCCAGCGGGCGTGGTTTAGAAAATGTGCCTTGTACTCCTAGGCAGATGGCTAGGGTTCAAGTCCCACCTGGGGCTACATGCCTCAAAGTTCCCCAAGATGGATGCCTCTACCTTACAAGGTCAGATGTGTGTGTCTTTCCAATTCATTGTACTCTAAAAAAGAAAACGTATATCCCAAGGGTCCTTTGCTATTTTGCAAGAGCGAATATAAGGGATAATGGCACATTTGAGAGACAAGCACGTGCCTGAGCATCTTTGCCATCCCAAAGAAGTTGCTTTATAGTAGGTGCAACAAGAACTGCAACACAAATAGGATCATCTTCAACACCATCTCCATCACCTTTAGTAACTAGATTTATCGGTGTAGTAGGTCATTTTTCAACACTCTACACAATATTCCATAGTCCTTTAGCGACCAATACATGATGCATCATATATGCCCATAATGGGTAATTAGTACCATCCAACTTATCCTCAACAACCAACATATAGAATACATCATTGCTTTCAGTTGTGGCCACTTATTAAAATACCTTGATGCAAAAAAATGACTATATCTCAAAAAGTTCAACATAACTACCCTATGGAGCTTTGCTAAACCTGTAGCAAACTTCGAGGTGCTTGTACTCGAAAACCAAAACCTGTATATATGTTTGGCTTAAAAGGAAAAAAATGCATACACAGGCACTACGATAGTGTGTTTGGAGGTCAAAACGAGCTTAGAGTATGATCTGAGTATCCTCACCAATTTTTGTATGATTATGAGACTGTGACCGCAGGGCTGTCGACGACACCCTAGATGAAGTGGCGACTTGCTCTGATGCTGATTGTTGGAGTTTGAGATTTACAAAAGCACAGGAACAACACAAGGAAGAAGAAGAAGCTTGCAACACAACACACAATACTCAATGTATTACCAAGTGAATGTACAAAGATAAGTAACCCATAGGGTTATAGGCATATACACAAGTTGAGGGAAAAAAACCTTGTAAAGAAGGAAAAAAGTGCCCCAACGGTCCTAATTGTGCTCACACACATCACTACTGAAATATATCAACACTCCACATATGCCATCATAGACCAGTTTACCACCAGGTGCACTATTGCTATATAGCTGTGCAAAATGTATCCCATGATGATGGCAAGGTGCATAACAATAACACTGCTCTCATTTCATTATCCATCTCCATTTTATGAGTCTGTAGCTGGGAGAATATAGCATCAAACTCATTTAGATGAGAAAAAACACTATTTGTGTCCTTCATTCAAAGGTCATATAACTTTCTCATCATGTACAATTTATTTGATGTTGTTTTCTTCCAAACCTCCCCTACACTTTCACAATCCAATATTGTAAAGTAAACATAATGTGCCACGTGCAATCAAATGGTAGACTTGGCCATTTCAACCAACTCATCCCAATCATTGTCATCCATATCAATAGACTTCTTTGAGATTCCATTTACTGGCTTCCAGTGTCTTCTCTAAATCAGCACATCTTTAATCTGATTCTTTTATAGAGCAAAGTTTGTGCGATCAAATTTTTGGATCTCAAGATGGACTTTGCCTTGCAAAATATAGCACCTCTTGGGAACATTGGTACTAGATCCAGGTCCACTAGATGTGCTTGAGATTTTTGATGCCATGATGATAAAGAATTGACTAGAATGAAAATGGAGCTAGAATAGTCCAAGAACCACTAAGGCTCAAGAAAGGATGAACAAGTGTCGGATTCTGGGAAAAAAACAATAGTCTCCTCGGAAAAATGGATTAATGAACAGTAATGACCAACCAAAAGGATGATGTGAGATTGAATGTGCTCACATCAATAAGTGTATCAAGGAATAAATCAACCACTATATAGTTGGCAAAACCAAAGAATCTAGAAAAATTTTTTGTCAGAGTCTCCTCTACAAAATCAGCATATGACTAGTGCCAAAATCTCATAAAATTGCAAGTACTGGCATGGAAACGTGCATAGTGAATCATTGACTCCATTGCATATAATTAGTTACCCCAAAGAGGCCAACTAGGCTTATCGAGCACCTATGAATAACTAGCATATATGTCTCCTATGGCAAGTGTCACGCTCCAAGGAATCCCCCAATTTTTGTTGTCATGTTCTCTGCACACCATTCAAAAACATCTGTTAACCTATACGCTCACGGAGATCGGAGATATTCGAACCGCCCAACCACGTGGTAGTTCCCATATTAAAGCTCCTTCTCTCTCTACCCATAAGGGCAAGCTCCATATTTAATGTATGAGTGCCACTTGGCAATCATATATTAATCTTGCTTATCCATCATAAGAGGAGGTTCTCACCTCTCAACTATGAGGTTCCATAACATTTCCTTCCCCTTAATTCCATTTTTGTCCTCAAAAATGGTATTGGAATGTCTAATAGAAAGAGAGAAATATTAGAACTACCACTCCCACTATATCCCCATGTATAACAATACATGGTCATATCTCCGTGTTGTTTCCCCATATCCTTCCCCTTAAGAAGACTCTTGGGAAGGTAATTTAAAATTGGGAAAGCGTCTCAGAAGGGTGCTAACCCGCTCCCATGTGGCACTATCTTCTGAACTATCTTTCCACTTTACTAGACACTCTTTATACAAGTGACTTCTCGTCCGTTTCTCTCGAGTGCGTAGTATGCTCTCAGGCTCATGTGGAGTAGATTGAACAAAAATAGGCTCTACTACCTCACTATCTGGAATGAGGTTGTCAGATTCACCCAGCCTTTTCTTAAGCCGACTAACATGAAAAACTGGATGGACTTGACTATTCTCTAGAAGTTGGAGCTGGTAAGCCATCTTTCCTATTCTCTTAAGTATTTAGAAAGGTCCACAATACCTAGGAGATAGTTTTGGACAAGGTCCCATCTTCATGGTTTTAGACCTAGATGGAACTCTAAGATAGACCTACTCTCCTACCTCAAAGTTGATATCTCTCCTTTGAGGGTCAGCATAGGCTCTAGCTCTATCCTGAGCTCTCCTAATGCTGTCCTTAGCAAGTCTAAGCATATCGTTCATCTCTTCCAAGAAGTCCTTTGCAGCTTGAACTTTCTCATTCTGTAAGCCTACTGCATAAGGAGCTCTTGGCTGAAACCCATACATAAGCATAAATGGACTATGCCCAGTGGAAGAGTGCTTGGCACTATTATATGCAAACTCTACTATAGGTAAGTACTCTTCCCAATTAGTTTGCCTTTCATTCACATATGCTCGAAGCATATCCTCTAGGATTTGGTTAACCCTCTCTGTTTGCCCATCCGATTGTGGATGCTCAACCGTACTCATGCTAAGTTTTGTATCCAACCTTTTGAAGACCGCTCTCCAAAAGTGGCTAGTAAACTTCCTATCTCGATCAGAGACTATGTCCAAAGGAAGACCATATAACCAGTATAGGTTCTCCACAAAAAGTCTAGCCAACTCTGGTGTCTTCACTGTAGTATGTGTCGGAATAAACCTAGCCATTTTGGTTAACCTATCCACAATTACCCAGACTGAGTCGTGCCCTCTCTGTGTCTTGGGTAATCCGACTATAAATTCCATGGAGATACTCTCCCACTTCCCATTCGGAATATCCAATGGGTGGAGTAGTCCTCCAATCCTCAACCTCTCAACTTTGTTGACCTAGCATTTTTTGCACTTAACCACATATTCTAGGACGTCCTTATAAAGTCGAGGCCAATAAAACTACCTCTTAACAAGATCATAACTCTTGTTAACTCCTGGGTGTCCCGCACTAGGTGTGTCATGACACTCATATAAAATATGCCGTCTCATCTCAGTATCTCTAGGGACACACACCTTACCTTTGTATAACAGATATCCATCATGGACACTGTAATTCTTCCACTTGAATCCTTCTTGAGTACTTGTCGATACTCCATCCTCATTGGAAACCCGTATATTACGATCCCCATTCTCTATGGCTTCCCAAATCTCAAAATATGCAGGATCAAGCCTACATTTCCCTCTAAGGGATTCAAGTAGCTCACTAGTGATCTGAGTAAAACTCAGTCCATTGAGCATAGGCATGCGGCTAAGTGAATCAGCCACTACATTAAACTTTCCCTTCCTATACCTAAGATCATAATCAAACTCCTGAAGGGTCTCTGCCCATCGGGCCTTACGACCTTTAAGGTCTGTTTGATTAGAGAGCCACTTAATGCTCTCTTGATCAAACACTATCGTAACTTTGGCACCATATAAATATTGACGCCACTTCTTCAAAGCATGGACAATTGCATACAACTCCTTCTCATAGACGGAGTAATTTTTCTGAGCCAGTTCTAGTTTCTTGCTCTCAAAAGCTACTGGTCGACCATCCTGTACTAGAACCTCTCCTATAGCAAAGTCACTCGCGTCAGTCTCAACCACAAATGGTTTGTTGGGATCTGCTATATGTAAAAGTGGAGCTGCAGCAATTTCTACTTTCAACTTTTCCATACTTTGCTTCTGTTCATCTCCCCAATGAAAGGCTTTCCCTTTCCCTTGAAGCTGTTCCGTCATCGGGACAACAATCTTGGCATAGTTCTTAATGAATCTTCGATAGAAACCTGATAAACCTAGGAAGATCTGCAGCTCTTCCAGGTTCCTTGGATGTGGCCATTCCATAATAGCCCTTACTTTTTTAGGATCCATCTGAATTCCATCCTGGGAGACTATATGCCCAAGGTATCTAACCTCTGTCTTGAAAAATTCACACTTTGACTCCTTAGCAAAGAGTGAATTTTCTCTTAGCACTTGAAATACTTTCCTCAAGTGTTCCAAGTGCTCCTCTTCTGATGCACTATAGATCATAATGTCATTCAAAAAGTACCACAAAGTGTCCTAGATAAGGACATAAAACATTGTTCATGAGCTTCATGAAAGTGGCAGGAGCATTGGTGAAACCAAAAGGCATCACCAAAAACTCATAGTGCCCATATCTAGTCCTAAATGCAGTTTTAGGGACATCCTCTACCCTAATCCTGATCTGATGATATCGTGATCTAAGTCAAGCTTGGTAAAATACCTAGCTTGATGTAACTGATCAAATAGATCTTCCAATCTAGGCATTGGAAATCTATTTTTGATAGTTACCTTATTAAGTGCTCTATAATCTATACATAATCTCATAGAGCCATCTTTCTTTTTAACTAGGAGCATTGGCGATGCCCATGGTGAGTTACTAGGTTTGATGAAGCCCTTATCTAAATAATCCTGCAATTGCCTCTCAACCTCCTCATGCTGAGAAACACTAAGCCTATAAGGTGGCCTGCAAATAGGGTTAGTGTTAGTAACAACCTCAATGGCATGGTCAATGTCCCCTCTCTCAGGTGGTAGCCCTCTAGGTAAGTCAGTGGGAAAAACATCTCTGTACTCAAACATAAGATCCTTAAAACTTTTAACCACACACTCTTGCAAAAAAGAATAGTAGAAAGTCCTGTTCATATTTACATTCCTAGCATGAAAAGATACATCAAATGAGCTGTCTGTACAATGCTCCATATCATGACTATACAATAAAAAGATGTCCTGTACATGCTGAGAATAACAAAGACTATACAACTCTAATGATGAAATGAGAGGTGCACTAGGTACATCTCTCTCTCCCTGAATACAAACTTTACTTCCATTCTTTTCAAATTCGAGTGTGTTGTTTTGATAACTGCGTTTAAGTGTGTCTCCCAACCCCCATAGCCACTCTCTTCCTAAGACTAGATATGTCCTCTCCATATTCATAATTTGGAAGTCCATATAATCTCTATAGTCCTGCATCTTGACTTCCAAATTGGATACCATAGTATCCCATATCCTCTTATCTTGCCCTTGCATCATAGATACAATGTACTTATGTGCACTAGGCTGCTGGGGAATCTTTAATTTCTTGACCAAAGCATAGTTTATAAAATTATGAGTGGCAGAGTCATCTATCATGACCCGCACCCTGGTTCCGTATACACTACCATGCAGTTTAACTAGGTCATGTGGTCCAAACTGCAGTGACCACAACAAATGAGTCAAACAACAAGTGTGCTCTATATCCTCATGCATCACCTCCACTCCCTTGCAGCTAGAGCTGCCATGAATAGGAAGGGTTTGCACTAGGTGGACTACCTTTTTGCCCTTTTCGGGGGCCGTACTAGACTCTGGTCCCTTTTTCTTTTCTTCCCCCTTCTTAAGTGGATAGTTCCACTGTGAATGGCTAGGAGATAGGCACCTAAAACACAGGTTCTCTCTTTTTGCCTTCTCAAACTGATCTGTGGATAATCTAGGCCCTTGTGATCTTTGTTTTTTAATAAAAACTTTGTTTTTCCCAAAATGCAACTTCTTTTTAAATTTAATCGTACTAAGAGGCTTGAGGGGCTGATCCGTCTCCATAGGAGTATACTGAGGACGGTTATGGTCCTCATATATCTGTGCATACTTGATCGCCTCCTCAAACGTCTTAGGTGCATTCCTTCTAACTTCCCTCTTTATGGCTTTATCCAAGCCCCTAACAAACCCTCTGGTCTTCTGAAAATCATCTAATCCCTTAAGTTTCAAAATCATCTCTCTATAGTGGGATAGGTAGACTGAAAGAGGTCTACCTCTCTGAGTTATCCTATCCCACTCATCCCAATTCCTCTCCTCCTCATTCTCAGGAAGAAACTCTTTAAGAAAAAGAGTCTCAAACTAAGTCCAATCAGTAGGGATAGAGTTCGCCTCCTTAAGACTCATCCACCATTTGTAAGCATGCGGGCCAAGGGAAAGATTCGCATCTAGCACACGGTACCTAGGTATGGTGCCCTTCAATTGATGCAGATCATGCCACTTTTGTAAAAAAGTGTAGATTGCATCCTTATTCCTGTCTCGGTCATCCCCCGTAAAGGTAGGTGGCTTCAAGTCTTTCAAGAGGGGAGCTTCCCTAGAGCTCTCTCCTTTGTGTTTACTAGGAAAAGAAGTATCTTTCCTAGTAATCTCTAGAGGAATAGGAGGAGTCTCTCTTTCCTTCCTAGCTAGGAAAGAGGTGACACTAGTCTCAAGTGAGATCATTTGAGACTTAAGCTGTTGTATAAGAGATGTGATGCTACCAAGATCTTTCTCTAGCTTGAGGGTTTGCTCTTTCAAGTCAATGAATTGGTCACGAGTGACAAATTCATCTATAAGTTCCTCATATGTATATTGTTCCTGTGAAGGCTCTTTCTCTTCTAAGTTCTCTTCTATTTCTTGCCTTAATTCTACTTCTTCCATTCTAGAATCAGGATCCTCTAGTTGCTCTTTAGATGGAGAAGTATTTTCAACTACTTGTTTACCTTTAGATTCCATGTTTTCTACCCTTCCCCCGTTCTAACTAGAGTGTATGAAAATGAATGAAAGTAAAGCTCAAATATGCAAGAAGAAGAGAAATATATCACAGGAGCACTTCCCTGTTACAAAGTAGAGCTGTGGAAGCAAAATCCAAGTGGTTCTTGAAGCTTTAGGTCATTGATTTTGAATTCTTGCCAGGCCCAAACAAAAATTGGAAATGTCCGGTTGGTCCGGGGAGGTTCTAAACACCATAAACCATCCAAAACAACTCCAAAAGCACGTGGGAATAGCCCCGACCGGCAAATTGAGTAAAATTGAGCAACTTCAGAGATTCGACAATCCTCACCAGTCCAAGAATTGCAGCCGAGCACCTGTACTTCAAGAATTTGAGACTATCCCAAGTGAAAAAAGTGGATTTGGACTCCGGATGACGAAAAACTAGGCCCGAGAGTGGCCGCCTACTTCCTGCTGAAGTGCTACAGAGAGATTTTGGTGGGGCAAATCTCGTCCAAATCCAACACCAATGGTTTTTGACGAAGCTTAGGAGTGTAACTCCGAAACATCACCAAGATTTTTGAAATCTGACATCGTATGAGGAAGCTATGGTGCGGAGAAACCAAGTAGGTCAAGAATAGGAAGTGAAAATGTTAATCTTCTTGGAGGAGTGACTTTGAGAAGCTCAAAACTGAATGACTGAAGCTTTTTTTAATCAACCAAGAGCCCATAGCCCATATCCAAAGCCCATATTACATATATGCATCATCATTTTATCAACATCTTGATCCATAACCTCAATTTTGTCCTTCAAAATTCAAGGAAATACAAAATTCCTCCCAATTTCAGCTTGGTCTTGTTGGTGACTTCGAAGATGGCTCAGAATGGCCGCCGATGAAGTTTACTTATCCCACGTGGGAGCTCAGAAGGCACGAAATTCTCTATATAAGCAAGAGTATGAGATAAACTAGACCATCCTGGAGTGGGGGAGGAGGAGCGAAACTGTTGTATATTATTGAACAATGCATTGTTAAAGTATTATATTCTTAATGTATTAATATGTTAAAGTATTATATTCTTAATGTAATATGCATGGGGGGGAGATTGCACCCAATCTTGCGTTCTGTCTCGTCTCCTGTTTTCTCTATTTTCTGTGTGTTTTTCTGCGTCTGTAATCTCTGTATGCGCGTTAGCAAGATCCTGACAATAGTGGTATCAGAGCTCTGCACGCGTCAATACAGAGGGTTCTGCTCTCTGTTCGCGATTCTGAATTCCGATTCCATCTCCATCTCCGTCTCCGTCTTCGGTTTCAGTTTCAGTTTCGGTTTCAGTTCCAGTTCCAGTTCCGGTTTCTGTTTCTGTTTCTGTTCCAGAACCAGAACCTATGTTTACACCTAAGTTTACACCTACGTTTACTCCTTCGGCTTACTCTAAGGCATCGACTAAGGCAAAGAACTTAGGCAATACATTGGCAACATTGGCACCCAAGGCTCCCTTGGCGACCGTTGGCTACGCGCAAGGCAATTTTAATTTTTGAGTGGTAATAGAGAGGTTTAGAGTCCCTAAGGTAGGAGGATTTGAACCCACAACCTCCTACTTTCAAGGGAAGTACTTTGACCACTCCACCATTTCTTGGAGTTGTACTCAAGTCTCTCTCTCTCTCTCTTACTTGTGGAAGGCGCTCGCGGCAATTTTAAGGATGGACCCAACAAAGAATCAAGTGTAACTTTCAATCCGTCGGTCGGATTGAGGCGTGTAATATACCGTTGGAAAGCTCTCGGAATGAACTTTCCAATGAGCTAGCTTGGAAGTGTGAATTCCTTCAAAATCCTTAGGTGGCACTTGATTGAGTGTTCAAGATACCAAGCAAGGTTGAGAACACGGGATCGAGACACCAAGGTTGCAAACAAGAAGGTTCAATACACTAAGGTTGAGAGCAAGGGACCAAGAGCACCATGGAGGATTACCGTAATTCACCTTTACCTGCAGTTTCATTCGAGCAAGAGTTAGAGATTATGAACCAAGAACTTCAAACACTTCAACAAGCCATACAAGGACGTTATGCTATGCTTCAATTCGACGGACGAATAGATGGCCGCTTTGTCTTATCATGGCTATCCCTATTCAATGATTTCTTTTCCGATGAGTTATATTCAGAAAATAAGAAAATCGAGTTTGCCACTAATTATTTGGTCGGAAGAGCACAGCAATGGTGGAATGATCTTTCTCAGACTGCAGATTGTCCACGCACCTGGAAGGCTTTTCAAGAAGAGTTTAGGGATTCATTTCTACCTTTAAAGTTTATCCTACATGTTTGATAATTGTGATGCATTTACATATTGAATTTAGTTTATAGGAGCATATTCAAGTTTTGCTTGCCCAAATTCATTAGAAAGACTATGTTCGCATCTCACAGATACTTTTAATAACTTAACACCTCCATGAACATTTCCATGCATGTATTTTTACATGGCACATGCCTATTTTCTTTATTCAGTGATGAAACATGTGACTGGCCATCCATGTTTATTATTTTATCACCTGAGGTCAGTTGTCTTTTCAACTGAGGGGCATGTTATGAATTATGGAATATGTTGAACAAGTAATTGTTGGAGTGTGTTAAATTATTAATGTATTATGGAAGATGTTGGCCAATGCATTGTTGGATTGAAATATAAAATAGCCAATGCATTGTTGGATTGTAACATGGAATATGTTAGCCAATGCATTGTTGGATTGTAACAGTAACATGGAATATGTTGAACAATGTATTGTAATTGTTAGAGTGTTAAATTATTTTATCAACTGAGGTCAGTTGCTTGTCAACTGAGAGGCATGTTGTATATTATTGAACAATGCATTGTTAAAGTATTATATTCTTAATGTATTAATATGTTTTTGATGTTTTTGATATATAGCAGCTGAAGGTTCGTGAGGAGCGTGCAAGGCGTGAAAGGGCGGACATCAATAATCTGAATAATTATTATTTAGTTTGTAAATAAATATGCGTAGAAGGTTCTATTGTTAGAAAAGTAATGGTTAGAATAAGGGTCGTTGTAGACCGTAGTTTCTGTTATTGAAAGCAATGGCTTTCTGTAAAAGTTATCAACTTTTAGTTTCATGTCTGCTTTTTGAAGCCGCCCTCTTGTAACCACTCTTTTCAACGTAATCAAAAGTCCTATAAATACATGCACTCTGTGGACTGTCGAAACAGAGTGCATGGGGGGGAGATTGCACCCAATCTTGCGTTCTGTCTCGTCTCCTGTTTTCTCTATTTTCTGTGTGTTTTTCTGCGTCTGTAATCTCTGTATGCGCGTTAGCAAGATCCTGACAACAGAAACTCCTTCGGAGCTGGTGTGCACTTGCGTGTATGAATGGTGGGTCCGGTTACCCTGTGACGCTGTCGGATGTGCTATCGCCCTGTCGCTATCACACGCTCGTGCCTGCATTAACTAGTTGACCGTTACAACTCTGATGCCACTTTCACGCTCCAAGGAATCCCCCAGTTTTTACTGTCACGTTCTCTGCACACCATTCGAAAACATCTGTTAACCTGTACGCTCACGGAGATCGGAGATATTCGAACCGCCTAGCCGTGTGGTAGTTCCAATATTAAAGCTCCTTCTCTCTCTACCCATAAGGGCAAGCTCCATATTTAATGTATGAGTGCCACTTGGCAATCAAATATTAATCTTGCTTATCCATCATAAGAGGAGGTTCTCACCTCTCAACTATGAGGTTCCATAACAACAAGGCTGGGTAAGTCTTCCACCTGCATCACCAAAGAGAACCTGACATCTGGGTGTCTCCTAGTTAAGAAAACCTCACCACGAACTTCTTTATCAAGCGTAAAAGGCTTTATGCAAGAAGATCTAACCGCTATATCAATGACCACATGGGCATACATAAGCGGTATCCAGAGAAGTGTACATAGTGTGTATGTGCTCATTTTTGTAGTAAAATGACACTGAAAGGCTGAATTACCTAATTTCCCTATATGCTGAAGATTATTGAGAAAAGAAACACACACACACTCAAAAGACTAGTTCACATCCAACTAATTCATGTACTTTGAACCTTGAACCTTAAGATTGTGAATGTTATATATATATATATAACATATATATATATATATATATATATATATATATATATATATATATATATATATATATATATATATATATGTGTGTGTGTGTGTATCGTAGCTTTAATTAATTGAAAGAGCAACACTCTTCAATGAAGTCATAGTACCCATGGAACCCCCCAAATCCCACACAAATAGAGGTAGAACACCTAGCATCTACTAAAAATAAACACATTCCAAAGGCCTTCTATGAATAAAAACTTGTAAAGACTAGTTCACATCCCATTGATTCATGTACTTTGAACCTTAAGATTGTGAATGTTATATATATATATATATATATATATATATATATATATATATATATATATATATATATATATATATATATATATCACAACTTTAATCAATTGGAAGGGCGACTCTACAATGGAGTCATAATACCAATGGAACCCCCCAAATCTCACACAAATAGGGGTAGAACAGCTAGCATCTAGTAGAAATGAACATTCCAAAGGCCTTCTATGAATAAGAGCTTGTAAAGGACATACATAATGTGAAACAAAGAGACTCTTTTGAATTGATGAAGCATTGTCAAACCATGCACAACCCTTACTAGCATCTAAAATGTCTATCGGTAATACAACCAACTGCGCATGCTTTTTTTTTTTGAACTTTTATTTTTAAAATGGAGGTTCAGCCGAAGCCCACTCTCCCGAACTTTAACTTTGAAATTGAAACTGTACAAGTGAATGGGCATAGCACCCGCGGGACCCCCCGTATCCGACAAAGCAGGGGTTAGACAAGGAGACATGGTTACAACTGGGTTTAACTAGCCTAAACCATAACATGTCCAACCCGAGACTTGAACCCTGGACCTCCGACTCAAGAGGCCAAGGCTCAACCAACTGCACATGCTTGCAAGTTGCAATATGCAACCTTCATCGATATTTGATGATGTGCACGGGGTTTATACACTCTCACATGTAAGTGAGCACATTTGCAGCATCACAAAGCAGATCGTGCCCCGTTCCCAAAACCTCGCAAAATATCAGAGACGGAACTTAATATCAAGGATAAGACAGGCATTTGCTATCCCGTGTGGTATATACGCAGTGCTCAGGGTGCTGGGCTTCGCGAGCATTCTGCAGCAACTGTGTTTGCATCATTTGTGTCTGTCTTCGCAATGGCGTCTATGCCCGATTGCACAAGGACGCTTTCTTCGAGTGCTCTTTCCTTCCACAGAAAAAGTTTTATCGTCCCTTCCTCCTCCTCATCCCTGCCGGCCTGTTTGCTACACACGAGAGGTCCTCTTGTTGTTTGTGCATCGACTGGTTACAATGGTGTTGATATCATGGCCAAGAAGCCTTTGCAGCTTCTCTCCTTTCTTCATTGGGGAAGGTCGTCCGATTCAGATGCTTTGAGCTTTTTTAATGACGAATCTTTTTTTCATCGATGCGAGGATATGGACAATGTTGAGGAAATCAGGGACGTCACTGATCTCAGCTACGCCTTCGATAATCCTGACGTAAAGAAGCCTCTTCTCTTTCCGTTTCTTCCTATCCGAAACGCTCTTCCCGTGGAGTTTTCTATCAAGGTTTTACATATTCAACTTGATGTGCTTTTTATGAGCATCTGCGATGCGTTGGGACTCAGGGAACTATGGAGATACATATGTGGGGATCATGACAAGTTAATTCCTCAGCTTGCAGGCACGAACGGACATTTCCATTTGCCAGAAGAGTGGAAGAACAGTTTAGAGCTTCAAGCACCATCTGTCCTGTTTGCAGAGAGTACACCTAGACGTGTAGGACCTCAACTCATTCCTACTGTACATGATGGTGTCCCGTTGATTACACCTGTGCAGAGGGGAGCTCATCCAAAGCCACCGCCTCCTGCAAACAGGTGGCAAGAAAAGCAGAGAATTAGGAAGATGATGGAGGAGAGAGGTATCAAGAAGCAGCCCGGTCTGAGCCGCATTGAAGTAAATGGAAAAGTGCATGCGTTCATGGCCAATGATAGAAATCATCCAGAGCTTCCTGCAATCCATGCAGAATTAAACAGAATTGTGAAGGAGATGTATGCGGCTGGGTATGAGCCTGATACACGCTTTGTATTGCATGACATTGATGAAGCAGCAAAGATTAGGGCTATCAATTACCATAGTGAGAAGCTGGCCATGTGCTATGGGTTTATCAAGACTCCTCCTAAAACCCCTATCCGGATTATTAAGAATCTACGAGTTTGTGGTGATTGTCATACTGCAACAAAGTACATGGCTTATTTGACAGGAAGAGAGATCATCATGAGAGATGCTTTTAGGTTCCATCACTTCAAACGTGGTTACTGCTCTTGTGGTGATTACTGGTAAACTTGTAGTCCATTGTGGTGATGAAGAAGCAACGATTTGTTCATCGATTACCATGCTGGGAAACTGGCCATGTGCCATGGGCTATAGCATATCACTGGGAGCACCTGCTAAGTTTGTTAAAAGTCTACTAGTCTGTGGTGATTACATCTGACAATGAAGTACATGACTTATTTAATATGAAGAGGGATCAGCAAGGGAGATGCCTTTAGTGTCCAGCACTCTATGGGGTTGAGACTTCTCATGTGGTGATTAAAGGTAGTTTATTCATGTATGTACTAGGGATTAGCATACAGGTAGTCAAATCATGAGTGAGCCGTGTATTTTGTCATGTAAACTGGGAAATATTTCTAGTACCTTCTTGCCTGTTAGAAATGCATTATGTCTTCCTGTCTCCTGGAAGCTGAATGTCTGATTCTATATACTTGAAAGTGTCCAGTGGGATGTTTGCTGAATAATTATGGAGTAGTGATCTTCAATTAATATTGGAAAATATTGGTCTTTTAATGGAGTACTGAATGGTGATGATGGCATCATGCTTGTGAAAGCATGGTAACCTATGCATCGAGTAAATTTTCTTGAACAGATTGAGTTACCTGGACATAAAATTGTGAATTTCAAATGATAATATCATTAGGCTACCTTTCTTTCACTCAAATGTTTTGATATTTGGTGAGGGGAAGGATTTGGATAAAATTAGGATCATTGGAATGCATCATTCATCTATTACAATTGCATTGGTGTAGACAGTGCTTCAGTTTCTCGTGAGAACATTCATTCCACATAGCTTATATTCATCTTTGGCTAAACCTTTTTAGACACTGAGTAAATTTCTAGTTTTGATTGGTGAACAGGGCAACACTACTTGAAAGGTGACCATTTATAGTTTTCATTATGTGTACAGTGTACTTATATTATAGGATGATGGATAATTAAGAATAATGCGCTGTGCATGAACTTATCTTGTTGGATGGTGGATCATTAAGAATAATGCATTGTGCTGCTTGATGTGTATGGCTAGTTTTCATATTGTTCGAGTATGGTTTTGCAAATGTCACCTAGGTGGTAGGGTTGAATGCTTATGATTGGGTGGATGTGGATTCTTCATACATATAGGTTCACAGACTTCATTAGTGTGGTCAATCTTGATGCATATTGTGGCAAGCCCAGCGTTGCTTTACCCCTTTGGCTATACATAGCCACTTGCTACCGTATGTTATTATTATCTCATCCGTAAATAGCGCATGTGTTCCACCGATGTCTATTATTTCTGTTGATACTGTTTCTTTAGTTACATTGACCTAGGTGTCTTTATAATTTTGCTGTTTGTATGTGGTTTGTGCATGAAAAGATCTCTTCGTCCCTAATTCTGGTTTATTGGTGAAGAAATCTATAATAATTGTTCAGAGTTTCCTCTTCCTATTGAACATGCCTATCTGCTAGTTGCAGCTTGTTTTTTGTTTTTTTGTCTCATCCTTGGCCTTCTCTTAGTTGTAAAACATTGGCAGAGTCTGCAATCGAT
Organism: Ceratopteris richardii; assembly: GCA_020310875.1. Lineage (NCBI taxonomy): Eukaryota > Viridiplantae > Streptophyta > Polypodiopsida > Polypodiales > Pteridaceae > Ceratopteris > Ceratopteris richardii. Next base: position 89,147,225 of record CM035427.1, on the reverse strand, counting down.
CAAAAGATTTAAAATCCAATTTTGAACATGGAAAGCAAATGTAATGAGAATTCACATCCCCTGTAGTGATGGTTAATACATCTACTGTAGAGTACCCTCAATCTATAGTTCTGAGTTTTCTCTTCCTCTTGGACATGCTTATCTGCTAGTGGCAACTTGGTTTTTGTTTTTGTCTGATCTTTGTTTTGCAGAAAGAGAGACTTTCTCATATAACACATTGGCTGAGTCTGCAATCTACAATCATATTAAAAATCCAATTATGAACATGGCAAATGAATGTGATGAGAATTCACATGACCTTTTTACTGGATGGCTAATAGAACTAGTATGGAGTACCCTCGATTTCATAGGGTCTACCCTAGTTTTTGAGAAAAAGCTGTCATCTGCAGGTTGCTTTGAGTAGGCTGTGGAGATTGTTGGCCAGTGTAAACTAGCTGTCTTATTTTGTTTTCGATGGTTAGGTGTACCTGACACCAGTAGCCACTCCATCAAGCTCCTCAGGTTTGCCAAGCTGCAATGCCATTGATGAGCTCCATTGTGGTGGGCAGTGGTGCTGCCCGTCCAAAGGTAGAGGAGCTTGTTACAGTGGAAACATTTGTCTGGTTGGCAATTACAAATCCCTCCCTGTTCTTCTTCAGTACATTGTTGAGCTTCATAGGAGCCCCGAGTAGTAGCTCGTGAAAGAGTCTAAGGATGCTTAACCAGATCTGTTGAGTTGCTGCACTCTAGAAAAGAAAAATTTCGTGCTTCATACTGCTGCCCACAGTATCAGCAAGTTGCATTGTCTTCTCCAGCGATAAACCTAAATTGTGTTGCTATGAGCTCTAAGTATAGCACATGGACCATTTGTAGTATATTTTGATAGTGACGTGTGAATACATTTAGGTGTCCTGGGGCATTTTTTCCCCTCTCTAGGAGGTTTTTTCCCCTGGTTTATATACATGCCCATAATATTCTAATGGACTTCTTATCTTTGTACATTACACTCTTAGTTATACCATTGCGTATTGAGCTCTTGAGCTTCATCATCATCATTCTGTGTTGTGTGCGGTATTTCTGTCTCAACTCTTAACAATTTATATTAAAACATATCGTTGCTTCTTGAGCAGAGCTTGAAGAGAGTGGTGTCGTCAAATATTGCATTTGGGCTTGTTTTGGCTTTTGAATTCATTGTCATCACTTTTGCTTAAGCAATTTAGTCCTTTGTAAAGATTTTTGGTTGGGCTTTTGCTTGCTAGTACTCACACCTTGTTTGCTATGGATTTGGTGGAGTTTCATAGGATACTTTTGCTCCTCTTCTTTTTCGAAGTCCAATTTTACATCAGGCTATAGCCATCAGCTATGGTTGATAACACTGATGTACTTCTAATCTTGGCTCTTGAGGATAAGTTGGATGTTTCTAATTAATTATTGTGGGTGAATATGATGCTCTATGTATTGGTAACAAAGGGCCCATGGAACAGTGGATAGAGTCTTGAATTTGTTAGCATAATCAATAAATTGGGCAACCTTCCACAAGGAGAAGCCCAAATTGCAGGTCGAAACAATGGTCAAATTTCGGTCAAAGACTTGTCAAACAGGTCAAAGATAGTCAAATTTTGGATGAAAAATTTATTACATAGTCTTGTAGAGCTCAATGAGAGCCATTCAACCATATATCACACTCCATTATCCAAGCTCATTAGCGAGGTCAAAGTCAATTTCTAATTGCATGTCAAAATCCAAGAGCACTTGAAAAGCATGTTTTTAAAGTGACACTTGGCAAGATCTTATGGATTAGGGTTCATGTGATCCAATGGTCATTGTTTATGATGCATGGTGTGAAGTAAAATGCAAACCCAAGTCCAAGGGGCAGCCCATCGGCTCGAACCCGCTTGAAACTTGAGCTTGCGCGAAGGGACGTCCAAAGGGCCTTTGCCCGAGAGTAACCCGAAAACGAAGGGACTCCAAAGATAAACGCGCGGAAGCTCACAAACACAGATAGAACGGTCCGAAGGCCTACGCATGCGGATGCGACTTAGAGATTCCCCAAGTAGTTGAGAACGGCTGCACGTAGACAAACGCATTCTCGCGGGGCACCGTCAAACGAGGAAACGCACAACCAAGTGCGGAGCGGACGTTTAGTCCTAAACTGAAACGGGGAGGCCGTCATGCTCAAGCCAACCCCAAAGGGACCTCAGCCCGAAGATGGGAGGCGGCTGTCCAAGAGAAGCCAACCTCACGGCACATAACCGTCAAGGGACCCAAGAGCCGCCGAGACGTGGCGGGGGACGCTCCCGTTACCGGGCATCTACCCACGATTCCAGAGACAACCGACGTTCTCCAAAACGGTGAGGAAGGGAAGGCTTGGCGCACACGTCCATAGTGCTTCTTAGCCCGCACGTTGGAGGGCACTCCGGTCCGGTCCGCCGCACGGAACCCACTCGCCTTATAGTTGCGCACAATTCGGCGCAACAGGGAATACCACCCAAGCACCAAGATGGGCTGGATAGAAATACAGGGCCGTCACACATGGCATGTACAAAAGCTTAAAATAAAGTAAACAAAGGTGTGTTTTGTGATTTGCGATGAAAAATCTGTCGGGATTTACGAAAGTGAGTTTTTAGAACTTTTTTGGCAGATTTCTTAGTGGGCTTGCATGCCTATATAAAGACCATGCTATGTCTTGTAATTATCACTTATTATGAGCTCTTGGCCCACTCAAGCTTTGGAGCTTTCTTGTAATTACTTGTGAGATTAGTGTTAGCGTGAGCAGCCATATTTGCTCCTTTTATCACTTGTGTGAGAACTCTCTCTCTCTCTCTCTCAAGAAAGGTATGGGACATGAAGAGGAAGTGGTTGCACTTGTTGAGGAAACCAATTATGTTTTCTAATCATATCATCTTTGTGTTTGTGTGTGTATATGTGTGTGTGATAGGTGTAGATGAGAGCATATGACTTTTGAGAGGCTTGACCAACCTTCATAACCTTGAAAATATGTTTGAGTCTATATTCTATAATAAACATAGCATTCTTTTGATGTCTCTATCCTTCCAAGTAGTACTTGGTTGAGAAGAGTAGAAGAGTATGGGATGTGTGAGCACTCGTTGTGATGTGTGTTGGAGAGTGTTATTCATGTCAAAGGTCCTTGCGTACGTTCGTGGATACTTTGCAGGATTTGTGTAAATTATACAGATATCAAAATCTTTAACAAAATGTTCCTACCTAGCATATGCCCTTAGTGTGAGGTTAAGAGGGGAATTGTTAGCAAAACCAAGAAATTGGGCATCCTTGCACTAGATGAAGCTTGATCTGCAAGTCAAAAGAATTGTCGAAGTCTAGTCAAAGACTAGTGGAACTGGTTAAAGATGATCAAATTTTGGACAAAATTTTTATGACATTTTCTTGTAGAGCTAATGAGAGCTATCCAACCATATATCGCACTCCATTATCCAAGATCATTAGTTAGGTCAAAAGTCAAACACTAATTGCAAGTGAAAATCCAAAAGCACTTGAAAAGCATGTTTTAAAGTGACATTTGGCAAGATCTTATGTATTAGGGTTCATATGATCCAATGGTTATTATTTATGATGCATGGCATGTATAAAAGTTTAAAATAAAGTAGAAAATATTTGTTCCATGATTTGTGGTGAAAAATCCATCACAGGTTATGGGAGTGAGTTTTTGGATCTTTTTGATAGGGTTCTAAATGGGCTTGCATGCCTATATAAACTTGTAATTCTTGCATGCCTATATAAACTTGTAATTTTTCACTTGTTATGAGCTCTTGGCCTACTCAAACTTTGGAGCTTTTTTGTAAGTACTTTTGAGATTAGTGTTAGTGTGTGGAGCCATAATTGTTTTGTTTATCTACTTGTGGAGTACTCTCTGTTTCTCTATACTCGTCTCTTTTTACTTAATTGTATGTGAATTAAGAGTACCTTTGCTCTTATTTGCTATCAGAAATATGTCTTGTTGCAACTAAAAATATGACAAATTGAGGTGTTGTTTAGCATGTGACATGTTTTAGATTTGGAGTTTTTGTGTTGACTATGTTATGTACACCATTAGCACATGAGTCATTGTAGAGCAACTTTCATGGAATGTTACAGATACATATTTATATGTCTTGATTGTGCTTCCTGTAACTGTGTAGTTATTCCACATGTTCGTTGGTGTAAAAGAGCTAAGGATGTTTGGGATGCTTTTTCCATATTATATTAGGCAAGAACTTAGGTTTATGTTGCTTACCTTGGAAATCAGTTAGAGAATGAGAATATGAATGCAGCTGATTAGAGAATATGAATGAAAGTGATTATATGACTAGTTTTTTGACAAAGAGAAAGCGATCGTTGCGTATGAAATCTTGTCACTAATGTGCACTGTTCTTAATGGATTGCATGATTCTTATTAAAGTTTTGCTTCTACTCTCAGTTTGATGATACACACTTAGACCAACTACCCCAAGAACTACAAACAAATACCATGTGTGACACGAACCATTTTCTTCATCAACTTGGTGTTCTCTAAATGCGTGGAATCATCGACTCAAAAGGATGCAAGTCTAAGTTCAAGTTATGATGCAAATAAAGATGAAAATGCAAGTGCACATAATAATGCAGATGCATGCCATGAAGAAGTGATGGTAGAATCGGATATGAATGTAAATTGTATGCAGGGCGAAAGTGACATGTCAATGCAGGATGCTATTGGAAATGATAATATTGATGTATGTGATGATCTGAATGCTATGGATGTTCTTACACGTGGAAAATGATGTATGTATAAATGAAAAAGCTAATCATGCATCTAATGTGGATGTATGCATTGATGCTATGCCTAATCTTGATGCAGTTATTAGATTTGAGGATGTTGCTACATATGATTTTGCTTATGCATGTAAAGAGGATGTAGGAATGTATGTTTCACTGATGTTAGGCAGGCATGATGGATAGTTTCTACTCACAGTTTCTTCAAAAATTTCTCGAAGTTGGATGCAGTGTAAAGATGGCTACTATTCATTCACGGATTCTTCGGTTGGCAACTACCGGAGGTGGTGCATATTTAAAGGGGGGGTGGACTCCATGAGAAAAAGGGTTTACCTAGTTTAACTCCTTTAACTTTGCATACATCCTCTTTCCAATGATCATGATCCCTTACCCTTGCGTCGATGAATATTTTTATTTAGGTTCGGTTTCTCCTTCTATTAAAACAGCTTCGTTAACTGTAAGAAATATTTTCTTTGTTTCCTTTTTTCATATATCTTGAAAATAACTCCCTAGAAAACCTCACTATAATCTGCATTTCAGCAGTCCATCCACTTGGTCTATATGGTTGCAACATAACGAGATAAAACAGCAATGAACCCTTGCTAATCATATTCGTGAATGCAAAAGACACGAGTGAGAGCTTTTGCCAAGTGAATTACCAATACTTTTTTAAGCAAAGTGACAGCTGTTTGTGTTCTGCATGGAAAGAGATGGCTTGCATGAAAACGTTGGTGTACCTACATGCATGCTTCATCGCAATTAGAAACAAAGAAAAGTGTGGTACAGTTTATTCTGTTTGGGAAGAAAAGTGTGGCAGGAGTCTTATCTATGCTTGTTACAAGGTGACATGAGGGCTCAAGATAGGGGCAGCAGTTACATCCTTGGAGATTAATTTTCCTCCTGATGTCTATGCAATCAAGGGACACGGAATGCATGGATGGAAAGCACAAATGGAGATGGCACTTGAGGTTGAAGGGTACATACTTTCTCAATTTACAATAATATGCATCGTTTGAATTTCGATTCATCTGTTGGAAGCATACTGTCTACGAATTCTCTTCAGAACCTATTTCATCTTCCGGATATTGTATTCCAACCCTTTTTCTAGCTGCAGCAGCAGTTGGAAAATTGCACTGAGCTGCTGTATTTGGGAAATTTCGATTGAATCTGACCTATCGAGATTCCTACTTGAGCTAATGGATGCTTGTTTGTACTTGAAGTTTCCAGCTCAGGTTTGAAGCAAGCAGTTCATGCGTTTATGCCAATGGTTATGGGGTGAAGATGATCTTTACTCCATAAACTTATTTCTGTGCGAAATAGGAGGGCTGCTGTACTTTCGGGGAGCTCAGGAAAACATCAAATGGAGAAAGTAGTCGTGGGAGAGGGTTTAAGACAGGTGCACAGAGATTAGAGATGGTAGGAAACACCTCTCCGCAGATAGAGAAAGGAGCGGTGTGCTGAAGAGGAAGAACACTTGAAAGAGGATATCTCTCAGATGATGGGAAGGAAGTTGATCTAACCATTAGTGTAGTTAGCCTAAGGGTTAAGACCTGTCTCTTACTTCTGTGCATGATGGCGAGTCGTTGTAAGTCTCTCAAAGATGAACATGGAAATGGCAAGATCACAGTTGTTCTTTGTGTGGGAAAGGCTGTGAAACAAGGTTCTGCTACAAATCAGTTTTTGGGGGACTCGATTTGTAGTCTGACACAAGATAATAGACTGCAGTTAAAGGAAGCTCGATTATGTGCTGAGGCAATGGTTCTATTTCAAAAGAACCCCTACAAAAATGTAAAAATACTGCAGAATGCTGTAGAAAAACTTTGACGATAGTTTATGGAATACCATAGGAGGAGATCAAAGGTGCTGAATGTTTGAAAGAGATAATTAAGTGTAGCTGAAGATCAATGGCATGCCTTCTTTACTTCGAATAGGTGCTATTTAGCAATCGATGGCTATAGGATAGAGGGAAGCATTGGGGAAGGAGAATCAACAATTTTTGGCTATTTTGGTGACTCCAGAAGAATCATATATACAGTATCTTTTGTCTTTCAAATCTTCAACTCTTATCGCGTATCCGTTACCTTTGTGTGTGAGAGAGAGAGAAAGAAAGAAAGATATATTAACGTTTTCGAAAGGCCAAAGTTGGCCTATGAGACAACCATATAGTCATCCAGGTATGCAAAAAACAAAAGTGGGTAAAATCGAAACAGAATTAGGTGACATGCAACATATGCTGTGATGATGGCATGGCTTTGTCTCCGCAAAAAATGACCATGTAGTACAATGGATCACTGGAGTGTAGCTCTAGTACCACAAATAATAAGTACATTGAGCTGGAAGGAACCATCAAAAGGTAGCTGCTTGAGTGGGGTGGATGGTATCCCCTCTGCCGATCATGTCATAAACATACCCTCAAAATGTCGTCCTCCTATTGTGGTAGTATCTTGATATCCATGAATGTGGGGTCGTCATCTGAGACCAAAATTGGCCTATGAGACAAACCCATATACATCACTGATACACCAAGTATCAATAAACAGAAAAGAGTGGAAACATTTAACGTGATCTGAAAATGAAAGCCTAACAATGTGCATAAAGTGACGTGGTTCTGGCACTGCAGAGAATGACTACGTAGTTTGAGAGAGGACTACAAATGATACCATGTGTGTGGGCCGCAATGGAAACAACTAGGATGAATAAACTTATGAATGTAGTAGTCGTCCCCACTCCATCTGGTGCTCATGAAGTAGTCGGATCCTCAACATCTCATGCTGGTATAGTCGGGGTCTCCTATATCGGCTATCCATATCTAGGAGTCTATGGAGCAAACATACTGCTTGGAACAATGCCTCTACTAGCATCAGGGGTGTAGCAAGCTCTGCTCTAATGATGTCATGCGGTATTGGAGCAAACATACAGCTTGGAACAATGCCTCTACTATATCCTTGAGTCTATGGAGCAAACATCCATATCATGGAGTCTATGGAGCCAACATATTGCTTGGAACAATGCCTCTACTAGCATCGGGGGTGTAGCGAGCTCTGCTCTAATGATGTCATGTTCTACGTATCAGCCTAGATATCATGAGTACTTGGGGTCTCTCCACCAATGTCCATCTATGGTCTTCAAGTCCGGGCTCCCAAATGGATGATCCATACATTTGTGAAGGTGTGATTAGTGTATCAAATAGCCAACTCTTCATGCGAGGCTCTTGAAAGTGTGCCTGATGACATTGGAGAGAGAGAGAGAGGGAGAGAGAGAGAGAGAGAGAGAGAGAGAGAGAGAGAGAGAGAGAGAGAGAGAGAGAGAGAGAGAGAGAGAGAGAGAGAGAGAGAGAGAGAGAGAGAGAGAGAGAGAGAGAGAGAGAGAGAGAGAGAGAGAGAGAGAGAGAGAGAGAGAGAGAGAGAGAGAGAGGGAGGGAGGGAGGGAGGGAGGGAGGGAGGGAGGGAGGTGTACATGAAGAGGAAAGCTTGAATGAAGCTCTTGCAAAGGGTTTTAAGCGAAGGACTTCTATGCCACTATAGAAGTTTCATGAGAGTTAGAATGTATCATCTATCCACTTCGAAAGGATTGATGCTTGTTTCACCTCTTGTTTAAATTCCATCCCAAAGAAGAGATGTCTTTGACTCAATTTCATTTCTTGCTCTTATTTCTCTTGATTCCATGGGTGCCCCTATGCTTCGCTAAGTTGAGCTTTCTTCATAATTTCTCCCTCTTTCCCGAACATTACTCAACAATGGGTAGCCACCTCGAGAGGACTGGTGTCCTATACCATCGGCTCCCACCACGACGGGTGATGAGGTTCTTCCATGCGAGGCCAAGAGTCCAATTCTGGCAAATGCCAAGAATGACAAATGAGAGGCCTTGAGCCCTATTCATAGGACTCGAGTGAAATGACTAATTCACATTGAATTGGTTGGGCCCCGTACACATTGAATTGGTCGGTTCCAATGCACACTCGCCATACACCTCTTAGCTGAACAAAATCTACATACACCCATCCAAATGTCCTAGAAGATTGGAGATGTAACAATTATAGGCTGAAAACAGGGCAGGAAATGATGTACAACAGCCCATTAACAATGAGATGCAATCATACCTCTTGATGTGGATCCATTGCTACAGAATGTCGATTATTGGGTGAAGAGATCTACTCGTACCAAGTAGCATGTGAACAGATATGACCCCTCTTTACATAACATTATGTTATCATGCGAGGGTGAGCCTCTCACTTATAAAGAGGCAAAGCTATGTGAGCATAAGAAGTAGGAGTTAGCCATGTAGGAAGAGATAAAGTCCTTGCATGCAAACAATACTTGGGATGGGTCCAAATTAGTAGGAATTTTAAGTTTAGGTTTCATCAACTTTTTAATTTGTACTATTTTAGGATTTTAAACGTCATTTATTGTACATATTCATGAATGATTTCATTAGATTAGGAAAGCTAAAAAAATCAACCGTATTGTAGAAATGTTCAAATATGATAAAAAGTGAAAGGTTAAAGTAATCACATATTCCACAAGTGTTCAGAGAGAGATTTCCAACCATGTACAACACTTCCCATTCAAGCACTTGAAGGTCCTGAAATGAAAAACACTAATTTCAGAAATTAACTCCCAAAAGTATGCTTTTCACTTTGCCACATGTCACAATCCTATGAGAAGTAAGTAAAGCTGAATCTAATGGTTCATAGGTGTGACACATGGCTTAAAATAGTTAATGCATGCAAAAATAAAGCAAGGCGAAAAAATTCAGTCCCTATTCTTGGCTTTTGCAAAAAAATCTAACGCAAGTGCTTTTTTGGCTTTTTTGTGGGTTGGTGCTGTCTATAAAAAGACATAGCTATCATGAACTTATCCATGCTCTTGGCATTGGAACTTCAAGAAGGAGAGCGTGCTCACTCTTGTGAAGGTGCCACTACACACGGAGGTGGTGAAGGAGAAGTGTATGCTTATACATTTGGAAGTCTCTCTACTCTTTTGAGAGAGGTTGCTTTGGAGATCTTATCCTAGTCTCTTCATTCCTCACTCGCTCTCTTTTGTATTTATGGCTTGTGCGTACTTTTATGTTATCCTGTATTTGTGATTTGTAGCATATCAACATCTTGTACACATATATCATAATTAGAGCAAATGACTTTTTGCTTACATCTTGTGTATTCTCTTGAGTCTATGCATAATTCTCTCTCACTCATGTCTGCTATTATTTTCCTATCTTGGGCTGACATTTGCTAACAGAAGTGTAGGAAGGCCGTTCCCAACAAGTGGGTATACAAAATCAAGATTGTGGATGGTAAACCCAAGTACAAGGCAAGGCTGGTTGCTAAGGGATATGCCTAAAAGGAAGGCATTGGTTTCCAAGAAGCATTGTATCCGGTTGTTAAATTGACCATATTACATGTGTTGTTTGCTCTCACAATAGCCTTGGATTTGGAGTTATTCCAAATCGCTGTCAAAACCAACTTTTTGCATGGTGATTTGGATGAAGAGCTGTACATGAAACAACAAGAAGGATATGCTATTCCTAGAAAAAAGCATCTGGTATGCAAGATGAAAAGGAGTATGTATGGATGAAAACAAGCCCTGAGGCAATGGTATAAGAAGTTTGATGCATTCATGCTCAAACATGGTTCAAAAGAAGCCGCGCAGAATACTGTTTGTACAGCAAAAAGGATGATGATGGCAGCCCAATCATTTTAGTGCTGTATGCAGATGATATGCTGCTGGTTTGGAAGAAAAAGAGCACTCTAGATGCTCTAAAACAGGAGCGGAACTCTGCACTTTTATTGAAAGACCTTTGAGAAGCCAAACATATACTTGGTATGAGGATAAAAACGTGTAGACAGAAGCACACATTACACTTATCTCAGGAAAAGTACATTGAAAAAGTGCCGGACAGATTTAACGTGGCTGATGCAAAGCCCCTTAGAGTGCCATTGCAGCCACATGAAGCTTTCCAATGAAGATTGTCTAAAAAATGATGAAGCAGCCAACTATATGAAAAGTGTTCCATATACATCAGCTTGTGGCTCACTTATGTATGCCATGGTTGGTACTAGTCCAGACATTGCCCATGTAGTGGGAGTTGTGAGCTTTGCTATGGCAAATCGTGGTGGATTTTTGAGGTATTTGAAAGGGACCAAAGGTAAATGCCTATGTTATGTAAAGGGTCCATTGGAGCAGAAAGGATTTCATGATTTCGACATGGACGTGATGTGGACACGTAAGTCCAATATGTATACGCTCTTGCAAGAGGTGCTATTTTAGGGTGCTCTAGACTCCAGAGGATAGTAGCACTATCTACAATAGAGGCTGAATATATTTCAGCCACACAGGCTTCTAAAGAAGCCATTTGGTTAGCACTTCTATGTAGTGAGTTTAGTTTGCCTGACAAGGCACTTGTTCTTGGCGGTGATAATTAGGGTGCCATTTGTCTTGCAAATAATGCCATGTTTCATGCATGCATAAAGCATATAGATGTCCAATACCACTTCTTGAGAGGAGTACTTGAGAATGACTTGATCACATTGATCAAAGTCAATCATCACAAAATCCTACAGACGCCGTCACCGAGTGCTTACCAAAGGCACAACATCAATATCTATATAGATGATGGGAGTCACTTAGCTTACAAGAACCTCCTTTTCCCTTTAAATGGGAGGTTGTTGGGGATAAAGGCCCCAAGAATTCCCCTTTTGTATATTTTGACCCTTTTGGGTGATAGTTCTCTTCGACAACTTTTTATTGGAGTTCGAGAATTGGGAACGCGTAGAAAATGGACGGAGGAGAAGAAGAAGAAGAAGAAGAAGAAGAAGAAGAAGAAGAAGAAGAAGAAGAAGAAGAAGAAGAAGAAGAAGAAGAAGAAGAAGAAGAAGAAGAAGAAGCTTAGGAGCACAACACAATGTGTATTACAAAGTGTATAATGAACAAAGATAACTAACCCTTTAGGGTTATGGTCATATATACAAGCCAGGGGGAAAAACCTTCTAGAGAGGGAAGAAAGTACTCCAACAGTCCCATGTGTGCTCACACATCACTATAAGAAATACTAACAAATCCACCCTGAGAGCAATGCGATGAACAAGGAGTTAATACTTATATATAATGAAGTGTCGACCAATGTGAATTAAGATTAATCCATAAAAAGGGTAATTCAAAGCTTTCCGAAAAGCTTCAAACTTTTCATGAGGCTAACCTATTGTAAAAAGCTTTGCAACATGATTGTGTGTGGGCACATAGGTTAAACTGATCTCTCTAGCAGAGAGTCTTTCCATGACATAATGATAGTGCAACTCAGTGGTGCTTAGTGTGAATATAGAACATTGGTTCCTCGCTATTCCCAATGCACTGTGACATTGAGTAAATATGGCGGTGGAAGAAGTCTAAACTGTTAAAAATAAAGAAGCAAGGTCGTATATATTTCGCAAAAAGGATTTTCTTCAAATAGAAAGAAAATACAAAAATGAAAAATGGAAGCATTTACTTCAGCAAGTAGTGGAGGCCAAAAGAGAATCAAACAAAAGAGAATCAATCCAAAAACTAAAGCGAATGTGAAGAGTGGCTTCCTAAAGGAGTGGAGAAGTTATGAAGAAGAGTTCACGAAGTCATCATGAGAGTTAGTGGTCACTTGGCTACAAAAGAGGAAGAAGTGTTGAGATATCAAGCTCAACATGTGATGATCCAGGATGACACGTACCAGATTTTCGTTTCTCTGACATGTATAGTGGTCATACCAGTATATGTCAGGGATACTTCATTGAGCTTTATTAGACTATCTACCGAGAGTGATGCCACATTTGTTTCTTGCCAGCTCACTCATTCGCGGACATTAGGTTTTTCCTTATGTACTGGTCTTTATATATTGCACTTGTTGTATTCTTGTTTTTATGTCATTGTTGTACATTCCTTTTTATGTAATAATAGAAGAAGAAGATCATTCTTCTTTGCCTCAATCTGTGTGTGTGCTTCTCCTTGAGAGTGAGAGTGTGTGTGTGAGCTCTCTTCCTTATCTCCTTCCTCGTGACATGGTATCAGAGCCAGCGTGGCTGTAGAGAGCTCGTGGAGAAGGCGACGGTGAAGACTACGTGGCAAGGCGTGGAGAAAACGCGATTTCACAAACGACCTCTGTTTGCTACGAAAATCGCCGTGAAGGTAGAAGACCTCAAAATATTTTCGAGAGTTATTCCTTTAGGGTCACTTGTTTTTCTCAGATCAAAGTTTCGGAGCCATCTCGACCTCCGTTTCGAGCCCGCAAGGTGGGGCCCACAGAAAAACCAAGTCAGTTTCAGAAACTGTAACTTGCGTTGTGTTCGGCAATACTCATATATTCCAGATCTAGAATTTCAAGCGATTCTGTGTACTGTTGATACATGAAAACTGTGTTTTTCTGAGATCGAACAGTCACGTCATAGTGCGACAATGTTCAAGTAGAAGTGCTACTTGTAGTGTGTTGCGGTGTTGTGAATTGTTGCAGAAATGGCAAACGCGGATGGAATGAGTCAGCTTATGAGCGATAAGCTGGACAAGAACAACTTTCATGCTTGGAGATTCAGAATGACGAATTTCCTGATGGGAAAAGGTTACTGGAAGTACATCGAAGGAGAGAGTGAAAATGCTCCGCAGTTACCAGAAAGGAATCGGACTGCAGAACAGTTAAGAGCATATGAGGAATGAAATCAAGGAGCACGAAAGGTAATGTATTGACTATCTGTAAGCATACAGGATAGCATGATTGGACACATACAGGATGCCAAGACTCCAAAAGAGGCTTCGAACAGTTTGGTCACTTTGTAAGAGACCAATACAAAGGCACGGAAATTGCAACTCAAGAACGAGCTGCATACATTGGAGAAAAAGAGCATGTCGGTAAGTGACTACACTCTAAAAATCAAAAGCATATGTGAGTCACTTGCATCTATTGGCGTGAATGTAGATGATGATGATAAGGTGGAAGTGTGCCTTCGTGGTTTAGGAGCTGCATATAAGCAGTTCAGAACTTCTATACGGACCAGGGAAAATATTCCGAATTTTACTGATCTGGTATCTATGCTGATCATTGAAGAAAAGAATCTTGGTGAGGATTCAAACTCCCAAGGAAAGCCTTGTTCTGAGCTGGTATTCTACTCTGGCAGAGGAAGAGGCAGAGGTAGAGGTTTTGGAAGTGGAAGAGGAAACAATAACCAAGACCACGGTCAACAACAGAATCATGCAGGAGGAAGAGGACAGTTTCGAGGCAGGGGGAGTCAAAGAGGTCGCAGAAATTTCCAAAGAAATGATTCAGGTAATGATAGTAAAGGATGTTGGAATTGTGGTAAACCTGGACACTTTGAACGTGATTGCAGGTTAAAGAATCAAAATAACAGAAGGCAGCAAAACAACTATGAATCCACAAGTGGAGATGATTCTGAGAAGCTGTTTATGGTTCAACATCACATGATCAATACGATGTCTACTGTTGTTTCAAAATCGAATGATAATGTCTGGTATGTTGATTCAGGTGCTTCAAATCACATGATCAGTCATGCAGAATGGTTTAGTAGTTTGCAAAAAATGCCAGTTCCTGGATATGTTGAAACAAGTGATGACACATCACATCCTATTGAGCATACAAGAAACATAGCATTGTCTATGGAGGACGGAAAGGTAAAACATCTTGCTGATGTGCTGCATGTTCCAAATATAACAAAGAATCTGGTTTCTGTTGGACAAATGGTTGACCAGGGATTACAAGTCACGTTCAATGCTGATGGATTTTATGTAGAAGAGTACAAGCAAGATGGACGATTGGTTGCCAAAGGAAAAAAAGTGGGTAGGATGTTCACCTTAAATGTGAAGATTCCTAAAATGAATGAAGCCATGTTTGCAAAAGGTGCAGGAGTTATTGCAGATATAGAGATATGGCACAAACGGATTGGACATGCAAACTTGCAAAGGCTGAAACTGATGCAGTCAAAGGAGATTGTCCATGGACTACCAAATTTCAAAGTTGCAGAAATGCAAAAGGTATGTGCAACATGTCAATTTGGTAAACAGTCAAGAGCATCATTTCCACATGACAAGCATGTTAGTGAGAATGTACTAGAAGTAGTACATACATATGTTTGGGGTCCAGCAAAGACCACATCTATGGGTGGTTGCAGTTTTTATGTTACTTTCATTGATGACCATACACACAAAGTATGGGTATATTTCATGAAAGAGAAGAGCAAGGTGTTTACTCATTTCCAGAATTTTAAAGTTATGGTGGAAAAGCAGACAAGGAAGTACATTCAGACATTAAGATCTAATGGAGGAGGTGAATACATGTCAAATGAGTTCAACAGTTTTCTAAAAAATCATGGAATTCGGCGTCAGTTTTCATGCAGGTACACACCACAATAGAATGGTGTTGCTGAACGCAAAAACAGACATATTGCAGAAATAGCAAGAGCCTTAATGGCTGAGAAGAATATGCCTCATTGTTATTGGGCAGAAGTTGTGCATACTGCTGTATATATCATGAACAGAACTTCGACTGCTGCTGTACATCAAGTTACACCTGAAGAGAAGTTTACAGGTAAAAAGCCAAACTTATCACATCTGAAAGTTTTTGGCTGTATTGCATATGTACATGTTCCAGATGAGTTGAGGACGAAGCTTGATCTGAAAGCAGAAAAATGTGTCTTCATTGGATATTCCCTTGAGCAAAAGGGGTACAAATGTTATAACCCACTCACATGACAGGTGAAGGTGAGCAGAGATGTGGTATTTGATGAAATGTCAAGCTTCTATGCAGATGCCAAAGAAGGACTTAATCTTGAACCAAATGACAAAGAAAATGCTGAAAAATCTAGTGCAGAATCTCAAGTTTTGAGTGGACCGGATGCATCACCAAGCAATAGTTCCAACTCAAATCCATGGAGTGGAAGATTGCGTGGAAATTTCAGTCCAGCAAATTCATCAAATACATCCAAGAAAGGTAAAGAAAAACTTTCTGCTGGTAGTAAAACAGGTGCAGGTTTTGAAGACGTTGATGGAGATTCAAGCGGTTCAGAAAAGAGTTTTGATGAGGAACTTGGATCGCCCTCTGTGAAGACTCTAGGAGTAAGAAGGGCACATGTAGATGATACAAGAAGAAGTGACCCAGGACCAAGAAGATCTGGGAGGATGCGTAATTCAGTGCAACGATTGACATATGATAGTTACATGGCTCGCCATTGTGCCTACATGACAAAGGTAATACAAGATGCTGAACCTTCTTGTTTTGAAGATGCAATTGGTAATGCAGATTGGGAAAAAGCTATGGATGAGGAGATGGCTGCACTTTATGGAAATGATACATGGAAGCTGGTTCCATTGCCGCAAGGAAAGAAATCCATAGGCTGCAAATGGGTTTACAAGGTAAAGCATAATGCTGATGGTAGCATAAGCAGGTATAAAGCACGATTGGTAGCTAAAGGTTATGCACAGACATATGGCATTGATTATGAGGAAACATTCAGCCCTGTAGCTAAAATGTCTACTGTCAGAACACTTGTTGCATTAGCCACAACAAAAGGATGGACTTTGCATCAGATGGATGTGAAGAATGCTTTCCTACATGGTGAGTTACAGGAAGAAGTATATATGGACCAGCCACAAGGATATGAAGATTCAAAGCATCCAGAATATGTCTGCAGGTTGCAAAAGGCTTTGTATGGGCTGAAGCACGCTCCGCGTGCATGGCATGCAAGGATTGCTGATTACTTAACCAGCATTGGGTTTTCTATGTGTGATGCAGATCACTCACTATATGCAAGGAAGGCTGATGATGGCATCACTATTGTGGCTATTTATGTTGATGACCTGATTGTAGGTGGTGATAATGAAGAAAGCATCAAAGAGGTAAAGAAACTTCTTATGCAGGAATTCGACATGAAAGATCTTGGTGTGCTGCGCTATTTCTTGGGCATTGAGTTTATACATACAGAAACAGGTATATGGATGTCGCAAAGGCAATATGCCTTGAATATGCTGCAAAAGTATGGTATGGCTGATTGCAAGCAAATTTCTATGCCTTTAGATCAGAATTTGAAATTGGATACTACATCAGGTGAAGCATTGGAAAATGCTACTATGTACAGGAAAATTGTGGGAAGTCTTATATATCTTACAGTTACAAGACCTGATTTAAGCTACACTGTTGGACTTGAAAGTCAGTTTATGCAGGTTCCCAGGAAGCCACATTTGGATGCTCTGAGGCGTACTCTACGTTATGTGAGTGCTACTTTGGATTATGCATTGTTTTATGAAGCTGGTGTAGATTTGTAGGTTCATGGATACACCGATGCAGATTGGGTTGGTAGTACTCCAGATAGAAGATCTACTAGTGTCTTTCTTTTCTCACTTGGAGGTGCAGCTATTACATGGAGCAGTAAGAAGCAACCCACTGTTGCTTTGTCGAGTACAGAGGCTGAGTACAGAGGTGCTGCAATGGAAGCATGTGAGGCATCATGGCTGGAGATGTTACTTGCAGATTTAGGTGTGGAAGTGCAAAAGCCTATCACTATCTATTGTGATAATCTTAGCAGCATACAGTTAGCACGGAACCCTGTTTTCCATGCTAGAACAAAACATA
The DNA here is from genome assembly GCA_020310875.1 of Ceratopteris richardii. Taxonomy (NCBI): domain Eukaryota; kingdom Viridiplantae; phylum Streptophyta; class Polypodiopsida; order Polypodiales; family Pteridaceae; genus Ceratopteris; species Ceratopteris richardii. Next base: position 89,129,882 of record CM035427.1, on the reverse strand, counting down.
TTGAGGTACATTATCACTTCATCAGAGAGAAGGTATTAGCAGGTGATATTGATCTTGTTTATGTGAGAACAGATGAGCAGGTTGCTGATATTTTCACCAAAGCACTTGGAGCTGAGAAGTTGAAGAAGTTTCGGAAGATGCTTGGATTACAGGATATGGTGTTGAGATTGAGGGGGAGTGTTGAGATATCAAGCTCAACATGTGATGATCCAGGATGACACGTACCAGATTTTCGTTTCTCTGACATGTATAGTGGTCATGCCAGTATATGTCAGGGATACTTCATTGAGCTTTATTAGACTATCTACCGAGAGTGATGGCACATTTGTTTCTTGCCAGCTCACTCATTCGCGGACATTAGGTTTTTCCTTATGTACTGGTCTTTATATATTGCACTTGTTGTATTCTTGTTTTTAGGTCATTCTTGTACATTCCTTTTTATGTAATAGAAGAAGAAGAAGAAGATCATTCTTCCTTGCCTCAATCTGTGTGTGTGCTTCTCCTTGAGAGTGAGAGTGTGTGTGTGAGCTCTCTTCCTTATCTCCTTCCTCGTGAAAAGAAGGTGCTTATGTCCCCTTGTAGGAAGTTCATTTGGTTTCAGTCATTTCGTTTTCTTCAGTCTCATAGACTATGTCCAGCTGCTCACCATTTCTGGGTAGCCTCATTGCAAGAGTCATATCTCTCAATGTATGTATCCATTCTTAGAGTTTAAATAGCCGTTGAAAGCTTATCTCGTGTTCTTCCTCTATCTAAAACAATTTTATCAAATCCATCATGCTCTTTGAGTTATTCAGCTTTTAGTGAAGTCTAGTTTTCAACCTAACTGAGTGGACAGACAAACTGTCCTGAGGCAAAGAGTTACCAAACCAAAACTATTCCAAATTGAGTGTTTGATAGCTCATTTGAAAGCTCTTAGTCTCTATTTTGAGTGACCAAAGTCTCAATTTCATTGTCTTCTTCAATTGATACTAGTTTTCATTCTAAGGTTAAGCTGTAGGTAAAAGTCTTGATCCTGAGAAGGTTTTCTACACTTTCCGCTGCGCATAGGAGGGGAATTCTCCAACAGTTGGTATCAGAGAAAAACAATAGAGCAGTGGAGCTTGGAGAGGCAAAGCATTGGAACTGAAGTAAAGCAAGGGAGAAGCTACAAATCAAGGGGGAGCTTCGTAAAGTCAAGAAAGAGCGCCACAACATATCTGAGGTAAACTTCAAACTTGGAAGTCTTCAGTGGTTGATTTAGGACAACAAGTTGAGAAGTTAGATAAAGATAATTTTCATTCTTAGAGGTATAGAATGACAAATTACATTAAAGATAAAGGTTTATGGAGTCTAGTAATTGGAGATGATCCACAATTAGTGGACCTTCAAGATCCAAACATTACTCCAACACAAAGGAGACAATTTGCTGATTGGGAAGAGAGGAATTGAAAGGTGATGTTTCTCAGCTCACAAGTTATTTCTAACACTATAATTGATCATGTGCAAAGCCTAGAGATAGCCAAGGAAGTTTGAGAAGCATTGGAGAAGGTGTATGCTACCTCAACAAGGTCTCGAAAGATGCAACTCAAGAACAAGCTCAACAACATGAAGAAAAGCTCAAACCAAAGCATTAGTGAGTAAACATTGAAGATCAAGGAGCTTCAAGATCAGCTAGCATCAGTTGGATGCAAGATAGAAGAGAAAGACATCGTCCAAATATCCCTCAATGGCTTGAGGAGTGAAGAAAAGTGAAAGGCCGTCATCACAAACATTCTTTATAGAGATCCTCTACCAAGGTTCGAGGAGATTATACCAAAACATGTGGCTGAAGAGGCTACTCAATAAGGAGAAAGCAATAAAGATAAGGATAGCCATAGCCAAATGTTATATGCAGGTCGAGATAGAGGAAGGAATTCAAGAGGAGGCTCGAGAGGAAAAGAAAGAAGTTATAACAACATAAATTCCAAACAATACAACTTGGAGGACAAGGAAAACTCAAATGACAACACATATGGAAGAGGTCGAGGAAGAAATAGAGGAAGAGGTCGAGGTTCATCCAATCCTCATAAAGGTATAACATGTTATCATTGTGGTCAACTAAGACATTATGCAAATGATTGTTGGCAAAAGAATGGAAGGCCGAATGGAGGCAACCAAAGGAGCCAAAGTAACTATACGAGTACATCAAGTGAAGGAGATAAGCAAACCATGCTTGCCATGAAGCATGAGTACAATAAAAGAAGTGATGACAAAAAATGGTTTATGGATTTAGGTTGCAGCAATCCTATGACATGAGAAGGAGATTTATTCACAAATCTACAAGCTCCAAGTGGAAAAGGATGTGTAGAGACTGATGATGAAACTCAACAGACAATTGAGCATGTTGGAGAAATCAAGCTTGGAGACAAAAAGGTATTGACTGATGTTCTTCATGTTCCTACTATTGCAAAGAATTTGATTTCAGTAGGACAAGTAGAGAAAGGATATCATGTTATCTTCAATGAAAAAGACTGCTTAATAAAGAATCCAAAAGAAGGATTCAAGGTTGTTGCCCAAGGAAGAAAAGAAGGTAGGACGTTCACTTTGGACATTCAACAACCACATAGAAAGGTGATGTATATTCAATTTGGAAACAAGAGGGTTGCTGAAATTGATTTGTGGCACAAAAGGTTTTGGCATATCAACATTCCCAAGCTCAAGGACATGAGCAACCATGAATCGGTAAGAGGTCTTCCAAGATTCAATGATGTTGGACTGCATGAGTTTTGTGAAGCATGCCAACTAGGAAAGCAAACTCGACAACCATTCAAGAAGAGCAACTAGTTGGCGAATGTCCTCAACTTGATACACAGATGTATGGGGACCAAGACAACAACCATCGATGGCTACTAATAGATATTTTGTCACTTTTATTGACAATCATCAAGAAAAGTATGGATGTTTTGCATAAAACAAAAATCAGATGTGTTCTCTATGTTCAAGAGATTTAAAGCACAGGTAGAAAAGGAAACACGATGGTACATAAACACCTTGAAATCCAATGGAGGAGGAGAATATTTCTCCAAAGAATTTTCAGATTTTCTTTATGAAAATGGCATCAAACGACAATTTACATGTAGATATACGCCTCAACAAAATGGAATTATTGAAAGGAAAAATAGACATATCATAGAAGTTGCAAGACGCATGCTCAACGAGATGAAGGTTCTAGTAAACTATTGGGCTGAAGTAGCTAGTACGGCTGCTTATTTGATGAACAAGTGCATAACAATTGGAGTGCAAAATTTAACTCCCGAAGAGGTTTATTCTGGTAAGAAACATGACCTTACACATCTCAAAGTTTTTGGATGTGTGTTTTATGTTCACATTCCTCAAGAACTAAGGACAAAGATGGAGCAAAAGTCAGAAAACTATATTTTCATTGGATATTCATTGGATATTCATTGGAGCAAAAAGAATATAGGTGCTACAATCCGGTGACAAAGGAGCTACAAGTCTCACAAGATGTGGTATTTGATGAGTTAAGACCATGGTTTGGAGATAAAGGGAAAGAGAATATTCTTGAAGAAGATTATGAAGATGATGGAGGTGCTGTCCAAGAAGGATTTTAGCAAACAAGCACTCAAATGTCAGATCCAGAAGCTTCTACATCACACAGAGAAAGCTCAACATGGAAGGGGAGACTAAGGAGTCATTCCTCATCACCAACATCAGGTTATGAAAGATTTGAAGCTGAAAGTGTTGCCCAAAATAGTGATTCAAATGCAAGTGAAGAAGAGTATGAAGAGGTGATTACACCAAAGGTAAAGTTGAACCGGTTGAAGAAGCAATATTCAAAAAGAAATGAAAGGAGTTCTTCAAGAGCAAGGTATCCAATTCAAAGGCTTAGCTATGATAGTTTTATTGCAAAGAATTTTGCATATATGACATAGGTGGTCAAAGACAAAGAATCAAATGCATATGAAGAAGCATGTACACAAAAAGAATGGAAGCGAGCTATGCAAGAAGAGATAAAAGTTCTCAAGGACAATCACACATGGGAGCTAATTCCAAAGGCTGAAGGTATGAGGATTGTTCCAAATAAATGCGTGTTTAAAATAAAGAGAAATGCTGATGGTTCTCCAACTAGGCATAAAACTAGACTAGTGGCAAAGGGATTCAAGCAGACTCATGGCATCGACTATGAAGAGACTTTCAACCCAGTTGCAAAGATGGGAACAATTAGAGCTTTGATTGCAATGAGTGAAACAAGGACATGGCCATTGTACCAACTTGACATAAGAAATGCTTTTCTCAATGGTGAACTTCAAGAAGAGGTATACATGAGTCAACAGATTGGATTTGAAGACAAAAAGCATCCATATTTTGTTGATAGATTGAAGAAAGATTTGTATGGGCTGAAGCAAGCACCACATGCATGGAACCAAAGATTGGTTGAGTACCTCACAAAATGTGGGTATAGTCCAAGTAGTGCAGATCCTTCTCTCTACATGAAGAACGAAGATGGCAAGTAGGTATACATCTGCGATCTCATCATAATAGGAAGTAATCTTGCAAAGAATACAAGAGATAAAAAGAAAACCCGGTAAGGAGTTTAAAATTTCAGATCTTGGTGAGATGAAATATTTTTTAGGCATTGAGGTAGTCTACGGGAAAGATGGCATCTACTTGATGCAAAGAAAGTATATGTTGGATGTTCTTTTCAGATTTAGAATGAGTGAATGCAAACCACTCACTCAATCTATGGATACAAATGTGAAGCTATGCTCAAATGATGGAGAGAAGTTACATGATGTAACTATATATAAGAGTATTATAGGTTCATTGATCTATGCTACGATTACAATACTAAATTTGTGTTATATCGTTGGAGTCCTTTCTCAATTTATGCAAACTCCAGTAAGTGAACATTTAAATTCAGCCAAACAAGTGTTAAGATATGTGAAGCACACAGTCAATCATGCCTTGTTGTATAGACATGATGAAGAATTGCAAGTAAAGGGCTTTAGTGATTCTGATTGGGCTGGTTCGAAGGAAGATAGAAGATCCACTTTAGGTTATGTATTCATGATAAGCAGCAAACCTATCACATGGAGCTCGAAGAAGCAACCTACTGTTGCACTATCATCTACAAAAGCTGAATATAGAGGATTAGCCTTTGCAACTTGTGAAGCTATGTGGATTAAGAAGCTCTTGGCTGATCTTGATGTGCAGGTAGAGACCATTCCAATTTATGGTGACAACATGTCAAGCATTCACTTGACAAACAATCCAATGTTTCATGCACAAAGTAAGCACATAGAAGTGCATTATCATTATGTTTGAGAAAAAGTTTTGAGCAAGGATGTGGATATAAAGTTCATTAAAACTAATGGCCAGGTTGCAGACATGTTTACAAAGTCCTTAGATGCTTCTAAACTAAAGAGATTCAAGGATGAAATCAATTTGCAGGATATGGTTGAAGGTGCAAGCTCACATGTGAGCTTGAGGGGGAGTGTTAAAAATAAAGAAACAAGGTCGTATATATTTCACAAAAAGGATTTTCTTCAAATAGAAGGAAAATAAAAAAAATGAAAAATGGAAGCATTTACTCCAGCAAGTAGTGGATGCCAAAAGAGAATCAAACAAAAGAGAATAAATTTAAAAACTAAAGAGAACGTGAAGAGTGGCTACCCAAAGGAGTGGAGGAGTCATGTAGAAGAGCTCACGAAGTCATCATGAGATCTCGTGGTCACTTGGCTACAAAAGAGGCTAGGGAGGACACTCAAGTATAGAGGAAGAAGGTGCTGATGTCCCCTTGTAGGTAGCTCATTTGGTTTCAATCATTTCGTTTTCTTCAGTCTCATAGACTATGTCTAGCTGCTCACCATTTTTGGGTAGCTTGATTGCGAGAGTCATATCTCTCAATGTATGTATCCATTTTTAGAGTTTAAATATTCATTGGAAAGCTTATCTTGTGTACTTCCTTTATCAAAAATAGTCTTATCAAATTCATCATGCTCTGTGACATATTTAGCTTTTAGTGAAGTACAATTTTCAGCCTAACTGAGTGGATAGGCAGCCTGCTTTGAGGCAAAGAGTTTCCAAACCAAAACTACCCCAAATGGAGTGTTTGATAGCCCATTTGAAAGGTATTGGTGTTTAGTTTGAGTGACCAAAGTCTCAAGTTCATTGTCTTCTTCAATTGATACCAGTTTTCATTCTAAGGTTCAACTATAGGTAAAAGTCTTGACCCTAAGAAGGTCTTCTACACTTTCCGCTGTGCATAGGAGAGGAATTCTCCAACATAAACAACACCTAAGTCATCCATAAGGCATCTAAGCCACACACACAAAACAATAGTTTGAACGTTTTCCTATATGGTTCCTCACAATTAGAAGTGGCTATAGTAGGTTGTTTCTTACTCAACCAAGACACCCATGTTACCAACCATGAAGCAAAAATCACTTGTAGACACATGATTGTCATAACAACTAGCCCAATATGAGTAAGAAAAAGTATATAAAGTTGATAGTTTTATCCCTCCTTGGGATAAAACAACCCAAGCTCCTAATACACTTAACTGCTTGCCAATGCTTAGCTCTTGAGACTCAATCATAAACTTGTTTCCATGGGAGTGGCAATAGGTTTTCAGTCCCTAAGGTTAAAGCACTACAATAAAATATCAATGTATTTAGTTTGACACAAAAAAATGTCACCATCAACATGCATAAATTGAAAGCCTAAATGATGATGTAGATGCTCCAAATATGACAATTGAAACGTGACATGTGTTAATATATTGTGTATGAACACACTAGGACTGCCGGGGCACGTTTTTCCCTCTTTAGGAGGTTTTTTTCCCTCGGCTTGTATATACGCCTATTGCCCTAATGGGCTACTTATCTTTGTATATTCTAGTGGTAATACATTCAATATTGTGTGTTGTGCTCCAAGCTTCTTCTTCTTCCTTGTGCTGTTCATGTGCTTCCGCAGACGTCTAACTCCAATAGCTGGTATTAGAGCAGGTCGCCGCTTCATCTAGGGCGTCATCGACACCTCTTCGATTGCAGTCTCAAAATCGCATGAATTTTGGTGAGCATACTCAGCACATTTTCGAGATAAAAAAGGCTTTGCTCTATGGTGCCGAAATCATGATCTAAGCTCCTTTCGACTGCACTAGTGCTTGTGAAGGCTATTTCATCTTTTTGTGCCAAAGGTATATACCAATTTCGGTTTGCCAGTATAAGCGTCTCGAAGTCTGCTACAAGTTGAGCAAAATTTGTCTGGGTAGTTCTGTTCAACTTTTTGAGATACAATCAATTTTTTGCATCAAGGTATTTTAGTCGCCGGCCATGGATGAAAGCAGTGATGTATTCTGTATGTTGGCTGTTGAGGATAAGTTGGATGGTACCAACTACCCATTATGGGCTTATATGATGCGACATGTATTGGTTGCCAAAGGACTGTGGAACATTGTGCAGGGTGTTGAAAAACGTCCTATCACACGTGCAACTATTACAACTCTAGGTACTAAAGCTGATGTAGAAGGTTTCGAAGATGATGATATTATGCAAATTCCTATTCGTGTTGCGGTTTCTACTACACCTATTGTAGAGCAAATTTGTTGGGATAGTAGAGATGCCCAGGCACATGCATTGATAGCTTTGTCTGTCAAACGTGCCATTATTCCTCACATACGCTCTTGCAAAATAGCTAAGGATGCTTGGGATACACTTACCACATTGTACCAAGCTAGGAATGAGGCTCGTGTTTCTTACCTCCAAAAACAATTGGAGAGTGAGCACATGGATGAAGGTGATTCTATGGACAATTTTCTAACAAAGATCAAAGACTTGAAGGAACAATTGATTTATGTTGATGAGATTATATCAGATAGCTCACTTGTGTAGATCGTTCTGAATGGTTTTCCTAATTCATATCAGAGCTTTGCTTCTACTCTTCGTTTGATGATGAAAGGCAATCCAAATGCCCTGTCATTTGAGGAGTTTATCTATGTTCTATTGCAGGAAGATCAGTCCAGGCAGAACAGGTCCATTATGCATGTTGCAGATCAAGCTTTCTTGCCTAGTCAGAAGGGCAAAGGAAAATGGAACTCTTCAACTAGTAAGCAGAAATCTACTAATTCTGCACAATCGAAGAGGGAAGACAAAGATGAAAAGAAATCAGAAAAGCAGAAATTGTTTTGTAAGTATTGTAAAGGAAATGATCATACCATAAAGAACTGTCCGAAAGTGGTTGCTAAAGAGGCAAAGAAGAAAGAGGCTGGAATGGTTATTGCAGAGGCCTCTACACCAAAAATAGAGTCTGCTAATCTTGTGCAGGAAGAAGAATGGGCGTTTACTACTGTTTGCAGTTTTGACCCATCTTCTCATGAGCAGTGCATGTCTGCAGTAGAATCAGATGTTTGGTACTTTGATAGTAGGGTGACCAAACATATCACCTTGCAATGTAGTTTCTTCACTTCACTCAAGCCTGCCCCTACAGGGAATACTGTCACATGTGCCAGCAACTCCTCTTATCTTATCATGGAAGTTGGTAAGATCATTTTGACTACTTCTGATGGTAGTTCTTTCACTTTGTCAGATGCTTTATTTGTGCCAAGGATCAAGAAGAATCTATTATCAGTTTCAACTTTAGCCAAGATTGGCTTGGTTGTGAAATTACTCATGACAAGTGTACAATTCATAATCTGTCAAATGGCGATGTGATTATTGCTTCTGGCATTTTATGTTGTGGGATGTATAAGCTCATAGACTATGAAAGATCTGTGAATGATTTGGCATGTGCAATACATGATTCTCAGGCTATGTCAGATGCAAAGCTTTGGCATGCTCACTTTGTTCATCTGAATTTTGCTAGTTTGCTATGCCTACAGAAATATGAAATGGTGTCCTCCTTGCCCAAACTTGAGGCACCCGATAAACATCAATGTGAAGGCTGTATTTTGGGCAAAATGCAACGTTCCTCATTTCCAAAAGATGGTTCAGTTCGGGCTACTAAAAAATTGCAGCCTGTTCATAGTGATGTTTGTGGTCCTATGTAGACACCCTCTTTTGGAAATTATCTTTACTTTGTGACTTTCATTTTCCAGGCATGCATGGGTATACCCATTGAAAGCAAAGTCCGAAGTGTTCATGTGCTTCAAATAGTTTCTGGTTTTGGCTGAAAATCTGTCAGCATGTAAAATGGGCACCCTCCGTTCTGATCGATGGGGGGAATATATGTCTTCTGACTTTAATGCATTTCTGGTTGAACGTGGGATAAAACATCAATGTATAGTGCCGTATACACCTCAATAAGATGGAGTTGCTGAACGGGAGAACATGTCACTCATGGAGATGGCGAGGTGTATGATCAAGAGTCAGGCTTTATCACATAGTTTCTGCCTTGAGGCTATCATGTGTGCAACATATGTAGTTAACAAGTGTCCCACTAAACCACTCCAGTCTATCACTCCATATGAGGCTTGGCATGGTCGCAAGCCATTTGTTGCACATCTGCATGTTTTTGGTTGTCTGGCATATGCATTAGTGCCTGAATAACATCGCAAAAAATTGGATGATAAAGTAGTAAAATATATTTTTGTTGGGTACAGTTTTGAAAGTAAAGGCTATTGTCTGTATCATCCACATACTAAACACATTCTAGTTAGGCGTGATGTTGTTTTTGTGGAAGATGCTATTCAGCCATTGCTTTCATGTACTAAGGAGATATCTGTTAGCTCCAAAGACATGTTTGATACTTTGCTGCCTCTTTTTACAGGTGGACAGTCTAGTAACGGTCCTAATGAGGCAACTTCTCAGCCTTTGCAAGTTTCATGTGATGATGCAAATCATCCCATTTCTGATGCAGATTTACATGATGCACTTGTTGATGAGAGAGCAAATATTGAGGAGGCAAAAACTATGCCAAAATGGCTGGTGCAAACTTTGTGTGATAGAAAATTAGATGCACCTCTGTCATATCGTACTCGTTCAGGCTCTCATAGTGCCTCTTTTGCATTAGATTGCTATGCTATGGCTGCATCTAGTCTCTGTGATGAGAATGAGCCTGTTTCATTTGATGAAGCACAAAATTCAAAAAAGTGGATGGCTGCTATGCAATTTGAATATGATGCTATAATGAAGAATGGTACTTGGTCTTTATGTGACTTGCCTCCTGGCAAGAAGGCCATTGGTAGTAAGTGGGTATACAAGATGAAGCGTAAGCCTGATGGTACAGTTGACAGGTATAAGGCTAGGCTTGCTGCAAAGGGTTATGTGCAGGAAAAAGGCATTGATTTTGATGAAACCTTTGCTCCTACTTGCGGTATGACTACTGTTCGTAGCATCTGTGCACTTGCAACTCATCATGGTTGGAATGTACATCAGTTGGACATTAAAACAACATTTTTAAATGGTGACTTGCATGAAGAAGTGTACGTTTTTCAGCCCCGTGGCTTTGTGCAAAAAGGGCATTAAAACCAGGTGTGCAGGTTAAAGAAGGCATTATATGGTTTAAAGCAAGCACCATGTGCTTGGTATGAAAAGATACATGCCTATCTGATTGCACATGGTTTTGAGAATATTCCAATTGAAAGCACCTTATATGTCAAGCGTGCTAATGATGTACCTTTGATCATTGTGGTGTATGTTGATGACATGCTGCTCACTGGTCCTCATGAGAAATATATTTCTGATTTCAAGGCTGATTTACATGCCTCATTTGAGATGTCTCATTTGGGGCATTTGCATCATTATTTGGGCATTGAGTTTATGCACATTGATGGTGGAATGGCTTTGTGTCAAACGAAATATGTTGACACATTATTGCAACATTTTGGCCTCAAAGACTATAAACCTAGTCCGACTCCTATGGAGACATGTTTATGATTGAGTCTTCATGATTCTGGAGATGCATTTGATGCTGTTCTCTATCAGGAGGTTGTTGGATGCTTGATTTACTTATGCATTACTTGGCCATATATTTAGTTTGCTGTCTCACAGATGATCAGGTTTATGCATTGCCCACGAGTCAAGCATTGGCAGGCGGTTAAGCGCATCTTCCGCTACTTGAGTGGTACTCGGCTACTTGGGTTGTTTTATCCCAAGGGGGGATCACTATCACCAGATTTGCATTGCTTTTTCTGACTCTGATTGGGTTGGTTGCCATGACACTCGTATGTCCACTAGTGGCTTTTGGTTCATGCTTGGTAGCTCATGTATATCTTGGTTGAGCAAGAAGCAGCCTATTGTGGCCACTTCCAGTTGTGAGGCTGAGTATAGGGCATCTTTTAGAGTGATTGTTGAGTGTGTGTGGCTGAGATGCCTTATGGCTAATTTGGGTGTTGGTCAGTCTTCTGCCACCACCATCTTCAGTGACAGTCAGAGCACATTGGCAGTTGCGAGGAACCCTGTGTTCCATGCTTGCACTAAGCACATTGATGTGCATTATCATTATGTTAGGGACAGGTTCTTTACTCAGGAGATCAACTTGGCATATGTGCCCACATAGGAAAACATTGTAGACCTTTTCATGAAGGCTCTGCCTAGGGAGAAGTTTGAAGCTTTCCGCAAAGCTTTGGGCTTACTTCCTTTTGTGGAGTGATTTCCACATAGCTTGGCACTTCTTTATACATGAGTGCCAGCTCCTTGTTCACCACATCACTCCCAAGGGGGATTTGTTGATTTAGGTAGTGATGTGTGTGAACACACTAGGACTGCCGGGTCACTTTTTTCCCTCTCTAGGAGGTTTTTTTCCCCCGGCTTGTATATACGCCTATTGCCCTAATGGGCTACTTATCTTTCTACATTCTAGTGGTAATACATTCAGTATTGTGTATTGTGTTCCAAGCTTATTCTTCTTCCTTGTGCTGTTCACATGCTTCCGCAGACTTCTAACTCCAACATGTAAATCTACCTTAAAATCAGAAATATGCATCTTATTAGGAGGAGTAAGAAGCATATCATAAATGATAATGATAAGAAGTGCATCATTTGCATGATCCCTTTACAAGGTGCTTTAAACTTTTATTAAATCCATGTGCTAATAACTAGGCATGTATCTTCTTGTTTGTGGTGTTTGTTTTAATCCATACAATGCTTTCTTTTACTTACACACTTTGGTTTCATACCTTTTTGCACAAAACGATGGGATTGAAAAACATGCACTTCTTCATGCAAATTCCTAATCAAGGTTACATTCCAACCATTGTGAGCTACAGGCGCAGAGATGCTACAAATAATTATCATACGTCCCACATATGCAAAGATCTCATCAAAATGACTGCCTTTTTCTTAGGTATAAAATTTAACTATAAGCCTAGCCTTTTAGCGATCAATACTACCATCAAGCTTGTGTTTCAACCTATAGAACCATTTAATGCCAATGGTTTCCTTGCAAGGAGGAAATTCACATAAAGAACAAGTATCATTAGACAACCATTGCATACTAATTAGATGCAAAGAAAGCACCAATGAAATCGGATCGAGTACGATAAGGCAAAGGTGAATCTAACTTACTATCTCTCAAAGTCCGTACCAACCATTTTGGCATAGATTTTGCCTCATCAATATCCGCTCTCTAATCAATAAGTGCATGATGAATATCTACGAAATGGAATGATTTCTATTCTCATTTAAAACTTGCATAGACCTAGAAGTTTCTGCATTTGATTATCCTCCAATGGAAAGAGGAAAAAATGTATTATACACATCATGCAAATGCAAGACAACCAAAAACATGTAGATAAACAATAGATGGCTTGCCACCATGTTGAGCTTCATAAGGAGTTATAGAATATAATGATTTTGTAGGATAATTGTTAAGTATATATGCAATACACATTATAGCCTCAAGCCATAAAGGTCATGGACAAAGAAAACCATCCTGAACCTTAGATTCCATGTGAGTTTATTTATGTCATGATTGGTTTAAATTTGGAGAAGATAGTGCTTTCATTGTGTCTGGAACATGCCAAAACCCTAAGATCGATTGTCTACTTGCTTGATTATGATATTCAAAGATCATGTTTTGAATTGATGACATCATCAATTTGTAATCACCGTTGATGAACCACCCTTGAACACCTATATGAGGAGGACTTGACCACATATTTACTCAGTCTTGTGGATACTAGTCTTGGGAGCTCAAGGAGTCATGATCACCAAGTAAGTACTCTCCAAGTTCAAGTTCGAGTCCTAGTCTTCTCCTTTGATCTAGTCTTGTCTAGTCTTGTTCTATTGTAATATCGTAGTATGAGATCTTGATGAATGATTTCTTGTATTTAGTTCATCTCCTTGAAGGGAGTTCTTGTAATCCAAATATCTTGCTTCATACCTATGATCCCAGGTTGTGGGATCTCCTGTATCATCTATAGTCTAGTTATCCATACCTATTAGTCTCGAGGTGTGGGAGATCTTGTATCAGTTATATATTCTTGTATTATTTTCCCTACATGGGTGATCTTGTAATCAAAAGTGTAATTCGGAAATCTTGTCTAGTCTAGTAAGAGGGCATAAGACTACCTTCATCAAGTCTCGCACCATGGAATCACTATGCAAGGAGATTCAATCAAACATAAAAGATTTGATAGGACATTTCCAAGAGATTAAAAGATAGTTATGAAAAGGTGATCGGCTGGTTTCAAACTATGCCTCTGATATCAAGATATTATTTCATGGATCTACATATGAAGAAGAATGCCTAATTAATTAATTTTAAAGTGGCCTCAAAGATGAAGTAAAGTATCTCTTGCTATCCATGCCTTGAGGAGATACCTTGGATGATGTTATCAATCAAGCAGTTCAATGTGAGAATCAATTGTTTAAAGAAAGCCAAGTCCAAGAGCTAAGAGTGTTGAATAATCAAGACAATATTAATCAAGAATCTTTGAAGCTCAGTAAATCAATACAAATGATATGGAGTATGCATATTATGAAGATAGAAAGAAGATAAAGTACAAGGAGAATTTCATATTCAATTTGAATGAAGCAGGTGTGCTTACTCAAGACTCCCCATGGGCCATTAAACATCCATATGCTCAAGAACAATCTAAGTATTATGCAGTAACATCATGTTTAGAGTCCATCCTATTTCATTGGGGATAAAGTTTGGTTTTCAGAAACAATGGAAGACTTGAAGGCCTTGTGCAAAGCTAGAACCTTAGAGATCTCGTCCATTCACCATCTCGGAGAAGGTTAATCCAGTCACTTTCAAGATCTAGTTACCAAGTACCATGAGAATACGTCCAGTTTTCCATGTGTTCATGTCAGAACCATTTCAAATTTTACCATTAAGGGGGAAGAGGCCTAGTCCTTCACTACATATCAAGATTGACAATCATGAAGGATTCAAAGTCGAGCATGTCCTAGATTCGAGAATATCTCGACAAATACTGGAGTACCTTGTTCATTGGAAAGGATATGACATCAACAATCATACTTGGGAACTTGTAGAAAACCTTCAAAGAGCACCAATCAAGGTTCGAGAATTTCATGAGAAAAATCCAATGAAACCAAGACTAAAGAACATGACCACTCCTCTTGGAACTCCTTGCTTGAGGGGAGGTGATGTCATGGACAAAGGAAACCATCTTGAATATGAAATTCCATGTGAATTTCTATATATCATGATTGGTTCAGAATTTGGAGGAAATAATGCTTTCATTGTGTCCAAAATGTGCCAAAACTTTAAGATCGACTCTCTACTTGCTTGATTCTAATATCTGGAGATCATGTTTCAAATTGATGACCTAGTCCTTCACCAGCTATCGAGATTGATGACCATGAAGAATTCGAAGTTGAACATGTACTATATTCGAGAATATCTCGAGCAAGATTAGAGTACCCTATTCATTGGAAAGGATATGACATCCACAATCATACTTGGGAACTTGCAGAAAACCTTCAAAGAGCACTAAACAATGTTCGAGAATTTCATAAGAAAAATCCAATGAAGTTGAGACCAAAGAACATAACTGGTCCTTGTGGAACTTGTCCCTTGAGGGGTAGGTGATATCATGGACAAAGGAAACCATCTTGAACCACAGATTCCATGTGAATTTTTATATATCATGATTGTTTCAAAATTTGGAGAAAATAATGCTTCCATTATGTCCAGAATGTGCCAAAACCCTAAGATCAACTGTCTACTTGCTTGATTTTGATATCAAAAGATCATGTTTCGAATTGATGATATCATCAATTCGTAATCCCCATTGATGAACTACCCTTGAACACCTGTATAAGGAGGGCTGTCCACATATATACTCAATCTTGTGATACCAATATTGGGAGCTCAAGGAGTCGTGATCACCAAGTATGCACTCTCCAAGTTTAAGTTCAAGTTCTAGTCTTGCCCTTTGATCTAGTCTTTTCTAGTCTTGTATCTTGGACATTCTATCTTGTCCTATTGTAATCTACTAGTATGAGATCCTGTCGAGTTATTTCTTGTATTTAGTTCATCTTCTTGAAGGGAGTTCTTGTAATCCAAATATCTTGCTTCATACCTATGGTCCTAGGTTCTAGGATCTCCTCTATCATCTCTAGTCCAGTTATCCATAGATGATGTAGGAGCAATCATGTCATCAACACCCCCTTTGTAGCTCTATTTTGGAGCAGTTGAATGTTGGAGAGGTCCACCAAGCATTGGAGTGGAACTGGATGTAAAGCCTTCATGAACATGTCTGCTAGGTTCTCCTGAGAGGTACACCACTCCAAAGTAATTTCTTAAAAGACAAGCTTCTCACGGATGAAATGGTACTATATCTCGATGTGCTTTGTCAGAGCATGGAACACTGGATTCTTGGCAATGGCCAAGGCTGACTAGTTGTCTATATGCCAAAGTAACCTGCAAAACACCAATGTTAGATAATAAACATCAAATCTAGATGGACTCACATGTTGCAAAGCTAGATGCTCAGGGCTCAACCTTGCTGGATGACAGAGCAATTGTAGGCTATGTCTTACTTTCCCAAGAGATAGGTCTTGAACCAAGGAAGAATATGTACCCAAAAGTGGACCGTCGAGAATTAGGATCACCAGCGCAATCTAAATCTGAATATCCCGTGAGTTCAATTCCTGCTCTAATAACATGTTGAGAGTACACATGCAAAAGAAAAATGAAAAGAAGAGTGTACTCACAAAACACAAAGAGCATGAGAGGCTCAAAGTGAGTAGACCAAGAAATGGGTAAACTCACATGGATTAGAAATGAGCTTGCCAAGATCATGGAGTAGGCACCTCAATCTTCTAACCAAGTACAAATGGGGGGAGAGTCCCTCCTTATATAGATTTGGGAGGGGCTCTCCAAAGTATATGTCATGTGGGATAATTCCATAAAAGGAGAATGATTACAATGGTAGAAGCAAATGGCAAGATACCCAAATACAAAAGAGATATAATATAAAATGGAAATAAACTCAAAATGGAGTGTCTCCTAGATACAATATGAAGATGCACTCATGCAGATACAAATGGAGATGCACTCATGCAGATACAAATGGAGATGATGTAGGAGCAATCATGTTTTCAATAGTAGCTTGAGAATTAGCTCATGTTACAATGAAATGATGAGAGAAATTTCCAATACTCCAATGAAAGATAGATTAGATGTAATTCAAACGTAGTAGATGACACATATTTAACTTAGAGATTTTTTTTTCAGGAGGTTTATCAAGCATGCTTAGTGATGGACAGAGTGCTATTGCATTTTCTTAAACTAAGCTTGCTAAAAATTTGTGCATAGCTAGCAGCAATGACAATAGTAAAAAAGTCAAAAGCTATCCAGATGTTAGACATGCACCAAGTGCATGGTAAATTGACTATTGACAACTCATCTTGAGAGGTTTGGTAGCATGGTGTTGCTCTAATATGCCATGATTGATTAGAATGGCACTCTATAACACCAAAGCTCTATCACTTTCCTACTCCAAATGCATGAGGGGTCTCAACAAGAGCATGATAACATCCCTGTGTACCTAAGCCAAGGAGACTTAAGGACTTGTGCCAAAGAGACTAAACCTCGTTTGCAACACAAGTGCATATAGTGGGAAATTGACACACGCTTACTTGTCAATGTGATCAAACGACCTAACCAAGTGTATGAGGACAAGTGCACACATGATGGAAAATGGAGTGGTTCAGCTTATATGCATGAGAAAAGACTGATCCACCTCTCAAACTCGCTGAAATACTGAAAGTGTCTGCCACGATACCACTTACAATAGTTTTTAGTAAATCGAGGATTTCTCCCAGCTCCGAACTCCGAATATAGTCAATACTGGACTCATTTCGAGGCTCTCAATGAGACACATCTAATGGAAGTGGTTTCACTTGATTCTGACAACAGTGCTTCAAGTTATGACCAAAATAGTGAATGGTGGGAAATACCCACACTCACGCCACAACTCCTACAAGCTCACACACACACTATAGTAGCTCAAAAATAGTGGGGAGGGGTAGACAACAGTCCTACACACACATTCCAAGCATTACACACACATAGAAGATCAAAGAGAAGATGGAAATCTGCCAGAAAGATGCAAATTCGAAATTCAGGATCTCTCCTTCTTCACAATGGCAAAAAGTCTCTACAAAGAGTCACAAAGTGACTTATATACATGTGCCCTAAGCTTGGTCCTTTCACACAAGAGACCGGCACTTTATTACAAAAAAGTGAAATTCCTACTAATTTACAAGAGGTATTTTACGAGTTGGGATTATGCAACTAGAGGACTCCTCTAGTGCGTTTACATGGCTTGAGGGAATTCTCTAAGACTTTGAAGAAGAAAAATTATGCCCATTAATTTGAAATTATTGGGGCTCTTCTCTTGTGCTTCTTTTGCTCTACAACACTCTCCTCCTCCTTGTCTCTGTCGTCCCTTGACATGCTTTACTTCTTGTCTTCAGCTTGTTTAAAAGTTCTGAATACACGCACCCCGCGGTTGAAGCGGAAACAAGGACTGTCAGAGAATTTGTTATTTTATTCGAGGTATGTCCTTTGCTTCTGTTTGCCCCTTGGTATTCCTTATATCACATATCTGGGTTGCTGTATTCAGTTGGGCTGCCACGCACGCCACCAGTGACTAGGAATGTGCTGTTCTTAGTCACCCTCTTCAACTTTTCAGCCTCTACCTCTTTCTAACTTTTGGTCTTCTGATTTGTCTTTGTCTTCGCATATCTGACATGCTATATTGCTTTGAGCTTGTTGACTTTGTTGACAATGCACGCTCTCAGCGGGAGGATTATTACCTACCAAGTATTGTCTTGCACTTCTGCATGGATAGTTCCTAGCCCTGGTCCGTCCTTCCCGTGAAATGTCGTGGTTCTGATTGATCTTTAATTCCAATCCTCAGGACCTAGATGTTTGGCGTTGTTGCCTGATGCGTGCCCCTGTGGGGCTTTGGGCAGAGGATGGTTCTTTCGCTTTATGGTCTGCATTCTTTATTGAGTAGTTTTTGACTTTGATCTTCTTCTTCTTTTCTTATTGCTTGATTCCCCTTCAATACGTCCCTCCTCCTGAACTCTGTCGTCCCCGACAGGCTTTTTGTGGTGACGTGAATAGGTCTAGATGGCTGTCTGCTCTCTTTGATTCAGCAGATTAGCATGACATATCATAAATTCTTTCCACTGGTGTGACTTCACTCCATCTTCTGGTGCTTATCGGTGATCCGCAAAAAAGCTGGTTTTATACGCTACCAATCTTGCATTCAGGTTCGAAGTCATTTTGACAAAGATTTCCGAGTCTATTTCGAAGAAGCAGATGAAAAATGCTTCTTCGAAAGTCTGCATGTATGTTGATAGCAAAAACATAAGTCTTGAATAATACGCCATCAGGGTTAATCGGCTAGGAATAGTAGAAAGATAAAAAACGAGTGCTTCGGATCCTTGTGTAATGCCGATGAAATTCAAAAAGGTGTATTTTGCATGTTGGAAGACTTGAATTACAGTTAATAGCATGCTAAAAATCTTATTTGTCATTTTAACTGCTAAGTCCGGGACAGTCACATATCTTGCAATCCAAAATTCCATTGTTTTTACCATATATTCTTCTGTTGGTAGGTAGTTATGTGGCGGACTAGGTAACAATGGGTAATTCAGCCATTGATTATTGATGCTTCCCTGTCGCTGTCCTTCCCAAAATTGCATCCAGAAGCGTCTGTGGGGTACTGGACAAAATGCTGGATTTACTTGAAGCACATATGGTGATGCTTCCCATTGTACCCGCAATGTTGGATTCTTTTCCAAAACTTTGTGCCTCCATATGGGATCAGCCTTCTCGAACTCCTCTTGAGTATAATGGAAAGTATTCTTGTCGAATTGGAGGTTGTAATCTGGCTCTTTATTTGTCGTTGTCCTCATGTATTGTCGCGTTTGTTTTTTAAGTAGTCCATATGGTACATTAAAAGGCTTCGAAATTTGATCCAAGTTTTTTCTCTCGATTTTAGCTTCCTTCATGACTTGGATTATTTGATCTTCGAATTCAGAAGTAAGCTGGGACACCAGTAGTGCCCTTTTCGGTCGGCTCAGTTCTGCTATGTCCCGAATATTATGTTCAATTCGGACCTCCAGTTCCTCCCTTAGTGGCGAATGATATAAGGGGGGAGAGAGAGGACATACCTTAGTCTCCTCAGTAGCCTCTTTGGATTTTGGAACTACTGGTATCCCCTCAATTTCCTTGTGTGCTAGTTGATCCTGTAGTTGCTTTATCGTTTCCTTTTTTTGCTTAATTTCTTCCTGTGCTTGCAAAATTGTTTCCTTATTCTTTTGTATTTCCTCTGCCACTATGGTGAGTTGGTCTGTGTCTTCTTTACAATGCAGTAGGTATCTATTCTCAGCCTTTTTCCATTTTGTTCGTAGAGCTGCTGTGTCTTCCATCTACCTCTTTTCCCATTCGGCAATGGTGGTCTACTCGTGCTTGATCTGATCTTCATACTTAGCTATCTTTTCTTCCAATTCCTTGATATCCTTTTCTGGTCTCTCCTAAATATCTACGGGCTGATCACTTAGAAGAGCTGTCATGAGCTCCTTATTTCGGTTCCTTAGGTTTTCTGCCTCTTCCATATATATCTTTATTTGTGATTCCAGTACTTTACTGCAGGCATGCATTCGTGCCTTCTCAGCCTCGCTAGCTTCATATTTCTTCGTTAATTCTTGGAGTCGTTCTCTAAATTTTGCGTTTTCCGTCTCTAAATGGTTGCACTGCTTTTTGGTTTCTTGGACTTCCTTTTCCTTATGTAGTATTTTTTCTTTTGCTACTTTTAATTCTACCGAAAGATTCTTACCCCTTTCTTGAAGCTCATGCTTGTCCTGCATCACTTGATCGTAGTCTTCATCCGCCTCCAGCATTAATTGTTGTGTGTCCATTGCGGTTGTGATCATATCTTGCACAACAGGCTTGAGCTCAGCGATGTCAAAATTTAACCATGTTCGTGGTATGCTTGGAGCTTCTCTGGTTTGCACATCTTTTCCTTGCTCTACATGGATGGTTTCATTGTGGGGTTGCCTAATGTGTAATTGTATGTTCGGTTCTTTTCCTTCTTCATCCAAATCAATGACTTTTGTGGCACTCCCTTGAAATGTGACATCCATGGGGGAGGGTTCTGCCATGACCCTTATTGGTGTGAAGGGTTCTGCTTCTTCTACTGTTGCTTCTTGAGGCTCTTTCTTTGGTATCTTGATTGACACCTCACGCGAATCCTTGTTTTTGGAAGTATGTGTGTCCTTTTTGTGGCTGGAACTTCCTCGTCTACTTGCTTTACCTCCCTACGTCTCTTCGTGCCTCTCATTCTGGGTTGAGAGCTAGTTTCTGCCTCTTCCACCATCTTGAATCCTCTTTTCTTTTTAGGAACTGTGGTGATTTTGGCATACTTAGCGATGGCAGTCGACGATGGAATTTCTTGCAGGTGCTCTCTAATGCCTAAAGCATGGTAAATCAATATTGTCAAAGCTACACTGCCATTGAGGAACTTCTTGCTATTCCATTGCTTCTTTGCCTCGAATAACCGCTCCTGTATGTAAGGAGTTAGATTAATATGATTTCCAATCTGCTTGATTGCATGTGAGAGCAGTTGGACAATTATCTTCTGAGGGGCCATATACCTATGCATATTTGGGAAGCAAAAATGCTGATGGATTAGTCTGACTTCCTCTTCTATATCGATTCTATTAATGTCCATGAAGGTTCTTGTCTTTGCTCTGCGGCTCTCCTCCTTTAATACTGTATGGCCATCTTTTTCCCATCCGAAAGCTTCCTTGATCAAGTCATGTGTAAATTGGATGACTACCCATTCACCTACTTTATCCATCACTCTAGCCTCAGGCACCAATGGATCATGCAGTGCTGGCTGTAATGTGTTCATGACTTGTGTGCACCTTTGAAAGTCGGGCTTATAGATTGGTAGTTCAAAATATTTGTGTGTGCCTGCTTTCTTCATGATGTCTATCGTAGACGGGATTTCATGCACTACTCTGAAATCTTGGGACATGATTGAAAATTGATGATCTGTATCCATGATTTTGATAGTCGCTAGGAAGAGATACTCCCCCGCCGATTGTTCTTCTCTAAACCAATGTCCCTTTGCCTTGGTGATACTCTGGAGAGGGAATTCCAATACTTTCTCCTGAATCGTTGCTTCCGAATCTTCAGAAGCCATCTGCACTTGTAAGGAAAAGTGCATTAGCTTTAATGGAAAGCATAGCAATTGTGTAGTGTATTGCAGTGATATGTTGTCGTTCCGTCACTCCGTTTCCCTTGGGTCTATACGTGAGATCTCTTACCACATCTTTTTATTTCTCTTTCCTAGAAGAAAACAAGTATTAGTATAGCCGAAGCGTTTATTTATTTACATAGTATGTCCATTCCTAAGGAAGTTGAAGCTACGACCTATTCCCCATTGGAGAATGTGCACCACTAATTTATCATGTACATCATGTGCCGAATGCTTGGCCTTGTAATGTGGCTCTATTATGCATACTTTAGGTGCATTTGATACTTCATGAGTGCAATTGGAATCTTCGTTGTTCCGATGGTCCACTCCTTGCAGTTGTTTGGGTTTCCAAATCCATTTCATGGGCGCTTTGATAGGTCGTGTCCTTTCTTTGGTTCCTCGAGCTTCATGTGTTCTCTTTGTTTCCTCTAGTGTCCTAGTGATAGAGGTTTTGCTCTTCATGATTCTAGGACGATTCTATTTTTTCTTTGTCATTCGAATGTTTTGATGTATTGTATCCTTTTGATTGCTTATCTCTTGCTTGGCTGCTTGTTTAACCTTCTTGGGAATCCATATCTGTTGTCGTGCCCTCTAAGCTTCAAACAGAGGCTTAGGGAGCCATATTTGCAAGAGTTGTTTTGTTTCAGGTTTCTATGAAACTGACTTCTCGTTCTCCTTGTTGTCCTTATGAGTTGGTGTTGACATTGCTAATTTTTGTACTTGATCCTTGCGTACCCATTTGAATTCGACCGTTCCTTGATGTGAGTATCTGAGTGGTGTCTTCCACATGTGTAATCCTTCTGTCGTGTGAGAGACTTCATGAGAGTTGGTTTCCTTATTGTCTTGCCGTTCATCAACTGAATGGGGTGATATCACCTCTTCCATGGATACCTTAGGGTTTGAGCTTTCTGCTTCTTCTAGACTGGTTTTTGAGGTATTGGCGTTGGAATCATGTTCCACTAGCTCTTCTTTGCATTCTTCTGTACTCCCGAGGGCTTTTTGTTGTTGTGAAGGCTTCTCCCCTAATAGACTAAAAATTTCCTTGTGCCCTATCTTGGCTGAAATATAGCCTTGAGCTAAGTTGATGCTTACTTCATTCTCAATGATCCAATCCTGTCCTAGGATCAAATCTTCTATTAAGTCTTCATCTCTGCACACTAAGACTCGTTGTTCCATGGAAGAATTTCCTAGGTGGAGGGATACGTTAGTTACTCCCATGCATTTTATGATTTGACCTCCAATTCCTATCATTTGGGCTTTCGTGGGACTCATAATCATTTGAAGATCTTTTATGACTGTCTTATGTATGCAACCAAGTCCTGCTCCTGAGTCTATCAAGGCATCTATCAATTTGTACTCAGTCTTGCCAATCCCTAGGTTTAGGTAAGGCTGTGACCTGTAAAGCATTCGTAGTGTCAGATTTATGGACTTGGTAATTAGCCATAGGGATAGGCTCTTCTCCTTGGAGATATCGTTCGTCTCTTTGCTTGATCCATTCTTTCCATTTCTTGATGCGTTCTAGGGCTTCTTGTTGTGCCTCCTCTCTAATCTGTTCTTCCTCTTTCTTCCTATTTTGAGCACCTACTAGACGTGGCAACATTTGATCCGTCAATGGCTCCATGAACCGTTTCACTCTGCATCCACTTATGTAGTTAGGAAGAATGTCTCCATCTAAAGTGGCTAGATCAACTGCTCCACTAGTAGAGATCCTATTGATGATCAGAGGTCCATATCCGCGTTTTTGTAACTTCTTGGCATGTTGCTTTAAGGTGTAAACCAAGACTAAGTCTCCTTCTTTAAGTCCTTTGTCTTTTATATGTGCATCAAAATATGCCTCTTGTCTTCTCCTGGTTGCATATATTCCCGCTATCGCTTGTAACCTTGTTTCATGCAACTTCTTGATTTGTTCTAGTTTTCGGGATAATTCATGTACGTTCCATTCATACTGTAGGGCTACTCTCAAAGTTGGGATTAAAAAATCAATTGGAAAAATTGCATTCTACCCGTACACTACATTGAATGGGGTAGTTCCAATAGCAGTCTTGTATGCTACTCAGAAGGCCCAAATTGCATGGTGCAATTGTTTGTCCCAATCAGACCTCCCATTATTGACAATCTTTGTCTAAACTATGCATAATACCTTATTGGAACTTTTCGCTTGACCATTGGCTTGGGGATGGTATGGGGCTGATTTTTTATTGATCACTAAAAACTCATTCATTAGAGACTCTATTACTTCATTAATGAAGTGTGTTCCTCGGTCACTCACAATCTCAATTGGTAATCCAAAACGGGTGAATATATGCTCAAAGGGAAACTTAGCCATGGTTTGAACATCATTCTTTCTAGTAGCCTTCGCTTCTACCCATTTGGTCAAGTAATCTGTGGCCATTATGATATATTCGGCATGTGATCCTTTGGTTGGTGGGTTAATGGGTCCTATGAAGTCAATACCCCATTTCGAGAATGCTCTCGCACAAACCATAGGTCTCAATGGCATGTCATCTCTCTGAATTGGGTATTTAGCCCTTTGGCATGTTTCGCAACTCCGTACATAGGTTTGAGCATCCATATGTAAAGTTGGCCACCACAAGCCCGCGAAGAGGACCATTTTTACGGTTCTCTCGGCTAAAAAATGACCTCCTGCCGCACCTGCGTGTGCCATCTCTAATATGGGTAAATAATCTCCTTCATGAATACATAATCGTAATTGGTTGTCTTTTCCTCTCCTAAACAAGTTTCTTCCTATGAGAACACAATCCTTGCTCATCTCCTCTAGGGATCGTTTTCTTGCCAAGCTAACTCCTTCCTCATGTTCTCTTGCCTTTAGGAATTTTATCAATGTTTTGCTCCAATTGGGTGCTATTGTTGAGAAAGGTATGGATGTATGATCCTCAGGGACTGTCTCCTGGCATTCTGCACAATTACTTACGTAGTTATGGACATCCTTAGGCATGTCAGACCAGTATACTTCTAATCGCTTTAATTTCCTAATAGTTCCATGAGTTCCCTTGTGTGTCCTCCATTGGTTCACATGTGCTTGTTCAATCAACTTCATTTGTTCGTCCTCCTCAACACATCTTAGCAATACTCCATTTGGTTCCTTATAGTACACACTTCCCGCAATAATATGCAAGTTCCTTGATTGTAAGACTTCCTTTTTATTTTCCTTATTAATTGAGTGTTGTGGACCATGAGTAAGTATAGGAATTAGTTTCTCTGCCCACTTTGGACAAACTTCTAGATTAAACAAATAAGTGTCTGACAAATCATTGGGTACTCCACTTAGGGGTTCTCCATGTGTTAATCTTGAAAGGTGATCCGCTCTTACATGAGTATTTCCTTTTTTTTACTATTACTTCAAAGTCGAACTCCATTAATAGTAGGAACCATCTTACCAATCTTCCCGTGTTACAGGGCTTATTGACTAGGTATAAGAAAGCCTGATGGTCTATGAAGAACTTGAATTTGTTGGCTAAGAGATAGTGTCTAAATTTATTAACTACATAGACCATTCCTAATCCTTCTCGCTCGGTAGTGGTATAATTCCTTTCAGCTTGAACTAGTTGTCTGCTTGCATAGGCAATTGGATGATCTAATTTTCCTTCATCGGCTGGTTGGGCTAATATACATCCTATTGCATAATTAGACACATCAACATGAATATGAAAAGGCTTGTTCCAATTTGGTGTTTTCAAAATTGGGGTTGTGCTCAGCCTCTTCTTTAACTCGTTGAATGCCTTCTCATATTCCTCTATCCAAGTGAATTGAGTTAATAGTCCATACAGAGGTTTGGAAATTATGGCATACATGTGGATAAATCGACGGTAATATCCACAATGTCCCATAAATGCTTGCACCTCCTTCGCATTCTTAGGTCTAGGGAGCTCTAAGATGACCTTAATCTTGTCCTCATCCGTGGATATTCCATTCCTAGAGACGATGTGTCCTAGGATCTTCCCTTGTCTTACCATGAAGACACACTTCTCTAGGTTTAAACAGACTCTGTACTGTCTACATTTATTAAATATCTTTCTCAAATCTAGAACATGATCTTGCCTTTGATTGGAATATGTACGTAGGTCACCTACATATACTTCCATACTCTTTTTCAGGAATTATTTGAAAACATGACACATCAATCGTTGGAAAGTAGCAGGTGCATTAGTGAGTCCAGAAGGCATCACTCGGAAAGCATAGACTCCCCATTCGGTCGCGAATGCGGTCTTATGTTGATCCTCAGTAGCAATAACTACTTGATTGTATCCGGAGAATCCATCTAAGAAGCTATATACCTCTTTTCTTGCTACTCTTTCCAATAGATGGTCCGTAATGGGTAATGGGTAGCTATCCCGTATGGTGGCTGCATTCACTTTTTTCAAGTTAATGCACACTCTCAGTTTTCCATTCTTCTTAGGCACAACTACCAATGGCGATACCCACTCGGTGTGTTCTATCTCGTATATGAATCCTGCCGCTAGTAGCTTGTCTATTTCTTCCTTAATTTTAGCAGCATAAACCTCATTGTATGTATAAGGGCGTTGTTTCGATGGTTTCACATCTGCTATCATTGGTATTCTATGAGAACAAATCGAGGGATCCACACCCTTGAGATCCTTATATGCCCATGTGAATACGTCTCGATACTCTCGGATCAATTGTATTAGTTCCTCTTCCTCCTCAACAGACACATCTTTACCTATGTATGTACATCTTTCTTCTCCATCTTCCACGGTCACTATGATCTTTTTTGTTTGTTCTTTGTTGTCGTATGCTTCTCCATCTCGAGCCTCTCGTTAAGCATTTGAATGGCTACCTTTCTCTCTTCTACTTCGTATCTTTTAAAATGTTCAGGAACCTTGAAAAGATCCGGATTTGGTTTGATTTTACTCATGTTTTCCTCTGGCTTTTGTACTATGGGAGCGGCTTCGATAGCCAAGATCTTTGTCAGTTCCTGTCTCTCTTTGGTTCGAATGGTTTCTAGATAGCTCTCTTCGGGATTGAATTCTGGTTCCATTTCTATACTCTCATATTCCTCTTTCCATTCTTTTTCCAAGATTTCCCCTTCTTCTACGTCTTGAAGGACAACCATATAAAGATTTACATCATAGCCTTCCTCATCTATGCACTCGTTCATTGTCAAGACTTCCTCATTCACACACATCTAGGGTTGCTAAGATTTCCATCCATCCATGCGGTTCAAAAGTTTCATCAAGAAAAATTTGCGGCATATACCTTGGGTCTTCTATAGGTCTGTAGTTAGGATGTCCTATTGGCCATAGCTATCTTTTGTTGTCCTCTTTCTTGGCTTCTTTACACATCCATAACTGAGCGTCCATGTGCATGCACGATTGATCGCTTGATCTAGCACTATGAATGGATAGGTCATCTTCCTCCTTGTGTATGGAATTCCAGTGTAGTGGGGGGACAGCTCCATATGCAAATGTATGCAAGTTTATCTTGGTTGTATTTCCTTGATGTTGCAGGTATAATGAATCTCTTCCCCAGTCTTGCACTACCCGCATTTGTCTCATGAAGGGTCATCCTAATATCATTTCGTAGTTGTTAGCCTTTTCAAATTTACAGATGGCTAATGTGTGTTCAAATTCAACTCCACAAGTGGTTAATTTGATTCTTTCCAATATTCCTAAGGGTTTCTCCACATGACCGTCTGCTAATTGGAGCTTCATGCGTGTGGGTCGTAAGGCAGGCTTTCCCCATTTCTCCCAAATCTCCTTGGTGGTGATTCCTACCCTAGCTCCTGTGTCTAGGATTGCCTTGGTCATGTACCCATTGTAAATGACAGGTAGGCATGTGTTACCTTCGTCTCCTTCACTAAATTCTCCCACTTTATCAACAGGGATTTGTATCTTAGATGAGTTTCCTTTTCACTTAACTTCTTTTTCTTCCTTCTCTTGTTCTAATTCCATTTGGATCACTAATTGCTTCCATAAATGCGGTTTAATTTGAAGTAATTCTTCCACGGTCTGTTTTTATTGTACTTTTGTTTTCTTTAGTTCCGTTACATTGTGTGAACTCTTTTCTGAATGTCCTTTTCCCTTTCCATGTACTGTGGGTGCTCGGATTATCATAGAGTCCTTTTCGTATTCCCCCATGTAATTAGGCAAAGTTGAAATGCTCTGAGCTTCTTCTCTATTTCTGTCTAGCCTTGACACTTCCTCATATAATTCTTCCACATTGGGATTGGGTTGATAAACTTCCACCTCTAATTCCTCAAAGGGAGGCTTTGTCACTCCATTCTTCTTCCATTGTTCTTCTCTGATTCTATTCCATAACTCCTTAGGCCATTCAACCTCTAGGTCAGGTATTGTTGATATCGGTTTGTTCTGCGTTCTTGTTCGCTCACGCTTGTCATCCTTCTTCTTAGGTTCTTTATCCTTGGCTTCGACATACTCTTTGTATTGATCCTCTGCTATCCTCATTTTTGGAAGAGCTGGTGTAGTCTTTTCTAGGGTTGCTTGTGCTACCTCTATAAGTTTTCGACATATCTCAAGCCTCTCCTTTTCTAATTCTCCTTGTGGGTAACACTTTTCATGTTGCTCTATATTTGGTCCGGCCTTAATCCTAGCTTGGTAAGCTTTCAGCCACATGTCTAGGTCATCAGGTTTTGGGTCAGCCAAAATGAATCCTAGTTTCTCTGCTTCTTGGATAAGTGGTGGAATGGGAATCTTTCCCCGAGTCCTCTGTTCATTATGCTCTTGTTTGTTTTTAAATTGTTTCCTATTTTCTTGACTCTTGTGTTTCATCCATTTATCTTTGAACTTTTCTCTTATGTTTTTCCATTTTTGTGTTTTGGTATTCTCGGTACTCTCATGTGGGTCCTCAGAATCTTCAACTCTTTGAATTTTGGGACTTACCATTCTATTTCTCTCTCGTTCCTATTCTGGTTGTTTTCCTTTTTGTTCTTTCATTTGAGCTCTTGTAATGGCCTTTAAAGGCACAGTATATTCCTTATCACTTTGAGATGCTTCTATCACTTCAATTACATTAATTGGTGCAGTGTCTTGGACTTTGGTTGGATTCTTGGGGCAGTCTCTGAAAAGATGTTCCTTTTTGCAATCATTGCAATATGCTTCGCAATTCCTAGGGGGTGGTGGATTATAAGGTCGAGGACATTCTCTAATAAAATGGTCTCCTCTACATCTATAACAAGGTCCTCTCGGCATAGGTGGTCTAATGGGTGGTTGTGCTTTAGGTGCAGTATACATCAAAGTTGCTACCTCCGTTCCATAAGTCTGATCATAACCTTCATATCCATAATAAGCCGAATCATAAGTTGATTCATACTCTACTAAGTTGGCTTCATAGGGATAATAATCTCCTGGGGGCAGCTCATATCCAGGGTTTGCTGATTCTACACTGGTCATTGTTGAGGCTGGCACTATGGCTCTTTCCAAATTTTCTTCTGGCTGAGCATACTTCACAGGTACCACTTGTTGAGGTTGTGACAGTTGTGGTCCTAACACTGGTTGAGGTGGTGGATAAGGTACTTGCTTGTATGGCCTTGGTGCTCCTACTGGTGTTGGATAGGGATTGTATCTGGGCATCTCTCTGCCTGGCTCTCTAGTTGGATATCCGTATGGTCGATACTGAGGTGGTTGTAAAGGGCATGACTGCCTATTGAATGGACAATTTTCTGTAGTGTGGTTGGTGTATTCTTGTTCTATGTGGCAGTACAAGGCAGTCCCTTGTTGGAGCTGTCTGTTGTAAGGATATGTCTGATGCGCACCAGCTCCTCCTCGTACACACATGTGTGTAGGGTGATCTCCTCCACATAGACTACATCTCCGTAACATGGGCATTCTTAAGGCTAGGTGCTGGTAAGTTCTCTGCCCTTGAACTCCTAGTTTCTTTGCTAATAGTTCCACTAATTCTTCCACATTACTGGAGTTGGATGTAATGGTACTCTGAGAGTCTTCTAATTTAGTGGGACTGGGGGTGCTCTTGAGATCCTCCACTAGATTATCTTCTAGGTCAATGCATCCTTGAAGACATTCACCAGGGTTTGTAATCTCTTCACATAAACTAAAGTTCTTAGGGTTCCATTCATGAGTCCATCCAAAAATAATGAAATCATTTTTTGTTGAGTGGGCCTCTCTGTAGCTGGGTATCTATCAACATACTGATTGAATCTCCGGGTAGCTGTCTTCACTGTTTCATTAGGGTTCTATTTAAAACTATGGATTGAAGATGCAGAATTGTGTTTAATCCCTCTCTTAGTAAATTCCCCAATGAATTCTTGAAAAAATTGCTCCATGTTTCCAAATTGATTAGGATCTAATGGCTGGAACCAAGTTAGAGTCGTTCCTGTGAGGGTGAGTCCAAAAGGCTCATACTGCACAAAGAAGTCGTCTACTTGTTCTGCCCTTAGGACTTGTTTAAATTCAGCAATGTGATCGTAGGGTTCTCCCAATCCATCATAATGATTTCTTATGCATTTGGCCACTTGGATAGGTCTCAATCTTCTCATTGGTTCTGGTGGTCTCGGCATTACTGGAAAGGCAGGAACTGCTGGTCTAACTGGGGGTATTCCAAGCTGCCCTCTTAGTGGTGGTCGTGGTCTTACTGGTGGTCGGTACTGATTACCTACTCCAGGGTGGGTCTGATTGTGTATTTGCGCTCCTGGATTCGCAAATTGTACACGAGTAAGGTTTGGAACACTCCGTTGGCTAGTTTGTCCTGACATGGTGTGTTCTGTCTCTTGTTGATTTCCAAAGGGATTCTGCGAAGTAGTTGCCTGATCTCTCTGAGGGAATACAGGCAAACCCATGTATTTCAGTCGAGCTCTGTCCAAGGTACCAACCAACCAATATCTTCTCTGATTTTTGTCTAGGTATGTGATTCTAGTTTCGTCTTCTAGATCCTTCAGCTCATAAAATGTCATCGGGCTTTCTTCTCTTCCTGGAGCCGGTGAGTCTGTTTCAAGTAATAATTCTGATCCATGGATCATATAGACTTCCAACAGGTAGTCATCTTGAGGTATCAAGTCTCCTCTCAAGACTCGTGTTACCTGGGACTTGCCTCTAAGGGTTGTCACTAGTTCCTCAGGGTTTGGTCTACCTGAGTTCTCTTGTCCCCCTACTTCTCCCCTTTCATTGATCAAATCGAGAAATTCAGTCACTATGTCTATGTGACCTATCTTGTCCATGTATGCTCCTCCCTCGTACTTAACAACAGGTCTAGGCACGATCGTGGCATCCATGGAAGTTACCATCCTAGCCACAGATCTTAAGCCATCCAGGTAGATGGGGATCTCCTGGGTATTGGTAGAAATGTATTGTAAGGAGGTACGGTATTCTCCTTCCACAATGGTCATGAAGTTTCTACTTGGAGTGGGACCCTGCATGTCTTCTGATGCCATGGGTATCTCCTCCTTTGAGTCACTAGAGGTGTCTGAATAGACAGAGTGGTGACTGACCTGAGCGGCACTTCCTACAGAAGATATGACACTCCTTCGGCTACTTAGCACTCTTCCTGACCTCAAGTTCATTCACCCTCTTAAGGCTCTCCAGGTCTCTGAAGCTCTTCCCAACTGGCTCCTCCAAAAGTTTCAAATTTGCCCTTCAAATTGCTTCAAAAGCTATGGACGATACCAACCTAGACAATACTGCTTCAGGCGATACCAAAGTGTCCACGATACGATACCACACCAGCTCACGATACGATATCTGAGAACTAGGCGATACGATACCACAACAACAGACGATACGATACCAAAATTTGAACGATACAATATTGAAAAGTCGGACAATACGATACTAGAAACCCAGACAATACGATACCACTTTTTGGACGATACGATACCAAGAAGGGCATGATACGATACTGGAGTTTGCCCCGATACGATACCTGAATAATAGCCGATACGATACCATCCTCCTCACACGATACGATACCAAATTGGTATCGCGATACCAAGGTCTGCAAGCGGACGAAACGATACCAAATGCTGCGACGATATGATACCAGAATAGGACACGATACGATACTGGTAGTTAGGCGATACGATACCACCGAACCGCACGATACGATACCACCGCAAAGGGACGATACGATACCACCACAAAGGGACGATACGATACCACCGCAAAGGGACGATACGATACCAAATTGGTATCGCGATACTAAACAAGACTCGAGACAATACGATACCAAAAGTGGACCGTGATACGATACCACTTTGGTAGAGTGAGATCGCGATACCAACCTGGCGATACGATACCACGAGTGATATCACGATACCAAGGCTGGTAACCGACGATATGATACTTCGACAAGTATTGCAATACAAGGGAATTTTTGGTATTGCGATACCAAAAACTCAACCGACCGCGATACTCAAGCCAAAATACCTCAAAAATCAAAAAAATTTTGTAGCCCCTTACTCTTCTCTCACCCCTCTTCCCTTCTAGCCTACTGTCTCTTGCAAAGAAACCCAAAAAACACACTATCCCTCCCCGCGATACCTATAGCGCAACTAATCACGCTTCTGTGCCCATTTGAAAATGTTTTTGTCAATTAAAACTTAGGGAATCTTACCTCAGTGAGGTCTTGCTTGCACCTTGAGCTCAACACCTAGCTTTGATGGCATGCAACACACGATACCACACTCGCGATACCGATCGTCGCTCGCACATGATACTGCTTTCCAGAACAGTGAGAAATGAACTGAGATTTTTGGTTTTTATACTTTTTTGATGACTGAACCTGAACTACACTAATTTTGGCAAATTTTTTGGGATTTTTTGGTGACCTTGACTCAGTCCTACTTCTCTCCTATTCTCCTCTTCTCCTAACATAACCCTAAATCCTCCTTCTCTCCCTTCCTACTAACCCTAAACCTAAAAACTCATTACACACACCTCCGGGATGTGAAGTAACAAGTGCTGAAGTGGTTGACTACTTGCCACTGAACGAGTTCACCTCTACAAGTACGATTTCATCACATTCGATCTACAACCATCATGAAGGCACCTTGGCTGAGTGTTCCCCGACAACGGCACCAAAAACGTGTGTACCTAAGCCAAGGAGACTTAAGGACTTGTGCCAAAGAGACTAAACCTCGTTTGCAACACAAGTGCGTATAGTGGGAAATTGACACACGCTTACTTGTCAATCCAATAAAATGACCTAACCAAGTGTATGAGAACAAGTGCACACATGATGGAAAATGAAGTGGTTCAGCTTATATGCATGAGAAAAGACTAATCCACCTCTCAAACTCGCTGAAATACTGAAAGTGTCTGTCGCGATACCACTTACAGTAGTTTTCAGTAAATCGAGGATTTCTCCCAGATCCGAGCTTTGAATATAGTCAATAGCAGACTTCTTTCAAAGCTCTCGACAAGACGCATCTACTAGAAGTGGTTTCACTCGAATCTGATAACCGTGCTTCAAGTTATGACCAAAATAGTGAATGGCAGGAAATACCCACACTCATGCCACAACTCCTACAAGCTCACACACACACTACAGTAGCTCAAAAACAGTGGGGAGGGGTAGACAACAGTCCTACACACACATTCCAAGCATTACACACACATTCCAAGCATTACACACACATAGAAGATCAAAGAGAAGATGGAAATCTGCCAGAAAGATGCAAATTCGAAATTTAGGATCTCTCCTTCTTCACAATGGCAAAAAGTCTCTACAAAGAGTCACAAAGTGACTTATATACATGTGCCCTAAGTTTGGTCCTTTCACACAAGAGACCGGCACTTTATTACAAAAAAGTGAAATTCCTACTAATTTACAAGATGTATTTTACAACGAGTTGTTCCAGCTAGTTTATGGCATATTGCCCATTGAGCCCTTCGAATTTTTACATGGTTCACCTAAGATTGCATTCATGCAGGGCAAGAAGGATTGTGAGGTCTCTTAGAGGCTCGGAGCACTACATAAAGTAGAGGAGATTCGTCTACTAGCAACGAAACAATTGATAGAGACTCAGATGAAGAGGAAGGAGGCACACGATCGACATCTGTGGAACAACAACATTGAAGCAGGCATGTTAGTTCTTCTCCATAGACCTCATCTTCATACACAACTGAGAGGAAAATGGCTTCCACATTGGGAAGGACCTTATAGAGTCAAAACAATGCTGAATTGGGGTGCTATGGAGTTAGAGACGCTGAAAGGAGAGGCCTTGCCACTGGTCAACATATCAAGGCTCAAGGCCTATCATCAACACACTTGAAGAAGTATGGATCACCTGGAACTGCAAAATTTGTCCAGGTTGTACATAGCTTTCTCATCAAAATTTGCTCAGTTTTAGTAGTTTTCTTTATCATTTTCATTTTTGATACTGGGGTTTTTAGAAAACCTAGAAGGCATTCCATAAGCTCTCCAAAAGTAAAACTTTTGGGTATTTTTGGAAATTTTTCTAGCATTTTTAGCTTTTTTTTGGCATTTTTATCCCTTTCTGATGTCATTTTCTTGCCAAATTTGAGGAATAAAGGAAGCTCCCGGTAGGTTTGACTGCAAAATTCTAGCTTAGGCCTATAGCAAAATTTTTGAATTTTTTTGCAATTTTTCTAGATTTTTTATGTATTTTCTTTGATTTTTGGGACAAAAAAAAAAAGAGGCCCCATAGGGCGCGTTTTCTCTTTCTGCAAAAAAAAAAAAAAAAAAAAAAAAAACGTGCCCCCCCCTGCCCCCCCGCCCCCCCCCCCCTCGCCCCTATATATAATAATCTTCCCCCTTACACTCAGCCGTCACCTCACGCGGCCCTCCACCCAGCAACACTTTGTGCCAGCATTTTGCTCTGCACTTATGGCGTCTTCCGCTCCCCAGCAGGATTCTTCCATGGCTATCGAGGCGTACTCGGAGCTTGCTCCTTCAGCCTTGGCTTTCGGTCCTTTCTAGCCCGAGGTTGGTTTCTCTCTGGTTGGGTTGGGTTTCTTTCATTGCCACCCTCAATTAATTCCTCTTTTCCCCCTCTGCCTCACCCCGCCCCCACACCCCATCCTTTCCCGCCCTCCCCTCTTCCCCACACTGCCCCCCCCTCCACCCCCTGTCCCCGCCCCACCTTGCTGAATACTCTCTGGTGCTTTCTCCGATGCTCTTGATGGTCTTGGTTGCTGCTCAGCTATCCTATTACAGTTTTGCTCCTCTCTTGTCATGATGTCCTATATGCTCTGGGTTTGGCTGTAGCTCTCCGGGACGGAGAGCACATTAGGTGGTGGGCAACTGTTGAGCCCATAAAAGTCATGTTGGTCAAAGTCAACTAGTCAAAGTCAACTGGTCAAACTCAACTAGTCAAAGTCAACAAGGTCAAGGTCAAAGTCAACAGGTGCAAAATCAAAGTGTGTAAGTGCAGGTGTCAAAGTGCACAGGTAGTGCACAATGAATTGTCCACAAAGGGTAAATTGGAGAAAATGGGTTGCAGGTTGCAGAGGTATTTTCTCTAATTTCCCTAAGGTTCAAAGGGTGTTTTAAAGTGTTTTGGAAGGTTCAGGTGAACCCCCTCTTATGTGCAAAAGTGAAGACTTAAAAGGAAACATGAAGGTATGTGAAGCGGCAAAGTGTACGCACAGGTGACAGTATGGCCCCCCATTAAAATTTTTGGTTTTAGACTAAAGTCACTACAGGACAAAACAGTGAGTCGTTGGTTGCCACTTGGGAGGACAATCTTGGGACATCAAAGTGAGCACCAAGATACCATTGCAGTTAGGAGCGTACGTGATCGGCACACTCAAATCAAGGCAAGGGCCATTCTTGGACCAATCTTAGAGTAAGCAAGAAAGCATAGTCTAAGGAAGCAAGAGAGAGAAGTGCAACAGTCACCAGTGCGACGATGCAGAGAAGTGGAAGTGAAGGAGTGCATAGGGAGTGCCTAAGGGATTGTGCAGAGAGTGCTAAGCTAGTCCCCCAAGTATGTCAAGGTCCCATTGCAGTGGGCGCGTGTCGACAGAAGGTATGCACTCCTCCCCCTTTGTGGAAGCTTGGTGCAAGGTGTGCACAAGGATAAGCTTGAAGCAGGTGGAGGTCTGGTGCAGAGGAGGCCGGCAACAAGAAGACTTTGGGATATTTGGTATTTTGTAATTGGGCACTATGTGGGATTGTGCACAGAGGTATTGGCTTGTCTTGTACTTCAAACCTTGTAATTGTCTTACTGTAATCAATCGGCAGAAGCTTCCAAGTGTATTTTCTCTTCTTGTTTCTTCCCCTTTTCTCCTACAAACCCTCAAACTCCTTCTTGTCTAAGAATCCACCAACAAGTAGAAGATAATGCCACTGTTGGTTGCTTCTTGGATGACCAAGAAATGATTTGAACGTGCAAATGATACATACCTGGATGTGCTTCTTCTATCATCTCTAGATTCGGCCCAATTTGCATTGGAGTAGGCCTTTTGCTTGAATTTGTGAAGGAAATGGATAAAACAAACCTTCATTCATGGTCCCCTTTAGGTACTTGAAGACTCTCTTGGCCGCTTCCATATGTGGTTTTCTCGGCTTATGCATAAACTGACTCAATATGCTAACACTATAGCATATATCCACCTTGTGAGTGTTGCATAGTTCAAACTTCCAACCAAGCTTTGATAGCTTGTGATGTCTTCAATTGGCTCTCCTTCATAAGCACTAAGCTTATGATTTTGCTCCATAGGTGTACCTACACACTTGATGTTTTCCATCGTGAACTTGATGAGCATGTCATGCACATACTTCCTTTCTGTGATGTATATACCTAAACCTATGTAGATTAACTCCAATCCAATAAAATAAGTGAGTGGTCCAAGATCACTTATTTTGAACTCCTCCTTCATTTGACTCTTTACTTATTTGATTCCTTCAAGATCATTCCCTGTGATAATGATATCATCAACATAGACACATAGATATATCACTTCAGATCCATTCCTCTTTATGAACAAAGAGGTATCCGCCTTGCTAGCTTTGAATCCTTGGTCCTGCAAATAAGTCACCAATCTGAAATTCCAAGCTCTTGGAGCTTGCTTCAATCCATACAAGGCTTTCTTTATTTTGCATACATAGTTAGGATGATGTGCATCCTCATATCCAGGAGGTTGTGCCATATACACTTCCTCAGAAATCCATCCATTTAATAAAGCATTCTTTACATCAAGTTGATAGAGCTTCCAATTTCTAGATGCAGCAAGACTAATGAGAACCCTAATGAGAACCCTAATTGTAGGCATTTTTGCAATAGGAGAGAAAGTCTCCTCATAATCAATACCATGGGTTTGAGCAAACCCTTTAGCCACTAACCTTGCTTTATGTCTATTTATACTTCCATCTAGATTCCTCTTGATTTTGTATATCAATCGAGATCCAATTACCTTCATAGATTGCTTGTTAGGTACAAGCTCCCAAGTATCATTCTCCTTCAAGGCTACCATTTCTTCATCCATTGCATCTCTCCAAGCTTTCTTGCTTTGTGCTTCTTCAAATGTGGCAGTTTCTTCGTTGATTGAATCCTTTGCAATGTGGATTGAGTGCTTGGTGACCAAAGAAGTATCATAACCATACCTCTCTGGTTTCTTCTTCTACTTTGAAGACCTTCTAAGTGGTTGATGTGAGCTCTTCGGTCCATATGTAGCATCTTGCATCTTTGCTTTACCTTATCTCTTCCATAGCTTTAGTCTTTCCAAGTCTTCTAGGTCAATCTCCGAATCACTTTCTTCAATTTGCTTTGACTCCTTTGGTTGAAGTGATGGAAAATCTTCATCCAAGTCATAAGGCAGCTTCACTTTCCTATCATCCTCAAACCACGATTTGTTCTCATAAAAAATTACATCTCTACTCACAAAAAATCCTTTATTGGTTGGATTGTACAATCTATATCCTTTTTGGTTTTGTTCATAACCAATAAATATGCACTTCTCTACCTTGGGATCCAATTTCCCTCTTACTTGAGAAGGAATGTGAGCATAGGCTAAGCATCCAAAGATTTTACAATGCTATAGGCTAGGTCTTCTTCCATTCCACACTTCATATGGAGTGGTTCCATATAGTGACTTAGATGGAAGTATATTTATGAGATATGTGGTTGTACACACATCCTCTGCCCATAGGTAGTTTGGCAATCCCTTTTCATTGAGCATGGACCTTACAACTTCAAAAGAAGCTCTGTTTCTCCTCTTTGCTACACCATTGATATTGGAGCAAGACAATCAACAATTGATGATTATATGAAGCTTAGGAGTGAAGACTTGAAGAAAAGATTGAAGCCTAAGAGCATGAAGAGAAGTAGAGTTGAGAAAGAGATGGTCTACATATACATGTATATTAGCTTTGTAAATACGTCACATATATTTGAAGTAATGATGAATCCACACTCATATGTATATATACACTTGTACTCATATGTATATATACACTTCTATATAGTCGTGATATAATTAAGAGATGAAGAATAGATGAGATAGAGAGGAGTAGATCATGAGTTATGTGAGTATCATCCATCAGATGTAAGATGAGTTGAATAGAAGAAGTTTTCTGAGAATTGTGTGTCATTCTTTCCTCCATTTCTCCTTCTATGTTTGATCATTTCATGAATCCTTTTGTAGATGTCTAAGTCCATAGTTAATGCATATATGGTTAAGATTTGAGAGCTTAATTGTAATTAGGTTGAGAGATTGTGAATAGGAACATTTGTATGTGAAGAAGTGATAAGTGTCTTCTAAAATAGGTGCAATCTCGATGATCAAAGAATTGATGATATCTTAGTGCATAGTGTAAAGTTTTATACAAATGAGGAGTCAAAATCTAATTTGAAAGGTAAGTCATCTATGTCTAAAAGAATTTTATTAAACCAGTTATATTTTGTGAGAACCAACTATTTAAAGTTGCATATGTAAAAGTCGCCTGTAGAAAGTGTTTGTTTTAGACATATGTTTACTTATTGAAGTAAATCTAAACTTTTGTAAGTTCTTTTGAAGAACTTTAACTTGGAGTAGTTGCAAAAACACTAGAAGAGTGTTGTTTCTAAGTTTCATAGAAAAATTTAATCATTTCATCAATCAATGAGTGAATTTTGTGAGGCAGACTTTTTTGAGTGAAGCTAGTTTTCATAGAGAAGTTGAGTGTTCATTTTTTGGTATAAGATTTCAAAATTGGTGGAAGTTTTGAGCTATACTTGACATAGAGGTGTTCTAAACTCAATTGTAGGTTTTCTTTTGGAGATTAATCATCTCCATTAGTGGTATCAGAGTAGGAATAATCATATTTGAAGAAAAGGAAGACCCCGACTACTACAGACATACAAAATTTAGCATTTGAAGATTCAAAAGGACAAAGTGTAAAGGAAAAGCTAAAGGGAGACACACGAGAGCAATCAAAAGGATCAAAAGGAGTAAATTTCAAAGCCAAGGTATATTCATTACTCATAAGGTTGAAGATTTGATAGTACAAGTGAAGAAAGGATGGGAGATAGTCTCCAAATTGAGAAGTTGGATAGAGAGAACTATCCAGCCTATGAGGATGGAAGCTCATGTTATGAGCAAAGATCTGATAGGATACATCACAAGGGAAGAAGAAAAGCCAGAGTTGAAAGATCCTAGTGTTCCTACTAGGGAGGAGCTTGCATAATTAAAGATTTGGATGAAGAAGGATGCTTAAGCAAGGAGCATTATCTACATGGGAGTAAATGATTACTTGCTTCCTCATATCAGAGGACATGAAAGTGCAAGTGATATATGGAGTGCTTTGGAGGAGCATTTTCACAATACAAACAAGTCAAGGAAAGCATCACTATGGGCAGAGTTCACCACATTCAAGAAAAAGGCTTCATAATCAATATCTGATTATGTGACAAAGATGAAAGACATTGTTGATTCCTTAGGTGTAGTTGATGAAGACATTAAAGAAGATAAGTTGATAAGACAAATTGTCACAGGTCTAAGAGGAGATGAGAAGTGGAAGCCTTTCATATTGTCAACAAAACTTTCATTAGATCATTTCACTCCTGATTTGAATCAATTGTTAGGACATATGCTAACTTTTGAGAATGATATCAAAGGAGATGTTGATAAGAGTGAAGGTCATGCAATGTATTCTAAAGACAAGAAGAAAGCTATCAAAGGAAAGAAAAAATCAATTGAAGATGAAGATATTCCAAGCCAAGCAAACTTCCTAAGAGGAAGATTAAGTGGCAGAAGTAGAGGAAGAGGCAGAAATAACAAAGATAATGTCAAAGCTTGCTGGATATGTGGTAAGACCAATCATGTATCTCATGAATGTTGGCATAATAATCACAGTAATGGTAACTTTAATCAAAATTTTAACCAAAGAGGAAGAGGTGGAAGAAATCAGAGAGGAAATTATAGAGGTAGATGTGGTAGGAGTTTCTTTGGAAGAAATGGAGGAAGAAACTTCCAAAACCAATCCTAGAATAACACCTACTATAATCATGAACCAGATCAAAAAGAAGATTCAACTCTTATTATGAATGCAACATGTGAAGCTTCAAATGAAGACTTAAGGGTATTCTATATTGACTCAGGGTGTAGCAATCACCTGAGTGGAAACATTGCTTTGATGATTGATTTGGATCATAAGGCAATTAATCATATAGTTCAAAAAGGTGGCAATACAAAGCACAAGGTGAAGTCAATTGGATCAGTTAAAGCCAAAGATGGAAGTACTCTCTTGAGTAAGGTTTTATATGTTCTTACAATTCCAAAGAATTTGATTAGTGTAGGACAAATTGTTGAAGAAGTATATGAGGTGAGGTTCACTAATGATGGAGTTTATGTTGAAGACCCTAGCCAAGGGTATAAACAAATTGTTAGAGGAAAGAAAGAAGGAAGGCTCTTCACACTGAGGGTACAAGGTAATGCTGGACATGCAATGTTTACATATGGAGAGCAAAAGGTGTCTGAGTTGGATCTTTGGCATAAGAGGCTTGGACACTTCAATGAAAGAGGTATCAAAGAGATGATTAATAATGGTTCAATACTTGGATTACCTAATGTTGCAGGTCAACACATGTTATATAAATGTGAAGCATGTCAATTAGGTAAGGCTCATAAGCAATCATATAATAAGCATGGTTTCATGTATCCAAAAAGACTTGAATTGGTACATACAGATGTGTGGGGTCCTTCAAAGGACTTTAGCATAAATGGTTCAAGATATTATGTCATATATGTTGATGATGCTACCAGGTGGATCACTATTTATGTGATCAAAGACAAGTCAGAAGTGTTTAGTACATTTAAACACTATCATGCATATGCAAAAGTACTTACATGACAAAAATTGAAGAGGTTAAGATCAGATGGACGGGGAGAGTATTTCTCAAATGAATTCAGTGATTGTTTGTGGAATGCAGGTATAAAGAGAGAAGTTACTTACAGGTATTCTCTTCAACAAAATGGTGTACTAGAAAGGAGAAATAGAACTCTTGTTGAGTTTGCAAGATCAATGATTAAAGAAAAGAATTGCCCTAATTATTTGTGGGCTGAGGCTGTAAATACAACTACATACTTGGTTAATATGCTACCATGTAAAGCTTTGCAAGGTATGACACCATATGAAGCTTGGTGGGGTAAGAGACCTACATTAGATCATTGCAAAGTATTTGGTTGCTTAGCCTATGCTTATGTTCCTTCTCAATTAAGGCATAAGTTGGAACCAAAGGCTGAAAAATATGTGTTCATTGGTTATGATGATAAGCAAATGGGATACAGGTTGTGAAGTCCATCTACAAAGCAATTTCTTGTATCCAAGGATGTCACATTTGATGAGCAAAGTACTTGGTACTCAGGTACAAATAATACTTATGCAGGTCTTGAAATAAACATTGAATCAGAATAAAGGTAAATCAAATATTTAAATATTTGAAGAAGAAGAGAACAATGAAGCATTAGTTGAAGTTGAAGAGATTCCAAGGTTTGATCCAAAATGTGATGAACTAGAAGCTTCAAGGAGTGGAGAACTTAGAAGATCATCAAGGCATAAATGGCAACCCACAAGGTATAGATATGATACTTCATTCTTGAGTACTAAAGATTATGCTTATATGACAAAAGCAAATGAAGACCCATCCACATATGATGAAGCCAAAGGAAAGGAGAATTGGGAAAATGCTATGAAGGAAGAGTATGATACACTCATTGAAAATGAGACTTCGGAACTGGTACATAAACCAATCAATCAGAAGGTAATTGGATGTAAGCGGGTTTACAAAACAAAAAGATTTGCATATGGAAGTGTGTCTAGGTACAAAGCTAGGCTTGTTGTAAAAGGATATGCACAGACATATGGTGTGGACTATGATGAAACTTATAGTCGTGTTGCAAAGATGACAACCATAAGGACTCTCATAGCTATTACTGCTTGCAAAGGTTGGAAATGATCTCAATTAGATGTGAAGAATGCATTTTTGAATGGTTACATTTTAGATTAAGTTTACATGGAACAACCAGATGGTTTTAAAGATCAATTTTATCCAGATCATGTGTGTAAGCTCAAGAGAGCTTTGTATGGCTTGAAGCAGGCCACAAGAGCATGGAATTATAGGCTTGTAAAGTCCATGAAGGAACTTGGTTTCCAAGCATCAAAGGTAGATAATAGCTTGCTAATCAAACCAAGTGAAGATGGGTTTATCTATGCTTGTATTTATGTTGATGACATAATACTCACAGGTACAAATGACAAAGGCATTCAGAAACTTAAAAGACAAATGGAAAAAGAATTCAAAATCAGTGACTTAGGAGATTTTTCATACTTCCTTGAAATGGAGATTTTATATACTCAACATGGAGTATATGTAACTCAAGAAAGGTATTTGAAGAATTTGCAAATCAAATGTAAAATGGAAGATTGCAGGATAGCACCAACTCCAATGGAGGTGAATCACAAATTGAGTAAATATGGAGGAGAAGAATTTAAAGACATGAAGCTTTATCAGAGTTTGGTGGGTAGCTTGATTTATGCTACATTAACAAGGCCTGAACTATCATATGCAGTTGGAGTTTTATCTCAGTTCATGCATTGTCCAAGAAAGGTACATTGAATTGCAGGACAAAGGTACTAAGGTATATCAAGGGCACACTTAAAGAAGATTTGTATTATGGGTGCACTTCAAATACAAGGATCAAAGATATATAGTGATGCAGATTGGGCAGGTAATTCTCATGATAGAAGATCAACACATGGGTATTTGTGTTATGTGGGAGATAAATTAATTTCATGGTGTTCTAAGAAGCAACATACAATTGCTTTATCATCTACAGAAGTAGAGTATAAAGGTATGGTAGAAGCTGAAAAGGAAGTCATATGGCTAAAAACTCTTATGAAGAGTTTTGATGTCGTTCGGAGTACTCCTATCATTTGTGGAGACAACATGAGTTCTTTGTATTTGGTAGCTAACCCTGTGTTTCATGCCAAGACCAAACATATTGAGATCCAATATCATTTTTTGAGAGAGAAGGTTTTTTATAAAGAAATAGAAATCATGCATACTCCTACAAAGGATCAACTTGCAGATATGTTGACAAAGAGTTTGGATGGACCCAAGTTGCAGAGATTTAAAGATATGGCAGGGATAAAGAAAATGCAGATAATCACAATTGATGATTGAGGGGGAGCTGCAGGAGAAAGACAATCAACAATTGATGATTATATGAAGCTTAGGAGTGAAGACTTGAAGAAAAGATTGAAGCCTATGAGCATGAAGAGAAGTAGAGTTCGGAAAGAGATGGTCTATATACACATGTGTATTAGCTTTGTAAATACTTCACATATACCTGAAGTAATGATGAATCCACACTCGTATGTATATATACACTTGTATATAGCCGTGATATAAGTTAGAGATGAAGAATAGATGAGATAGAGAGGAGTAGATTATGAGTTATGTGAGTATCATCCATCAAATGTAAGATGAGTTAAATAGAAGAAGTTTTCTTAGAATTGCGTGTCGATCTTTCCTCCATTTCTCCTTCTGTGTTTGATCATGCATGAATCCTTTTGTAGATGTCTAAGTCCATAGTTAATGCATCTATGGTTAAGATTTGAGAGCCTAATTGTAATCAACCTGAGAGAATTGTGAGTAGGAACATTTGTATGTGAAGAAGTGATAAGTGTCTTCTGAAATAGGTGCAATCTCATTGATCAAAGAATTGATCATATCTCAGTGCATAGTGTAAAGTCTTAAAAAAATGAGGAGACAAAATCTAAGTTGAAAGGTAAGTCATCTATGTTTAAAAGCATTTTATTAAACAGGTTACATTTTGTGAGAACCAACTGTTTAAAGCTGCATATGTAAAAGTCACCTGTAGAAAGTGTTTGTTTTAGATATAGGTTTACTTATTGAAGTAAATCTAAAGTTTTTAAAGTTCTTTTGAAGAACTTTAACTGGACCAATTGTGCAAATACTAGAAGAGTGTTGTGTCAAAGTTTCATAGAAAAATTTAATCATTTCATCAGTCAATGAGTGAATTTTGTGAGGTAGACTTTTTTGAGGGAAGCTAGTTTTCATAGAGAAGCTGAGTGTTCATTTTTTGGTATAGGATTTCAAAATTGGTGGAACTTTTGAGCTATACTTGACATAGAGGTTTTCTAAAATCAAGTGTAGCTTGCCTTTTTCGATGAATCATCTCCATCAATTGAGTTTGGGTGTATACCATGTAGTGACTTCCCTTTTAATGCCTCTTTCATGCAAGTAGGCATCAAATTCAGAAGAGAAGTATTCTCCTCCACCATCTGATTTGAGTCTTTCCAAAGTCCTACCTGTTTGGTTTTCAACAAGAACAACATACTTCTTAAAGCAATTAAAAACTTCATCCTTGTGCTTCATGAAAAACAGAATGGTCCACCTACTACAATCATCTATGAAAGACACATAATATCTTGAGCCTGATATATATGGCTCCTTACTTGGACCCCACACATTTGTGTGCACTAGATCCAAAAGATTTTGATGCACATATCCCTTCTTATTGAAAGGTTGTCTATGAGCCTTGCTGAGTTGACAAGCTTCACACTTATAAATCATGTGTTTCCTTGTGATATTAGGCAAGCCAAGTACACTTTGGTCCCTGCAAATGTGTTTGAGTGTCCTCTCACCAATGTGAGCAAGCCTTTTGTGCCATATCTCCAACTCTATTAGAGTTTGAGATCCATAGCTAAATAAGGGCATGTTCTTTGTATCTTCCACTTCAAAAGTGAGCAGTCTTCGTGCCTTTTCGCCTTTGGAAATCCTTCTAAAGCCTTGCCTTGGGTCTTCAACATATGCTCCAAATCGGTTGAATCTAACCTACAATCCTTTTTCAACAATCTACCCAAAACTTATTAAATTTTT
The DNA here is from genome assembly GCA_020310875.1 of Ceratopteris richardii. Lineage (NCBI taxonomy): Eukaryota > Viridiplantae > Streptophyta > Polypodiopsida > Polypodiales > Pteridaceae > Ceratopteris > Ceratopteris richardii. The sequence continues at coordinate 89,084,916 of CM035427.1, read as the reverse complement.
GGTAATTGTAGGGACATACAAGACTTTGCTTAAGAGGTTCATATTCCCATCTGATGTCTTCAGATTACCTATCTTCTCCACTTAATGCTTTGTATCATCTCCTATTTGCACTTCATGTTTGTTGTGAGGATCTTCCAAATCAGAAAGTAAAGCCACATTTCCTACTACATGATTTGAGCATCCCGAATCAATGTAAAAGATGTGATCACCATCCCCACCCTTCTTCACTGATAGATTCATAATCAATAATGAATCTTCTTGAATTTGGTCCTTTGCATAGTTATTGTATCTTCTTCCTCTATGGCCACTTTGATAGTTGTTGTAGTTGTAATTGTTGTTATAGTTGTAATTGTTGTTATAGTTGTAATTGTTGTTATAGTTGTAATTGTTGTTATAGTTGTAATTGTTGTTATAGTTGTAATTGTTGTTGTAGCCTCCATTGTATATGCCTCTATTTGGTCCATAGCCACCTCTATTGAATCCTCTTCCTCTTGAGTTCCTCATGTTCCTAAAACATTCTTCAATAGTATGATTAGATAAGCCACATATATTGCAAGGTTGAGATGATTGGAATCTCTCCCTGCCTTGCGTTCCACATCCGCCTCTTCCTCTAGCTCTTCCTCTACCTGCAAAGTTTGCTTGGAAAGAGCTACCATCATCTTCATCCTTCTTATTCTTTGACTTGTCCTTGACCTTAGATTTATCAGAATATAAGGTAGAAGTTTGATTACCTCCAGAGGACTCACCACCTTTGCTAATCTTTGATTCATGAGTGAAGAGTTGGCCCATGAGTGTGTTGAGGTCGGGTACATGCATATCCATGTACAAATCCATGGCTATTGTGAAGGACTCCCACTTGTCATTTGCTTTGATTCCATTTATGAATTGTCTAATGATTTGTTCCTCTTCAATTACCTCTCCAATGCTTCCAAGTTGATCTGAAATCTCCTTCATCTTTGTGACATAATCAGTCACACTTTGATTGGGACTTTTCTTAATTGTTGTGAACTCCATCCACAATTGGTTCTTCCTTGCTTGGGTGTTGGAGGAGAAGAAAGAAGCAAGTGCATTCCAAGTCTCTCTTGATGCCTTGCAACTCTTGACATGAGGTAACAGAAAATCAGAGATTGAGTTTAGAATATAGGACCTTGCAAGTGCATCCTTTGAACATAAATTTGAAAGTCTTTCCTCTTCTTCATGTGATGGTTTCCCTTTGTTCCTCATGGTTGGCATAGCTTCATCTCCAGATGTGTATCCAAATAGATTCCTCCCTTGAAGATACGCCTCCATCCTCAAAGACCATGGTGGGTAGTTTTTTCTATCCAATCTGTCAATTGTTGATGGAAATCCATCTCCCATGTTGCTTGACTATGCTCTGATACCACTGTGGAGAGAGATGGTAGATGCAACCTGAAGATGAATTGGTGCTGCTACAACCAGCTTCACACCAGCCAACTGAGACTTCATAGTTAGCTAGTAGACCCTTTGAGCTTCCTAAATCCACAAAAAAAATCCAAATGCTTTGGAAAAAGTATCTCAAAAGTTTGATTCAAGACAAACTAGTTGCAAAATGACTAGCTCCCAAAACTTGCTATTTTTGTACATAGACCTATTGGAAAAAATAAACAATGCTCTCAACTTGGTAGAAATTAGAAAAATTCCTTTAAGAAATAGCACATAGACATAGCAAGCTTCCCAATCCAAGTTAAAACACTTCAATTCATGAATTAAGCTCTGAGAAAACGTTTAAGCAAAATCTGGAACACTCCCACCATTTTCGGGCTCTATAGAGATAGACCAGTGAGCAATAAAATGCAGATTTCTCGCAAATGGTAAATCCAATGGACATGAAATTTGTGACAGTAAACTGTACTTAGCGAGCTATCCAATGCAATTTAAAACTTTGAAAAAGGTGACATATAGCGCAAGATATGAGCTTCTGAAGTTTACTGCTATGAGTGAGTATAGCAGAGAACAAATCAAAGAAGAAGTAAATGATGAATGTATATATTCACATACAATTACAACCTCATTGGCAATGAACACTTGCACAATTGGAGTGTAATGATAGAGCTATGAAGTAAGATCTTCAATCTCTAGAAATGGGCATGAAATGGGCACGAATCAAGCTCTCCTTGGCAACTTCCTTCTTGCTCCTTTTATAGCTAACTTTGGAGGTAGTTTTGAATTTGAATTCAAATGACTTCACCTAAAAGTGATGCTAGGAATTAGGAAATATTCCCTCAACTAATGGATTCCTAGTTTTAGGTAGTTAGAGCCACCGGTTTTCTTTTTACATCATGGATGACTTAAACCATTCTTTCTTTTACAATTACAAGAGATAAAATATACTCTTTTACGAGAGGTGTTCATATGTCTACACATATGACTACAAATGAACATTATATCAAGCATGTAGGCTTGCGCTAAATGCACCAACACAATCCACCTTTCCCAAGCCTACTTCCTAGGCTCTAATACCAATGTAAGGAATTGAACTCACAACCCCTTGGTTAGGAATGTGATGGGCTAACCACTTGCCCCAAAAGCCATGGTTGAGGATTACTTCCTAATCCTCTCTCTTAAGGTGTAGTTCAACCATCTCCTATCTGTGAAGGGTGCGGTTCAACCATGTCCTACCTATCACTTTATTAGAGTATGTATGTATGTATGTATGTATGTGTGTGTGTGTGTGTCTATGTGTTGGTGTGTGCATGTATATATATATATATATATATATATATATATATATATATATATATATATATATATATATATATATATATATATATATATATATATATATATATATATGTATATATATATGTGTGTGTGTGTGTATGTATGTATGTATGCATGTATGTATGTATGTATGTGTGTGTGTGTCTATGTTTTGGTGTGTGCATATATATATATATATATATATATATATATATATATATATATATATATATATATATATATATATATATATATATATATATATGTGTGTGTGTGTGTGTGTGTGTGTATGTATGTATGTATGTAGACACACACACACACACACACACACACACACATATATATATATATATATATATATATATATATATATATATATATATATATATATATATATATATATAGAGAGAGAGAGAGAGAGAGAGAGAGAGAGAGAGAGAGAGAGAGAGACAAAGAGATATATACATACATAAATACATAGACACATGTACACACACATGCACACACATACACACACACACACACACACACACATATATATATATATATATATATATATATATATATATATATATATATATATATATATATATATATATATATATATATATATATATATATATATATATATATATGTATATATATATATGTATGTGTGTGTGTGTGTGTGTGTGCATGCACGCGTGTGTGTATGTGCGTGTGAGTCTTGTGTATGTTGTGTGTGTGAGACCATGCACAAAGCTAGAAATACAAACACATGGATTTATACAAATATTCATCTACATACACATATTAGAATCCATACATCCATACATAAGACATGCATGGATACATTTTCACACATAGATGCATATGCATGCACACATTTATACATGCATACATACTAAACACACATATTTAGCAGGTGAAGACTCGTTAAGGTGTGAATGTGCGTGGCCTTATTAAGATATTTTTGAAGATAGTTAGAGGATAGTATTTTATATATTTTTGTGTAAAAATAATAGATCGCTTTAGAAAGCAACATTTTTGTAAAATAGTAGATTGCTTAGAAAGAGATGATTTTGTAAATAAAGTAGATTTTCATAAATGCACGCTTTTCAAGGTTCCACCCTCATGTATCTTCTATTCAAGACGTAATGTGAAATACCTATAAATACACATACTCTAATAGACTCATCCATTAGAGTATGTGGGAGGAGATTATACCCAATCTTGTGTTTAATCTCTTATTTCTCTTTATTCTATGAGTATTTTTGTGAGATTTCACTTCTATACTATCCTCTACATGTATGCATCTGCAAGATCCATTCAACAATGGTATCAAAGCCAAGGCACATCTGTGGATGTGGTTTCTTGGCATCCGATTATGATTTGTGACATCCATTTGCGATTTGGCATCCATCTTGATCATTCAGTCTAGTTTTTTGTTTATCAAGTTTGTTTGTTTCTAGTTTGTCAGTGTGTTTTTTCTAATTTTTTTGAATCTTTTATTGTGTACTATGCTCCTTTCACACTATGGATTGTGCTCACTGTACTCACTGTGCTCACTATCCTCATTGTGCTCACTATCCTCACTGTCCTCACTATGCTCATTGTGCTCACTGTGCTCACTATACTCATTGTACTTATTGTACTCATTGTGCTCACTGTGCCTATACTCCCTGTACTTCCTGTGCTCCTTATGTAGTGTTCACTATTCGACTTCGGTTCAAATTTGTTTATCCAGTTCATTTATCAAATTTGTTTATCAAATTCATTTATCAAGTTCATTTATGAAGTTCAGTTATCAATTCGGTTATTCCTTCAGCTTACTCCAAGGTGTCAACTAAGGCATAGAACTACGACATAACTTTGCATCTTTGGCTTCTCTGGTACTCATGGTTCTCTTGGTTCCCTTTGGTTCCCATTGGCTACACAAAAACCAATTCTAACTTATGAGTGGCAATAAGAGCTTCCTTATTTCCCTAGTTAGCTTACTTATATCTCTAGTTAGCTTACTTAGTTCCTTATTTAGAATGTAGGGTATTTGAACCCACAACCTCATAGTTACAAGAGATATGCTTTATCCACTAGCTTATTTTCACTTATTGATACCCCATTCCTTTTAATTGATATTTAAGATAACTTTTACCATTCTCTACACATTATTTATTTATTTATTTATTCAACACTCTCTTCCCTTTATTTATTTCTTTATTTATAAAAAACTTTCATTTATTTTATTTACTTTTTTTTTATATACACTATTGTTAAAATTATTTTCACCTGCTTAGTTCTAGGTTTTGGTTCTATATATGGCAATGGACCCTATCCATAATACCGAGGATTTTGGTACATCACCCCTACCTGGGATACCGATTGAGCAATACTTGGAACTTTTGCGACATGAACCTCAACATGCTCAAAACCAAATAAAAGAACCCGATGCTTCACTCCAACAAATGTAGAGTGATGACAACAACCTATTTAGGGTGGTGAAGGTCATTATCATTGCTCAAGAAGGCACACATTCCAAAATTGGTGCCCAAAACTTCCAATTTTCTTGATCCAATGGGCATAGAATGGCCAATTTGTTCTTTCATGGCTTTCTCATTTTGATAACTTTTATTGTGATGAATCATATTCTGAAATTGAGAAAGTGAAATTTGTTACTAATTATTTGGTGGGTAAGGCCCACTTATTGTGGAAAGTTTTGCGACATAGCACCGACCATCCCACCACATGGATCACATTTCAAGAAAAGATCAAGGAGTCCTTCCTTCCTCCTTAGTTCCACTTAAATGATTGTTGGTCATGGACAACTTTTGGATGGAAAGAAGGAGATATTGTGTCCACCTACAGTGAATGTTTTTGGCAATGACTACTACTTATTCGTTTGCTTGGGAAGATTCTTGAAGATACCTTGCAACGAAAGTATGAAGATAGTTTGTAGATGGGAGTCCAAGCCAAGCTCAACACACTACATCCCATGACCCTCTAGGGAGTTATTTCTTTTGCACATGATGCTAAGGAGTTCTAGTCTATCATTAAGTCCATTTTCTTACAACAAACACGTCAACAACAAGAACAACAACAACCAATCGAGCCCAATTTTCCTTTCAAGTGTCCTTTCACTATTTTCTTTTCCCCTACTTTTTAGTGCCCACGTACTTTTTAGTGCCCTTCTCAATCCAATTTCTCACCAGTACCCAAGACAACCCCTTTATAACCTACAAAATCTCCAACTCTTCATAGTACGAGGATGGATGCTCAACAAAAGAGGCCCTGTATCACTTGTTGGCATTGTGGTAAGTTTGGCAATACTAAAGATAAATGTAGGCTCTGAACTAATGACATGAATCCCATTGGAGATCAAGTACACAACATGGAGGTGGTTCATGAAGATAATCAACTTGATCAAACCAGAGAAGCACTAGAAAAAGATCTAAGTACCTTGGGTAACGAAATCGCTATTCATTCTTTACTTTGCATGCAAGGTACTATTAATGGTAAGTCGTTAATAATTTACATGATGATGGTAGTTCACATGATTTTATTTCTTATACATTAGTGAAAGATCTTTAATTCAATCCACTTCCTTTTTATGTATAAAGTTAAGGTTTCATTTCAAGGAAATAGATATATTGTTACAAGTGAAGTGCATAACATTCAAATTTGTATAGGTTCATATGTAGATAAACACACATTCTTAATTGCTCCTTTGCAGTCCTATGATGCTATAATTGGTATGCCTTTTCATCATCATTATAATCCATGCATTTATTATCATACACACCCAATTATTTAAGTTTAAAAATCAAGATATTTCTTTGTCGGCAATGCATGACTTCCAATCATTTCCATTAATTAATCATACTCAAGTAAAACATGCATTTAGCAAAGGATACGATTCATGTATTATCTTTTTCCATAACATATTTGATTATACACATACACTTCTTAATGCACATAAATCATTCATGGCTTCCTATCAAGATTGCTTTATGGCTGATTTTCCTTCTAAACTACCACCTTCTAGGGGATATCTTGATCATAGTATTTGACTTAATTCCTGGTAGTTCTCCTCCCCATAAAGCACCTTATAGGCATGGACCTTTACATAAAAAAGAAATATATAATAAAGTTAAGGATCTACTCCACAGAGGACTTATTAGGCCTATTTCTTCTTCCTTTCGAGCGCGTGTTCTTTGAGTAGAGAAGAAGATCAAAACTTATAGGATGTGCATTGACTATAGAGCACTCAATAAGCTCACAATTAAAAACAGATATCATATTCCTAGGATATATGATTTACTAGATAAACTTTGTGGGGCACATGTCTTTAGCAAAATTGATCTTAAAATCTGGGTATCATAAGATAGAATGACACAAAATGTGCCTTTAGAACTCAAACTGGTCACTTTGAATTCATGGTAATGCGTTTTGGACTCACCAATGCACCTACTACATTTGCATGTATGATCAATAACATTTTTCTTGATTACCAAGCTTTTGTTCTTGTTTTCTTTGATGATATACTTGTCTATAGTGAAAATGAAAATGACCATGAAAATCATTTAGCAACATTCTTTAATTTGTTATGCAAAAACAAACTTTATGCCAATCTTGAAAATAATTATTTCTTCCAACAAGAATTAGAGTACAAGGACATATTGTTTCTAGTCAAGGTGTTCATATAGATCCATAGAAAATTAAAGTAATTGAAGAATGGCTTGTACCTCAATCCGTGAATGATGTCTGCTCTTTTCAAGGATTAGCTAGTTTTTATAGAAGGATTGTTAAAGTCTTTTCTTATTTAGCACTCCCACTCACATTATTATTTAAGAAAAAGTTAAAATTTACATGAGTATTAGCACAACAAAAATCTTTTGAAAAGCTCAAACATGCACCTTCTCATACACCTGTTTTGCAATTACCAGATTTCGCACAACCTTTCCATGTTACAAATGCTAGTGGTTTAGGTATACATTTTTATTAATGCAAAATGATCATCCCATTGCATTTGAAAGTAGGAAACTTAAACCTTCTCAAAATAATCACAGTACATATGATAAAGAACTCTTAGCTATTGAGCATTACCTTATGGATTCTGAAGTTATAATAAAAACAGACCAATAGGCTATTAGGAATTTATTAAATCAACCATTGATTTCTAACAAATACATTAAATGGGCTTCATTCATATAAAATTTTCAGCCTATGATTCAATATCAACTTGGAAAAGCTCATGTTGTAGCTGATGCCCTTAGTCGCCTCCCATCCCCACAAACAAATATTGTTTCAACCAATAATATTTTTGCTCTTCATATGCATTCATTTCATCGCATGATTCCTACTTATGCATTTGATTTATATTCTTCACAAACATGGAATGTTGTCAATAATTCTACAACATTTAGTAAGGTTTACTACACTTTTCATAATGGATTCTTGTATTTCCAACACAAGTTATGCATCACACAAGCTTTTAAAGAATTTGTTATGAAAAAGATGCATGAACCATTGTATATGGGTCATAGGGGCATACAAAGTACTATTTCTACATGTAAAGATTTCTTCTTTTGGCCAAATATGGAAAAGGATATTGCACAAATGTTTCCCATTGCATCATGTGTCAATGTGTGAAACGACATCATGGTAAAGCATTTGGATTATTAATTCCACTTCCCATACCTAATGGGCCATGGGAACAAATATATATGGATTTTATTATTGGTCTTCCTACAACTTCATCTCATAATGATATGATTTGGACAATTGTTGATAAGTTTAGTAAACAAGCATATTTCATTCCTTGTAAAAAGACTCTTTCTGCATCTCAAGCTACTAAGTTATTTATTAAATGTATTTTTCCACATCATGGTTTTCCAAAAGTTATTCTTTCAAATTGAGTTATTCTTTCAAAATTTAGGTTATGAAATAGGCTTTAGCTCTGCATTTCATCTTGAAAGTAATGGGCAAAGTGAAGCTACAAATAGTACTATTTTAGATTCATTACGTTGTTATTCTTTAGATAATCCAAGTAATTGGGGATGAGAAAATTCCTTTACTATAGTTTGCATATAATAACACAACATATACCACTACTGGACGCGCACCGTATGAAATTGTGTATTGTAAAAATCTTTCCACTCCCATGTCTATCACTCAAATTGATATCCTTATGGCTGATTCTTTTGCACAATATCATGTTTCTACACTTCATGAGGTTCATGAGCACATTAAAAAGATAAAAGAATGCTACATGTGTAATGTTAATAAGAAACGATTAGCTAAACAATTTCATGAAAATGCCTTTGTATGGTTATGAATAATTAAAAGGTGTTTGAAAAATATTTTACAACATCTGAAGGTTAAAATTACACCATGTTATTATGGATCTTTCCATATTACTCAAAAAATTAATGAGAATGCTTTTAGATTAGACATACCTTCTCATTGGAATGTACATAATTCTTTTCATGTATTGAAACAATTTAAAGGAACATTACCACTCACTCCTATTTTAGATGATCCTTCTTTACTTGAAGAGCATGCTAAAATTTTAGTTCTAGAGAAAATACTTGATTATGATGTTACTACTACATGCATAGGTAAGTAATATCATAGATATTTAGTTAAATATAAAAATCACTCGTTTGAAGAATCTCAATGGATTCATAAGACATCATTTACCCCACATTATGATCAATTGATTTATGCATATCATTCATACTCACATTAAATTCCAGTTTCCCATTTCCATGCATGTGTTTTTACATGCAAAATGCTTATGATTGTTTAGTGATGGGACATGTGACTGGCCATCCATGTCTATTTTATTCTTATCAATTGAGGTCAGTTGCTCCTCAATTGGGAGGCATGTTATACTTTGGAATAATGGAATGTTATATGGATTTTAATGTCTTGAGGTTTTTAATGTGATTATGTTTTGAGTTAGTAGGTGAAGACTCATGAGGATGTGAATGTGCATGGGCTTATTCACATATTTTTTAAGATAATTAGAAGATATTATTTTAGATATTTTTTTGTAAAAATAATAGATCGCTTTAGAAAGCGACATTTTTATAAAAATAGTAGATCACTTAAAAAGCGAGGATTTCATAAATAAAGCATATTTTCATAAGCACATGCTTTCTGAAGTGCCACCCTCATGTATCTTCTATTTCAGACATAATGAGAAATACCTATAAATACACATACTCTAATAGACTCATCCATCAGAGTATGTGGGGTGAGATTGTACCCAATCTTGTGTTTGGTCTCTTATCTCTCTCTATTCTATTAGTACTTTTGTGAGATTCCGTTTTTGTAATATCCTCTACATACGTGTGTCTGCAAGATCCGATCGAGAGAGAGAGAGAGAGAGAGAGAGAGAGAGAGAGAGAGAGAGAGAGAGAGAGAGAGAGAGAGAGAGAGAGAGAGAGAGAGAGAGAGAGAGAGAGAGAGAGAGAGAGAGAGAGAGAGATACATACATATACACATACATACATACACATGCACACATAGATACACACATACATACATATATACATACATACATACATACATACATACATACATACATACATACATACATTCATATAGACATACATTTATATTTACATGCATGCATGGGTGCATACATAAATACATACATACATACATACATATACATATAACTGACAGACATACATTTATATTTACATGCATGCATGGGTGCATACATAAATACATACATCTATGTATCTCTGTGTGTATATGCATATATACATACACATACACACAGAGATACATAGAGATAAATATGTACATACATACATACATGCATACACACATACATGCATGCATACATACATACATAAATACAAACTAAAACACACATACACAAATACATACATACACATATAACTGAATACTTAAATTTTTACATACAAACATATTTACCTACAACCATCCAAAGATATATACATGCAAATGTGCACATTATTCATTCAAGAAAATATACATACATCAAAACATATGCATACATTAATACATGCATGCATACCTTTACATATATGCGATGCATGCATACATTTATTCATGCAATTATACATACATGTGTACATATAGTACATACATACATAAAAACATAAATACATACATCCATGCATTTTTATACATATATGCATATATGGATGTGTGCATACATAGATATATGCATAAATACACACAAACATACATCTATACATAAATGTATCCATACATGCATACACAAATACTTATATGCGTGTATAAGCTACATTTAGACACACACACACACACACATATATACATACATGCATACATACAAACATACATACATACATACGTACATACATACATACATACATACATACATACATACATACATACATACATACATACATACATACATACATACATACATACATACATACATACATACATACATACATCCATACATACATACATACCTACATACATACATACCTACATACATACATACATACATACATACATACATACATACATACATACATACATACATACATACATACATACATACATACATACATACATACACACAAAGATATATAGATACATACATGCATGCATGAATGCATACATACATGCAACATACATACATGCATACATACATGCATACATACATGCAACATACATACATCAGTAGATGATATATACACACAACCTAGCTACCTACATACATAAATGCACACATACATCCAGGAATACACATATGCACATAGACACATACATGCATGGACAAATGCATGCATGCATGCATTTATGCATAGATAGATACATACATCATATGTACATACATACCTCATATGTACATACATACATCATATGCACATACATACATCATATGTACATACATACATACATAGACACACATACATACACATACACAAACACATGCACAAATACATATGCACATTCATTGATACATATGAATGTATGTTTGTATGCATGTATATAGATCACAAAAAAACATACATACATACATTACATACAATTATATATTCACATATATGTATGTATGTACATACTACGTACACACATGCACAACCATGCACCCATATGTAAATACAAACGTAGATAAAGGTACACATTTGTATATAAATACATGCATACATACACCCACATACCACACACACAAATATATATACATAGATATTTTGATAAACATATACATATATCCATGAATAAACACACAAAAACACACACACACACACACACATACATACATATGTACATGTGCATGTATACATTTACATATCTATATGTAAGAACATGTGTGTATACATACATGTACATTTAGAATATGTGTGTAAGAACATTTAGATAATTATATGTAAGAACATGTGTGTATACATGTGTTACATAAATATATGTAGATATTCATGCATGCATGGATGCATACATACAAAGGTTACATGCATGAATGCTGGTAATGTCTTGCATATGTATTATGTATTTACATATATAGTAAATACGTACACATTCTTCAACTCATACATACATTATCAAATCAAAATCAATACTTGCATCAAATTATTTTCATATACAGATATTCATATGTATCTAAAAGCATATACACACATACATGCATACATTAAATAAATATATATATACACATACATATGTACTTAAAACTATGTATAAATACATACATAAGTACATATATACATCATACATGCAAATTAAAGATTTGGACGATTGATAAACATGAACATGATACTTATATATGTGTGTGCACATGCATGCATAGGATTTAAAATGATTGAATGGGTGAAAAACATAACAATGTAATCCTTTTTTTTTCTTTGAGTACCATGAATTTTTTGTGAACATATCACCAAGGCTACGTTGAGAGTTTTATAGAATGGGAAAAAGATCTGAATTCTATCTTAGACACTTGTGAATTCTATCCTAAACACTTGCAACTTACATGCAATCCCTTTTATGACTTCACGTGAATTAAGTATTTATGTATTCAATAAAATAATATAAGTTGTTGATTAGGTTGTGGATTGTACACAACTATTGGCAGCAACCCTCAACATAGAAGAAGAGGAAGCATGTAAAGAGTGAAGGCATGAGACCAAAGGGGACCTATCAAATTTTCCAACATCAAAATTGATTTACAGTTATCAAACATCATCATGAGCAACAACAAGGATTTTAATCACTACCCACTGTAACATAAAGAAACCTAATTTTTCCATGAAATGCTCCATTTTGTGGAAGCCGAGATGAGAAGAAGAAGGAGAGAAGAAAGTCTCCCACAGAGGAGGAAAACCAGGAATCACTATTTGAAGTGCCAAAAAAATTCAAGAAATATGAAGTAGAGGAGAGGAAAATCATGATAAGAATGCCAAAAAGAGAAGCTCTCACAGGAGAAATTTATGATAATAGATAACAAACTGAAAAGATTGTATTGATGGTTGAAGAAGGAGAAGAAAGGCGCACATATGTAGGAAAAGATTTAAGTTAATAAGAAGAAAAAGAAATTATCGAGTTATTGAGATGATATAGAGATGTGTTTACTTTGAAATACAAGGATTTAAAAGGTGGATCCAAACATTTGTTCTTATAAGATTCCCATGACATTAGAAGTCAAGCCAACTAAACAGAAGCCTTGCACTTACAATGAAAACTATGCAATTGAATTAAAGAAAGAAACTGATTGGTTGATAGAAGCAAGATTCATCCACAAAATATAGCATACAGAATGGGTAATGGGAAGCCGCATGTGTGATTAACTTGAAGAGGGTTAAGATGTAGCCATACGATATAGCTATCCGCTTCCAACCACAAAACACTTGCTCAGACATCTAGTTGGCAGGGAAGTTTACAACTTCCTTTATGGTTTGTCGGATCAAGTAGCCATTTCCCTTGAGGACCAACACAAGACAACTTTTTCCACTGCATGGGGTATCTTTGCTTTTCAGGTGATGCAATTTGGGCTCACAAATTCAGCTACTACCTTTCAAGGATTAATTTTTCATCTAGTTAAGAGTTTCCAGAATTCAGAGCTCTATGGGGATGAATTGTGTGCCCATTCCCACATAAGAAAAACACAAATCCGAGAGCTTAGGAAAAATTTTGATAAGTGCAGAGAGTATCAAGTGTCCTTGAACCCAGAGAAATGTGTGTTCATGGTCAGACGAGGTAAAATCTTAGGCCATATTGTTTCAATTAATGGTATTCAATAGATGAGGATAAAGTGAGAGGGATCATTGAGTTATCCAAACTTAGGATAATTAGGGAAGTACAAGCTTTTATGGGACATTGTGGATACTATAGACATTTTATCTACATGTATGCTATCATTTCTAAGCCTCTATACAACTTCTTGAATAACTTCGAATGGACTGATGATTGTGAAGCTTCTTTTAATGAGCTCAAATGACAATTGTGTTCAGCCTCTATTTTGAGGACACGAGACTAGAGTAAACCATTTCATGTTCATGTTGACACTTCCAATTATGCTATTGGATGTGTGTTACCATATCCTACTCAAGAAGGGAACATAGATCTCCCAATAAGCAATTAAATGTGATAGAAAGGACTTACACTACCATTGAGAAATAAGATTTAGGCATGGTCTACATGGTTAAAAATTTTAGACATTATTTTCTTGCAAATAAGTTTAAGTTCCAAGCACTACTCTACCTAGTGAACAAGCCTTCTAACACGGGCAGATTAGTCAAATGGTTCGTCTCACTAAAGGAATATGATTTCAAAGAGGTATTCATTAAAGGAAAGACTCATCTTAAGGCGGATCACCTTTCATGAATCACTTCTAGAGAATCTCCACAAGGAGTATGAGATGAACTTTGTGATGCTTATCTGTTCAATCTAGAAATAGTTCCAAAGTGGGCTAAACAACTTGTGCCTATTCTCACATATGAACCTAAGAATCCAATGGTCAAGACTAAGGAGAATGAAGTAGTTAAGTCATCGAAATATCAGATATTTGCAGGAAACGTTTACAAACAAAGTGATCAAGGAATTCTAGCTTGTTGTATGAAAGAATAAGAGCACAATAAATGGTTGGAACTCCCACATATAGGTGCATTAGGGCAACAACGCTAAAAAACATAGAACCCTACAAACATTGAATCGATTAGGCATATATTGGCCAAGAATGGAAAAAGATGTATATAGGTTGGTCAAGGAATGTTAAAGTTGCATTATTACACCTCTCATTTAACATGCCACTTTATACCTCATGTGCTTAGTGCTTGATTGGAGGAGTCCTATAGTTGAGTTCCTAAGAATGAAAAAAATTCCATCAGAAATGAAATTAGCAAGGCAAAGGAGGCTAGAGCAAGAGGCTCATGACTATACACTCATTGGTGATAATCTTTACAAACATGGAAGAGATGGATTCATGAGTCTATGTGTCCATGATAGTGAGTACTTGAAGATTTCATGAACTACACACGAAGGTGTTGTAGGAGGGCATTTTGGTCCTAATCAAGTGATCAAAGCCATATTCATTTCAAGATCATGATGGACCACTCTTCATATGGATGCACATACCTATGTGAAGAGATGTGACACATGTCAAGGAACTCAACATCCAATGCCTCGAGAAGAAATGCCACTAAGGCCCAGGAGGACATGCATTCTCTAAGTGGGGTAAAGATTTTGTAGGACCCATTTATCTCCTACTAGAGGTTCTCATGGAGAATACATAATTGTAGCCACAAATTATCTAATCAAATGGGTAGAAGTCAAGGACACTAGAAAGAATGATGAACAAACGATGACAAAATTCTTGTTTGAAAATGTATTTACAAGATATGGATTGCCTATAGAGTTTTTGAGCAATCAAGGAACTCATTTCCTAAATGAACTCATTGAATATCTATTGTAGGATTTTATGGTAGTTCATAAGAAGTCAGCACCATATTATCCACAAGCCAATGGGTAGGTAGAGAGTACTAGCAAAATCCTGTGCAATGTATTGAACAAGCTCATAGACAACAAATGCTCTGACTGGGACAAATAGTTACACCAACCTCTTTGGGCATATAGAGTGGCCTACAAGAGGGTACTCAATGCAACTCCCATTCACATGGTCTTTGGTCATATTGTTGTGCTTCCTTTGGACTTCTTGATACCCACTCCAAGGTTGCACAAGAGCACCAATGGACATGCCACGAGCTATCATCTAGGATTATGGACCTAGAACTCTTAGAAGAGATTAGGCTAAGGGCAACAATAGGAACATATGGAACCAAGAAGAGGCAGAAGGCTTATTTTGATGCACATGAAAAGACAAGGGCTTGAAATTTGTCAATTTAGTATTGGTCTATACTATGAAGCAACATGTTGGTAAGCTAGAGAAATGCAATTATGGACGTATGATTATCAATAGACTTTAAACAAGTTGAGTAGTGTAGTTAGTCACTTTGGAAGGAGATGTAATGCAAAATTACATTAGTGGGTGTAGATTCAAGCTCTATCAAGAATCATTGATGAAGGAAATGCTTAGAAGACTCAGCATAAGGAGGAAGAGAAAAGAATTAGAGAAGAATCTCAAGTTGAAGCCCTAGAGCACATTAAGTGTATGAAGTTACGACAATAGGGTATAACCATAGATTGAAATGCAAGAGAAGAGGAGCTCCATCTAGTGAATGACTTCCCCATATAGATGCCCCTAAATTATCACATGGCAATGTCCTGTAAAAGGTTGAATGCTTCTCCTAGAATAGTTGATAAACAACCATTTAGTATAGTTGAGTTAGAGCAAGGCACTACACTCAAGATAACAAGAGCCATGATTGATTCAGGTGCAACAACTAGTGCGATTAGACATTCCTACTTTCAAGACATGGATCTCAAAATGAATCCAATTGAGGCTTACCTCATAGGATTAAGAGGCATGGAAACCCCTTGCATGGGCAAGGTGGAAATTCTGATCCTCATACAGGATTTAACTTTGATAGTAAATCTATTAGTCTTCCATGATGAAGATCTTATAGAGCCGCTGATTCTAGGCCAATACTGGATATATGATCACTCAGTGGACTTAACTCTTAGAAAACACCTTCTTCAGTTTTGGGTGGCTAAACAATGCCATGTGAATAGTAATCTCAACTTGATTGGAGAGTTTTCCCATCCTCATCGAGGAGAAAATGACACCAGTGACTCCACCTTTAGACAAATGGGGACCATCAACTTCTCTGAGTCTTTGTCCACACTTCGCACATGTACGCCTAGATCTATTGTAGAAAATTCCTCACTTGTTGAAGG
>CM035427.1:88953229-89032918 GCA_020310875.1 Ceratopteris richardii | reverse complement strand
TCTCGATGGATATACAAAATCAAGAGGAATCCAGATGGAAGTATAAATAGACACAAAGCAAGGTTAGTTGCTAAAGGTTTTGCTCAAACCCATGGTATTGATTATGAGGAGACTTTCTCTCCTGTTGCAAAAATGCCTACAATTAGGGTTCTCATAAGTCTTGCTGCATCTAGAAATTGGAATCTTTATCAACTTGATGTAAAGAATGCTTTCTTGAATGGATGGATTTCTGAGGAAGTGTATATGGCACAACCTCCTGGATATGAGGATGCACATCATCCTAACTATGTATGCAAACTAAAGAAAGCTTTGTATGGATTGAAGCAAGCTCCAAGAGCTTGGAATTTCAGATTGGTTACTTATTTGCAGGACCAAGGATTCAAAGCTAGCAAGGCGGATACCTCTTTGTTCATAAAGAGGAATGGATCTGAAGTGATCTATTTATGTGTGTATGTTGATGATATTATTATCACAGGCAATGATCTTGAAGGAATCAAACAGGTAAAGAGTCAAATGAAGGAGGAGTTCAAAATAAGTGACCTCGGACCACTCACTTATTTTCTTGGATTGGAGTTGATCTACACAGATTCAGGTATATACATCACACAAAGGAAGTATGTCCATGACATGCTCGTCAAGTTCAAGATGGAAAATACCAAGTGTGCAGGTACACCTATGGAGCAAAATCATAAGCTTAGTGCTTATGAAGGAGAGCCAATTGAAGACATCACAAGCTATCAAAGCTTGGTTGGAAGTTTGAACTATGCAACACTCACAAGGGTGGATATATGCTATAGTGTTAGCATATTGAGTCAGTTTATGCATAAGCCGAGAAGACCACATATGGAAGCGGCCAAGCGAGTCCTCAAGTACCTAAAGGGGACCATGAATGAAGGTTTGTTCTATTCATATACTTCAGATATTGAGCTAAAGGTCTACTCAGATGCAGATTGGGCCGGATCTAAAGATGATAGAAGAAGCACATCAGGGTATATATCATTTGCAGGTTCAAAAATCATTTCTTGGTCATCGAAGAAGCAACCAACCGTGGCATTATCTTCTACTGAAGCTGAATATAGAGGTTTGGCTAATGCAACTCAAGAAATCATGTGGTTAAAATCTTTGTACACAGATCTTGGACTTCATTCTTCAACACCTCACATTTTTGGTGACAACACAAGCTCACTACATCTAGCAGCTAATCCGGTATACCATGCTAGAACCAAGCATATTGAAGTCCACTACCATTATGTAAGGGAGAAGCTAATGAGCAAGGATATTCAACTATCCTACGTCTCTACAGATATGCAATGTGCAGACATGTTGACGAAAGCTCTTGATGGTACGAAATTAAGTAGATTCAAGTTGATGATTGGTTTGCAGGAAATCAAGGACAATTGAAGACTTATTTGGAGGCCAAGCATGTTAGGCTTGAGGGGGAGCTGTTGGTGCATTTTGCCCAAGCCTACATGCTTGATATGCTTGATATTATCCTCATTTGTAAGTCACATGAGTAGTCATGTGAACACCTCTTGTAAAAAAGTACATTTTATCTCTTGTAAATGGAAAAAGAAAAAAGGAAAGGGATGGCTTACCTCATCCATGATGTAAAAGCAAATTCGTGGCTCCAACTACCAAAATCACGAATTTTTGAGCTGAGGGAATCTCTCCTAACTTTGGGGATCACTTTTAGGTGGAGCCATTCGAATTCGAATTCAAAATTCCCTCCAAGAATAGCTATAAAAGGAGCAAGAAGGAAGAGGCGATTAGCAAGCCTTGTACGTGACCACTTGATGTCATTTTGTAGAGATTGAAGAGCTTACTCCATAGCTCTATCATTCTACTACCATTGTGCAAAGATTCATTGCCAATGTGGTTGTAATCATATGTGAATCTATACATTTATTATCATCTACCTCTCTGTTTTGTTCTCTGCTATACTCACTCAGAGCAGTAACTTCAGAAGGTCATATCTCGAGTTTTACTGAACATTTTTCAGTGTTTTTAAAGTGCGCTGGATAGCTCTCACTGTCTAGTTTCTACCTATAAATTTTCAAGGTCATTGGATTTATACTTTTGGAGATATCTGCATTTTACTGCTTACTGGTCTATCTCTGCAGAGCCCCGAGAATTGTGGGAATGTTCCAGAACTTGATGAAACTTGTTCTCAGTGCTCAGTCCATCATTTGAAGTGTTTTAACTTGGAATAGGAAGCTTGCTAAGTCTATTTGCTATGCCCAAAAGGAATTTTTCTAATTCCTTCCAGGTTGAGAGCACTGTTCATTTTTTCAGCAGGTGTATGTCCAAAAATAGCAAGTTTTGGGAGCTAGTCATTTCGCAACTTGTCGGTCTTGACTTAAACTTTTGGGATACATGTTCCAAAGTACTTGGCTGATATTTTGGTGGATTTAGGAAGCTCAAAGGGTCTACTAATCAACTCTGAAGTCTCAGTTGGCTGGTGTGAAGCTGGTTGTAGCGGCACCTACTCATCTTTGGATTGCATCCACCATCTCTCTTCACAGTGGTATCAGAGCATAGTCAAGCAACATGGGAGATGGATTTCCATCAACAATTGACAAATTGGATCGAAACAACTATCCGGCATGGTCTCTAAGGATGGAGGCTTACCTTCAAGGGAGGAATCTATATGGATTCATATCCGGAGATGAAGCAATGCCAACCATGAGGAACAAAGGGCAACCATCACATGAAGAAGTGGAAGGACTTTCGAATTGGTGTTCGAAGGATGCACTTGCAAGGTCCTATATTCTAAACTCAATCTCTGATTTTCTTTTACCTCATGTCAAGGGATGCAAGACATCAAGAGAAACCTGGAATGCACTTGCTTCTTTCTTCTCTTCCAACACTCGAGCAAGGAAGAACCAATTGTGGATGGAGTTCACAACAATGAAGAAAAGCCCGAAGCAAAATGTGACTGATTATGTCACAAAGATGAAGGAGATTTCCGACCAACTTGGAAGCATTGGAGAGGTAATTGAAGAGGAGCAAATCATAAGACAAATCATGAATGGAATCAAAGCAGACGACAAGTGGGAGTCATTCACAACAGCCATGGATTTATACATGGATATGCATGTACCCGACCTCAACACACTCATGGGCCAACTCTTCACTCATGAAGCAAAGATTAGCAAAGGTGGTGAGTCCTCAAGAGGTAATCAAACTTCTGCCTTATATTCTGATAAAGCTAAGGTCAAGGACAAGTCAAAGAATAGAAAGAATGAAGATGAAGGAAGCTCTTTCCAAGCAAACTTTGCAGGTAGAGGACGAGCTAGAGGAAGAGGCAGAAGTGGAAAGCAAGGCAGGGGGAGATTCCAATCATCTCAACCTTGCAACATATGTGGCTTATCTAACCATACTACTGAAGAATGTTTCAGGAACCCGAGGAACTCAAGAGGAAGAGGATTCAATAGAGGTGGCTATGGATCAAATAGAGGCAGGTACAATGGAGGCTACAACAACAACTACTACAACAACAATTACAACAACAACAACAACTATCAAAGTGGCCATAGAGGAAGAAGAGATTACAATAACTATGCAGAGGACCAAAGTCAAGAAGATTCATTATTGATTATGAATCTATCAACAAAGAAGGGTAAGGATGATGATCACATATTTTACATTGATTCGGGATGCTCGAACCATGTAGCAGGAAATGTGGCTTTACTTTCTGATTTGGAAGATCCTCATAACAAGCATGAAGTGCAGACAGGAGATGACACAAAGCACTCAGTGGAGAAGATAGGTAATGTGAAGACATCAGATGGGAATATGAACCTCTTAAGCAAAGTCTTGTATGTCCCTACAATTACCAAAAATTTAATAAGTGTTGGACAGATTGTTGAAAAAGGATTGCAGGTTAGATTCAATCGATTTGGAGCATATGTTGAAGACCCAAGGCAAGGCTTTCGAAGGATTGCCAAAGGAGAAAAGACAGGAAGGCTTTTCACTTTTGAAGTGGAAGATACAAAGAACATAGCTTTGTTTAGCTATGGATCTCAAACTCTTACAGAGTTGGAGATATGGCACAAAAGGCTTGCTCACATTGGTGAGAGGACACTTAAACAAATTTGCAGGGACCAAAGTGTACTTGGTTTGCCTAATATCACAAGGCAACACATGATTTATAAGTGTAAAGCTTGTCAATTCGGCAAGGCGCATAGACAACCTTTCAATAAGAAAGGATATATGTATCAAAATCCTTTGGATCTAGTGCACACGGATGTGTGGGGTCCAAGTAAGGAGCCATCTATATCAGGCTCAAGATATTATGTGTCTTTCATAGATGATTGTAGCAGGTGGACCATTCTGTTTTTCATGAAGCACAAGGATGAAGTGTTTAATTGCTTTAAGAAGTATATTGCTCTTGTTGAAAATCAAACAGGTAGGACTTTGAAAAGACTCAGATCAGATGGTGGAGGAGAATACTTCTCTTCTGAATTTGATGCCTTCTTGCATGAAAGAGGCATTAAAAGGGAAGTCACTACAAGGTATACACCCGAACTCAATGGTGTAGCAGAGAGGAGGAATAGAGCTATCGTCGAAGCTGCAAGGTCCATGCTCAACGAAAAGGGATTGCCGAACTACCTATGGGCAGAGGCTGTGTCGACAGCCACATATCTCATAAATAGACTTCCATCTAAGTCACTAGATGGAACCACTCCATATGAAGTGTGGAATGGAAGAAGACCTAGTCTAGAGCATTGTAAAATCTTTGGATGCTTAGCCTATGCTCACATTCCTTCTCAAGTAAGAGGGAAATTGGATCCCAAGGCAGAGAAGTGTGTATTCATTGGTTATGATCAAAACCAAAAAGGATATAGATTGTACAATCCAACCAACAAAGGATTTTCTGTGAGTAGAGATGTAATTTTTGATGAAAACAAATCATGGTTTGATGATGACAGGAAAGTGAAGCTGCCATATGACTTGGATGAAGATTTTCCATCACTTCAACCAAAGGAGCCAAAGCAGATTGAAGAAAGTGATTCGGAGATTGACCTAGAAGACTTGGAAAGACTAAAGCTATGGAAGAACAAAGGTAAAGCAAAGATGCAGGATGCTACATATGGACCCGAGAGCTCACATCAACCACTTAGAAGGTCTTCAAGGGAGAAGAAGAAACCAGAGAGGTTTGGTTATGATACTTCTTTGGTCACCAAGCACTCAATCTACATTGCAAAGGATTCAACCAATGAAGAACCTACCACATTTGAAGAAGCACAAAGCAAGAAAGCTTGGAGAGATGCAATGGATGAAGAAATGGAAGCCTTGAAGGAGAATGACACTTGGGAGCTTGTACCTAACAAGCCATCTATGAAGATAATCGGATCTCGATGGATATACAAAATCAAGAGGAATCCAGATGGAAGTATAAATAGACACAAAGCAAGGTTAGTTGCTAAAGGGTTTGCTCAAACCCATGGTATTGATTATGAGGAGACTTTCTCTCCTGTTGCAAAAATGCCTACAATTAGGGTTCTCATAAGTCTTGCTGCATCTAGAAATTGGAATCTTTATCAACTTGATGTAAAGAATGCTTTCTTGAATGGATGGATTTCTGAGGAAGTGTATATGGCACAACCTCCTGGATATGAGGATGCACATCATCCTAACTATGTATGCAAACTAAAGAAAGCTTTGTATGGATTGAAGCAAGCTCCAAGAGCTTGGAATTTCAGATTGGTTACTTATTTGCAGGACCAAGGATTCAAAGCTAGCAAGGCGGATACCTCTTTGTTCATAAAGAGGAATGGATCTGAAGTGATCTATTTATGTGTGTATGTTGATGATATTATTATCACAGGCAATGATCTTGAAGGAATCAAACAGGTAAAGAGTCAAATGAAGGAGGAGTTCAAAATAAGTGACCTCGGACCACTCACTTATTTTCTTGGATTGGAGTTGATCTACACAGATTCAGGTATATACATCACACAAAGGAAGTATGTCCATGACATGCTCGTCAAGTTCAAGATGGAAAATACCAAGTGTGCAGGTACACCTATGGAGCAAAATCATAAGCTTAGTGCTTATGAAGGAGAGCCAATTGAAGACATCACAAGCTATCAAAGCTTGGTTGGAAGTTTGAACTATGCAACACTCACAAGGGTGGATATATGCTATAGTGTTAGCATATTGAGTCAGTTTATGCATAAGCCGAGAAGACCACATATGGAAGCGGCCAAGCGAGTCCTCAAGTACCTAAAGGGGACCATGAATGAAGGTTTGTTCTATTCATATACTTCAGATATTGAGCTAAAGGTCTACTCAGATGCAGATTGGGCCGGATCTAAAGATGATAGAAGAAGCACATCAGGGTATATATCATTTGCAGGTTCAAAAATCATTTCTTGGTCATCGAAGAAGCAACCAACCGTGGCATTATCTTCTACTGAAGCTGAATATAGAGGTTTGGCTAATGCAACTCAAGAAATCATGTGGTTAAAATCTTTGTACACAGATCTTGGACTTCATTCTTCAACACCTCACATTTTTGGTGACAACACAAGCTCACTACATCTAGCAGCTAATCCGGTATACCATGCTAGAACCAAGCATATTGAAGTCCACTACCATTATGTAAGGGAGAAGCTAATGAGCAAGGATATTCAACTATCCTACGTCTCTACAGATATGCAATGTGCAGACATGTTGACGAAAGCTCTTGATGGTACGAAATTAAGTAGATTCAAGTTGATGATTGGTTTGCAGGAAATCAAGGACAATTGAAGACTTATTTGGAGGCCAAGCATGTTAGGCTTGAGGGGGAGCTGTTGGTGCATTTTGCCCAAGCCTACATGCTTGATATGCTTGATATTATCCTCATTTGTAAGTCACATGAGTAGTCATGTGAACACCTCTTGTAAAAAAGTACATTTTATCTCTTGTAAATGGAAAAAGAAAAAAGGAAAGGGATGGCTTACCTCATCCATGATGTAAAAGCAAATTCGTGGCTCCAACTACCAAAATCACGAATTTTTGAGCTGAGGGAATCTCTCCTAACTTTGGGGATCACTTTTAGGTGGAGCCATTCGAATTCGAATTCAAAATTCCCTCCAAGAATAGCTATAAAAGGAGCAAGAAGGAAGAGGCGATTAGCAAGCCTTGTACGTGACCACTTGATGTCATTTTGTAGAGATTGAAGAGCTTACTCCATAGCTCTATCATTCTACTACCATTGTGCAAAGATTCATTGCCAATGTGGTTGTAATCATATGTGAATCTATACATTTATTATCATCTACCTCTCTGTTTTGTTCTCTGCTATACTCACTCAGAGCAGTAACTTCAGAAGGTCATATCTCGAGTTTTACTGAACAGTTTTCAGTGTTTTAAAGTGCGTTGAATAGCTTTCACTGTCTAGTTTCTACCTATAAATTTTCAAGGTCATTGGATTTATACTTTTGGAGATATCTGCATTTTACTGCTTACTGGTCTATCTCTGCAGAGCCCCGAGAATTGTGGGAATGTTCCAGAACTTGATGAAACTTGTTCTCAGTGCTCAGTCCATCATTTGAAGTGTTTTAACTTGGAATAGGAAGCTTGCTAAGTCTATTTGCTATGCCCAAAAGGAAGTTTTCTAATTCCTTCCAGGTTGAGAGCACTGTTCATTTTTTTCAGCAGGTGTATGTCCAAAAATAGCAAGTTTTGGGAGCTAGTCATTTCGCAACTTGTCGGTCTTGACTTAAACTTTTGGGATACATGTTCCAAAGTACTTGGCTGATATTTTGGTGGATTTAGGAAGCTCAAAGGGTCTACTAATCAACTCTGAAGTCTCAGTTGGCTGGTGTGAAGCTGGTTGTAGCGGCACCTACTCATCTTTGGATTGCATCCACCATCTCTCTTCACAGTGGTATCAGAGCATAGTCAAGCAACATGGGAGATGGATTTCCATCAACAATTGACAAATTGGATCGAAACAACTATCCGGCATGGTCTCTAAGGATGGAGGCTTACCTTCAAGGGAGGAATCTATATGGATTCATATCCGGAGATGAAGCAATGCCAACCATGAGGAACAAAGGGCAACCATCACATGAAGAAGTGGAAGGACTTTCGAATTGGTGTTCGAAGGATGCACTTGCAAGGTCCTATATTCTAAACTCAATCTCTGATTTTCTTTTACCTCATGTCAAGGGATGCAAGACATCAAGAGAAACCTGGAATGCACTTGCTTCTTTCTTCTCTTCCAACACTCGAGCAAGGAAGAACCAATTGTGGATGGAGTTCACAACAATGAAGAAAAGCCCGAAGCAAAATGTGACTGATTATGTCACAAAGATGAAGGAGATTTCCGACCAACTTGGAAGCATTGGAGAGGTAATTGAAGAGGAGCAAATCATAAGACAAATCATGAATGGAATCAAAGCAGACGACAAGTGGGAGTCATTCACAACAGCCATGGATTTATACATGGATATGCATGTACCCGACCTCAACACACTCATGGGCCAACTCTTCACTCATGAAGCAAAGATTAGCAAAGGTGGTGAGTCCTCAAGAGGTAATCAAACTTCTGCCTTATATTCTGATAAAGCTAAGGTCAAGGACAAGTCAAAGAATAGAAAGAATGAAGATGAAGGAAGCTCTTTCCAAGCAAACTTTGCAGGTAGAGGACGAGCTAGAGGAAGAGGCAGAAGTGGAAAGCAAGGCAGGGGGAGATTCCAATCATCTCAACCTTGCAACATATGTGGCTTATCTAACCATACTACTGAAGAATGTTTCAGGAACCCGAGGAACTCAAGAGGAAGAGGATTCAATAGAGGTGGCTATGGATCAAATAGAGGCAGGTACAATGGAGGCTACAACAACAACTACTACAACAACAATTACAACAACAACAACAACTATCAAAGTGGCCATAGAGGAAGAAGAGATTACAATAACTATGCAGAGGACCAAAGTCAAGAAGATTCATTATTGATTATGAATCTATCAACAAAGAAGGGTAAGGATGATGATCACATATTTTACATTGATTCGGGATGCTCGAACCATGTAGCAGGAAATGTGGCTTTACTTTCTGATTTGGAAGATCCTCATAACAAGCATGAAGTGCAGACAGGAGATGACACAAAGCACTCAGTGGAGAAGATAGGTAATGTGAAGACATCAGATGGGAATATGAACCTCTTAAGCAAAGTCTTGTATGTCCCTACAATTACCAAAAATTTAATAAGTGTTGGACAGATTGTTGAAAAAGGATTGCAGGTTAGATTCAATCGATTTGGAGCATATGTTGAAGACCCAAGGCAAGGCTTTCGAAGGATTGCCAAAGGAGAAAAGACAGGAAGGCTTTTCACTTTTGAAGTGGAAGATACAAAGAACATAGCTTTGTTTAGCTATGGATCTCAAACTCTTACAGAGTTGGAGATATGGCACAAAAGGCTTGCTCACATTGGTGAGAGGACACTTAAACAAATTTGCAGGGACCAAAGTGTACTTGGTTTGCCTAATATCACAAGGCAACACATGATTTATAAGTGTAAAGCTTGTCAATTCGGCAAGGCGCATAGACAACCTTTCAATAAGAAAGGATATATGTATCAAAATCCTTTGGATCTAGTGCACACGGATGTGTGGGGTCCAAGTAAGGAGCCATCTATATCAGGCTCAAGATATTATGTGTCTTTCATAGATGATTGTAGCAGGTGGACCATTCTGTTTTTCATGAAGCACAAGGATGAAGTGTTTAATTGCTTTAAGAAGTATATTGCTCTTGTTGAAAATCAAACAGGTAGGACTTTGAAAAGACTCAGATCAGATGGTGGAGGAGAATACTTCTCTTCTGAATTTGATGCCTTCTTGCATGAAAGAGGCATTAAAAGGGAAGTCACTACAAGGTATACACTCGAACTCAATGGTGTAGCAGAGAGGAGGAATAGAGCTATCGTCGAAGCTGCAAGGTCCATGCTCAACGAAAAGGGATTGCCGAACTACCTATGGGCAGAGGCTGTGTCGACAGCCACATATCTCATAAATAGACTTCCATCTAAGTCACTAGATGGAACCACTCCATATGAAGTGTGGAATGGAAGAAGACCTAGTCTAGAGCATTGTAAAATCTTTGGATGCTTAGCCTATGCTCACATTCCTTCTCAAGTAAGAGGGAAATTGGATCCCAAGGCAGAGAAGTGTGTATTCATTGGTTATGATCAAAACCAAAAAGGATATAGATTGTACAATCCAACCAACAAAGGATTTTCTGTGAGTAGAGATGTAATTTTTGATGAAAACAAATCATGGTTTGATGATGACAGGAAAGTGAAGCTGCCATATGACTTGGATGAAGATTTTCCATCACTTCAACCAAAGGAGCCAAAGCAGATTGAAGAAAGTGATTCGGAGATTGACCTAGAAGACTTGGAAAGACTAAAGCTATGGAAGAACAAAGGTAAAGCAAAGATGCAGGATGCTACATATGGACCCGAGAGCTCACATCAACCACTTAGAAGGTCTTCAAGGGAGAAGAAGAAACCAGAGAGGTTTGGTTATGATACTTCTTTGGTCACCAAGCACTCAATCTGCATTGCAAAGGATTCAACCAATGAAGAACCTACCACATTTGAAGAAGCACAAAGCAAGAAAGCTTGGAGAGATGCAATGGATGAAGAAATGGAAGCCTTGAAGGAGAATGACACTTGGGAGCTTGTACCTAACAAGCCATCTATGAAGATAATCGGATCTCGATGGATATACAAAATCAAGAGGAATCCAGATGGAAGTATAAATAGACACAAAGCAAGGTTAGTTGCTAAAGGGTTTGCTCAAACCCATGGTATTGATTATGAGGAGACTTTCTCTCCTGTTGCAAAAATGCCTACAATTAGGGTTCTCATAAGTCTTGCTGCATCTAGAAATTGGAATCTTTATCAACTTGATGTAAAGAATGCTTTCTTGAATGGATGGATTTCTGAGGAAGTGTATATGGCACAACCTCCTGGATATGAGGATGCACATCATCCTAACTATGTATGCAAACTAAAGAAAGCTTTGTATGGATTGAAGCAAGCTCCAAGAGCTTGGAATTTCAGATTGGTTACTTATTTGCAGGACCAAGGATTCAAAGCTAGCAAGGCGGATACCTCTTTGTTCATAAAGAGGAATGGATCTGAAGTGATCTATTTATGTGTGTATGTTGATGATATTATTATCACAGGCAATGATCTTGAAGGAATCAAACAGGTAAAGAGTCAAATGAAGGAGGAGTTCAAAATAAGTGACCTCGGACCACTCACTTATTTTCTTGGATTGGAGTTGATCTACACAGATTCAGGTATATACATCACACAAAGGAAGTATGTCCATGACATGCTCGTCAAGTTCAAGATGGAAAATACCAAGTGTGCAGGTACACCTATGGAGCAAAATCATAAGCTTAGTGCTTATGAAGGAGAGCCAATTGAAGACATCACAAGCTATCAAAGCTTGGTTGGAAGTTTGAACTATGCAACACTCACAAGGGTGGATATATGCTATAGTGTTAGCATATTGAGTCAGTTTATGCATAAGCCGAGAAGACCACATATGGAAGCGGCCAAGCGAGTCCTCAAGTACCTAAAGGGGACCATGAATGAAGGTTTGTTCTATTCATATACTTCAGATATTGAGCTAAAGGTCTACTCAGATGCAGATTGGGCCGGATCTAAAGATGATAGAAGAAGCACATCAGGGTATATATCATTTGCAGGTTCAAAAATCATTTCTTGGTCATCGAAGAAGCAACCAACCGTGGCATTATCTTCTACTGAAGCTGAATATAGAGGTTTGGCTAATGCAACTCAAGAAATCATGTGGTTAAAATCTTTGTACACAGATCTTGGACTTCATTCTTCAACACCTCACATTTTTGGTGACAACACAAGCTCACTACATCTAGCAGCTAATCCGGTATACCATGCTAGAACCAAGCATATTGAAGTCCACTACCATTATGTAAGGGAGAAGCTAATGAGCAAGGATATTCAACTATCCTACGTCTCTACAGATATGCAATGTGCAGACATGTTGACGAAAGCTCTTGATGGTACGAAATTAAGTAGATTCAAGTTGATGATTGGTTTGCAGGAAATCAAGGACAATTGAAGACTTATTTGGAGGCCAAGCATGTTAGGCTTGAGGGGGAGCTGTTGGTGCATTTTGCCCAAGCCTACATGCTTGATATGCTTGATATTATCCTCATTTGTAAGTCACATGAGTAGTCATGTGAACACCTCTTGTAAAAAAGTACATTTTATCTCTTGTAAATGGAAAAAGAAAAAAGGAAAGGGATGGCTTACCTCATCCATGATGTAAAAGCAAATTCGTGGCTCCAACTACCAAAATCACGAATTTTTGAGCTGAGGGAATCTCTCCTAACTTTGGGGATCACTTTTAGGTGGAGCCATTCGAATTCGAATTCAAAATTCCCTCCAAGAATAGCTATAAAAGGAGCAAGAAGGAAGAGGCGATTAGCAAGCCTTGTACGTGACCACTTGATGTCATTTTGTAGAGATTGAAGAGCTTACTCCATAGCTCTATCATTCTACTACCATTGTGCAAAGATTCATTGCCAATGTGGTTGTAATCATATGTGAATCTATACATTTATTATCATCTACCTCTCTGTTTTGTTCTCTGCTATACTCACTCAGAGCAGTAACTTCAGAAGGTCATATCTCGAGTTTTACTGAACAGTTTTCAGTGTTTTAAAGTGCGTTGAATAGCTTTCACTGTCTAGTTTTTACCTATAAATTTTCAAGGTCATTGGATTTATACTTTTGGAGATATCTGCATTTTACTGCTTACTGGTCTATCTCTGCAGAGCCCCGAGAATTGTGGGAATGTTCCAGAACTTGATGAAACTTGTTCTCAGTGCTCAGTCCATCATTTGAAGTGTTTTAACTTGGAATAGGAAGCTTGCTAAGTCTATTTGCTATGCCCAAAAGGAAGTTTTCTAATTCCTTCCAGGTTGAGAGCACTGTTCATTTTTTTCAGCAGGTGTATGTCCAAAAATAGCAAGTTTTGGGAGCTAGTCATTTCGCAACTTGTCGGTCTTGACTTAAACTTTTGGGATACATGTTCCAAAGTACTTGGCTGATATTTTGGTGGATTTAGGAAGCTCAAAGGGTCTACTAATCAACTCTGAAGTCTCAGTTGGCTGGTGTGAAGCTGGTTGTAGCGGCACCTACTCATCTTTGGATTGCATCCACCATCTCTCTTCACAGTGGTATCAGAGCATAGTCAAGCAACATGGGAGATGGATTTCCATCAACAATTGACAAATTGGATCGAAACAACTATCCGGCATGGTCTCTAAGGATGGAGGCTTACCTTCAAGGGAGGAATCTATATGGATTCATATCCGGAGATGAAGCAATGCCAACCATGAGGAACAAAGGGCAACCATCACATGAAGAAGTGGAAGGACTTTCGAATTGGTGTTCGAAGGATGCACTTGCAAGGTCCTATATTCTAAACTCAATCTCTGATTTTCTTTTACCTCATGTCAAGGGATGCAAGACATCAAGAGAAACCTGGAATGCACTTGCTTCTTTCTTCTCTTCCAACACTCGAGCAAGGAAGAACCAATTGTGGATGGAGTTCACAACAATGAAGAAAAGCCCGAAGCAAAATGTGACTGATTATGTCACAAAGATGAAGGAGATTTCCGACCAACTTGGAAGCATTGGAGAGGTAATTGAAGAGGAGCAAATCATAAGACAAATCATGAATGGAATCAAAGCAGACGACAAGTGGGAGTCATTCACAACAGCCATGGATTTATACATGGATATGCATGTACCCGACCTCAACACACTCATGGGCCAACTCTTCACTCATGAAGCAAAGATTAGCAAAGGTGGTGAGTCCTCAAGAGGTAATCAAACTTCTGCCTTATATTCTGATAAAGCTAAGGTCAAGGACAAGTCAAAGAATAGAAAGAATGAAGATGAAGGAAGCTCTTTCCAAGCAAACTTTGCAGGTAGAGGACGAGCTAGAGGAAGAGGCAGAAGTGGAAAGCAAGGCAGGGGGAGATTCCAATCATCTCAACCTTGCAACATATGTGGCTTATCTAACCATACTACTGAAGAATGTTTCAGGAACCCGAGGAACTCAAGAGGAAGAGGATTCAATAGAGGTGGCTATGGATCAAATAGAGGCAGGTACAATGGAGGCTACAACAACAACTACTACAACAACAATTACAACAACAACAACAACTATCAAAGTGGCCATAGAGGAAGAAGAGATTACAATAACTATGCAGAGGACCAAAGTCAAGAAGATTCATTATTGATTATGAATCTATCAACAAAGAAGGGTAAGGATGATGATCACATATTTTACATTGATTCGGGATGCTCGAACCATGTAGCAGGAAATGTGGCTTTACTTTCTGATTTGGAAGATCCTCATAACAAGCATGAAGTGCAGACAGGAGATGACACAAAGCACTCAGTGGAGAAGATAGGTAATGTGAAGACATCAGATGGGAATATGAACCTCTTAAGCAAAGTCTTGTATGTCCCTACAATTACCAAAAATTTAATAAGTGTTGGACAGATTGTTGAAAAAGGATTGCAGGTTAGATTCAATCGATTTGGAGCATATGTTGAAGACCCAAGGCAAGGCTTTCGAAGGATTGCCAAAGGAGAAAAGACAGGAAGGCTTTTCACTTTTGAAGTGGAAGATACAAAGAACATAGCTTTGTTTAGCTATGGATCTCAAACTCTTACAGAGTTGGAGATATGGCACAAAAGGCTTGCTCACATTGGTGAGAGGACACTTAAACAAATTTGCAGGGACCAAAGTGTACTTGGTTTGCCTAATATCACAAGGCAACACATGATTTATAAGTGTAAAGCTTGTCAATTCGGCAAGGCGCATAGACAACCTTTCAATAAGAAAGGATATATGTATCAAAATCCTTTGGATCTAGTGCACACGGATGTGTGGGGTCCAAGTAAGGAGCCATCTATATCAGGCTCAAGATATTATGTGTCTTTCATAGATGATTGTAGCAGGTGGACCATTCTGTTTTTCATGAAGCACAAGGATGAAGTGTTTAATTGCTTTAAGAAGTATATTGCTCTTGTTGAAAATCAAACAGGTAGGACTTTGAAAAGACTCAGATCAGATGGTGGAGGAGAATACTTCTCTTCTGAATTTGATGCCTTCTTGCATGAAAGAGGCATTAAAAGGGAAGTCACTACAAGGTATACACTCGAACTCAATGGTGTAGCAGAGAGGAGGAATAGAGCTATCGTCGAAGCTGCAAGGTCCATGCTCAACGAAAAGGGATTGCCGAACTACCTATGGGCAGACGCTGTGTCGACAGCCACATATCTCATAAATAGACTTCCATCTAAGTCACTAGATGGAACCACTCCATATGAAGTGTGGAATGGAAGAAGACCTAGTCTAGAGCATTGTAAAATCTTTGGATGCTTAGCCTATGCTCACATTCCTTCTCAAGTAAGAGGGAAATTGGATCCCAAGGCAGAGAAGTGTGTATTCATTGGTTATGATCAAAACCAAAAAGGATATAGATTGTACAATCCAACCAACAAAGGATTTTCTGTGAGTAGAGATGTAATTTTTGATGAAAACAAATCATGGTTTGATGATGACAGGAAAGTGAAGCTGCCATATGACTTGGATGAAGATTTTCCATCACTTCAACCAAAGGAGCCAAAGCAGATTGAAGAAAGTGATTCGGAGATTGACCTAGAAGACTTGGAAAGACTAAAGCTATGGAAGAACAAAGGTAAAGCAAAGATGCAGGATGCTACATATGGACCCGAGAGCTCACATCAACCACTTAGAAGGTCTTCAAGGGAGAAGAAGAAACCAGAGAGGTTTGGTTATGATACTTCTTTGGTCACCAAGCACTCAATCTACATTGCAAAGGATTCAACCAATGAAGAACCTACCACATTTGAAGAAGCACAAAGCAAGAAAGCTTGGAGAGATGCAATGGATGAAGAAATGGAAGCCTTGAAGGAGAATGACACTTGGGAGCTTGTACCTAACAAGCCATCTATGAAGATAATCGGATCTCGATGGATATACAAAATCAAGAGGAATCCAGATGGAAGTATAAATAGACACAAAGCAAGGTTAGTTGCTAAAGGGTTTGCTCAAACCCATGGTATTGATTATGAGGAGACTTTCTCTCCTGTTGCAAAAATGCCTACAATTAGGGTTCTCATAAGTCTTGCTGCATCTAGAAATTGGAATCTTTATCAACTTGATGTAAAGAATGCTTTCTTGAATGGATGGATTTATGAGGAAGTGTATATGGCACAACCTCCTGGATATGAGGATGCACATCATCCTAACTATGTATGCAAACTAAAGAAAGCTTTGTATGGATTGAAGCAAGCTCCAAGAGCTTGGAATTTCAGATTGGTTACTTATTTGCAGGACCAAGGATTCAAAGCTAGCAAGGCGGATACCTCTTTGTTCATAAAGAGGAATGGATCTGAAGTGATCTATTTATGTGTGTATGTTGATGATATTATTATCACAGGCAATGATCTTGAAGGAATCAAACAGGTAAAGAGTCAAATGAAGGAGGAGTTCAAAATAAGTGACCTCGGACCACTCACTTATTTTCTTGGATTGGAGTTGATCTACACAGATTCAGGTATATACATCACACAAAGGAAGTATGTCCATGACATGCTCGTCAAGTTCAAGATGGAAAATACCAAGTGTGCAGGTACACCTATGGAGCAAAATCATAAGCTTAGTGCTTATGAAGGAGAGCCAATTGAAGACATCACAAGCTATCAAAGCTTGGTTGGAAGTTTGAACTATGCAACACTCACAAGGGTGGATATATGCTATAGTGTTAGCATATTGAGTCAGTTTATGCATAAGCCGAGAAGACCACATATGGAAGCGGCCAAGCGAGTCCTCAAGTACCTAAAGGGGACCATGAATGAAGGTTTGTTCTATTCATATACTTCAGATATTGAGCTAAAGGTCTACTCAGATGCAGATTGGGCCGGATCTAAAGATGATAGAAGAAGCACATCAGGGTATATATCATTTGCAGGTTCAAAAATCATTTCTTGGTCATCGAAGAAGCAACCAACCGTGGCATTATCTTCTACTGAAGCTGAATATAGAGGTTTGGCTAATGCAACTCAAGAAATCATGTGGTTAAAATCTTTGTACACAGATCTTGGACTTCATTCTTCAACACCTCACATTTTTGGTGACAACACAAGCTCACTACATCTAGCAGCTAATCCGGTATACCATGCTAGAACCAAGCATATTGAAGTCCACTACCATTATGTAAGGGAGAAGCTAATGAGCAAGGATATTCAACTATCCTACGTCTCTACAGATATGCAATGTGCAGACATGTTGACGAAAGCTCTTGATGGTACGAAATTAAGTAGATTCAAGTTGATGATTGGTTTGCAGGAAATCAAGGACAATTGAAGACTTATTTGGAGGCCAAGCATGTTAGGCTTGAGGGGGAGCTGTTGGTGCATTTTGCCCAAGCCTACATGCTTGATATGCTTGATATTATCCTCATTTGTAAGTCACATGAGTAGTCATGTGAACACCTCTTGTAAAAAAGTACATTTTATCTCTTGTAAATGGAAAAAGAAAAAAGGAAAGGGATGGCTTACCTCATCCATGATGTAAAAGCAAATTCGTGGCTCCAACTACCAAAATCACGAATTTTTGAGCTGAGGGAATCTCTCCTAACTTTGGGGATCACTTTTAGGTGGAGCCATTCGAATTCGAATTCAAAATTCCCTCCAAGAATAGCTATAAAAGGAGCAAGAAGGAAGAGGCGATTAGCAAGCCTTGTACGTGACCACTTGATGTCATTTTGTAGAGATTGAAGAGCTTACTCCATAGCTCTATCATTCTACTACCATTGTGCAAAGATTCATTGCCAATGTGGTTGTAATCATATGTGAATCTATACATTTATTATCATCTACCTCTCTGTTTTGTTCTCTGCTATACTCACTCAGAGCAGTAACTTCAGAAGGTCATATCTCGAGTTTTACTGAACATTTTTCAGTGTTTTAAAGTGCGCTGGATAGCTCTCACTGTCTAGTTTCTACCTATAAATTTTCAAGGTCATTGGATTTATACTTTTGGAGATATCTGCATTTTACTGCTTACTGGTCTATCTCTGCAGAGCCCCGAGAATTGTGGGAATGTTCCAGAACTTGATGAAACTTGTTCTCAGTGCTCAGTCCATCATTTGAAGTGTTTTAACTTGGAATAGGAAGCTTGCTAAGTCTATTTGCTATGCCCAAAAGGAATTTTTCTAATTCCTTCCAGGTTGAGAGCACTGTTCATTTTTTCAGCAGGTGTATGTCCAAAAATAGCAAGTTTTGGGAGCTAGTCATTTCGCAACTTGTCGGTCTTGACTTAAACTTTTGGGATACATGTTCCAAAGTACTTGGCTGATATTTTGGTGGATTTAGGAAGCTCAAAGGGTCTACTAATCAACTCTGAAGTCTCAGTTGGCTGGTGTGAAGCTGGTTGTAGCGGCACCTACTCATCTTTGGATTGCATCCACCATCTCTCTTCACAGTGGTATCAGAGCATAGTCAAGCAACATGGGAGATGGATTTCCATCAACAATTGACAAATTGGATCGAAACAACTATCCGGCATGGTCTCTAAGGATGGAGGCTTACCTTCAAGGGAGGAATCTATATGGATTCATATCCGGAGATGAAGCAATGCCAACCATGAGGAACAAAGGGCAACCATCACATGAAGAAGTGGAAGGACTTTCGAATTGGTGTTCGAAGGATGCACTTGCAAGGTCCTATATTCTAAACTCAATCTCTGATTTTCTTTTACCTCATGTCAAGGGATGCAAGACATCAAGAGAAACCTGGAATGCACTTGCTTCTTTCTTCTCTTCCAACACTCGAGCAAGGAAGAACCAATTGTGGATGGAGTTCACAACAATGAAGAAAAGCCCGAAGCAAAATGTGACTGATTATGTCACAAAGATGAAGGAGATTTCCGACCAACTTGGAAGCATTGGAGAGGTAATTGAAGAGGAGCAAATCATAAGACAAATCATGAATGGAATCAAAGCAGACGACAAGTGGGAGTCATTCACAACAGCCATGGATTTATACATGGATATGCATGTACCCGACCTCAACACACTCATGGGCCAACTCTTCACTCATGAAGCAAAGATTAGCAAAGGTGGTGAGTCCTCAAGAGGTAATCAAACTTCTGCCTTATATTCTGATAAAGCTAAGGTCAAGGACAAGTCAAAGAATAGAAAGAATGAAGATGAAGGAAGCTCTTTCCAAGCAAACTTTGCAGGTAGAGGACGAGCTAGAGGAAGAGGCAGAAGTGGAAAGCAAGGCAGGGGGAGATTCCAATCATCTCAACCTTGCAACATATGTGGCTTATCTAACCATACTACTGAAGAATGTTTCAGGAACCCGAGGAACTCAAGAGGAAGAGGATTCAATAGAGGTGGCTATGGATCAAATAGAGGCAGGTACAATGGAGGCTACAACAACAACTACTACAACAACAATTACAACAACAACAACAACTATCAAAGTGGCCATAGAGGAAGAAGAGATTACAATAACTATGCAGAGGACCAAAGTCAAGAAGATTCATTATTGATTATGAATCTATCAACAAAGAAGGGTAAGGATGATGATCACATATTTTACATTGATTCGGGATGCTCGAACCATGTAGCAGGAAATGTGGCTTTACTTTTTGATTTGGAAGATCCTCATAACAAGCATGAAGTGCAGACAGGAGATGACACAAAGCACTCAGTGGAGAAGATAGGTAATGTGAAGACATCAGATGGGAATATGAACCTCTTAAGCAAAGTCTTGTATGTCCCTACAATTACCAAAAATTTAATAAGTGTTGGACAGATTGTTGAAAAAGGATTGCAGGTTAGATTCAATCGATTTGGAGCATATGTTGAAGACCCAAGGCAAGGCTTTCGAAGGATTGCCAAAGGAGAAAAGACAGGAAGGCTTTTCACTTTTGAAGTGGAAGATACAAAGAACATAGCTTTGTTTAGCTATGGATCTCAAACTCTTACAGAGTTGGAGATATGGCACAAAAGGCTTGCTCACATTGGTGAGAGGACACTTAAACAAATTTGCAGGGACCAAAGTGTACTTGGTTTGCCTAATATCACAAGGCAACACATGATTTATAAGTGTAAAGCTTGTCAATTCGGCAAGGCGCATAGACAACCTTTCAATAAGAAAGGATATATGTATCAAAATCCTTTGGATCTAGTGCACACGGATGTGTGGGGTCCAAGTAAGGAGCCATCTATATCAGGCTCAAGATATTATGTGTCTTTCATAGATGATTGTAGCAGGTGGACCATTCTGTTTTTCATGAAGCACAAGGATGAAGTGTTTAATTGCTTTAAGAAGTATATTGCTCTTGTTGAAAATCAAACAGGTAGGACTTTGAAAAGACTCAGATCAGATGGTGGAGGAGAATACTTCTCTTCTGAATTTGATGCCTTCTTGCATGAAAGAGGCATTAAAAGGGAAGTCACTACAAGGTATACACCCGAACTCAATGGTGTAGCAGAGAGGAGGAATAGAGCTATCGTCAAAGCTGCAAGGTCCATGCTCAACGAAAAGGGATTGCCGAAATACCTATGGGCAGAGGCTGTGTCGACAGCCACATATCTCATAAATAGACTTCCATCTAAGTCACTAGATGGAACCACTCCATATGAAGTGTGGAATGGAAGAAGACCTAGTCTAGAGCATTGTAAAATCTTTGGATGCTTAGCCTATGCTCACATTCCTTCTCAAGTAAGAGGGAAATTGGATCCCAAGGCAGAGAAGTGTGTATTCATTGGTTATGATCAAAACCAAAAAGGATATAGATTGTACAATCCAACCAATAAAGGATTTTCTGTGAGTAGAGATGTAATTTTTGATGAAAACAAATCATGGTTTGATGATGACAGGAAAGTGAAGCTGCCATATGACTTGGATGAAGATTTTCCATCACTTCAACCAAAGGAGCCAAAGCAGATTGAAGAAAGTGATTCGGAGATTGACCTAGAAGACTTGGAAAGACTAAAGCTATGGAAGAACAAAGGTAAAGCAAGGATGCAGGATGCTACATATGGACCCGAGAGCTCACATCAACCACTTAGAAGGTCTTCAAGGGAGAAGAAGAAACCAGAGAGGTTTGGTAATGATACTTCTTTGGTCACCAAGCACTCAATCTACATTGCAAAGGATTCAACCAATGAAGAACCTACCACATTTGAAGAAGCACAAAGCAAGAAAGCTTGGAGAGATGCAATGGATGAAGAAATGGAAGCCTTGAAGGAGAATGACACTTGGGAGCTTGTACCTAACAAGCCATCTATGAAGATAATCGGATCTCGATGGATATACAAAATCAAGAGGAATCCAGATGGAAGTATAAATAGACACAAAGCAAGGTTAGTTGCTAAAGGGTTTGCTCAAACCCATGGTATTGATTATGAGGAGACTTTCTCTCCTGTTGCAAAAATGCCTACAATTAGGGTTCTCATAAGTCTTGCTGCATCTAGAAATTGGAATCTTTATCAACTTGATGTAAAGAATGCTTTCTTGAATGGATGGATTTCTGAGGAAGTGTATATGGCACAACCTCCTGGATATGAGGATGCACATCATCCTAACTATGTATGCAAACTAAAGAAAGCTTTGTATGGATTGAAGCAAGCTCCAAGAGCTTGGAATTTCAGATTGGTTACTTATTTGCAGGACCAAGGATTCAAAGCTAGCAAGGCGGATACCTCTTTGTTCATAAAGAGGAATGGATCTGAAGTGATCTATTTATGTGTGTATGTTGATGATATTATTATCACAGGCAATGATCTTGAAGGAATCAAACAGGTAAAGAGTCAAATGAAGGAGGAGTTCAAAATAAGTGACCTCGGACCACTCACTTATTTTCTTGGATTGGAGTTGATCTACACAGATTCAGGTATATACATCACACAAAGGAAGTATGTCCATGACATGCTCGTCAAGTTCAAGATGGAAAATACCAAGTGTGCAGGTACACCTATGGAGCAAAATCATAAGCTTAGTGCTTATGAAGGAGAGCCAATTGAAGACATCACAAGCTATCAAAGCTTGGTTGGAAGTTTGAACTATGCAACACTCACAAGGGTGGATATATGCTATAGTGTTAGCATATTGAGTCAGTTTATGCATAAGCCGAGAAGACCACATATGGAAGCGGCCAAGCGAGTCCTCAAGTACCTAAAGGGGACCATGAATGAAGGTTTGTTCTATTCATATACTTCAGATATTGAGCTAAAGGTCTACTCAGATGCAGATTGGGCCGGATCTAAAGATGATAGAAGAAGCACATCAGGGTATATATCATTTGCAGGTTCAAAAATCATTTCTTGGTCATCGAAGAAGCAACCAACCGTGGCATTATCTTCTACTGAAGCTGAATATAGAGGTTTGGCTAATGCAACTCAAGAAATCATGTGGTTAAAATCTTTGTACACAGATCTTGGACTTCATTCTTCAACACCTCACATTTTTGGTGACAACACAAGCTCACTACATCTAGCAGCTAATCCGGTATACCATGCTAGAACCAAGCATATTGAAGTCCACTACCATTATGTAAGGGAGAAGCTAATGAGCAAGGATATTCAACTATCCTACGTCTCTACAGATATGCAATGTGCAGACATGTTGACGAAAGCTCTTGATGGTACGAAATTAAGTAGATTCAAGTTGATGATTGGTTTGCAGGAAATCAAGGACAATTGAAGACTTATTTGGAGGCCAAGCATGTTAGGCTTGAGGGGGAGCTGTTGGTGCATTTTGCCCAAGCCTACATGCTTGATATGCTTGATATTATCCTCATTTGTAAGTCACATGAGTAGTCATGTGAACACCTCTTGTAAAAAAGTACATTTTATCTCTTGTAAATGGAAAAAGAAAAAAGGAAAGGGATGGCTTACCTCATCCATGATGTAAAAGCAAATTCGTGGCTCCAACTACCAAAATCACGAATTTTTGAGCTGAGGGAATCTCTCCTAACTTTGGGGAT
The DNA here is from genome assembly GCA_020310875.1 of Ceratopteris richardii. Lineage (NCBI taxonomy): Eukaryota > Viridiplantae > Streptophyta > Polypodiopsida > Polypodiales > Pteridaceae > Ceratopteris > Ceratopteris richardii. The sequence continues at coordinate 89,009,815 of CM035427.1, read as the reverse complement.
CACTTTTAGGTGGAGCCATTCGAATTCGAATTCAAAATTCCCTCCAAGAATAGCTATAAAAGGAGCAAGAAGGAAGAGGCGATTAGCAAGCCTTGTACGTGACCACTTGATGTCATTTTGTAGAGATTGAAGAGCTTACTCCATAGCTCTATCATTCTACTACCATTGTGCAAAGATTCATTGCCAATGTGGTTGTAATCATATGTGAATCTATACATTTATTATCATCTACCTCTCTGTTTTGTTCTCTGCTATACTCACTCAGAGCAGTAACTTCAGAAGGTCATATCTCGAGTTTTACTGAACATTTTTCAGTGTTTTAAAGTGCGTTGGATAGCTCTCACTGTCTAGTTTCTACCTATAAATTTTCAAGGTCATTGGATTTATACTTTTGGCGATATCTGCATTTTACTGCTTACTGGTCTATCTCTGCAGAGCCCCGAGAATTGTGGGAATGTTCCAGAACTTGATGAAACTTGTTCTCAGTGCTCAGTCCATCATTTGAAGTGTTTTAACTTGGAATAGGAAGCTTGCTAAGTCTATTTGCTATGCCCAAAAGGAATTTTTCTAATTCCTTCCAGGTTGAGAGCACTGTTCATTTTTTTCAGCAGGTGTATGTCCAAAAATAGCAAGTTTTGGGAGCTAGTCATTTCGCAACTTGTCGGTCTTGACTTAAACTTTTGGGATACATGTTCCAAAGTACTTGGCTGATATTTTGGTGGATTTAGGAAGCTCAAAGGGTCTAGTAATCAACTCTGAAGTCTCAGTTGGCTGGTGTGAAGCTGGTTGTAGCGGCACCTACTCATCTTTGGATTGCATCCACCATCTCTCTTCACAGATCATATAATAAAGATTTCATCAATTCTTTATTTCTGTTGCGTAGGCTGTCGTTCTCTTCCATATACAACTTGAGTTGTTGCTCTAATAGCATGCTTCTCATTTTCATTTTCTCTTTCTCAGCCTCGCTCACATCGTGTAATCTTTGCAAACTCACAAGCTCTGCCTGCAGCTGTTGATTCTGGGTGATGGATGCTTCATGTTGTGCCTTGATTGCCAACGCTTCAGTACTTTTGTTTGCTAATTCTTTTTGTGCTGCAATCAACTGTGCCGATAGCTGTTCACTCATGAGTTGAAACTGATTCTTTTCTCTTCTTGCTTGATCATACTCGGCATCTATATCCATCATCTGTTGTTGAGTGTCCATGGCTGTTTGAATCATCTGTTTTACTACAGGTTTCAACTGAGTAACATCCACATTAAGCCATGTTTTTGGTATGCTCGGCTCTTCTCCGGTATTGACGTCTTTTCCCTGTGTAATGTGTAATGTCGTGTCATGGGGCTGCCTAATCTGAAGCTGGATCCTTGGCTCAGCCCCCATGTCTTCTTTATTTCCCTGAGGTGTGTCATCAGGCACCTCGATCACAGTCTGTTCTTGGTGTTGGGGCTCCTTCGTTTCCTTACTTACTGGAGTTTGTTCTTCCTCTTTAATAGGTGGTTTTACATGTGCAACACGGGTTGTGTCTTCTTTGATGCTTATTTTTGTAGTGTCATTCAATTGAATGACGTGCTCCGGTTCCGTAGATTCTTCGACTCTCTTTTCCTTTGCTTCCTGATTTTGTGGTGTCACTTCCATTTGATCGATCTCATTCCATTCATCCTCTTGTGTTTCTGTCCGTATGTCAGTATCCAATGTATCTTTTTCAGGGCTGGATTCCGTGTTGGTACTAGAATCATCAATGCCCAGCTCTTTGTATCTTCCAGCTTGTTTCGGTGTTTGCTCTGGATTCCGTTGTATCTTCTCTTGACTAGCCTGTCTATAATGATGGCCTTGAACGTTTAAATTGATCTGCCCTTGCATATACTGATGTGTCTCTTCGAGGGCAGCGGACAGATCTCTCTTTGTAATCGGCATTTGAGCCGTCGTGATCTTCGGTAAGAGATGCGTTCTCTTTGATTGTGGTGTTGCTTGGGCTTCCTCTTCCCGTAAACGCTTCGTACCCCTCATGGGTTTCTGTGTGCTGGTTCCAGCTTCTTCCACCATAGCTACTGCTTTCTTCTTCTTAGGGATCGTAGCTGATTTTACGTATCTTGCTAGTCCTTCCGAGGTTGGCATCTCTCTCAAACAATGCTTCATTTCTAAAGCTTCATAAATCAGTAATGTAAGAGCTGAACTGCCATTCAAAAACTTCTTTTGCCCCCACTTCTTTTGTGCTTCAAACAATCTTTCTTGGGCATACCCTGTTAGATTGATTTTGTTTCCAATTTGCCTCATGGCATGCGATAGTAGTTGGACTACTATTTTCTGTGGAGCTGTATACCTGTGCATGCTGGGAAAGCAAAAATGTTGATGTACCAATCGCACAGCATCTTCTATGTCAATTCTGTTAATTTCCAGGAATGATCTCTTCTTGGGATCATGGCATTCTTCTTTCACATTAGTAATGCCTGCTTGATTCCATCCAAAAGCTCTATTAATCAACTCATGTGTGAATTGGATGGTCTTCCATGTCCCTACTTTATCCAATACTCGCGCTTCTGGAACTGATATTTTTGTTGCGGCAGGCTGCATGGTATTCATCACCTGTGCACACCTCTGAAAGTCTGGTACATATATAGGTAGTTTAAGAAATGCCTCTATTCCTGCTTGTGTCCATACATCCTCAATATGAGGTAGTCCTTGTATGATCGTTTTGAAGTCCTGAGACATGATAGGAAAGTAATGATCTGTGTCCATAATTTTGATTGTCGCCATGAAGATTAGCTCTGCCACTGGTTGATCATCTCTGAACCAGTGACCTCTTGCTTTTGTTACTGATTCTAATGGAAGAAGTTGCACCTCTTCTTGCTGTGTAGATTCGGAATCAGTGGAAGCCATCTGCACTCAATATAGAGTATGAATTAGTATCCATATGTTCTCAGAAATCCTCCTCTATATGTTGGTTATAAGTTCGATGTTGCTCCGAGTGAATGGTGCCGTCCCTTTCCCGTGTGTGTGAGAAAGGTAATACCTGGATCTTTCACATTTTTATGTATTTTTATATTTTCATCTGAAATTGAAAACAGAAAAGTTAGTCTATAGCCGAAGCGGTTATTAAATTTTTTTGGAGTATTTGCTTAATATATGTACAAGTGCTCTCCTATTTCCCTATTAGGAAAATGTGCTTGACTATCTTGAAATAGAAGAAGGATGTGCCGAATGCTTGGCCTTGTAATGTGGCCCTATCATGCATACTTTGGATCTCGAAGGCTCCATATGTGTGCAATTTGAAGTAGTTGGTGTATGCATGTCGTCCAATTTGTCTTTCGGTATCCAGATTTGCTTCATTGTGCTGGGCTTCGTTGTATGTTGCCCACTTCTACTGAATGTGGCTCTTTTCTTCTTGTTGTAGGTCTGCTTGATCTGATTTATGACTCTCGGCACGTCTCGGGCTGCCTTTACAGACTCTTTCTTTCTCCAGTAACTCCTTTTCTGTGGTTGTTTTGCCCGTGGATCACATTGGTTCTTCTTGTTTTGGGGATCATTCTTCAGGTTTATTTTCCTTGGAATGCAAGACTTAGGAACCCATATTTGCGAACGATCCTGTTGAGCAGCTACGACTGTCTTTGGAATCCAAATTGTAGCAACGTGTCAATGACTTCGTTGTTCAGACTGACTTGATTTCTCTTTTGATTGTTCATTTTGATGTCGGTTGTTCTTCTGTCGAGATAATACTCCTCTACTTGGTCTTTCTTTATCCATGCTTGATTTGAGTAGGGGATAGGGTATATTTTAAAAGTAACAGATTTTGAATTACTCTGAGGCTTAGTCTCTCCAATGCATGGTGTTTCAGTGAGGTTGATTTCAGTTTGACTGATACTCTCAAGACTTGCTAGACTAGAATAAGGGGTGCACGCAGAATTCAATGTGTCCGCACATATAGTACTCGATGAAGGTGTCTCTATAGTGCTAGTGATCATACATTCAGGACTTTGTTCATTAGAATGAACTGTTTGCTCCATGCTCATAGATTTTAATGGTCGCTCGTCTAGCAGACTGAATACTTCACGATGTCCTATCCTGGCTGAGATATATCCTAACGCCAATTGAATGGTCACTTCGTATTCATAAATCCAGTCTTGACCTAACACAACCTCTTCAAGTAAATCTTGGTCATGACATACTAACAGCTTTTGTTCCATAGTATTGTTGCCAAGATGCAATGGTAAGGTGATCTCACCTATGCATTGAGTGATTGTTCCTCCTATTCCTATCAACTGGGCCATCGATGGGCGTATTGTCTCTTTGAGTTTTTGGGTCAAAGAAAGCTTAATGCAGCTTACAGCTGCTCCTGTGTCAATAAGAGCATTTACCAAGTGATACTCCATTTTTCCGGCTCCCAAATTTAGATATGGTTGTGTTCTTTGCGATCCTAGGTTTTGAGTGGCTCTAAAATTAGCCATCGGGATGAGTTCTTCTCCTTGACGATATCTTTCATCTTGCTCTCTCATCCACTCTTTTCGTTTCTTTATCCTTTCTAATGCTTCTTGTCTTGCTTCTTCCCGTATTCTTTCCTCTTCTAAGCGTCTGTTTTTACCTTTGATTAGTCGTGACATAGTTTCTTCAGTTAATGGTTCTAGGTATTTTTTTACTCTACACCCATTGATGTAGTTTGGTAACACGTCTCCATCTAAGGTTGCTAAGCTGATGGCTCCACTTGTAGATATACGATTAATGATTAATGGACCATATCCTCTCTTTTGCAATTTCTTAGCATGTTGTTTCAAAGTGTATACCAAAACTAAATCTCCTTCCTTCAATTTTTTGTCCTTGATATGCGCATCAAAATAGGCTTTTTGTCGTCTTTTAGCAGCATAAATACCTGCTACTGCTTGTAACCTAGTTTCATGAAGCTTTTCTATTTGGTCCAATTGGGTTGATAATTCATGTCCTGTCCACTCATAAGTAGTTGCTACTCTAAGAGTGGGAATCAAGAAATCAATTGGCAAAATAGCATTTTGTCCATACACTAAGTTAAAAGGAGTAGTGCCTATAGCGGTTTTATAGGCTACTCGAAATGCCCATAAAGCATGGTGTAACTGCTTATCCCAATCTGATCTACCGTTGTTAACGATTTTGGTGAGAACAGTACACAAGATTTTATTTGAACTTTCTGCTTGTCCATTTGCTTGTGGGTGATAAGGGGCAGATTTCTTATGAATTACCAAGAATTCATTCAATAAGGCTTCTATCACTTCAGTAACAAAGTGCGTACCTCTATCACTCACAATTTCTATAGGTAGTCCAAATCTAGTGAAGACGTTCTCGAAGAGAAACTTGGCTGTAGTTCTTGCGTCATTTTTCTTTGTTGCTTTTGCTTCAACCCATTTGGTCAGGTAATCTGTGGCTACAATTATATATTCGGCATGTGAACCTTTTGCTGGTGGGCTAATGGGTCCTATAAAGTCTATTCCCCATTTCGTAAAAGCTCTAGCACTCATCATGGGTTTAAGTGGCATCTCATCTCTTCTAATAGGATATTTCGTTCGTTGAGTGGTATCACACCGTTGCACATATGTTATGGCGTCTTGATGTAGAGTTGGCCACCACATTCCAGCAAAGAGGATCATTTTTGCTGTTTTGTCTGCAGAGAAGTGTCCTCCTGCAGCTCCTGTATGGGCCATCTCTAAGACAGAGAGATATTCATTTTCGTGAATGCACATTCTTAATTGGTTATCTTTCCCGCGTTTAAAGAGTTGTTTTCCTATGATGGCATAATCTTTACTCTGTTCTTCAAGAGCACGCTTCCTTGCTAAGGTAGCTCCATCAGGGTATTCTTGAGTCTTCAAGAACTTTACTAGAGGCATACTCCATCTTGGTGCTATTGTAGAATAGCATAAGGTAGAGTTCTCGTCTGGGATTTGTTCTTGACAGGTTTGACAGGTTGATACATAGTCATGTGCATCTCTTTGCATGGTTGGCCAATATATGCCAAATCTCTTGAGTGTTTGCCACGTGCCATTTGCATTCAAATGAGTGTTCCATTGGTTGTTGTGTGCTTTCTGAAGCCACATTTCTTGTTCCTCTTCTTCCACGCATCTCATCAGTAATCCGCTTGAATCCTGGTGGTACAAACTTCCCGCAATGATGTGAAGGTTTTTGGTCCTCCAAAGGTCTTGCGTTTGGTTTGGTGTGATCCCATCTTTAGGTCCATGTGTAAGTATCGGGATCAATTTTTTTGCCCACTGAGGACATACTTCCAGGTTAAAAAGATAAGTGTCTGGCAGGTCATCAGGTACTCCTATGGGTGGTTCTCCATGGGTCATTCGAGATAAGTGGTCTGCTCTTATGTGGGTGTTTCCCTTCTTGACTATTACCTCAAAATCAAATTCCATTAGCAATAAAAAACCATCGTACTAGTCGTCCTGTATTACAAGGCTTGTTGACTAAATACAATAGGGCTTGATGATCGATGAAGAATTTGAATTTGTTTGCCAGTAAGTAATGTCTGAATTTCTTGACTGCGTATACCATCCCTAGGCCTTCTCTCTCCGTAGTAGTATAATTGCGTTCCGCTTGATTTAACTGTCTACTGGCATAGGCTATCGGGTGGTCTAATTTTCCTGTGTCAGCTGGTTGAGCTAAGATGCAACCAATGGCAAACTTGGAAGCATCCACATGAATGTGAAACGGTTTATTCCAGTTGGGGACTCGGAGGATGGGTGCTGAACTCAATCGATTATTTAACTCATTAAAAGCTTTTTCGCATTCTTCGGTCCAATTAAATAGAGTCAATAATGCATAAAGAGGTCTAGCAATTATGGCGTACATATGTATGAATCTTCGATAGTAACCACAATGTCCCATAAATGCTTGAACTTCTTTAGCAGTCTTTGGTCTTGGTAAATCCAAAATTACTTTAATTTTGTCTTCATCTGTTGAAATTCCATTCTTAGAGACAATATGTCCTAAGATTTTCCCTTGTCGCACCATGAAGACACATTTTTCAGGATTGAGGCATACTCGATATTGTCGACATTTAGCAAAAATCTTTTCTAGTTCAGGGATGTGCTCTGATCGTATAGCTGAATATGTACAAAGATCGTCCACGTATACCTCCATACTTTTTCTCAGAAATTCCTTGAACACATGACACATCAATCTTTGGAAGGTAGCTGGGGCATTCGTTAAACCAAAAGGCATGACTCTAAAGGCGTATACTCCCCACTCAGTTGCAAATGCTGTCTTATGTTGGTCCTCAGGAGCAATAGCCACCTGATTATACCCTGAAAAGCCATCCAGAAAACTATAAACTTCCTTCCCTGCTACCCTTTCCAAGAGATGATCAGTGATTGGTAAGGGATAGCTATCCCTTATGGTTGCGGCGTTCACTTTTTTCAAATTGATGCACACTCTTAACTTTCCATTCTTTTTTGGTACAACCACCAAGGGTGATACCCATTCCGTGTGCTCAATTTCATAGATGAATCCAGCATCTAGTAACTTGTCTATCTCCTCTTTTATCTTGGCTGAATACACATCATTGTAAGTGTATGGTCTTTGTTTAGAAGGTTTGGCTTCGGATGTCATGGGGATTCTATGCGCACATATAGATCCATCTACTCCTTTCAGGTCCTTATAAGTCCAAGCAAAGACATCCCGATATTCTCTTATGAGACAAATTAACTCTTGCTCTTCTTCTAATGAGACATCCTGTCCTATGAAGGTACATCGTTCCTCTCCTCCTTCCATAGTTACCACTATTTTCTTGGTTTGTTCCTTATTATCATATGCTATTCCAGGCTGTGCTTCTCTTTTCAGCATTTGAATAGCAATTTTCCTTTCCTCCACTTCATATTTTTTAAAATGAGCTGGTACCTCAAATTGGTCTTGTGGTCTGTTTTCTTCATCTTCTAATTCCCTCTCAACTTCTAATTCCCCTTTCTGTGTAAGTTCTTGGTGTTTCTCATTGGTGGTGATATTTATGTTGGTAGTACCATTTCCTAGATCCATGGGTTCAGGTTCCATTTCAATGCTCTCGTAGTCCTCCTTCCAGTCTTTCTCGATCACTTCTCCTTCTTCTGCCTCCTGGAGGACTACCATATACAGGCTAACATCATAACCCTCCTCATCGATACATTCGTTCATGGTTACTACTTCTTCGTTTACACAGATATCGAGGGTAGCTAAGATTTCCATCCAACCGTGAGGTTCAAATTCTTCATCCGGAAATACTTGTGGCATATAAGCTGGATCTTGTACAGATCTCACTATTCCTTGTTTCTGCTGCCATCCTTCTCTTCTCTCTTCTTCCTTCTTTGCAGCTTGACATATCCACAGATGAGTGTCCTCGTTCATCCAGGATTGATCACTAGAACCTGCACTATGAACAGATTGATTGTCTTCCTCTTTATGGATTTGATTCCATTGTAGAGGTGGAACATCTTGATACGTGTATGTATGTAGGTTTATCCTAGTGGTGCTTCCTGCGTGTTGTAGGTATACTGCATCTTTTCCCCAATCTTGTACGACCTTTAGCTGTCTCATGAAAGGCCTTCCCAAGATCATTTCATAATTGCTTGGCCTTTCGAAGTGACATATTGCTAAAGTATGTTCAAATTCCACTCCACACGTAGTGAAGACTTCTCGTTCCAACAATCCTAAAGGTCTTTCCGTATGTCCATCTGCCATTTGTATTTTCATGCGTGTTGGTCTTAATGCTGGTTGTCCCCATTTCTCCCAAATTTCTTTGGTAGCAATGCCAACACCAGCTCCTGAATCTAGTATGGCTTTGGTAGTGTAACCCCTATAGGTGATTGGAAGATAGGTATTTCCTTCATCTCCTTCACTAAAGTCTCCTACCTTATCCATTGGAATTCTCACTGTTTTTACTTCGTCAGCTATCTCTTTCTTTTCCTCCTTGACTTCCCATTGATTGATCAATTTCTCTTTTAAGTGTGGTTTTACCTTTAACAGTTCTTCAAACGTTAGGGTACATGGGATTTTTACCTCTCTAAGGCGTTGTATGATCTCCGATGTTTGGACTGATGGGTTCGTTTCCCGTCTCCTTATTGATGGAACGCGATACAATTCTGAATTGTGCTCGTACTCCCCGGTGTAGTTGGGTAGTTCCTTTACATCTTCCTCTTCTTTGTCACTTGCATCCATTGGAAAAATTTCTTCTGAATTTAGTTCAGGTATCGAACCCTCTATTTCATTTTCTGCTTCTAATTCTTCAAAGGGCGGTTCCATTCCTTCTACCTTCTTCCATTTGTCCTCTTGAACTCGTGCCCATAGATCCTTAGTCCAGTCTCCTTCCTCTTCGGGAACTATGGATCCTTCCTTTCTCTCTACACCAAATTCATCATTCTGAGGTCTATTTACTTCAGGCTTTTCCTGAGTGTTTAGGCACTCTTGGAATTCTCCTTCAGAAATTCGGGTATTTGGTAAAGGCGATGCAGGTTTTTCTAAGGTTTGTTGTGCAATTTCTATCAATTTTTTGCAGATTTCCAGTCTTTCTTTTTCTAAGTCGCCTCTTGGATATTCTCTCTCGTGTTGCTCTATGGTAGGTCCTGTTCTTATTCTTGCCTTGTATGCCTGAATCCACATGGCTAATTCTTCAGGCATAGGATCTGCTAAGACCGATCCTACCTCCTCTTTTTGACGCTTCTCATTTTTGTTTCCTTCTTCCTTCTTTGGTTCTTCTTTTGGTTGTTGTTCGTTTCCCTCTTTTTCCTTCCTCTGTAATAGTTTCTTTTCTTTTAATCTCTCTCTTCGGTGCTTCCATTTTTGTGACCTTTTACTGTCAATACTTTTCTCTGGTTCTTCCGAGTCTTCAACTCTTTGAGGGATGGGTGTATTCCCCTCTTTGTCACTTTGATTATTCTCTTCCGTTTTAATAGGGTTCTCTCTGGCTTTGGCTCTTGTTATGGCCTTCAAGGGTACAGTGTACTCTTTATCGCTCCCTGATGATTCAATCACTTCTATCACATTAATCTGCACGTTAGATGTGACTTTGTTGGGGTTCTTAGGACAATCTCTGAAAAGGTGTTCCTTCCCACAATCGCTACAGTAGCCTTCCCAAATTCGTTGTGGTGGTGGTGGGTTTGGTAATGTACATTCTCTGATATAGTGGTCACCTCCACATCTGTAGCATGGTCCTCTGGGTACAGGCGGTCTATTCATTGGTCGAGGTGGCATGGTTGCTCTAGGAGCTGTGTACATTAAGGACACATAGTCCTGCTCATAACCGTATGAACTATCTGGTGCTTCCATGCCATAGGCATATGGTTCATACAACTGTCCATATTCTGTCATTGAGCTTTCACAATTAGAGTATGTTCCTTGACTAGAGTCGTAAAATGAGTCATATGATTCTCCACTAGTCAAAGGTGTGGCTGGCACTATAGCCCTCTCTAAGTTTTCTTCTGGTTGGGCCATCTTGACTGGGACAACGTTCTGAGGATGGGGCGGTTGTTGTCCTAGTACTGGCTGTGGTTGCATGTGTCCTTGATATGCGTATGGTCGTGGTACTGGTGCCTGCGGCTGATAAGAGGGATATCTAAAAACTTCACCTCCCTGATCTCTTTGGGGATATCCATACGGTCTCATGTATTGTTGTGCAGGTCTTGCTTGCCTATTGTAAGGGCAATTCTCTGTGCTATGGTTTGTATATCTTTGCTCTATACTGCAATATTGTAGAGGTCCGGGGACAGAGGGTCTATGATGAGCATAGGTAGGTGGTGGGACTACTCCCCTAGTACACAAATGAGAAGGATGATCTCCTCCGCACTGCATACATCTTCTAAGCATAGGCAGTCTCATAGGATTAGTGGGATAATTCCTCTGTCCTTGAACGTTCAGTTTTTTTGCTACTAAATCTGCTATTTCCTCCACATTGTTTTTAGAGTTTGATGTGCTACTGGCTGACTCTTCGCTTTTCAAACTACCTTGAGGTATTTTCAAGTCTTCTGCAAGGTTGTCTTCTAGGTCTATACATTCTTTCATACACTCTTGCAAAGTTTGAACCCTCTTTACATACACTAATGACCTCAAAGTTCCGTTCAACAAGCCTTCCAAAAATAATGATACCATTTTATTTTGGGTAGGCCTCTCCGCTACTGGGCATCTATCCACATATTGCTTGAACCTTCTGGCTGCCAATCTCACTGACTCGGTAGGGACTTGTTTGAAGCTGTGGATTAATGACGAAGAATTGTTTTTAATTCCTGATTTGGTAAATTCTTCAATCATTTCTTGATATACCTGCTCCATGTTCTGAAAGGTATTCGGGTCCAATGGTTGAAACCATGCCAATGCTGTGTCTGACAAGGTAAGACCAAAGGACTCATATTGAATCAGGAAGTCTTCTACCTGCTCGGCTCTGATTACTTGTTTGAATTCTGCTATATGATTGTAAGGTTCACTAGAGCCATCATAGTGATTTCTCATGCACTTGGCAACTTGGATCGGCCTTAGTCGTCTTCCTGCTTCAGGTTGTCTAGGCATCACTGGGAAAATTGGTCTTCCTATTGGTATGCCTGGTCCTCTTACTACCTGTGGTCTGACTGGAGCATGAACTCCATGTCTTGGGTCAATAGCTGGTTGAGGCCGGTAGTTAGGGTTAATTGCAGGCATTGCAAATTGCACATGTGGTCTGACTGGGATCTGGGTTTGTTGTGTTTGTTGTGTTTGTCCCGACTATTGATATGAATCATTCTGGGATGTTCCAAGTGGGTTTCGTGAAGTAGTGGCTTGGTCCCTAGGAGGGAACACTGGGATGTTTTGATATTTCAATTCCGCTCTTTCCGCTTCTGTTAATGGCCAATATCTTCTCTGATTCTTATCCAAATATGTGATGATGGTGGGGAACTCAGGATCTTGTAACTCATAGATGGTAACTGGATTAGGAGCAGCTTCCCATATAGAGGAATGGGCCCTAAGCAGATGCTCCATCCCATTGATCAGATACACATCTATTAGAGTGTCATCCTGGGGAATCAGGTCTCCTCTCCAAATTTTAGTAATCGTAGATCTCCCTCTAGGAGTAGTTACTTGCTCTTCGATTCCACCTCCATTTAAGCTTGAAGCATTATTTTCTTCACCATGCTCATTAATGTTTTCCGGGTGTTCTGTGACCACGTATTGAATATCTTGTTTGTCCATGTAAAAACCTCCTACGTATTTGACTGCTGGTCTAGGCACTATGTAAGCCTCTGAAGCCTTCTTCAGTCTGGCCACAGATCTGTTTAGACCATCCAAATAGATAGGGATCTCATTGTGGTTGGTGTTCACATACTCCAAGGAGGTTCTGTATTCTCCCTCGATGATTGACATCATGCCAATCATGGGTATTGTGTTTTGCATATCCTCTGAAGCCATGGGAATTTCTTCTTCTGACTCACTAGAGGTCTCCGAGTAATGTGAACGGTTACTTGGTTCTGCTACACTCCCTACAGAAGAAATTACGCTTCTTCGGCTTCCTAGGGTTCTTCCCGATCTCAGGTTCATCCACTTCTAAACTCTAATCAGTCTTTGGTACCCTTGGGTCTTAGGCACTCTTCACTACAGGTCAAAAATGTCTAGAAGACTAGGGTTGGAAAGAAATAACTGAAGAAGAATTTTCTACAATCACGATACTTGTTACCAAAAATCCACGATACACGATCTGTGTTCAGACGATACACGATCTCTGACAAATATCGCGATACCTGCCAAACGATACCAATCGCTAAGTGAAACGATACCGATACCTGAAGGCAAACGATACACGATATTTGGTCACAGGCGATACACGATACTTGGCATAGACGATACTCGATATGTGGATAGTATCGCGATCTTTGATCCAAGCGATCTCTGGGCCAAACGATACTTGGCTGGACACGATATACGATACTGGAGATCCACGATACACGATCTCTGAACTGAAACGATCGACGATACACGATATCTGGTAAATATCGCGATCTCTGAAGATCAGACGATACACGATATTTGAACCAAACGATACTCAGACAAACGATACACGATCGGCAGCAAGTATCGCGATCTCTGAGAAGCGATACACGATACTTCAGCTCAACGATACTTGATCTCTCGCAGACGATCGCTGGCAAAACGATACACGATACTTGTCAGGTATCGCGATCTTTGACCAAACGATACTTCTCAAGTATCGCGATCGGCGCGAAACGATACACGATCCACGATACTCAATAGACGATCGCTGGCAAACGATCTCTAACGAAGTAGCGCGATCGGTATGAAACGATACACGATCGATGGGAAATATCGCGATACTCAACCACAAGAGGTCACGATACTTGTGAAGTATCGCGATACTCGACCGCGGGAGTAAGACGATACTTGACCCTTAAACAATTTTTAAGAAAGATTTTTTAAGATTTGGTTTGAACCCCTTGATCTCCTAGCTCCTCTCTCCTCTCCTCACTCTCTGTATCCAACAAAACACACCTTTTTACCCCCTGTAGCTCTCAGACGATACCTGGCGCAGATCGTTTTTCTTTCATAACTTGATTTGCTTGAGAAATTTTGATTAAAATGGTGGGCTAGCTCACCTTGGTAACTCCTGTGAGCTCTTTGTCACTTCCCCTGACTCTGTGCAACCCCAGCTTGCCCTTTTGCTCTCTCACGATCTCTGGCGCAGCACACGCGATACTCGACAGTCTCTCTCACGATACTTGCTCAGAAACACAAGTAACTTGCAAAATGAATTTTTTTGGCTTTTATAGTTGGGATTTTCTTGCTTACAAAAAAGGAAACTTTTCTGAACAAAACTAAACTCTACCCTAATGACTTGGTCTACTCTCTCACTATTCCTACTCTACTCCTTCTACTCACTTCCCTAAACTAACAACTCACTACACACACTCCAAGAATGAGAAGTAGCAAGTGCGGCTGAAAATGACTTGCCAAAGAAGAGAAGATTTCCACTCCTCCACTTACTTCAATGCAAAGAGCTACTTACCATCACACAAATGCCTCGGTTTGATTCCTCACTCCCCGGCAACGGCGCCAAAAAGTGTGTTGACCTAAGTATCAACTTAGGGACTTGCGGAGAAAGAGACTATACCTCAATCCCCTCACAAGTGCATATAGTGGGGATACACACCTTTAATTATCAATCCAAAGAGTATACAAACCTAGCCAAGTGTATGAGGACATACAATCATGTAATGATCAATGCAAATGAACTACTCAAAGAATGTAAATGAGGCAAAGACTTATCCAAACAAGCTCCAACTGTTAGTCAAGGCGAAACGATATTTGGTGCAGCAGCCGTCAGTATTTTGGACTTTTCTCCCAGCTCCGAACTCCAAATATAGCAAATAGCATATGCGTTTCGAAGCTCTCGAGAAGACGCATCCAATGGCAGTAGTTTCACTCAATTTCGATGCTCTTACTTCAAGTTATGAGCAAAATACTGAGTCACGGGAATACTTTCCTACACTTCAGCACTTCCTACACTTCGCACACACCTTTCCTACAGCAAAGAAACACTTTCATGGATAGACAACACTCACAAGCACTCTTTCCAAGCAATACACATGCATACAAGCTCACGAAGAAGAAGATAAGGAGGGAAGAAGACACAATTTCGAATTTCTGTGCTCTCTATTCTCACAATGGCAAAAAGTTCTTTACAAAGAGTCACATTTGACTTATATACTAGTGCCCTAAAAATGGTCCTTTCACACAAGAGACCGGCACTTTATTCACTAAAAGACTAATTTTCTACTATTTTACATGGGTAAGCTTCTAATCTTCTGTGGGGATGCATCTAGAGGACTCCTCTAGTGCCTTTACATTGGAAAATATATTACAAGAATGATTATGATACAAAAATATGAAGTCCAAATCAGAAAAATTTTGGGGCCCGTCTTTTTCTCTGCTTTGTGCACTCTTTAGTTCTGCAACAGTAAGGTTCTCGCATACTCTCAAACCCTTTTTTTTATTTGCATATCTTTGAGAAACTAAGAAATAGAACACTGGAAGAAAACAATCTAACCAAATTAGTTGTTGTGCAAAAAGAAAAACTAAAATTAGAGGTCAAAGATATCATTAAAAGTATCCAGACCCACTCGCAACTTGAGAATAAGCATAAAATGGAAGACTTCTTAAAAAAAACGATGAATGAAACTTAGGGCCAAAAGGTTGTAGAAGCTTTATTAAAAGAAAAAGGAAAATATCATTGGGGTAAATGTGGTAGATTACTTAGATACCTTTGAGGAACTTGCCAAATTGCATGGATTACCTAATCCTTAGTGGGATCCATATTTAATTAGGCTAGCCATTAGATCTGTGGTCGTCACAATTGAACCTCATCAAAACTTAGAATGAGAAGAATTTAGAAAACAATTCCATAAAGAGTTTTAACTTGAAGATGTCAATCAACATAGCCGAGAGGAGTTCATGAAATGGATTAACTCATCCAAGCCTCAAACAACCATTACGCAACTCCATAGTGAGTTTATGGAATTCGTTTCTCAACTACTAGTAGACAGGATTGTTCTCACACCAAATATTGTTCTGTCCTTCCTCAAAAACTTGAATCTAGATGTGAGAATCAAGGTTGAGAGAATACTTGAGGAGCTAGGGAAGAGATATGGCCTTACAGATGACTAGGCTACAATGAGAAGGGTTGTAGAAGCAGTCGCTCATATGAAGCAATGAGAGTCTAGGCTTTATGAGCCATCACCTGTTCCTTCTTCTTGTATACCCCACTTACATGACCCTAGGGAAATTCATATTGCTGCTAAGGTTGATCAAGTAGCATCTTCATCCAAAGTACCTAGTGAACTATAATTTGAAATTCTCTTTAGCAAAATTGAAAATATGATGCAAATGGAAACCAATATGTCTAAAGAAATAGCATACCTATAAAATATCATATATGCTTTGAGCACTCAGGAAAATACTTTTAGGCATTCAAATTTAGCTCAAATGACTACTCCGATTGAAAATCCTCAACCTATTCCTCCAGTTAATCCTCAACCTACCTTTTTGAAGACTTACAATGAGCATCAAAGCCCTAATGTGAGGAGATGCATCTGATGTGATTCCATTGATCATCTCTCTCATTCATGTGAGGCCTTGAAGGAGACAAGAGAACAAAGGCTTGTCATAGACATTGATAAGAAACTATGTGATTTTAGAATATGTCTACCTTTAGCCATCAATTGGGGAAAGGGAGTATGAAAAAACTATATGAAAACCTTTTGAATTCAAGCCTAGGAGCCTCTTTTGTTAAACTAGAGTGTGTGGATAATTGTGAACAAGACTCTGATCAACCCAATGAGATGAAAAATTATTCCATAGAAGCTCTACTCAAAGCAAGGGACGACATTATGCACAAAATAGCTTGAGATTCACCTATTGACCAATTCTCCATCTATTCCATTGCTAATGTAGAGGAGAAGACGAAACATGATGATGAACAAGATGCAAATGAGTTTGGGAGAAGAGTTACAAGGAGACAAGGTAGGGAGGAACCAAAGAAAGTTCACTTTGAACAAGGGGAAGGGTCTAAAACAAATCAACAAAGCAAAAAAAATCAAAGAGGAAAAAAAAATATGGTAAATGAAAAAAATCAAACAAGAAGAACTCATGAAGAAACACTTGACAAACCAGATGAAAAAAAACTGATGAAAAACAAATGAAGAAATTAAAAAAAAAAAATTGAAAACAATTTTAATTCTAGAACTTAACAAAAAGTGGATACTAAGGAAATTTTATATGAAATTTTGTTAAAAAGCCAAGTCACAATGTCTTTAGAACAAATATTTTCCATTTCTAAACTTGAATTTAAGAAAAATTTTATCAAACTGATTAAAAGGAAGAGATTTCCTCTCTCACAAGAAGTTGAGATGGAAGACATTGCAGACTTGACTCATGTGATGAACAAATCTCTTATTTTTTATGAGTCTGATGAAGATGAAGAAGACAAGGCTTATAATGTTAATAAAAATTTCCTAGGACTTATTATGTTTGATGAGAAGAGTAAAAAAACTGAAAGCCATTTTAACAAAAGCTTATGGGCTTGGGGAATGCCTAAGATAAAAATCAAACTAGGGGATAAAAAGAAGTCATATGTAGTTTTGGCTCTTGTCGATTCTCGGTGAGAGATCAATGTGATTTCTAAAGAACTTTATGATAAATTCAAATGAACAATTGACAAAAACCATGGATGGATTATGAGAACAGCTGGTAATGGTTATAGTTCTTTATTAGGATCTTGTGCAAACATTCCTTTGATGATAGGCATAATTTCTAAGATATTTCACTTTTTCATCCAGGACAATTGTTCTTATGAGATTATTTTAGGCCAAACTTTCATATGTGAGACTAGTATGGAAACTAAAGTAACGGACGATGGGTCTCTATATGCTAGGATTAGATCTAAAGATGACTTGCAATCACTCCAAGTAATGACTTTCAACCCAAATCATGTAGGAAACCAAGAACAAATAAGAAAACCTCTTATTGCTCACAAGAGAAAGTATGTGATGATTACTTACCTCTACATGAGTTTGGAATTTACTTTGATCAAAATTTTTTCTATATGCCACTATTGAGCGGGACAACAGTGGACCACGGTTTGATGTCTTGCAACCCCTTGTACATACTTTTGAAAGTTTTTCTATTTGTTTTCCTTCATCACAATTGCATTTCTTGCATCACAAAAACATACCTAAGAAGTCGTAAAAACCCAAGAAAAATATTTTAAAAGCAAAGGATACATTTTACTTTCATTTACTTTCTCATTACTTGAAGAGCTTCAACATGCATTAGATGATGTAAACACATTCCGACTTGTTCTTTTGAACTCCATTATGAATATGATTTGATTTCTACTTTTGTTATGGAGTAAATTAGCATCAATACAAAGTATAAAATCGTTAACAAAAAGATAAAACCCATTGCTTAGCCTTTATCCAAAGGAAGTGAGGAGAAGTTCAATAAGGTTTCTAGAGACCCTATTTTATGTGAGTGATCAAACATAGGACACACCTTTACCAATGAAACCATTGTAGAACTTAAAATAGGAAGTGATGATTTTTTTCTATTACCTGCTAAATGAGACTTGTTCCTAAGAGTCATTCAAGAACATGAGAACGTTTTTTCCCTTTATCCTCACAGGATAGATTGCACTGATCCATGACTAGTTCCACCCATGATCTTTTTTATGATACCACACATTCCATGGCATCTTCACCCCATACCAATTCCAAAAGCTCACTTACCTGAGTTGATGAGACTGCTTAAGAAGAAGGTGCACATGAGAATTCTTGAGCCATCCTCAACTCCATATTCAAATAGATGGTTGACTTTACCGAAAAAGAATGGAAAGCTGAGGTTCATTCAAGATTTGCAACCTGTCAATAAAGTCATGATCAGAAATGTAGGAATTGGCCCAATCATAGGGGAGTTTGCAAAAGCCTTTGTTGGGTGCTCCATCTATTCTATGGGTGATTTATATTTAGGCTATAGCCAATTCCAGCTTGCTATTTGAGAGTAGAGACATTACCACTAGTATGTAAATGTGCACTTTGTTGCAAGGAGATACAAACTTAGTATCACATATGGTCAATGCTAAAAATATGTTCTTGCCTGAGTTCATTCCAAATGTGGTGATGCCTTTCATAGATGACATTCCTATTAAAGGATGTGAGGAAAAGTTGAAAGGTGAAACCTTAGAATCTTTAGGATGTAGAAAATTTGTTACTGATCACATCTCTGATTGTGAACATATATTTCAACGATTTGAAGAGCTTGGTGTAACATTTTATATTGACAAATCTGTTTTTGGTCTCAATAAAGTACTCATTGTTGGACATCTATGTGGTCACTATGGTTGGAGGCAATATTCACCTAAAGTTGATACCATAGATAAGATTTATGAGACTTGCTGCAATGTTAGAGAAGTGAGAAGACTTCTAGGAGCTTGTGTCTTCTAGGCCATTTGAATCCCTCACTATGCACATGTTGCTAATTGTCTTTACGATTTGTTGAGAAAGAATAGGAAGTCTCTATGGACTGAAAATCATTCAAAAGTTCTAAGAAAATTGAAAAAACTTCTACTTGATTCTCCTATCTTGAAACAAGTTGACAATTCACATCATAAACCCATTATTTTGACTCTAGATACAAGTCCTATGGGTATTGCATGGGTTATTGGTCAAGATGATGAAGAGGGGAAAAGATATGAAGTTAAATTTGGAGCTAAAGTTTTGCAAGAAATTCAACTAAAATACCCACAAATCAAATGGGAGTTTTGGGGTTTAGTCATGGCTTTGAAAACTGATAAGGAATATTTCATAGGAGCCAACGTGATTGTTGAGATAGATTGTTTGCCACTTATAGGAATGATTGTGAATTGTTCATCACCCAATATTGCAGTGTTAAGGTGGATCTCATTAAATTCATAAATCTAGTTTTTAGTTCATATTTCTAGAAAATCTAATTCTATTGCTGATATGCTTCTTAGAGCTAAGTTTGAAGATGATAATGTAGCAGAAATAGATATAAATTTAATTAATTACGATCCACAAGCGTATGAGTATGAATAATTTAATGAAGAAGATTATGAAGGGGAGTGGAAATATATTGGAAAATACCTTAGTACTCTTGAAAAGTCACCTACTTGGCCTATGAATAAATTCAAAACCTGCACATCTGCCCCCACCAAACATGCACATCATCCCGATGGGCCAACCTGCAAATCATGGAAAGCAGCATCAGATTCTTTGGAAAAAAAACTTTTAAATTGACTTTAAATAAGATGATAAAAAATGCTTCTAAATTCAAATTAAGTTTTTATAATAAAGAAAATCTTTAAAATTATGTAAATGTGAATTGGAAATCATTTCGTTCGATGCATGAAATCAAAAGACAAATTTGGAAAATCCTATCATAGTCATTTAGACAGTCATGGTACTTACCATTCTATTAACCCTATTCAAAGTAACATTTAGTTTATATAAATATTCCATCCTTTATCTCTTAGCCATCTGCCATAAGATACATCTACGTAATTCTTCTATAGCAGACCTCCACCTCATATAGCTCGTAAATACATTTCAGAAGTGATTTCGAGACCACAACTGAATCATGATAACTTTTTCTCATTTTTTTTTCTTTCTTTTTCTTTTTCTTTCTTTTTCTTTCTTTTTTGTTTTATTTTTTTTAATCATTTTTCTTTTTCTTATCATGTTGTAGCAACTGTTAATGTACTGCTTTATGTATTTATTTTTTTCTTTCATTTTCTCTTCACAACTTTTTTGTTAAAGGGGAAAGGCTTAACTCCTATTCAAAGCTGACGTTCTAGAAGCATGCTATTGTCAGAACTAGGATCTCATTAGCTAAACATTTCAGAAAATAAGGAAGCCCTATTTCACCTAATTATGCTTCATCTTCATCTTCATCTTCCAAGAAGTCTTCATCTAATTCATACACATTGCTTGTCCTTCTTTTGAATAGCTTAATCCTCTTACCTGCAATCACATTTCTTAAAGGATTTTTGTCAAGTTCTCCTAAAGTATATGTACCTGTATCAAACACAGGAACAACAACATATGGACCAAACCATCGTTTAGTTAATTTATGGCATGCATCATATTGAGTCTTAAAAGTACTATCATTAACGAGTACCCAATCCCCACTCTTTATCGATCGTGGCCTCACTCGATGTTTCTTGTCAAAGTAAATTTTATGTTTTAATCATGATGTTTTCACTTTTTTAGTAGCCTCTTTTAAATTCTCATTACCTTGTTTCAATTGTTTAATTCTTAATGCTAATAAATCTTCTTGTGATAAATTGTCTTCCATTTTAAGCTCATACAGTTTGTTATCTGAGTATGTATAGGAAATACTGGCTTTTGACAATACATAAGTTCAGCCGGCATAAAACCAGTTGTTCTCGTGTACGTCATCCTATTGGCCCATAAAGCAAATGGGAGATATTTTGGCCATTGTCCAATATCTCTGTGGCATGCTTTTGAAATTGCCTTTATTATCGAAGGATGTCATCGTTCAATCTTTCCATTTGCCTCTAGGTTGTAGGTTGTCGTAAGAGACAATCAAATCCCATGATGAGCAAAGAACTCTCTTGCCTCTCTAGCATCTAGCTCACCTCGATTTGCTACTACTTTCTCAACATATCCAAATCTAGATAATACTTCTTCTAAAAGAAATAAGCATACATTATAGGTAGTATTAGAACGAAGTGCTCGACCCTCAACATGATTAGTTAAATCTTCACATGCAAGTACTATATACCTCATACCACTATTGCTTTTAGGCATAGTCACAAGGTTGACTACCCACTTGTAATGAATAAAAGGTGGATAGGTCAGATGTAAAGGGTCTCTATGTTTGACGGAGGAATGTAACTGACACATAGTACATGTGGTCACAAAATCTTTTACAGTTACATACATCCTTGGCCACTAGTAACTTTCTCAAATCTATTCATATGTCGCTATGAAACCCTTATGACCAGCCCACAGGCTTTCATGCATATCCCTCATAACTTGCACTTGTAATTTCTTAAGCCTAACACTCTTTGCGGATTTCTCACCTTCCCTTTAGCATGTCGCCAAAGATATCCATCTTTCAAAAAGAAGTTGAAAAACTTCTTCCTGATGTTTCGGAATCGACTTGTTGACCAGTTTGGAATAGGCTGAAATGTACTCAGATAATAACCTATATCTTTCCATTCTACGTCATAGTCTTCATCTCTAAATCTCTCATACATAAAAGTAGATGTCTCATAATTAATTAAGTTTATGTGTTAAACCATTGCTTCTCTATCATCATCAAATTTTGCTCGTGAGAGCATATCAGCAATGGTATTATGCTTTCCAGCAATATGTACAAAAGCTTGGTTAATAAACTTAATAAAAGCAATCCATCTTAATATAGAAATATTAGGAGATGAATAGCTAGCAATTAATCCTATTCATGGAAGACAATCAGTTTCAACAATTACATTAGCTCCAATAAAATATTCTTTATCAATTTTTAAAGTAGTGACTAATCCCCATAGCTCTCTTTTAATATGAGGATAATTTCTTTGAGTATCATGCGAAATTTTTATTCCAAAGCAAATTGCATATCTTTGCTCTTTCTCATCATCCTGTCCAATGACCCAGCCTATACCAATAGGACTAGTATCAATGGTTAGGATTGCAGGCTTATTTCCTGAATAATCAATACGTTTCAAGATTGGAGCATTGATAAGTAATTGCTTCAGCCATCTCATAATTTTAGTATGTTCTTTAGTCCAATAGAATTTCCTTCTCTTTCATAACAAATCATATAGTGGGTTCGCAACATGAGAAAAGTGAGGAATCCAAATGGCATAAAAGACACACACACTTAAGAATCTCCTTACTTCATTAACATTGCGACACACCTCAAAAAAAATTCTATTAATGGCATCAACTTTTGTTGGGTAAGGCCTATGAACATAATGCCCACATAAATGACCAACAATCAAAGCTTTGTTAACACCAAAAGTGGATTTCTTTAATGAGAAAGTCATCTTTTTCATTTTCCACACACTCTTTTATTAGAATATCATCAATAAAAGGCATTGTCACTTTGTGGATAAAGTCATGTAAGACCAGGTTCATAGTGTTCATCATCTGTGCCACAAAATTCATTGCTCCTTGTGGTAAAGTACACATACATACTAGACCCAAAGGAGTTTTCATCATGGTTACATCTCTACTTTGAATAGCTAATTGAAACTTATCATATCTTGAGTACAAGTCTCCCATTGAATAGATGGAGTGTCTGGCAAATGCCACCGCGAACTCATCTACAATAGGACCCATTCCTACATTTGTAATAGTGACTTTGTTAACAGGTTGTAGATCCTGTATAAAGCGTAGCTTCCTATTCTTTTTAGGTACCATGAACCACCTATTTGAGTAAGGTGCAGAGGATGGTTCTAAAATTCTCATGGCAGTCTTCTCCTTTAACAATCTCATTAGCTTAGGTAAATGAGTTTTTGGGACTAGTATCGATCGAAGATTCTAGGGAATGTGCGGTATGGTAAATATAATCATTGGAGCTACAAGCTTTGGATGAGCACATCCTATTTCATGTGGAAATAAATAAAATGCCTTTCCATGATGCATGATCATCTTTCTAAATTGATCTTTTCCTATCTCTAAAAGAAATTCATCTCCAAACTTAATATATTTTGTAGTCTCTTCTGTAAATGTATGTCCTATCCTAGATCGATCTCTAAGAATAGGGTCCTCAAACACTCATCTAAGTATCTCATAACTATCCTTAGGCAAGGGATGAGCTACATGTTTAATTTTCTTTTCGGTTGTTTTATATTTAGTTTCAATTTTGACTTCATGTTCTAGAAAGAAATTAGTAATAAACTCGTATTCCTTAATAGAGTCAGGAATAATCAATTTTGATTGTAGCTTTTCTTGGGAAGCAGTCTCAAGTTCTTCTATCAAAGTAGTGCTTTTTGAAAGCTCAATTATACATTCAATATTTTCCTCAGTTAAAATTGATCCTAAATTTCTAAAATAATTATGATTTCCTTTTCTGAATGTTTTTGTAAGGTTTTCTTTTGTAACAAGATGCAAACTAGTAGTAGGAGTGCAAACTAAAAAATTTTCAAACTTATATACATCATTGGGCAAGACATCAAACCAATGTCCACTATTGTCCCTCTCATGTTGGAGTTAGACATGTGCGGAAGCACGCAAACAACACAATGAAGAAGAAGAAGCTTGGAGCACAACACACAATACTGAATGTATTACTAGAGAATGTACAAAGATAAGTAGCCCATTAGGGAAATAGGCGTATATACAAGCCGGGGGAAGAAACCTCCTAAAGAGGGAAAAAAGTGCCTCGGTGGTCCTAGTGTGTTCACACACATCACTACCTAAATATATCAACAAATCCCCCCTGGGAGTGATGCGGTGAACAAGGAGCTAGCACTCATGCATAAGGAAGTGCCAAGCTATGTGGAAATCACTCCACAAAAGAAAGTAAGCCCAAAGCTTTGCGGAAAGCTTCAAACTTCTCCCTAGGCAGAGCCTTCGTGAAAAGGTCCGCAATATTCTCTTGCATGGGCACATATGCCAAGCTGATCTCCCCAACGGAGAACCTCTCCCTGACATAGTGATAATGCACCTCAATGTGCTTAGTGCGAGCATGGAACACAGGGTTCCTTGCAATTGTCAATGCGCTCTGACTGTCAGTGAAGATGGTGGTGGCAAAAGTCTGACCAACACCCAAATCAGCCATAAGGCGTCTGAGCCACACACACTCAATAGTCCCTATGAAAGATGCCGTATACTCAGTCTCACAACTAGAAGTGGCCACAGTAGGCTGCTTCTTGCTCAACCAAGATATACATGAGCTACCAAGCATGAAGCAAAAGCCACTAGTGGACATAGGAGTGTCATAGCAACCAGCCCAATCACAGTCAGAAAAGCATGCAAATCTGGTGGTAGCGATCCTCCCTTGGGATAAAACAACCCAAGTAGCCGAGTACCACTCAAATAGCGAAAGATGCGCTTAACTGCCTGCCAATGCTTGACTCCTAGGCAATGCATAAACCTGCTCATCTATGAGACAACAAATTGAATATCTCGCCGAGTAATGCATAAGTAAATCAAGCATCCAACAGCCTGCTGATAGAGAACAGCATCAAATGCATCTCCAGCATCATGAAGACTCAATCGTAAACCTGTCTCCATAGGAGTGGCAATAGGCTTACAGTCTTCAAGGCCAAAACGCTGCAATAATGTGTCAATATATTTGATTTGGCACAAAGCCATTCCACCATCAACTTGCATAAACTGAATGCCCAAATAGTGATGCAAATGCCCTAAATTAGACATCTCAAATGAGGCATGTAAATCAGCCTTAAAATCAACAATATGCTTCTCAATATGACCAGTGAACAGCATGTCGTCAACATAGACAACAATGATCAGAAGCACATCATTAGCATGCATAACATATAAGGTGCTTTCAGTTAGACTGTTCTCTCAAAACCATGTGCAATCACATAGGCATGTATCTTCTCATACCAAGCACGTGGTGCTTGCTTTAAACCATATAATGCCTTCTTTAACCTGCACACCTGGTTTTCATGCCCTTTTTGCACAAAGCCACGGGGCTGAAAAACATACACTTCTTCATGCAAGTCACCATTCAAAAATGTTGTTTTAATGTCCAACTCATGTACATTCCAACCATGATGAGCTGCAAGTGCACAGATGCTCCGAACAGTAGTCATACGGCATGTAGGTGCAAAGGTCTCATCAAAATCAATGCCTCTTTCCTATGCATAACCCTTTGCAACAAGCCTAGCCTTATACCTGTCAATTGTAACATCCGGTTTACGCTTCAGCTTGTATACCCACTTAGTGCCAATGGCCTTCTTGCCAAGAGGCAAGTCACATAAAGACCAAGTACCATTCTTCATTATGGCATCATATTCAGATTGCATAGCATCCATCCAATTTTCTGAATTTTGTGCTTCATCAAATGAAACAGGCTCATTCTCATCACAGAGACTAGATGCAGCCATAGCATAGCAATCTGATGCAAAAGAGGCACTATGAGAGCCTGAACGAGTACCATATGACAGAGATGCATCTAATTTGCTGTCACGCAAGGTCTGCACTGGCCATTTTGGCATAGTTCTTGCCTGCTCAATATCACTCTCTCATCAATAAGTGCATCATGTACATCTGCATCAAAAATGGAATTATCTATATCATCACATGAAACCTGCAAAGGCTGAGAAGTTGCCTCATTAGGACCAACACTAGATTGTCCACCTCTAAAAAGAGGCAGCAAAGTATCATACATGTCTTTGGAGCTAACAGATGTCTCCTTAGTACATGAAAGCAATGGCTGAATAGCATCTTCCACAAAAACAACATCACAGCTAACCAGAATGTGTTTAGTCTATGGATGATACAGATGATAGCCTTTACTTTCAGAACTGTACCCAACAAAAATACATTTTACTACTTTATCATCCAATTTTCTGTGATGTTGTTAAGGCACTAATGCATATGCCAAACAACCAAAAACACACAGATGAGCAACAGATGGCTTGCCATCATGCCAAGCCTCATATGGAGTGATAGACTACAACGCTTTAGTGGGACACCTGTTCAATACATATGCTGCACACATGACAGCCTCAAGCCAGAAACTATGTGGTAAAGCCTAACTCTTAACCATGCACCTCGCCATCTCCATGAGTGACCTATTCTTTCGTTCAGCAACTCCATTCTATTGAGGTGTATACGACACTGTACACTGGTGCTTTATCCCATGTTCAGCTAAAAATGCATTAAAATCAGAAGACATATATACTCCCCCTCAATCAAAACGGAGGGTGCCCATTTTACATGCTGACAAATTTTCAGCCAAAACCAAAAACTGTTTGAAGCACATGAACACTTTGGACTTTGCCTTCAGTGGATATACCCATGCATGCTTGAAAAAATCATCGGCAAAAATCATGAATTAAAGATAATTCCCAAAAGAAGGTCTCTGCATAGGACCACAGACATCACTATGTACAAGCTGCAATTTCTGAGTAGCCCGAACTAAACCATCTTTTGGAAAGGATGAATGCTACATTTTGCCCAAAATACAGCCTTCACAAACATGTTTTCCAGGTGTCTCAAGTTTGGCCAAAGAGGACACCATTTCAGATTTTTGCAGGCATAGCAAGCTAGCAAAATTCAGATGACCAAAGCATGCATGCCAAAGTTTTGCATCTGACATGGCCTGAGAATCATTTATTGCACATACCAAATCATTTACAGATCTTTTATAGTCTATGATTTTATACAGCCCACGACATAAAATGCCAAAATCAATAATCACATTGCCATTTGACACATCATGAACTATACACCTGTCATCAATAAATTTCACAACCAAGCCAATCTTGGATAATGCAGAAACTGATAACAGGTTCTTCTTGATCCCTGGCACAAATAAAGCATCTGAAAAAGTGAAAGAACTACCATCAACAATAGTCAAAATGATCTTACCAACTCCCATAACAAGATAAGAGGAGTTGTTGGCGCATGTAACAGTGTTTCATGTAGGGGCTGGCTCGAGTGAAGAGAAGAAACTGTGCTACAAGGTAATATGTTTGGTGGGCCCACTGTCAAAATACCAAACATTTGAGTCTACTACAGACATGCACTAATCATGAGAAGATGGGTCAAAACTGCAGACAGTAGTAAACGCCCACTCTTCTTCCTGCACAAGATTAGCAGACTCTGTTTTTGGTGTAGAGGCCTCTACAACAACCATTCCAGCCTCTTTCTTCTTTACCTCTTTAGCAGCTAGTTTTGGACAGTTCTTTATGATATGATCATTCCCTTTACAATACTTACAAAACAATTTCTGCTTTTCTGATTTCTTCTCATCTTTATCTTCCTTCTTCGAATATGCAAAATTAGCAGATTTCTGCTTACTAATTGAAGAGCTCCATTTTCCTTTGCCCTTCTGACTAGCCAAGAAAGCTTGATCTACAACTCACATAATGGACCTGTTCTACCTGGACTGATCTTCCTACAATAGAACAGAGACCAACTCCTCAAATGATAAGGCATTTGGATTGCATTTCATCATCAATCAAAGAGTAGAAGCAAAACTCTGATATGAATCAGGAAGACCATTCAGAACCGCCTACACAAGTGAGCTATCTGGTATAACCTCATCAGCAAAAATCAATTGTTCCTTCAAGTCTTTGATCTTTGTTAGGAAACTGTCCATAGAATCACCTTCATTCATGTGCTCACTCTCCAATTGTTTTCGGAGGTAAGCAACATGAGCCTCATTCCTAGCTTGGTACAATGTGGTTAGTGTATCCCAAGCATCCGACACCTTCTGCATCAGCTTCAGTGCCTGTAGTTGTAACAGTTTCAGGTATGATAGGATGTTTTTCGACACCCTACACAATGTTCCACAGTCCTTTTGCAACCAACACATGTCGCATCATATAAGCCCATAACGGGTAGTTGGTACCATCCAACTTATCCTCAACAGCCAACATACGGAATACATCACTGCTTTCAACCATGGCCGGTGACTAAAATACCTTGATGTAGAAAATTGATTGTATCTCAAAAAGTTGAACGGAAATGCCTAGACAAATTCTACTAGACTGTAGCAGACTTTGAGATGCTTATACTGGCGAACAAAAACTGGTATATACCTTTGGCACAAAAAGACAAAATAGCCTGCATAAGTGCTACAATAGTGCATTCGAAGGCCGAAATGAGCTCAGATCGTGATTCCGGCACTAGAGAGCGAAGCAGTTTTGATCTAGAAAACACGCTGAGTATGCTCACCAAAATTCATGCGATTCTGAGACTGCAACTGGAGGCGTGTCGACGGCACCCTAGATGAAGCGACGACCTATTCTGATACCAATTGTTGGAGTTAGATGTCTGCGGAAGCATGTGAACAGCACAAGGAAGAAGACCAAGCTTGGAGCACAACACACAATATTGAATGTATTACTAGAGAATGTACAAAGATAAGTAGCCCATTAGGGCAATAGGTGTATATACACGTCGGGGAAAAAAAACCTCCTAAAGAGGGAAAAAAGTGCCCCGGTGGTCCTAATGTGTTCACATACGTCACTACCTAAATATATCAACATCTCAATAGTGGAATCTAATAGAAATTTTGATCGTAATAGGCCCCAAATTCTCTAACAGGCGATGAATCTTCACTCACATGACTGTATGAGTCAATGGGGTTTCTCTGTAGACTCTTCTTATTTCTTGAATGATTATGATAGACTATCATGACTTGCAAGGAATCCATCCCAGATTTAGACCGAATTCTTGCATATGTCGATCCATCATTCATAGCTTTCGTTTCCATCCTCATCTCTGCTATAAATGGCTGCCCAAGAATTACTTATTAAGAATAATTCTCATGAACAAAGAAAGGAAATGCTTCTCGAACACCTCCTATCATAATAGGCACATGTGCACATGCACCTAGTAAGATCCCTGATCCATTATCGGCTATTCTCATTCTCCAACCATGCTCTTTGTCAATAGGCCATTTAAATTTATCAAAGAATTTGTTTGAGATTAGTTTTATCTCTGAGCCCAAATCAATCAGAGCCTAAGCCAAACATGAATATTTTTCATCACCAATCCGAATTTTCACTTTTGGAGTTCCTCGTG
Source organism: Ceratopteris richardii (assembly GCA_020310875.1). Classification (NCBI taxonomy): domain Eukaryota; kingdom Viridiplantae; phylum Streptophyta; class Polypodiopsida; order Polypodiales; family Pteridaceae; genus Ceratopteris; species Ceratopteris richardii. The sequence goes on along the minus strand of CM035427.1, from coordinate 88,980,586 downwards.
CCCAAAAGGTTGTATTAAATTGACTTTCACTTTTCATCATTTCATCGTCAAGTTGTATTGGACCTAACAAATTCCTATTCACACTTCTAGTCATAAAATCGCCTTCATAGTCGCTATCAGTAAATGTCACAGCCTCATTCATTGCTAAAGTTTCCTCTGCTACATCTTGCATATCCTCATTTTGTGGCAGTGAAAATCATCTTCTTCTAGTAAGTCTAATAAAGCTATCCTGGAACTCAGGTTTTGCAATCGAAAATACTTGCTCAAGGGACATAGTAACTTGACTTTTTAGAAGTATATCATTAAGGATCTTTCTAGCATCATTCTTTTTCTCAAGCTCTGAGATCATTATTGCTCATGGAGCTCTCCTTCCTTTCTTTTTCCCTTTTTCCTCACCTCGCTTCAGTTCATCTTTTTGCTCATTTTTATTACTTTGATTTTGATTATTTTCATTTTTAGTTTTCCTCTTTTCAGCTTTGGTTGGGATATTTTGATTTTCCTATGATTGTGTATTTTCTTCTGATGGTTTCTTTCCTTTACTAATTAATCTTCTTTTCTCTTCCTGAGACAAGTTTTTAGTATCTTCAAATTGTACCCCTTTTTCATTTTTCTTCTCATTCTCTCTAGTTTGTTTTCTTGTCATTTTCCTATCTCCCTCTTCTATATTATCTTGCATGTCATCTCGTCTCCGTTTTCCTCAACATTGGCAATGTGAGAACATACAGAGCCTTGGTCAAGAGGAGATCGCCACACAGTTTTGCACATGATTTCATCTCTAGCTCTTACCGGTGCTTCAATAGAATACGGATTTTGGCTTGTAGTAGAAAGAGTCCTATCATTTGATGGCTCTAATCTAGCAGTCGAGGTACTGACAGTTGCATTGGAAATCATTAATTTTTCATATACTTTCTTCATGCCTCCTTTGCCCCAATTAACGACTAAAGGAAGTCGTGATCTAAAGTCACACAATTTTCTATCAATTTCAAATACCAATTGATTTTCTTTCGCATTATTTAACTCATCACAGGCATATGTCGCATGTTCTTGACTATCACACCAAACGCACCTTTTACCACTAGTTCCTCTTCTATCAATATTTCTATGGAAAGTTGGTTGAGCAACTGACTGAGTAGGTGGAACCAACTGATAAATTGGCTAAGGAGGGATAAATTGTGGCAGAGCAGGCTGTATGGTTCTAATCATAGTTGCTTGGCCCAAGCCATTACTACTAGCTCCAAGCTCATTCAAACTCATGGAATACACTTTATTGTTTAATTGAGCAACCTCTTTAGAAAGAGATGTATGCATATTCATTAAATTTTCCATTTGTTTACACAAAATATCTAATTGAAATTCAATTGGACCCTTAGGGGGAACTCCAACATTAGCCGTAGCTATAGTTGCAGGCATTGGCATATCAGATTGCTCTGTTGTAGGTAAATCCCTAGGCTGAGGAGAATTAGGTTTAGCATACAGAACAGATTGTCGTTGTTTCATTTGGGCTACAGCCTCTATTTCACGTTTCACTTTTTCCCAATCATCATTCAAACCATATCGTTTGCCTGGCTCTTCTATTCTTTGCTCTACTTTTGCTCTATCCTCTTGACTCAATATCTTGAGGAAGTGAATAATTAGGTCAGGATTCAATGCATTCCTATCTTCCTTAGGAAGTTGGGCAAATCCTCTCATAAAATCTCCTTGAAGATGAGTTAGAGACTCATTAGTCTTAGGGGAATTCACCCATCACAAAAATTCTTCATGGCTGTGCTGACTGAAATCTTTGAGATAAAACATTTTGTGCAGTTCTTTCCTAAACTCCCCCTAAGGTTTGCTAGCATGTACTTGAATGCTTTCAAGTATGGATCCAGAGACTACACATCCAAAGTACTTTACTAGTACGTCATCGGGTAATCCTTGGATCTGCACTTGCTCTTCAAACGCATCCACGTGCTCCACGATGTTCAACCTAGTGACTTTACCTTTTTCTTGTAGGATTGCTTGTGCATTCCGTGTCCCTTGTTTCTCTATCATCATATTTTTAAACATTTCCTCCATCTGGCATTCTTGATATCCCCTAGAATGGAGTAATAAGTCTCTAATAGGGGGCTCTAATAGGGGGCTCCACTTTGTGTTCTAAATTAGCTATGTTTTCAGTCTGCTTAGGTTGGGTATTACTTTTTATAGGTGGAGGCAATAGATTCTCAAAAATGGCATTCTCACTATTCACATATTCAATTGACTCAACTGTAAACAAAGCTAGAAATCTAGATAAACAATGCTCATATGATGGGGAGATTAAAGATTCCTTAGTAATATGGTCCTTAATTAATTCCTCTACTTCTACTTCTTCATTAGCTTCATTCTCTTTAGGTTGAGTGGTAGTATTATCAATAGGTGGAGGCAATAAAGTATCTAAAATAAAAGTTGTAGGTATGATATTTTCTTTGATACATTCATTTGAAGGCACATTGCTTGTAGACATCATAAATAAAGAATAATATAAAGTTTCAATTGATAAATGAATTGTTTTCGTAACAATGCTAAAGACTTTTTGAGTAGTAATATTGCAACGCTACTTCGGAACTATAATAAATCCTATACAAATACTTTGATGAAAAAGTCTTATAAAAGATTTGATTTTAAAATGTGATTTAGAAAAGGTAGGAGAAGCAGCATATAAGCAGCTCCAATCTCCTAGTCAAAAATTCGTAAGTATCATCAATTCATCAGTGCTCATCAATCTTTATCAATGTTCTACAAAAGAAGTTCACTAGGAAACCATAAGTATATCTTAAAAAACATAAAACACACATACATATAACATGCTCATACATTCTCATACATGGTAGCTCACTCTCATATACATACATGCATTTCTCATGCACATGCATATCATTCAAACACATGCATTCATATGCATACATTCACACTTGGATACACTCATGCACATGCATTCACACTAACTCCATGCACATTTACTCATACTCTCATGCACACATATTATTACCTTTTACGTACTCATGCACTTCAGGTTGTACATGCATTCTCATACTCATGCATTAACTCATTCCACACATACATCATGCTCGTACATTAATCTATACTCTCCCTCTCTCTCTCTCTTTCTCTCTCCCAATACATATCTCTCTCTCAATCTCTCTCTCTCTCTCTCTCTCTCTCTCTCTCTCTCTCTCTCTCTCTCTCTCTCTCTCGCTCTCTCTCTCTCTCTCTCTCTCTCTCTCTCTCTCTCTCTCTCTCTCTCTCTCTCTCTCTCTCTCTCTCTCTCTCTCTCTCTCTCTCTCTCTCTCTCGCAAACATACGTGCAGAAGACATTAGGAAAAAATCATAACTAATCATTACATATATATACAGCTATTTGCATGCATGCATTCACTTAGTTAACACACACACACACATCATGCGAAACACACACACAACACAAACCTGCACATGCATACTTCTACTCACACTTTGCTTAGATGTCTTCACTTTACTCACATATGCATATAGTTATTGTTTTATTAATTAATTATTAATTTGAATTAATTTATATTAAATTAAATACATTAATTATTAGTTAAATTATGTAGTACCTATTCCTATGTATAGTTGCATTATATATTAAACCAACTATTATGATTAATCATAAGAGCTTATTAGTTACATAGTTTAAAATGAACTATTATATAGATTAAAATATATATTAAAATATTTATCTCATATATTTGACACACACACATATATATATATATATATATATATATATATATATATATATATATATATATATATATATATATATATATATATATATATATATATATATATATATATATATATGTGTGTGTGTGTGTGTGTGTGTGTGTGTGTGTGTATTACACGTATGCATATATATTTATATTTTATTAAGGTTAAAACTTATAAACATACACACTCATAGCACACAATCGTAAGGTATGAAATCATATATTATTATGTATTCATACATTTTCCTATATATATGATGATTCTATGGGGGTTAAAACACACATCTCTACATAAACATATACTTTAAAATACACTCATCCCATAGCCATACATATGGTCATATATATATATATATATATATTTTTCTCACATTCGCATGTCCATCCATAGACTTGCATTGGCACACACCTTCACATGCAATCATATATGCATAAACACAAGCATTCAGCCACATAAACATCACAATACATTCTTACCCATGCATCCAACATCAATGCACATGCATACATATGGCGCATACCCATGTACACACACACACATAAGCATGGTTAAAATATATGTATTCATAAGGCTTGTTTGTATTCAACAATATAAGACTTCATAAACATAAGGAATTTAGAGGATGAGATCTTTGATCAGTCCAGATCTTCAGGGTTTTGTTGAATGCAGGTACTAAAGAGAGATTAGTCAAGTCAGAGAAATTTATCAAAAAGGTTTGAGAGAAATAAAAGTTAACCATTATGAAAACAAAATGTTTTTTATTTTTTTTTATATCAATTTGAATGTGGAAATCATTTCAATAGCGGTAAAATGTCTACACCTGCTTTAGGAGGATCTTTCTACTTTTTGTTGTTAGTCGATGATTATAGTAGAAAGATGTGGGTTTATTTCATTTGAGAGAAGGTTAATGCTTTTGAAAATTTTAAAATGTGGCATACGTATGTGGAAAATGAATCAGGAAAGAAATTGAAGCAATTCAGAACAGACAGAGGAGGTGAATTCTTGTCAACAGAATTCAACAATTATTGTAAGGAGCATGGTGTGAAAAGGCAACTTACCACAGCTCATACACCTCAACAAAATGGCGTTGTCGAGCATAGGAACAGGAGAGTAGCTGAAATGGCTCGCTGTATGTTAAAGGCTCAAGGCATGCCTAATTCATTCTGGGTAGAAGCAATCAATACACTAGTCTACATCCTTAATCAAAGCTACACAAAAGCACGGAAGGAAATGACTCCTAAAGAAACATATTTTGGTAAAAAAGCCTTCAGTTTTGCATTTCAAAATTTTAGGTTGTTTCTGTTATGCACATATTCCTGATTCAACAACATCAAAGTTGGATTTAAAAAGCAAAAAGTGTGTCTTCCTACGATATAATGAAGAGTCTAAAGCATACAAGTTGTGGGATCCTGAGGCAAGGAAGATTTTTGTCAGCCGAGATGTGGTGTTTGATGAACGACCACAGTGGAGAAGATAAAGGTAAAGCTACTATCTCATCAAACCGAGAAATATCTCACCTTGTGCCTATCAAAAGACAGGTTAAAGTTGAGCAGGATGTTGGAGCAAGAAAACATAAATTCATGATGACAAAGAGGATTGAACAATGAAGAATGAACAAAAAGAGAAAGGATGAAGCATAAAGTGAATAGAAGGATCAGAAAGAGATGGTTTACAGACTCATGTATATTAATCTTGTAAATAGTTCATACACATTTTGTATTAGTAACAAATCTTGATATATAGACCTATATATACTTATATATAGACGTGTCATATAGGAGAGAAGAAGAATAGACAAATAGAGGATGTGTAGATGATGAAAAAGTGAGTTTTGAGTGTGAGAATTATCCATCAGATGTAAGTTCAAGTTTATAGATGTTTTTCTAGAGAATTTCACCTCGACCCTTATCCAAATTATCCTTCTATTTGTAGCCAATCGAGAGATCCTTTTGTTAACAGGCTGAGAGAATTGTGAGTAGGAACATTCATATGTGTTAAAGTGATGAGTGACTTCTAAAATAGGTGCAATCTTGATGGTCAAAGATATGACCAGATCTTAGTGTAGATTGTAAATTTTTACACAAATGAGCACTGAAAATCTAGTTGGAAGGTAATCCATCTATGTCTAAAAGCATTTGATTAAACGGGTTATAGATTGAGAGAACCAAATGTTTAAAGTTGCATATGTGAAAGTCGCTTGCAGAGAAAGCTTGCTTCAGACATAGGTTTACTTATTGAAATAAATCTAAAGTTTTGTAAGTTCTTTTGAAGAACTTTCACTTGGAGTAGCTACAAAAACATTAGGAGAGCATTGTTTCAAAGTTTCATAGAAAACTTTAATCATTTCATTAGCCAATGAGTGAGTTTTGTGTAGCACACTTTTCTGAGTGAAGCCATAACTCACAGAAGTTTTAAGTGTTCATAATTTGGTAAAGACTTCCAAAATTGGTGAAGCTTTTAAGCTATGTTGGATATATAGGTGTTCTAAAATCAAGTATAGCTTTTCTTTTGGAGATTAAACATCTCCATCAATGGCAGGTTCTATCAAAATTGAAGGAAGGACCTCGACTGTTGCAAACATACAAAATTCAACATCTGAAGATTCAGAAAAGGATAAAGTTGAAGAAAAGGCTAAAGGAAGCCACACGAGAGCAATCAAAAGGATCAAAAGGAGTAAATCGTGAAGTAAAGGTACATTCATTACTCATAAGATTGAAGATTTGATAATACAAGTGAGGAAAGAATGGGAGAAAGTCTTCAAATTGAGAAGTTGGATAGAGAAAACTATCTAGCTTAGTCCATGAGGATGGAAGCTCATCCAAAAGTCAAAGATCCTAGTGTTCCAACTAGGGAGGGACTTGCAGATTTCAAGGTTTGGATGAAGAAGGATGCTCAAGAAAGGAGCATTATCTACATGGCAGTGAATGATTACTTGCTTCCTCACATCAGAGGACTTGAAACTGCAAATGATATATGGAATGCTTTGGAGGACCATTTCCAGAATACAACCAAGTCAGGGAAGGCATCACTATGGGCAGAGTTTACTGCATTCAAGAAGAAGGCTTGACAATCAATATATGATTATGTGACAAAGATGAAAGACATTGTTGATATTTTAGGTGCAATTGATGAAGATATTGAACAAGATAAATTGGTAAGACAAATTCTTACAAGCTTAAGAGGAGATGAGAAGTGGAAGCCCTTCATATTATCAACAGAACTTTCATTGGATCATTTTACTCCTGATTTGAATCAATTACTAGGGCATATGCTAACTTTTGAGCATGATATCAAAGGGGATATTGATAAGAGTGCAGGTCAAGCAATGTATTCCAAGGATAAGAAGAAGGCTAGCAAAAGAAAGCAACAATCAATTGAAGATGAAGACACTCCAAGTCAAGCAAACTTCCTAAGAGGAAGAGGAAGTGCCAGAAGTAGAGGGAGAGGTAGAAACAACAAGGAAAATATCAAAAGCTTGTTAGATATATGGTAAGACCAATCATCTAGCTCATGAATGTTGACATAATAATCAAGGCACTAGTAATTCTAATCAGAACTTCAATCAAAGAGGTAGAGGTGGAAGAAATTAGCGAGGAAGTTTTAGAGGTAGATATGGTAGAAGTTTCTTTGAAAGGAATGGTGGAAGAAGCTTCCAAAACCAATCCTAAAATAACACCTACTACAACTATGCATCATATCAGAAAGAAGACTTGACTCTTATTATGAATGAAATATGTGAAGTTCCAAAAGAAGACCAAAAGATAGTCTACATTGACTCAGGGTGTAGTAATCACGTGAGTTGGAGTATTGCTTTGATTATTGATTTGGAAAATAAGGTAATCAATCATACATCCAAATAGGTGACAATAGAAAACATAAGGTAAAGTCTATTGGATTAGTGAAGGCTAAATATGGAAGTACTCTTTTGGTTCTATATGTTCCTACAATTCCAAAGAATTTGATCAACGTAGGACAAATTGTAGAAAAAGGATATGAAGTGAGGTTCATTAATGATGGAGTTTATGTTGAAGACCCTAGCAAAGGGTATAAGCAAATTGTTATAGGGAAGAAAGAAGGAAGCCTCTTCACATTGAAGGTACAAGGTAATGTTGGACATGCCTTGCTCACATATGGAGAGCAAAAGATATCTGATGGCACAAGAGGCTTGGACACTTCAATGGAAGAGGTATGAAAGAGATGATTAATAGTGGTTCAGTACTAGGATTACCTAATGTTGCACGTTAATATATAACATTCAAATGTGAAGCATGTCAATTAGGTAAGGCTCACAAGCAATCATACAATAAGGAAGGTTTCATGTATTCAGAGAAACTTGAATTAGTGCATACAGATGTATGGGGTCCCTCAAAGGAATTTAGTATAAATGGTTCCACATATTATGTGATTTATGTTGATGATGCTACTAGGTGGATCACTATTTATGTGATCAAAGACAAATCACAAGTGTTTAGCACATTTAAACACTATCATGTATATGCAGAGAGGGTTACATGACAAAAATTGAAGAGGTTAAGGTCAGATGGATGGGGAGAGTATTTCTCAAATGAATTCAGTGATTATTTGTGGAATGCAAGTGTAAAAAGAGAAGTTACTTGCAGATACTATGGTGTAGTAGAAAGGAGGAATAGAACTCTTGTTGAGTTTGCAAGATCAATGATGAAAGAGAAGAATTGTCCTAATTATTTGTGGGTAGAGGCTGTAAATAGAGCCACATACTTGGTTAATAGGCTAGCATGTAAAGATTTGGAGGGTATGACACCATATGAAGCTTGGTGGTGTAAGAGACCTACATTAGACCATTGCAACGTATTTGGTTGCTCAGCCTATGCTTATGTTCCCTCTCAATTAAGGCATAAGTTAGAACCAAAAGCTGAAAAGTATTTGTTCATTGGTTATGATGATAAACAAATGGGATACAAGTTGTGGAGTCCATCTACAAAGCAATTTCTTGTATCAAAGGATGTCACATTTGATGAGCAAGGTACTTGGTACTCAGGTATAAATAGTGCTTATGCAGGTCTTGAAGAAACATTGAATCAGAAGAAAGGTAAATCAAAGGTTCAAATTTCTAAGGAAGAAGAGAATGATGAAGTGCCAGTTGAAAATGAAGAATTGCCAAGGTTTGATCCAGAATATGATGAACCAAAAACTTCAAGAAGTGGAGAACTCAGAAGGTCATCAAGGAACAAAAGACAACCTATAAGATATAGCTATGACACCTCTTTCTTGACAACTAAAGATTATGCTTATATAGTGAAAGCAGATGAAGACCCATCCACATATGATGAAGCCAAAGGAAAGGAGAATAAGGAAAAAGCTATGAAGGAAGAGTATGATGCACTCATTGAGAATGAGACTTGGGACTTGGTACACAAATCAAGTAATCACAAGGTAATTGGATGAAAAGATTTGGAGATGGAAGTGTGTCTAGGTACAAAGCCAGACTTGTTGTAAAAGGATATGCACAAACTTATGGTGTGGACTATGATGAAACATATAGTCCTATCGCAAAGATGAATATACATATATATATATATATATATATATATATATATATATATATATATATATATATATATATATATATATATATATATATATATATATATATATATATATATATATATATGTATGTGTGTGTGTGTTTGTGTGTGTGTGCATGATAATGGTTACATATGTTATCTGACTATGAGTGTGTGAATTAACATATGTTAGTATATAAAACCTAATATACATAATAAACTTAAAGAATTTTAATAATAAAAGGAACAAAACAAAAAAGACGCATAATAAAAGAAGCGTTTAACTAATTATGTCTACATCTGTATATGATTTTTTGTGTGTGTACCCTTAGGTGTTAGTGTGCCCATATGTATGTGTGTGCATAAGCATGTGTGTATATATGTATGTGTGTGCATAGGTGAGAATTTATGTGACTATATGGTTTTCATATGTGTGACTCTAAGGGTGCTTGTGTGTTTATGTATGTATAAGTATGTGGTCATAACTATGCATGTATGTTTATGTTTTTGTAAATGTGTTTGTGCATTTATTTGGGTCAATATGTATGTGCAACTATATGTGTGTGTGTATATATATATATATATATATATATATATATATATATATATATATATATATATATATATATATATATATATATATATATATATATATATATATATATATATATATGTGTGTGTGTGTGTGTGTGTACCATATGAATGTGGATGTGTTTATAAGTGTGTGTGTGTCTGCAATTATGTGATTGTGAATGTACATTTGAGGGAGTGTATATTCAATATGTATGTGATAGTGATGGTATATATACATGCATGTGTGCTTATGTCTAGGCATGAGTTTATGAGTGAGTAATTGTATATACAAGCATGTAAAGTTACAAAACAAAAGAATAAGAAAACAAAATCATTAATTATATATGAATAATAAAAATTCTTATATATAAGTAAATATTTAAGTGCACATAAGTATACATGCGTGTGTCTAACTCTATGTATGTGTGTGTACGTGTGAATAACTGTCAGTCATGTGTGTGTGTGCATGAAATCGTGTACGGGTGTGTTTCAAAGTGTGCTTCATTTTGTTTGCATGTGCATGTGTGTGTAAATGTGTGAGTGAAGTGAGTGATATGTCATGCACGTGTGTGCATGTCTGTATGTATATATACATGTTTATTTGTGTGCCGTATTTCCTAATGCTTTTTATGCAGGTATGTCTAACTGAGGGAGAGAGAGAGAGAGAGAGAGAGAGAGAGTGAGAGTGAGCGAGTAGAAGACATATTGCGATAGGGAATGATTCGTTTGCAAAGCTATGTGTATAGATGATGGACGATGGGAAAAGTGTGCTTGAAAATTGATTGCAATTGATAAATTCAATACTTGCATCATTTTATTGCACTATGCATTCCCCTTTCTTATGCATTTGTTGCTCTCATGCTACTCTATGCTTCTTCTTATGTTTTATTGCAAAGTGTTCACATAATTACGCCGTGTTTGTATGATTTTGCATATCCAACCATCAACTACACGTTTGCATACTTCTCCCACTTTTGTATGTGGGTAGTGTTGTGCCTACTTTAGCATTGTAGTGAATGGCTAAGTTGTTGTACATACATACACCTCTACGAAAGTGTTTGGATAATTTGTCATAAGTGCTACTTTAGTAAGGCATACCATGAACAGATCATTAAAAACGTTTTTGTCTTTACTTGATATGTGTGACATTCATTTAGTGGTGACCAAGAGAGATAGAGAGAAAGAAAGAGCATGGTGAGAGAATATTGGTGTGTTTGTTTCTTTGTTCTACTCGTCATTGTTTAGAAAACTACATCTCAATATCAAAGGAAAGGAGTTGAACTTGTGGTACACTTTTGCTCATAATCCGTTTTGTCTTCACTAGCATATGCTAGTAGCTGTGATCCTTGCTCGTCGTTTGATCCTAGCTTTTGTGTTTATCTTGATAGTTAGTTCATTGACTAGAGATCCTCCATACTTCCCAAAAAGTGATAATGGATCAAGTGCAGTGTATCCTGAACTTTTTGGTGCTTCTTGTTGGCTTCAATGCACTATTGGTTATCTGGCCAGCTATGGCTTCTTGCACATGTTCAATGCTTTGTTCTCTAAAAATATGTAAGGAAAGATTGTCTCAATTATAGGTGCATCTTCTAGGATCATCAAAGTATAAATTTTCATTTATCACATCAATGCTTGTAGTCCAACAAACACTAATGCATGACTTACTTTATGAACATGACTTTTATGCATTGATTTCTTCGAAAAAGATTACTGTATGCTTTTGACTATGAGTTTTCCTAGAAGAACTCGTATGTTTCATAAAATTGGCTGAAAATTTCTATCTTGCTCTATGTATGAATTGATGCATGGACAGATTGACCGTACAAGATTTCATAATTGTTGCTTGATTGAAGGCTAAAGCCATGAATCATTATAGAATATGACTAAAGATTACTACCATAAGTTGCAACCAATTGTGCATGCAAACTCTTAAACATAACAAGATAATTATCTTATCATTATATGAACCTCTATGTGGCACTTGACCTACCATGCTTTGGTTATATCTCTATTAAAGTGAGACCTTATGGCTTGCACATCGCTATTATGACATCGAATAATGCTCATCAAATTGCTATAGCACTTGGACACATAGTGTTAGATGCCTCAACATTAAACTCATAAATAAGAATCAATCAAAATTGAAATGAAACAATTTAACTTTTGTATGGGTTGTAAAGCTCAATCTTTGTGTGTGTATTCTCATGTTTGAGAGTTTATCTGTATGAAAGCAGGTATGTGCATGCATGTCATGTGCGTGTAAATGTTCATATCATGCAAATGAGGAAATGTTGGACATTAAACAGCTATCATGCAAAAAGATAGAGTATGAAAAAAAGAAGCATAAAGGACAATGAGATAAGAGAGAAAATGGAAGTAATAAATGAGCATTTGTTTTTCATTATTTATAAATGTACTTATATTTTTTCCTAGTGCTTTTTCTACAGGTACGTCTGAAAGAGAGAGCATTGAACATTACGAGCATTTACAAGATTGTACAAGCATTTATGCGATCTTACGAATAATTATGAGGCTTTACTAGAATTATGAATCAATTACAAAGCTTACAAGAAGGTGGAGTGAGATCAAGTGTTTGCCGACATTGGGGGCTACAGATGCTTGAGTTCTTATTCATCCATCTTTCCTATTTGGATGAATTTAGTTCATTGAGCTAGAAACTACTTTTATATCTTTATTTTGAGCATATTTTGTATCGGAATTTCCTTTTGGCATCACTAGTACTCTTTTAGATTCATTTCAGTAATCATTCATTAATGGATGTAGATTCTTCCACTGTAGTGAATTCATCTTCTACAGAAGTTTCGTTCAATCTAATGCATCAATATCAAAATAGTCATGTAAACTAGGACACTATTTACATTTTTCTTTCCACTTATTTGTTTCCTATAGAACAAAATACGCATCAATCGTGTAACATTCCTCTAGAACAAAAAGCTATCAATTTTCTTATTTCCATATATTTGATTCCTATGAAACAAAGTTAGGCTTCTCCCACTGAAAACAAAAAGGAACTCTTCTTAAACTTAGTTAAGTTACTTAATTTCTTTGCACTTGCATGTCTTAGATCATTCATACATTAGCACAATCGCATACTCAATCACCTCAATCAACTTTGAACTCACTTCCGACTTCTTAAAGCATTGCACCAAACACCCCATGTGTAGCCATGAAGATACCCATAGAAAAGCCTTTCCCGATCCACCTGGTGGTCTCATTTTACACCTTGATAGTTGGTGACCCGACATAAAACATGGCATATGCTTGGCTAGGGCTTCGGACTTGGTTTACTTCTCATTTAGTTTTGATCTTTTCTTTTTTTTGTGTGCATGAGTGCAGGAAAAGGAGGACGTTCAGACACTAAGAAGAGGTTCCAAACATTGTTACAACTGATTCTTTTCCCTAGTTGTTGAGCCCTATTCCCTAGGGAACTGAGCACCTCCACAAGAAAAGGAGCTTTTAGGAGGAGCCTCTACTTTTTTCCCCCAACAAGAAGAAGGGAAGTTTGATTTTGCACAAAGCACTTCTATTTTCATGTATCTAGGAGTTGCCTACTGAATAATGTAAACTTATTTTTTCACATTACACGCTTTAACCTCTACATCAAATAAAAAAGGATGAGATAATATTATTTCAAGTTCTTTCAATTCATGCATGCACAAATAAAAAGGATTGTTTGTTTATTGCATTGAAACCATCTCACTTGCATTAGGAAACTTTCCATTGTGAGCACATAAGTCCATAGTTTCACCACTCCTTTTACTTGTTGATTTTATACTTTTACCTTTTCTACCATTTTGCAATCTTTATACATAAATATTAAATACATTAAGAAAAATTCCAAAGAACAAAAAAAATAACAAAATAAAAATCTTAAAAAACCAAGATACATCTGAACCCTAGGGAAAGGAACTCTAGTTTAAGAATAAGAAAAGAAGTGCAATTCCTTGAAAATATAGGCATCTATTTGAAAAGACTTGAGAATTTTTGAAAAATGTTTTTTCTCCTCGCTAATCAATACAGTGAGATTTTATGGCACTTAAAGGAACTTCTAGAATTGATCATATTAGATTTATTACTTCATTCTAGAAGCTTCCAACAAAGAAGAATGGAGGAGGTTTTTAGGGACATGATTATAGAAAAACAAGGTGCATGTACCGTGCAATCACCTTTGCAAGAGAAAGGGGAGTTCACTGGAATGAACATAATTAAGTAATTGGATGCATTCGAAGAACAATGCAGATCCAAGGGTTACCCAAAGATGTACTTGTTCAGTACTTGAAGACTTCAGTCAGCATAGCAGAGAAGGATTTTTAAGATGGGTAAATTCCCCAAAGTTTAGTGTGACTCTAACTCATCTACATTGAGAGTTTATGAGATGATTTTCTCAACTACATGAAGTTGATAGAATAGCACCGTTTCTCGGCATTGTCATTCATTTCTTAAAAATCTTAAGCCCAAAAGATAGGACCGAGGTAGAATGAAGCATTGAAGAGTCTAGAAAACACTACATTTGATGGACAACTAGCAAACAGTAAGAAGAGACATTGAGGTTGTTGCTCAGATGAGGCAATGTCAGTCTCTACTATATGAAATGTTAGTTTCTAATCAGTCTACAAAGATACCTACTACAAGGCATTCAAATATGCATGTGACTATGACTGCAGCCATGGGCAACAGAGTTTCTACATTACTAGCTCATGAATGAATGTGTACTCACCTCCCAGCCATATGCCTCTATATATAGTTGCTTGAATCAATGAGGACCACAATTGTAACTAAAGTCCACAAGTGCATTCGCAATCTTCTCCACTCCTTTGATACCTTCCACTAGTGGCTAGAGTGATCTCATCCACTGCTTTAGTACCTTCCACTAGAGTCCACTAGTGGTGGTTGTACTTGTCACTCAAGTTAAGTCTCTCAAGACTCAAGTTAACTCACGTTAACTTGAGTTAGAAGGCTCTAGAGCTTCTTGGGCAAAACTCTCTCCCCATGCTCACCATGGGGATTGAACCTAAGAGCTCCTCTTCCACAACCATGAGACTTAACCACTAGGCTAAGTGGATCACTTGAATATGAGAGCACATGAACTTATACTTGAGTCTATTCTTGAGGTCATTGTTCCTACAGACGAGTGACCAAACGGTATCCGATTTTCAGATCTGTCTGAAGTAGTCGGATTCCTAGACCATAGACCTACTTTATTAACATTTCTCTTTACTTTCACTTTTGTAGATGATGCTACTAAAAAATTCTAGGTATATCTTATCAAATCAAAGGATGAGGTACTCCCTACTTTGAGAAAATGTTTTACTTGAATTGAGACTGAAAAAGTAACTAAATTCAGGATTTGTGTTTAGATAATAGGGATGAGTATGCCTCACATGAATTCAACCTTTTTTGTTAGTGTAGAGGAATTCCTATAGATTGTATAACTCCTTATACCCCATTGCATAATGGTGTAGTTGAAAGGATGAATATAACTATTCAAGATAGAGTATTTTCCATGCAGCATCATGCAAACCTTTCACAATGCTTTTGGGCAAAAGTGGTATTGAATGAAATTCATGTGATTAACCTTTCACCTAGTATTTCCAAAGGTCTAAAAGTGGCACAAGAGTTGTGGATAGGAAAACCACTATATTATGATCATCTTTTGAGTTTTTGGATGTGAAGCATATGTTCATATACCCAAAAAACTTAGACAAAACCTGCACTATAACTCAAAGAAATGAATTTTTCTTGGATATGGTCAAGAAGGCCAATTTGGATATCTCTTATGGGATTCAATAACATGGTCAGTGATCAGCACTAGTGATATCATTTTCAATGAGTCTAAGATGCATAGACGAGCCATTAAGGAGGTTAAAGTGAGAAATGTGGTGTTTTAGGATAGTTAGCATGCATAAAAATGCTACACACAGGGATGTTTAGGAGAATTTCCAATCAGAGAAATCTACAAACGTTGTTATTCAACAACCATTGAGACATTCTGCACATGTCTCAGATCCACCTGATAAATATGTTCTAGGTTTGGATAGATGCTCACTAGCATCTATGATCTATTTTGTTATGATAATAGATGCTAGTGAGCCTTCTTGCTACAAAGAGGTTATACTGATAGAGGTTCATTTCAAGCGGGAGCATTCCACGAAGAGTGAATTGGATTCTATTCACAAGAATGGTACTTGGGATTTAGTACCTTTGCCAAAGGATAGGAAAGCTTTGCTAGGTAAATGGGTATATAAGCTAAAATTCACATCAGATAGTGCTTCTCCAAAGTATAAAGCATGACTTGTTGAAAAGGCTTTTAAGCAACAACATGGTGTTCATTTTGAATAAAATCTTCTCTTCAATATTCAAGATGACTACATTGTGCATGTTGTTTGGATTTGTTGCAATGGAGGACTTAGAGCTAGTCCAATGGATGTGGAAACTTCTTTCTTGCATGGATATCTAATGAGATCTATATGGAACAACCTGAGGGTTATGTAGTTTGTGGCAAAGAAAATCTAGTTTTTAAGCAAAAGAAGAGCTTATATGGACTTAAATAGTCCCCTAGACAATGGTACCAAAATTTTGATGCTTTTATGAAATCTCAAGGCTATTCTTGAAGCAATCGGGATCATTGGCTCTACACAAATAGATGCTCATATGGTAGCTTGATATGCTTGATACTTTATGTTGATGATATGTTGATTGTTGGGAAGTCCTCTAATGACTTGTCATTGCTAAAAAATCATCAATGAATGTGACAAAATACTTTGACCATGAATTGAGGCTACTCTCATGGGTCCATTCACATTTCAGTGAGTAATTTGCAACTTCATTGTAGCCTTGATATATCCATCCTTTTTGAAAGATTATTTGTGTAAGTTTCCTTCCAAGCATCCTTCACAGGAATATAGATCATCTCATAAAGAAAAAGTAGGCAACTTTTCAATCATATTAATTCTTTCATGTGCATAAGGGCTACATAATTGATGTTCACATATATGGCATGCCAAAGCTCCATGTTTACCTTTGTTAATGTAGATGTCCTTGCAAAATTTTCATGGTTGATCTTTGATAAAACAAACAAGCCAGTTGTATGTTCACCTTCTTTAATAAAATTTTCTTCATTTTAGAATTTGAAATGAGTCCTTCTTGAAGATCACTTTATAATCATCTATTATAAAAGTTGAGATAGAGAGAAAATTCTTCTTAATGTCTACTACATAAAGAAAATTAGAAATCTTGGAATTTCCACCTTCTCTTTATTTTAGTATGAAAATATCCACACCAACAACATCCAAATCATGAACATCTACAATAGTTACTATTATACTTTATGCAATAATGGAATGTTATATGGATTTTAATTTCTTGAGGGTTTTAATGATTTGTGTTTTGATTTAGGAGGTGAAGATTCATGAGGGTGAAGCAAATCATCTATCCTAAGAATAGGATGTCTATTTTTAATTGTGATATTATTGAGCACTCTATAGTAAATGCACATCCTATAAGTCTTGTTCTTCTTCTCTACTAAAAAGAATAGGTGTTCCAAAGGGAGAAGAACTAGGGCTTATAAGTCCTTTATGGAGTAGATCCTTAAATTGATTAGCTACTTCTTTTTTATGTAAAGGGCCATGCCTATAAGGTGCTTTATGGGGAGGAGAACTAGTAGGAATTAATTCTATACTATGGTCAAGAGATTCCCTAGAAGGTGGTAGTTTAGAAGGAAAATCATCCATAAAACAATCCTTATAGGAATCCATAAATGATTTATGTGCATTAGGAAGTGTATGTGTGTAATCAACTATGTTATTGACAAAAACAATACATGAGTTCTAGCCTTTCCTAAATGCACATTTTACTTGAGTATGACTAATTAATGGAAATGGTTGAAAGTCATTCATTGATTATCATACACACACAATTAGTTTTAAGTTTAACAATCAAGATATTTCTATTGCACACATCCTATTGCATTTGAAAGTAGGAAACTTAAACCTTCTGAGAGGAATTATAGTACATATGATAAGGAAATTTTGGTTGTTGTGCATGCTTTAAAAATTTGGAAACATTGCCTTATGGGTTCTGAACACTACAAGAAATAGGGGGGGGCGTAGCGACACCCCGGATTTGAAAAAAAAAACGAGCACCATCGCTTATGCGATGCTAGCATCGCATAAGCGATGGTGCTGTTTTTGGATATATTTTTTTTACGAGGCAGTGTCGCATAAGCGATGTCTGTGTCGCTTATGCAACACTAAATATGTGTGTCACAAATAGCATCGCTAATTAGCGACGCTATTTGTGACGTTGGCAAAGTGGATAGCGTCGCGTATGCGATGTCCTGTGTTCCAGAGCGTCGCATAAGCGACACTCTGGAATGTTCAAAAAAAAGTTTGATTTCTCCCGACAGCACATTTGTGCCAGGATTAACATGCGAGAGCAAGAAGAGAACGAGAGAGAGAGAGAGAGTGAGAGAGAGAGAGATAGAGACATGCATCTCGTTGAAGCCAGGTATGCGCACACACACACACCACACACACATACATATGCATACACACACACATATACACACATAGACACACACACACACATACACATAGACACACACACACATACACACACAAATACACACACATATACACACATACACACATAATGTTGCATACACACATGCACACATAATGCATACACATGCACACATAATGCATCCACGTATATGCATACACACACACATAGAGAGGCATACACATACATGCATACATATGCATACATAATGCATATGCATATGCATACATACATACTTACATGCAAACATACACATACATAATGCATACACACACATATGCATACATAATGCATACACACACATACACACACATATGCATACATACATGCATACACATACACACATAGACACATGCACACACATAGACACATACACACACATAAACACATACACACTCATAGACGCACACACATACACATAGACACACACACATACACACACACATAGACACATACACACATAATGATGCATACACACACATACACATGCATACACACATACACACACACATACATACACAGACACATGCATACTACTGCAAAGAAGAGAGTGGAGTCGGGCCACACATCGCACCTAGGCCAAATGGGCCATAATGGTTTTGTAGCTACGCTTGTAAGTATATGTGTTATTGTGAGTATATTTTTTATTTTAATTAAAATGCAAGCAACTAATCTTTTTTATTTGTTTCAATGCAACGGAAGGATTATGGCCGATATCCTACGAAACATGAGATCGAGTATGCTACACATTTTGGATATCGGCGTTTGAGCGAGTATATGCGAGATCATCCTGATACCTTTGTGAGTATCATCCTGACGCTCTGGAATGTTCAAAAAAAAGTTTGATTTCTCTCGGCAGCACATTTGTGTCGGGACTAACACGCGAGAGCAAGAAGAGAACGAGAGAGAGAGAGAGAGAGAGAGACATGCATCTCGTTGAAGCCAGGTATGCGCACACACACACACTTACACATGCATACATATGCATAGACACACACACACACACATATACACACATAGACACACACACACATACACATAGACACACACACACATACACACACAAATACACACACATATACACACATAATGTTGCATACACACATGCACACATAATGCATACACATGCACACATAATGCATCCAGGTATAAAATGCTCCTCAATCAGTTTTAGCCAAGGCTGAGGTTTCTAAATTGTTGGATTTAAGTCATGAGTTAATATCTACCCAAGGAGGCCAAGCTTTATCTCAGGATGGCATCCTTTCAAGCCATTTGATTTTAGAAAATCATTTTTGGCTACTAAGTCATGAAATTATCTCAGGATGGCATCCTTTCAAGCCATTTGATTTTAGAAAATCATTTTTGGCTACTAAAACATGAAATTGAAATGTTAAATATGTATTGTGACTCTCCTGCTCCCAGGCCTACAATAATTAAGGCACCGGGTATAAAAGCTCCTTTGTGGACAGGGATACAGGTCTTAAATATGACCTTTCCCCCTGGTGTAGAGTACACATATTTAGGCAGTGTAGTTGTGCATGACAGCGAGATAATGGAGTGTCATGTTGGCAATAAATGGTTAACATATTGCCATACGGGAATTTTCCTAAGTCTTTGCTATCAAAAAGGGATTGAAACTGCTCTTCAATTCCTAACATGCCTTCAAAATGTTCTGCATGAATGGCTTTTCCAAACAGGGTTCAGTGTTGGCTTGAAAGACATGTACTTAACAGATGAAATCAGAACATATAAAAAACTTCTTGAAGAAGTTCATATTGTTGTAGATGATGGCATATTGTCTTCTCAGAGAGTTCTCACTTTGGACAGATCCGATTAGTTCTGTCAAGAAAAGAGCAACTCATTCCAAGAACTTTTATCAATCCATGCCATAGTGATATCCTTGACTATGGTTACCAAGAAAATTTTCTTAGCTTAGTTGAAGAAATCAGTGCTAGAAGATCAGAAATTTGTGAATACCAACCGTTGTTGAGAGGCATAGCTATCCATCCAATTCCATGATGGCAATGATAAGGGCTGGAAGCAAAGGATTATTGTCAAACTTGATACAAGACTGTGCATGCTTAGGTTTACAGTTTGTAAACGGAGATGAGTTGTTCTTTTTTTACTTTCATGATGGTTTGGCAATAATTCATTCTTGCTTTTTAGATGGTTTAACCTCCAAAGAATTCCTTTATCATGTAGTGTCTTCCCAAAAACCTGGAAAAGGGTATGGAGCTGAGGGGCCTGGAGAACTTTTTCAAAAATGTATGTATGGGTTAAGGGAAGTGTATTTAGCATATGATGGTTCTGTTCGGACACGAACAGACAATCATGTAATACAATTCAATTATGAAGTTTTGGAGAACATCGAAGAGGCAGACTGGAAATTAAAGGATCTGCAGAGTCCTAGCCTTGGTTCAGAGCCTGTTGGTGTACTGCCCATGACATCATTGATTGAACCAGCTTATAGTTATGCATTTCGCCAGTCTGCACCAACAAAGACTAATCCCATTGAATTGCTAAAGGTAATCTTTGACAATTATGATCTCTTCTTATAGTTTTGATTTTAACGTAATGTTTTTAAAACATAATTGGTTTTTTAGGTAAGACAAAACAAAGAAAACTTTGGGAAGTTCGATCATCATGATTTGTTTTCCACTTGAGCTTGCCCTTATAGGGAATACCAACAACCCTCTTATGCTATTATGGGAGTTAGTAAGATCATTTTGACTACTGTTGATGGTAGTTCTTTCACTTTGTTAGATGCTTTATTTGTGTCACGGATCAAGAAAAATCTGTTATCAATTTTGCATTAGCCAAGATTGGATCGGTTGTGAAATTTGTTGATGACAGATGTACAGTCCATCATCTGTCAAAAGCTGATGTCATTATTGCTTCTGGCGTTTTATGTTGTGGGTTGTATAAGCTCATAGACTATGAAAGATCTGTAAATGATTCGGCATGTGTAGTACATGATTATCAGGCTCTGTCAGATGCAAACCTTTGGCATTCACACTTTGTTCATCTGAATTTTGCTAGTTTGATATGCCTACAGAAATTTGAAAGGTGTGCTCTTGCCCAAACGCGAGGCACCTAGAAAACATGTTTGTGAAGGCTATATTTTGGGCAAAGTGCAACGTTCCTCCTTTCCAAAAGATGGTTTAGTTTGGGCTACTCAAAAATTTCAACTTGTACATAGTGATGTATGTGGTCCTATGCAAACACCTTCTTTTGGGAACTATCTTTACTTCGTGACTTTCATCAATGATTTTTTCATGCATGCATGGGTATATCCATTGAAGGCAGTCTGAAGTGTTTATGTGCTTCAAACAATTTGTAATTTTGGTTGAAAATTTATCAACGTGTAAAATGGACACCCTCTGTTCTGATTGAGGGGGGGAATATATGTCTTCTGACTTTAATGCATTTCTGGCTGAACATGGGATAAAACATCAGTGTACAGTGTCGTATGCACCTCAAGAGAATGGAGTTGCTGAATGGAAGAACAAATCACTCATGGAGATGGAGAGGTGTATGGTCAAGAGTCGGGCTTTACCACATAGTTTCTGGCTTGAGGTTGTCATGTGTGTAGCATATGTACTTAACATGTGTCCCACTAAAGCACTGCAGTTTATCACTCCATATGAGGGTTGGCATGGTCGCAAGCCATTTGTTGCTCATCTGCATGTTTTTGGTTATTTGGCATATGCATTAGTGCTTGAACAACATTGCAAGAAATTGGATGATAAAGCAGTAAAATGTATTTTTGTTGGGTACAGTTCTAACAGAAAAGTGTATGGTTTGTATCATCCAGAAACTAAATGCATTGTGGTTAGTTGTGATGTTGTTTTTGTGGAAGATGCTATTTAGCCTTCACTTTCATGTACGAAGGAGACATCTATTAACTCCAAAGACATGTATGATACTTTGTTGCCTCTTTTTACAAGTGGACAGTCTATTGTTGGTCCTAATGAGGCAACTTCTCAGCCATTGCAGGTTTCATGTGATGATGCATATCATTCCATAAAATGATGCACTTATTGATGAGAGAGTTGATATTGAGCAGATAAAAACTATGTCAAAATGGCTGGCGCAGATTTTGTGTGATAGTAAATTAGATGCACCTATGTCATATCATACTCGTTCAGGCTCTCGTAGTGCCTCTTTTGCATCAGATTGCTATGTTATGGCTGCATCTAGTCTTTGTGATGAGATTGAACATGTTTTGCTTAATGAAGCACAAAATTTTGAACATTTGATGGCCGCAACGCAATCTGAATATGATGTTATCATGAAAAATGGTACCTCCTCTTTATGTGACTTGCCTTCTAGTAAGAAGGCCATTGGCACTAAGTGGGTATACAAGTTGAAGCGTAAACATGATGGAACAAATGACAAGTATAAGGCTAGACTTTTTGCTAAGGGTTTTGTGCAGGAAAGAGGCATTGATTTTGATGAAACCTTTGCTCTTGCTTGCGAATGACTACTATTCATAGCATTTGTGCACTTACAGGTCATCATGGTTGGAATGTAAATTAGTTGCACATTAAAAGAGCATTTCTGAATGGTAACTTGCATGAAGAAGTGTATGTTTTTCATCCCCGTGGCTTTGTGCAGAAAGGGCATGAAAACCATGTGTGCAGGTGAAAGAAGGAATTATATGGTTTAAAGCATTGCACCACATGCTTGGTATGAAAAGATACATGCCTATCTGATTGCACATGGTTTTGAGAACAGTCCAACTAAAAGCACCTTATATGTTAAGCGTGCTAATGATGTGCTTCTGATCATTGTGGTGTATGTTGATGCCATGCTGCTCACGGGTCCTCAAGACACACATATTGCTGATTTGAAGGCTGATATGCATGCCTCATTTGAGATGTCTAATTTGGGGCATTTGCATCACTATTTGGGCATTCAGTTAATGCAAGTTGATGGTGGAATGGTTTTGTGTCAAACGAAATATATTGACACATTATTGTAGCATTTTGGCCTTGAAGACTGTAAGCCTATTTCCACTCATATGGGAATCAAGAATGTTACATGCATAATGTTAATAAGAAAAGAGTAGCTAAATAGTTTAATGAAAAAGACTTTGTATGGTTATGAATAATTAAAAGACATTTGAAAAATATTTCATAACATCCTAAGGCTAAACTTGCACCACGTTATTATGGACCTTTTCATACTATTCAAAAATTAATGAGAATGCTTTTAGATTAGACATACCTTCTCATTGGAATGTACATAATTCTTTTCATATTAGTTTATTGAAATCATCTAAAGGATCTTTACCACTCACTCCTATTTTAGATGATCCTCCGTTGTTAGAAGAGGATGCTAAAATTTTAGTTCCAGTGAAAATACTTGATTATGATGTTACTACTGCATGCACATGTAACCAATATCATAGATATTTAGTTAAATATAAAAATCACTCACTTGAAGAATCTCAATGAATTCATAAAACATAACTAACTCCACACTATGATCATTTGATTTCTGCATATCATTCACAATCACATTAAATTCCAGTTTTCCAATTCCATGCACATGTTTTACATGGAACATGCTTATGATTATTCAGTGATGGGACATGTGACTAGCCATCCATTTCTATTTTTTTTTATCAATTAAGGTCATTTGCTCATCAACTAGGAGGCATGTTCTACTTTATTGAATAATAGAATGTTATATGGATTTTAATGTCTTGAGGCTTTTAATGTGATTTGTGTTTTGATTTAGCAGGTGAAGATTCATGAGGGTGTGAATGTGCATGGACTTATTCAAATATTTAGAAGAATATTTAGAAGATAGTAAATAGTTATTTTTTGTAAAAATTATAGATCGGTTTAGAAAACAACATTTTTGTAAAAATATTAGATCTCTTGAAAAGTGACAATTTTGTAAATAAAGCAGATTCGTAGATGTAGACTTTTCAAAGCGCCTCCCTCATGTATCTTCTATTTAGGACGTAATGAGAAATACCTATAAATACACATGCTATGATAGACTCATCCATTAGAGTGTGTGGAGGGAGATTGTACCCAATTTAGTGCCAATTCTATTGTCTCTTTCCATTCTCTGAGTACTTTTGTGAGATTTTATTTCTATATTATCCTCTGGGTATGGGGATCTGCGAGATCCGATTAACAATTACTCTCATACCTGTGGAGTTAGTAAGAGAAGAAAATACTTTTTTGTAGCTTGACATTTGCTTTGTAGATCTAGAATCAAATATCCATGGATTTTTTGATAGTTTCATGTAATGCTACTTGATCAAAGAAAACCTCCTCTATATTGGCACATGCAAAAGCATCATCATCTGAAGATTTTTACCTTTTAAACTTTCTTTAGCATTTTTACTTGAAGCCTTTTTCTTTTCATTATAAACTGCTTTTGTGCACTTTGTTATATGATGACTTTGGCTCTTTTGGTAATGGCTAATTCCCTCATTTGTGATAGTAGAGTCACACCTGTGTTGGCTAAGGCCCTCCTAACATGAACTTTCCTTGTAGGATTTTTGCTTTGATAAAGATTCTCCGAATCCAACTAGGCTTGAAGAGAGGTTTTGCATGAACTAATTTGGGATATAATGTCATGATTCACACCCATCACAATAAGATAGGGTTCTAGATAATATCTTGAATCGTGTCTTAACTATTTCTCAATAGGTTGGTGCTATTGAATGTCATTGTCTATGCTGAAGAGAAAACTTCTTCTTCCTCCTTTGTTTGCTCGATAGACATCGGAATGTCTCATTGTTTGGAAGAAGAACCAACATCCTCTCTTTCTCTTCACCTTGGAATCTTCCCATTGGAAATAACCCATAAACCTTTGGACACTAAAAGATATATCATCTACATAGGATAACTAGACATATGCAAGAGAATGAGAATTACGACCACCATGTGCTAGAGAGATGACTCTCCTCCCAACCAAATGCCTATATATATAGCTCTTTCCAGGGGATTGCCTTCTTGGGCAGGTGGATACTAGCCAGCCATGTGATTGCCTTCTTGGGCAGGTGGATACTAGCCAGCCATGTGTCGGCCATATAATTGCATGTGCGCCAAGTGTCCCAGTCAACTCGAGTTAACTCAAGTGGATGATTCTAGAAGGCTCTAGATCTCTTTGGGCAAAATACTCTCCCCATGTCCCCCATGGGGATTGAACCCGAGACCTCCTCTTTCACATCCTTGAGACTTAACCACTAAGCTAAGTGGATCACTTGTTCACAAGAGCACAAGACCTCCTAGTAAGTCTAAACTCGAGATCTTTGGTCATACACACGGATGGCTAAATGGTGTCCGATTTTAGGTCCGTCTAAATCGGCCAGACCCTTAGATCATAGACTTACTTTATTACATTCTTACCCCCTTGGAAAATATTTTCTTCCTCGAAAATAGAGCTATATATCTATTATAGGCAACCCCTGAACCTATGATCCAAGGGTCTGGCCGATTCAGACGGATCTGAAATCGGACACCATTTGGTCATCCGTGTGTATGACCAAAGATCTCGAGTTTAGACTTATTAGGAGGTCTTGTGTTCTTGTGAACAAGTGATCCACTTAGCTTAGTGGTTAAATCTCAAGGATGTGAAAGAGGAGGTCTTGGGTTCAATCCCCATGGAGGACATGGGGTGAGTAATTTGCCCAAAAAGATCTAGAGCCTTTTAGAAGCATCCACAGGCTCTAGAAGCATCCACTTGAGTTAACTCAAGTTGACTGGGACACTTGGTGCACATGCAGATGCATGGCCAACACATGGTTGGCTAGTATCCACCTGCCCAAGAAGGCAATCCCTTGGAGAGAGCTATATATAGAGGCATTTGGTTGGGAGGAGAGTCATCTCTCTGGCACGTGGTGGTCGTAATTCTCATTCTCTTGCATTGGTATCAGAGCTTGGTTAAGCTTTCATGGAGACCTTGCTCTCATTATCTCCTTCCTCAAGATCTTAAGAAGAACTTGATGGTTTATCATCTCGTTTATGTGACAGATTCAATTTCATTTATGTCTTGCATATATCTCCATTTTATCACTTGTTTGACGTCCACGTACTTCATTTTGAAAAATATATGCGATTGTGCTTCAGGCAGGAATTGAACTCGTGAAGCCTTCTTAGATGATCATATGCTCTAGCCAAGATGCCAAGCGTCTACCAAACATTTAGTTGTTTAGCCTATATCATCATTTGAATATGTGGCAATGAACGAGCTCACCATTCGCGGGTCTATTGACTTCTGCGTCAATAGTGCTTGCTGATGATGAAATCTCCGAGTCACTGTCCCGGGTTTTAAACTCGCAATGCTTACAAACTTAAGCTACTGCGTCAAACCACGATGTATTGGATCCTTGTGCATGATATGTATTTTTAAATGTTGCAAATAATATGTCAAGTGTTGCTCTTTATAACAATGCCACATTTCGAGGGTGTATGAAAAGAAGTGCAGATCTTGATCTTGGGATGTGTCAATGTCTCTCGATATGAGCTATTTATGCAGCTGAGGTGCTGAGTTGATTAATTCTATTTAGAATATAGACAAAAAGGTTATTTCTATTACAGCGGACACTGGCATAGACCAAGGGGATGCTTGCAGACACTTTTAGAATTCAATATTTTTAAATTGACGCTTCACTTTAGCTGGAACGCGTGCGCTGCTGTATAACGTTGCCAGATTCATGCAAATGTAGAGAAGGTTAAAACCAATTTAACTGCGCATAGTAGCACATGGGATATTGATCTCTGTTCCAGCAAGGCGTTCGTTTTACCTGTTCTAGCAAGTCGGCTGATGTTGATATTTCAGGACGCACATTTCTCAAATGTGTTTTAAGATCTCATTAAAGGTCTCTCTTTAGCGCTACTTCTATTTCAATTGTATAGCCAAAGCACGATGTAAATAAAAAATCGAA
>CM035427.1:88728229-88948229 GCA_020310875.1 Ceratopteris richardii | reverse complement strand
CGGATTGTGTGCGATGGAGGGGACTTCGAGCCATGCTGCATTGAGGAGTAGTACTAGCGCTTCAATGTATGTTTGAGTTCCTATTCTAGCAGCATCTTCATTCATGACTAGTCCACCAGTAGTGTCATGTGCATTGCATACATCTGCACGAACAATTTCATTTCCTAGTCAAGTGATTGATGCATCAAACGTAGTTACAACAACATTAAATTTAGATGTTGAGGGAACCACGTTGCGAGGGGACATCAACACCACCTCAAACGAGAGGAACGATTTTGAAGGTATGTTGTTGAGAGTAGAGCAGGGCCTTGGACGTTTGTCCAATGTCTCGATAGAAGGTGCAGAACTTCGTCAATCTTTTGACGGAGTTCAAGTTCACCTTAAGGCTATTTTGGACTTACTGAAGAAGCCTAAGGATGTAGGTAGGGTTACTTTGGGTAGCCTTACAGATACGATTGCAACTTCACCGATGTCTGTTTTGTTGGAGAAGGATCCGGATACATCCATCTCCCAAGCAGATTTATTTCCCCTAATTGGTAGCTTGAGTCATCTTAACTTGAAGACTCCTACTCCTCCATTTTTTGCTAATTCTATAGGGCAGGTAGTAGGTCAAAGCCGTCCAGTAGATCTTTCTTTGGGAAAGGATATGCGTCCTCCTTACTTCTCGGGCAAAGATAATGATAAGAATAAAGACGTTGTTTTGACATTCTTAGAGAAGTGGCATGATGTCCACCAGCTTAAGAACACCCTTGAGCATGTGAGAGTGATAGACGTCAGTTTATTGCTGGGCCCTAAGGCTTATACATGGTGGATGAGTCTCTCTACGACTTATCAAAAACCTTCAAATATTTGCATGTTCACGTGTCCACCCCATGCTCCCCATGAGAATTGAACCCACGACCTCCTCCTTCACAACCATGAGACTTAACCACTAGGCTAAGTGAATCACTTGAATATGAGACACATGAACTTATGCTTGAGTCTTTTCTTGAGATCTTTGGTCCTACAGACGAGTGACCAAACGATGTTCGATCTCAAATCTGTCTGAAGCAGTCGGATCCCTAGACCGTAGACTTACTTTATTACATTCTTCCCCCCTTGGGAAAGATTTTCGTCCTCAAAAATAAAGCTATATATAGTAACCGTAGGCAACCCCTGAGCCTCATGTTCTTAAACTGGAAGAACATGGTAATGTTCTAAAACTAAAAGAACATGGCTCATCTATGTGGTGGGATCCTTGCCCAAATGATTCAACAACACCATCCGACTTTGCACTTTGATAAACTCGTCAAAGTACAAAGTAGTGAATGAATAATAAGGGTGGATATAAAAACATCCCTATCCACTTCATTGTGTCTCGATGTGCGATCTAGGCACAAACATATGAAATGGATGGATTCCAATTACTAGTCCATTTTTGGGCATGACTGGTGCATGGACTTTAGTAAAAAGGATGGGGTTTGTATCCCAATCAAGACTTTGAGAACTCTTGATTCACTTGAATTTGATTTGGAAAACTTGAAGTTTGGTTGATCCAATCATCTGACTTGGATGTTTGTACAATAGTTAACTCCCAATAAATAGTTACTTGATTTCTTCACCCGACTTGAGGACTACTTGGTCCTAATAGGCTTGAAAACCCTATGTAAACTATAGGAGAAAGTTTTCCATTTTACTTTGGATCAACCTTACTATATCTTGACCAAGTCAAATTCAAAATGAAAATTGTCCAACTTAGGACATTGTTCTCAAAGACTTTAGCTAAAAGTTCTTGAGAATTGTCAATCTTATGAGCAATTCCTAACTTCCTTGTTCTAGATTGTACTAAAATATAGAAAGTCATAAGAGTTATGCTACTAACTAGAAGCAAACTCAAATGAATAAGTCAAACTTGTTATCTTTTGAAGATTGAATTCGTTCTTGTATAGATCGCCAAGGACAAGGTGGTGAATAGATGCCTGCAGGCCTCACATACAAAGTCGGAGGGTGCAAATAGGATGCATAGCAACCGTCAAAGGGCTTCTTCGATAGAAGACACTCAATTCGACATCTCCCTATGAGATAGAGAGAGAGTGAGAGAGAGAGAATCAGTTCTTTACTGTTGAGCCACTTCTATATCTCTATTACAGAGAGAGACAGAGAAAGAGAGCGATTGAGAGAGTATTTGCCAAAGCTTCCCATTCAGCTTTGCGGATGTGTCATGTTAATTATGGAAAAACTTGTCTGTCACCAAGTTCTATGAACTCTGTCTCCTGAGAGAGAGCACAACAAAATTTGGTTGAGGATTCTTCTAGATAGTGAACGTGGCCAAGTTCTATGAACTCTGAGAGGTAGCTTGCCAAAAATCTGACATCGTTGGCTGAGGAAGGTGAGCTGAATCGGCTGCCACTTCTGTATACACCTCAGAATGGTCCATTTGTGATCATCATATTGGATTTTCATGAATATCTCTTTTGATTGACATCATTGATGATGTCAATTCTGCTTAAAATTCATCACAGTTGCTAGTGACTAGTGATTAAATGTTCTACGAATGATTAAATGTTCTGGCAGTACAGCATCCATATGTTACTCTAATTGCTCACCCATGCGAATCTATTATGTGGTTACAAATCCACATGAAATAATTTAATTATCATGCATCATGAATATCTCCGCTATGGACCCGTTTTTCTAAAATCCTTCTCTATTGAGGCGCATTACGTATTGGTGCACACATAAGTTGGGCATCTAATTTTGCACTACACAAAAATCAAGGGTACATTGAACTTCATTGTAAATTTTCCTACATATTTAAGGGATCATATTGTATTTCATTAGGGGTCATCTTTTAGAGTACCACACCCAACTTTCACACGTCATTTGGCACCCCTTTGTTTGTATTGACCAATGGTGATAACCCTCTGCATCACAGCACACAAGTTGGCATACTTTGGCACTAAGTGCCCATTTTTGTAACTCCAACATATAAGAAAAGGATCCATTGTGTATGCATTTGTGAGTTGGAGGCTAATCTAAGCCCACCCATAAAGCTCTCTCCAAGTTTCTTAGCCTACTCTAAGGCTCGTGTGATGTGCAATGGGCTACTCTAAGCCCTCCTCTCGCGTCGACTTATCTTGGTGTTGCACAAGTGAAGGGCTATTCTAGGCCCCCCCGAAGTGTCTCTTCTATTTCTTGGTGCAAGTGAAGGGCTACTCTAAGCCCCCCCCTCCCCAAGGAGTTTTTCAGTCTGGTATCGAGTCATTCATTTCAAACTTTGCAATTATTTTGAAGCGGTACTTTTGGCAAGTATCTTTGATAGTGTTTCTAAACACTTTATCTTCAAAGCTTTGTAATGACCAAAAGTGAAGGTAGCTCATTATCTATGGCTAACTTATTACCCTCTTTCACCCCTATTTTTATGCCTAAGGATGAACTCCTCAATGGACAAAATTACAATCTATGGAAAGATGTCATGCACACCTATCTCTACATGAATCTCCTCCATGAGGTAGTAGATGGGTCAGACCCCGAACCCAATAGGGATACCAACTTAGACAATTGGCATGTGTGGAATGTCAAGGACAAAAGAGCTTTAGATCACTTGTTACTTGCTTGTGACGAACTGACGAAAGGACATATCACAGCCTGTAAGACATCCAAGGATGCTTGGGATACCTTAGCCGCTTTGTATGAAGACAAAACCCCTTCGAAAATATATGCATTAGAGGCCGAGTTTCATAATTTGACCATTCAACCACACGACACAATTACTAAGGTCATAGCCCAATTTGAGGACTACCAACGTAAATTAGCACTATGTGGTAGGCAAATCTCTAGTGAAGACATGGCCATTAGGCTTCTTAACAATTTACCTAAGTTGTACAAGACATTTGTCACAACTTTGTATAATCGCGGCCAAGTCTTAACTTGGGAAGAGGTTCGTCGACTATTTCTCCTTCACGACTCGTGAGCCAAATAGACTTCCTCCCAAGAGTTTGCCATGAAGGCCAAAGGACCATTCAATAAGGGCAAAGCCAAAAGTCATCATGCTAGCAATGGATCTAAGCAAGGATCGCATAATTCATCAAAGAAGTTCACCTGTAATTTCTGTGGAAAATCAGCACACTTACAAAAGTTTTGCTATAAAAAGAAATAATCATCGAAGGCTTCTACATCTAGGCAAGCATCCAAAGGATCCCAACATAGATCCCACTCTTCTAATGAGGAACTCTTCATCTCCATAGAAGCCAATGCGCTAGTTACTTCTAGCTCCCCGCATGAGTGGATCTTTGATAGCGGAGCTACCTCCCATGTGTGCAAAGACAAGGACTCCTTTCAAGAACTCAAAGAGCACATGGGAGAAGTCTAACTTGGCAACAACAAAAGTTTACCCATCGAAGGAAAAGAGAAAGTTCAAATTACCAACAATTAGGGGGAATGCAAGTCTCTATCCAATGTTCTTTTTGTTCCAAATTTATGTATGAATCTACTTTCCGTCAAGGCCATTAGAGATCAAGAAAAACAAGTATGGTTTGATAACACCTCAGTTAAGGTAGTTGATCCCCATACAAAGGATGTCATTGCTCAAGGTATTGAAGCAAAGGGTCTCTACAAACTATCTTGCTTTGTATCCAAAGAATCAACCTCAAGTTTGTGGCACCAAAGATTTGGCCACACTTCTTACTTATCAAAAATCTCTTCATCCCAACTTGTGAAGGGATTGCCAAAGATAGGGCAAATTACTGATGTCTACCAAGCTTGCACCCAAGGCAAGCAACATAGGGCCCCAGTTCCCAAGGAAGCTTCAACACGGAGCGAGGAACCCTCTAGCCCTTATCCACATGGACTTATGTGGATCCATGAACACCCCATCCCTGAGTGGATCCCTCTACTTTTATCTTCTAGTAGATGACCATTTGGGTGTACTTTTTGAAGTCAAAGGCAGACACATTCTCTAAGTTTCAAACTTGGATCAAGGAAGTTGAGAATGAAGCTTCGAATAAAGTTAAAACCATCAAATCAAATGGAGGTGGTGAGTTTATCAATCATGACTTTGATAACTTTCTCAACCAAAAAGGGATCAAAAGACAAGTCACTCAGCCTCATACTCCATCCCAGAATAGAGTAGCTGAAAGAAAGATACGCAGTCTGATGGAAATGGCAAGAACTATGCTTCATTACAAGGATCTACCTTACAAGTTCTAGGCAGAAGTCATGCATACTACCGTTCACATTCTTAGTCGAGGATTTACAAGTGCTTTACACAACAAAACACCCTTCGAAGCATACTATGTAAGAAAACCAAATGTGAATTACTTTCGAGTTTTTGGCAGTGAAGCTTTTGTCCATGTACCAAAAGAAGATAGAAACAAGTTACAATCAAAGTCCAAGAAACACATATTAATAGGATACAGTGACCAATCAAAGGCATATCGTCTATATGATATGGAAAACCACTCATCACCATTTGGAAGGATGTGATCTTCAATGAAGCTTCCACATACTCAAGAAAAGATTCAAGTACAAGTCTTAGTCCACCTATCTACACTTCAAAGAGGGACTTGGTATTTCCAAACTCCAACTCAGAAGCAAGTACTTCAAGTCATCCAAGAAGATCTCAAAGACTTATTGACAAGAGACAGCGAGAACAAAGTCATTATGTTAATTATGCCTTAATGCATCAGATTCAACAAATCCCAAAACCATCTAATTACAAAGAAGCTCAAGGACAACCTGAGTGGGAAGAAGCTATGCAAGTAGAAATGGATGCAATCAAAAAGAAAAGAACTTGGACTCTTGTACCTAAGCCCACAAATCATCAAGTCATAGGAGTTAAGTGGCTTTATAAAGTTAAGTACAAGTCAGATGGCACATTAGACAAGTACAAAGCAAGGTTGGTAGCTAAGGGATACAAGCAACACCATGGCATTGACTATGAAGAAACCTTTGCTCCTATTGCAAGATTCACAACCATAAGAATCATCTTAGCACTAAGTGCTCAGTTTAAGTGGCCCATTTACCAGCTGGACGTCAAAAGTGCATTCCTTAATGGAGATCTTCAAGAATAAGTATATATTGAACAACCTGAAGGCTTCAAGATCAAAGGAAAGGAAGATCAAGTGTACAAACTTCACAAAGCACTTTATGGACTCAAGCAACCTCCCAGGGCCTGGTATGAAAAGATTCACAAGTTCTTTGAAGAAAAGGGATTGCACAGAAGCAATGTTGATGCTAATCTCTATATCTATCAAAAGGAGTCTTTAGTAGCCATCATCATTCTCTATGTAGATGACTTGACCTTGACAGCCGCAAACAAAGAACGCATCCAGTTATCATCACACAGCTTCGTCTTGAGTACTCTATGACAGATCATGGATTATTACACTACTTCTTGGGTATGGAAGTTTGGCAAACAAAAGAAGATATATTCCTATCAGTGAAGAAGTACTACTCTGATCTACTTTTCAGATATAACATGGACCAATGTCACTCAATTTCTACACCATTTGATCCAAACATCAAGCTTAAACTAGCGGACTCGTCATCACTTGTGGATGTGCATACCTATCAACAGCTTGTTCGCTCATTACTCTATCTTTCCAACACTAGACTAGTTATTGCTTATGTAGTAGGTATACTCAGTCAGTTTGCACATCAACCTTGTCAGACTCATTGGGATGCTGCTCAAAGACTACTTCGATACCTTGCCCTCACCTGACATCATGGTCTTTGGATAGAGGGAGCGTCGAACTCATCGGATATTCAGATTCTGATTGGTTTGGTGATCCTGATTCTCGGCCATCTACTTCTGGGTATATATTCTTGCTTGGCTCAGGACCTATCTCTTGGGCAAGTAAGAAGCAGCCTTTAGTTGCTCTATCATCTACCGAGGCCGAGTACCGAGCATCGAGCTTTGCAGCATGTGAGGCCATCTTGCTTCGATGTTTATTATCTGACATTGGTGTTTTGCAGGATACTCCGACATGTATTCGCACGGACAGCCAGTCAGCCTTGGCCATCGCCAAGAATCCAGTGTTCCACGCTTGGACGAAGCACATCGAGATCTAGTACCACTTCATCCACGAGAAGCTCATATCTCAGGAGATTACTTTGGAGCAGTGTACCTCTCAGAAGAACATGGCAGACATGTTCACGAAGGCTCTACCTTCGATTCCGCTTCAGTGCTTGGTGGACCTCTGCAGCATTCAGCTGCTCCAAAATGGAGTTGCAAAGGGGGTGTTGACAACATGATTGCTCCTACTTCATCTACATTTGTATCCGCATGAGTGCATCTCCATTTTGTATCCAGGAGCCACTCCATTTCTAGTCTATTTCCATTTTATATTGTATTTCCTTTGTATTTGGGTACCTTGCCATGTGCTTCTACCAATTGTATTCATTCTCCTTTCCGGAGACTTATCCCACATATGATGTACTTTTGAGAGCCCCTCCCAAATCTATATAAGGAGGGACTCTCCCCTCATTTGTACTTGGTTAGAAGCTTGAGGATCCTACTCCATGGTCTTAGCAAGGTCATTTCTAATCCACTTGAGTTTACCCATTTCATGGTCTACTCATTTTGTGTCTCACACATTCTTTGTTTTGTGAGAGTACTTTACTTTTCATTTTGCTTCCCCGTGTGTAGTCTCTACCCAACCAACCAGATAGAACAAATGAATTTGGTAATGTGATCCTAGAGGCATACATAGGGGACATAGAACAAGGGGAATATAGGAAAAGAGCCCAGAACTCCCCAAGGAGAATCAGTCTTTACTAGAATCATACTCCAGAGTGGGTTCCCCATGACAATAAGAGCATAGATTTGCTCTTAAACTAAGAGACTGAAGAGATCTTTTGGAGGTATAAGACTGACCAGCCTAATCAAGCAAGAATGATCACGATCTATGAGTTTAAAGATCCTGATAGCCCAGGAAAAGTGACTTATTTAGACAACACTTCAGAAAGGATCTTTGTGGTCTCAGAGCATGGTAGGCATGCCCACACTTGGAAGGGTAAATTTGTGTTTCCCCAACCAAGATCTAATGTCTCTTATGGTCACCAAGGATCTGGAACATCCCAAGCCCATGGAGCTCAAAGGGGCAAGAGTAGAGATAGGCCGGAAGTAAGATTTTCTAACTCAATAGGAAGAGAATGAACAAGAACAAAGACGGATAGAATGGAAATCAAGAGACCTACAGACCCAAGGAATCAAATAAATATAGATGAATTCCCTTTGCCAAGGCCTAGAGAACACACTAGGACACTGAGGCCTACACAACTAGTTAAGTCCATGAAGAATTGCTTCGATGGCACAAGAGATCCGTACGATCATGTGGTAGAACTTAGGCAAGTCTTAAGCACCGAGCAAGTTGATGACCTATTCACACAGTAGAATGCCTTTGGATTAACTCTCAAGAACATAGCCCTTACATGATTTCAACCACTACACGAGAGGCTATTCAAGAACATAGACCAACTTCTAGAAACTTTCATCACAGAATTTTCTAAGAGTGGCATATGACACAA
This sequence comes from Ceratopteris richardii, assembly GCA_020310875.1. Taxonomy (NCBI): domain Eukaryota; kingdom Viridiplantae; phylum Streptophyta; class Polypodiopsida; order Polypodiales; family Pteridaceae; genus Ceratopteris; species Ceratopteris richardii. The sequence continues at coordinate 88,939,721 of CM035427.1, read as the reverse complement.
TACTTCCTCATTGGTACATAGCTTCAGGCAGACACCTCAAGAGATAGTTAGACTTGCAGGAAGATGGTTTGGGCAATACCTAGAGAGATTTCCTCTTCCAGAGTTACCCACACTAGCCAAACATGTGGCTTTATTCTTAGATGGATTGTTAAGTACCAAATTGAGATCTTATTTGTACTTGAAGGACCCTAGAACCATCAAAGAGTGTGTACGCATGTACATAACATTGAGGATGATCTAGGGGAGGAACTTTCAAAAATCTACAAAGATTCAGATAGCTCTACTAGCCTCAATTCAAATCCATCCACATCTATCGAGGAACTTGCTAAGAAAGTAGCTCAGAAGTTAGGAGTCTCTAGCAAAAAAATACCCAGATTTGCCCTAGTGAAAAGATGTTATACTTGTGGAGGTGACCATCTGGTGAATGTATGTCCCATTATGGCTTAACCCCAAGCAAACCCTAGCACCCTATACTACACCATAGAGTAGAAATATACCAACCACACTGCAAAAGACTGTCCCTTTAACAAATAAACTATCAGACAAAATTATGTTTAGCCATATCCACAACAAGGAAGATACCAGAACCAGTACACACCACAACAATATGGCAGACCACAACAACCCTATCAACCACCCTATCAAGGGCAGCAAAGACCTCAACCAGTTCTAGCACAGCAGCCCCCTCCTCCAGCCAATGTGATTCCAGTGAAGTACACAGCTGCAATAGAAAATCTGAATAGAGCCTTAGTTCCAATAACACCATTACTTTCAGGGAGTGACCCAAGTGATCATAGTTTTGACTCTACTCACATTGATAGCCCACATGCTTACTACATGCAGTCACCTGAGCATAATGATTCACATTATTATGAAGACCCAAGTGAACCTACTTGGGAGCCAGAGTATGCAAATGTCATGTACGCAAACCCCAACCTAGGTAGATAAGACCCCCATTTCCTAGAGGACCATGCTACCAATGTCAAGGAGATCACCTCACTTGTGATTGCCCTATGCCTACACCTACAAAAACCCAATATGTGACAATTCAAGGTTTATGTCCAGATTGTAGGAAGGAGCACATGTTACAACATTGTCCTAAGAACCCCAACAATATGCCAAAAATCACTCCTATCAATGTTATTGGGTTAGTGGTAGATTCTACAGGAAGTGTAACTTCCACTGCCCCAGTGCAAGTGGTCATTAGAGCCCAAGATTTGCAACAAAACCAAGGTTTAGGACAGGAAAAGAGTTCTGAGGTTAGTGAGACTGAGAGCATAACTAAGAAGAGGACCAATGCTTGGAAGGATAGTCACGAGAGAATGAAAAGGCAATGGGCAAAGAAGATGAGTGAACTTGAGGAAAGTCTAAGAGAAACAAAAGCCAAGATAATTGAACTCACGTCTCAAAATCACTATCACACTACTTCACCACCACCATTCCCATCTCCCTCCAATCCACCACCTTCCAACCCACCTCACACAATCCCACCACCCCCTAGAGTAGGATCAGTCTTAGCAGATCCCACTCCCGAGAACCTAGACATGATGCTTAAGGCATATCAGGCTAGACTTCAAGAAGGGCCAAAATATAACGGATCATGAAAAGTGCTACCCTAGAGCTGAACTAGAGCTTGAACGAACTAAAATTTGTGCTAAGATGATGGAATTGGCTCAAACCATGTTTGAAGCCAGTCGCCTCTTTAACTTCTCTAGTTCAACTAAGACACAGTTTCACTTTGATGGACTGCTAGAAAGATTGGAGAGACTAATTGCAAAATCTGAAAAGGATCCCCCCTCTCAAAGTAAGGACAAGGCAAGTGAAAGGATAAGCCTTCCTGCCCAGGACGCTTATGTGCCTAACTCCACAGAACCACACACATCTTCTTCTATGAATCTGTATTCACCAAAATTCCTACAAGAGATTCAAGACGAGAAATGGGCTAAAGGGAGTGGAGTTCCTCCTCCCATTGAACTTGTGGATGATGTGCATGATCAATTCCCACAAGACATTCCTTCCATTTATGAAGAGTAGGAGAGTGCCCAATCTCATGAGAGATTAAACTTCGAGTCTAATTCCTTACAGGAACTACCCCATTTCACAGGCCCATGGGAATCTAAGTCCACTTGTGTGAGAGCACCCACGGTCATGATAAGAAACAAAGACTCATTCATACCTAGGAACATGGAGGTGGTGAAAAACACTAAAGTGTAGTGCAATCTCACTTTAGAAGAGCTACTTAAGGTTAAGCCAAAATTGTGGAAACATGTAGCCAACCAAGTGCCTGAAACAGCTAAACCTCATTCTCAAGTAGGATCTCATAGAACAGTGCCAGAAATACCCTTGGACAAGATAGGAGACATGGGCGAAGGAGAAGAAGGAAACACCTATCTTCCAATTACCCATCAAGGTTACACCACCAAGGCAATTTTGGACTCAGGTGCAGGAGTAGCAATTGTCACCACTTCCCTATGGAAGCATTGGGGCAAGCCAGCACTCAGGCCAACGAGAATGAAATTGCAGATGGCCAATGGTCACATAGAAAGACCCTCAGGACTGATAGAAGGAATAACTCTCACTACATGTGGTGTCGAGTTCGAGCATACTTTTACCATATGTGACTTTAGCAAGAATTAGGCATATGAGATGATTTTGGGAAGACCATTTATGTGGCAGTTGCAAGTGGTACAAGATTGGGGAACTAGTTCTTTGTATTTGCAACACTTAGGTGTTACAATCAAAGTCAATCTCAAGGATTACTCTCATAGAGATGTACCCCCTATTCAATGGAACCCCATCCATAGAGCTAAAGATGATACGGAGTCAGTGCATTCCATAGGATCAAGATCCTCATGGATGCATGAAGACACCCACTTATGGATGTGCAAAGTAGCCATAGAAGAAGAGAAGAGAGAAAAAGCCAGAGAAGTATGTGCAAAGGAAACTCATATATCAATTCAAGACCAAGACTATGCACATGTAGTATTTCCTGACGAAGACTTTGAACCTCATGGTTGGGCAAAAATCTTAGCAACAATGGATATAGCCATCAATGAAGAACAATGGACACCTCACTGTGACGAGGACGGCTATGACATTTCACTCTTCACAATAGAGCCAATCATGTGTGATTCGGTTATTGAAGAATGTGAACCTAGCAATGATGCATTCAAGGATGCAAGTGACTCCGATCTCGATTCAATCATTATGGACCCACCTTTTGCATCAGATGAGGAATATTTCTATGAAGTAGAAGCTCACCCTCAGAGACACGAAGAACTTACAAATGATGTGAGATTTTCCACACAGATAACCACTAAGAATGAAGGCAAGAAGAGGAAGAAGAGAGAAGCCACACTAGAGGAGGAAGAATCCTTGTTTAAGGTTCCAAAAAACTTTAAGAAGTATGGGAAGAAGATAGGAGAGTCATGATGAGAATGCCTAAACATGATGCACAAGAGGGAGAGGCCTATGATAACAAAGAAACCACCAAGAAAATTGTTGTAACCATAGAAGAAGGAGAAGAAAAATGCACCATATATTGGACATTACCTGACAGAGGAAGAGAAGCAAGAGTTGATAGCTTTGCTAAGAGAATATAGAGATGTATTCGTTTGGAGTTACAAGGACTTCAAAGGTGTAGACCCTGACATATGCTCACATGATTCCCATGACCTCAGATGTCAAACCCTCTAAGTAGAAGCCATACACCTATAATGACAACTATGTTGCCAAGATCAAAGAAGAGATAGATCGCTTGGTTGAAGCTGGATTCATCTATGAAATTGAGCACACTGAGTGGGTATCCCCCATCGTAGTGGTGCCTAAGTAGAATGGAAAGTTACGTGTATGCATTAACTTGAAGAAAGTTAATGCAACCACTATTAGAGATAGTTATCAGCTTCCTATCATTGGGCATCTCTTAGAAAGAGTAGCAGGCAAGGAAGTATACAACTTCCTTGATGGATTCTCTAGCTATAATCAGGTGGCCATAGCTCTAGAAGATCAGCATAAGATAGACTTTACTACGGAGTGGGGCATATTTTCCTTTTGATTAATGCCATTTGGTCTTACCAATGCACCCACCACCTTTCAAAAGCTGATGTGCCATGTGTTTAAAGAATTCTTGACGAAAAATTTGGAAGTCTATGTTGATGATCTCCGTGTTCATTCCAACATAAGACAAACATATATCCCAGATTTGAGAGCTATCTTTGATAAATGTAGAGAATATCAAGTCTGGTTGAACCGAGAAAAGTGTGTTTATATGGTCACGCAAGGCAAGATTCTAGGACACATCGTGCCAAAGAATGGAATATCCACGGGCGAGGAGAAAGTGAGAGCTATTTCAGAGCTACCTAGGCCAAAGAATGTCAAGGAGGTACATGCTTTCATGGGGCATTGTGGCTATTATCGTTGATTCATTCATATGTATGCGATCATTGCAAAGCCTCTGTACTCCCGTTTGACTAACTTTGAGTGGACTGAAGAGTGTGAGGATTCCTTTAACGAGCTCAAGAGAAGATTGTGTTCTACACCAATCTTGACTATACCAGATTGGAACAAGACGTTTCATGTTCATGTGGATGCATCCAATTATGCCATTGGATGTGTACTTACACAACCTACTAGTGAAGGTAATATGGATCTCCCAATAGCCTATGCTAGTAGACAGTTGAATGCGGCTGAGAGGAACTATACCACAACCGAAAGGGAAGGATTAGGCATGGTATATGCTGTAAAAACATTTAGACACTATTTGCTTGCAAATAAGTTTAAATTTTTTACTGATCATCAAGCTCTACTGTACTTGGTAAACAAGCCATGCAATACAGGTAGATTGGTAAGATGGTTCCTCTTACTAATGGAATATGACTTTGAGGTAGTGGTGAGGAAAGGTAAGACTCACCTGAGAGTAGATCATCTCTCGAAGCTCACATCCGGAGAGGCCCCGTAGGGAGTATCAGATGATCTTCCTGATGCTTACTTGTTAAATTTGGAAGTTGTACCGTAGTGGGCCAAGACACTAGTGCCAGTATTGATATATGGGCCTAAACACGCAATGATAAACACTCAAGATAAGGAGGTAGTAAAAGCCCAAAAGTACAATATTGTGCCAGGGAGTATGTACAAGCATACAGATCAAGGAATATTAGCTTGTTGTGTGGAAGAGGAGGAGTACGCAAAGTGGTTGCAATTACCACATGTGGGTGTATTACATCAAAACCATAAAAAACAAAAACCCCTTCAAACCCTACAATGGTTAGGGGTATTTTGGCCAACAATGGAAGCAGATGTGCACAAATTATGCAAATAATGCCCAATATGCAGCACTAGACCTCCTGTAGAACATGCCACTCTTTATCGAGTGTCTTTAGTGCCAGATTGGAGCGAACCATTAGTAACCTTCCTGAGGATGAAAACATTCCCTCAAGAGATGACATTGGCTAGACAAAGGAGCTTAGAACAGGAAGCACTAGACTACTCACTCATTGGAGATAAGTTATACAAGCGTGGTAAAGATGGTTACCTATGGCTATGTGTCCATGAGAGTGAATATCTCAAGATCTTGGAAATTGCTCACCAAGGTGTAGCAGGAGGACACTTTAGACCAGATCGTGTGATTAAGGCAATCCTATTTGCAGGCTTGTGGTGGCCAACACTTCACATGGATGCACATACCTATGTGAAGCGATGTGACATTTGTGAGTGAACTCAATATCCCATACGTAAAGATGAGATGTCGTTGAAACCTATGATGGGTGGACGTGCATTATCTAAGTGGGGAATAGACTTTGTAGGTCCTATTAATCCCCCAACTAAGAGTTCCCATGCAGAGTATATTATTGTTGTCACTGATTATCTGACTAAATGGGAAGAAGTGAAAGCCACAATGAAGAACGATGCTCAAACGATAGCTAAGTTATTATTTGAGAATGTGTTCACAAGATATGGGCTACCTATAGAGCTAGTAACTGATAGAGGCACTCACTTCTTGAATGAAGTCATTGAAAACCTTCTCCAAGAGTTCTTGGTGATACACAAGAACTTTGCCCCCTATCATCCACAAGCTAATGGACAAGCCGAAAGCAACAATAAGATTCTATGCAATGTGCTTACCAAATTAGTGAATAATAAACGTTGTAATTGGGACAAATAGGTACTCCATGATGTTTGGGCATATAGAGTTGCCTATAAAATGGTACTCCAAGCCACACCCTTTCAGATGGTATTTGGCCAAAATGCAGTACTACCATTGTACTTATTGATACCTACACTAAAAGTAGCACAAGAGCATGAGTGGAGAGGTCATGAACTCTCTTCCAGGATCTTTGATCTTAAACGGTTAGGTGAAATGAGACTGAGAGTAGCTACAGGGATTTATGCACCTAAGAAAAGACAAAATGCATACTTCGATGCCCATGTGAAGGATAAAGGCTTGAAAGCAGGAGACTTAGTTTTGGTATACACCCTGAAACAACATGCAAGAAAGCTAGAGAAGCATGGCTATGGACCTATGATCATAAATAGGATCTCAAGTAGTGGAGCAGTTCAATTAGCTACTCTAGAAGGTGATGTCCTCCCTAGTTACATCAGTGGATGCAGAGTCAAACTATTTCAAGAACCCCTCACTGAGGAAATGCTTAATCGACTCAACACTGCCAAGAAATGTAAGGAAGAAGAAACATGAATTTGTGAAGAAGTGCAAGTTGAAGCTTTAGAACGGATCCAAAGATTGAAACTAAGAAGACATGGTAGAGATGAGCCTCGATTAGATGCATATGAAGCTTGACGGTACCACATGGCCATGTGTGACACACCAGGAGTCCACTCCCATAGAATAGTTGATTGACGACCTTTTGTAACCATGGAGGTAGGAAATAATATAAGGAATGTAAGAACTTTGATTGACTCAAGTGCAGCAACTAGTGCGATTAGACTTTCTTACTGTCAAGAATTGCAACTAGAGGTCAATCCTATCAAAGCTTATCTCATAGGATTGGGAGGTGTGGAAACCCCTTGCATGGGTGAGGTGGAACTTCCCCTCTGCTTTCAAGATGTTCTTATGACACTTAAGGTGCTAGTGTGTCAAGACGAGGATCTCACTGAACCTCTTGTCTTAGGTCAAGACTGGATTTACGATCATGCAGTCAACCTAAACCTAAGAAGTGGACTTCTTTAGGTCCGGGTAAATCAGAATCGCATTACAATTGAGTTAGAAAATGAAGCACTCAAGTAACTAGGAAAGGCACCAACTCCTGGTCCTTCCAGGAGTACACATGAAGATGACGATGCTATTCTTGTCCAAAACTACGTAATGCAAAGGGATGGTGTTCTCAACAAAGAAGCCAAGGATATGATGGAACTCCCTTCTTTTCCAAAAGTGATAGAGACACGACAACCAAAGCAGCACAGAACGCAGAGGAAGCAGGCGGCCTATGCTCAAAGCCAAAGGAGAGTACGAAGCAAGGTGTCTCAGTGAGTATGTATATGGAAAGGCGGCATCCTATTGCAGGCAAGTAAAAGCCACTAGCTAGACGCCATGCTATTGAATAACAACAGGACACTAATAAGAAGTCTTTCAAAGATTCACCCATGAAAGTAACACTCATCTGGGTACCCAAGAAGTCGATGAAGGCCGACCCACAATTAAGACAAATTTGGGTGCCTAAGGCTTGCTTGCGGGCTCAAATTCACACACATAAACCACACAGTGCAAACCCATAATTGTTCAACACGCACAGTCACCTATTCATCCACAAACACGAGCAGAAGCACTTGTAAATGGGTCCCTAAAAAAACCTCATTTCCAAGTAGACACTATTGTAAAACCTCCCGAAGTCTCCACAGAATCAAAATGCAAAGCCATACACTATGTTTGGCAGGCCAAATCTTGTACTAAACCACCTGATCCCATTGTAAAACCACATCCGCATACTAACTATATCCGAACTACATCGCACCACTCCAATTAGCACATAGGAACCCTTCATCCGCTAACCACACTTCACACTCACAACCACGCGAGCAGGAACTAACCTACTAACTACTTCACAGGTCATCATTTAATGGTGTAATGGGGACAAATGGTCATTTTGTGTCCATTGCAATGTTAACATGTATTTATATATTCTCACAGGATCAGCAATCAGTACCCTCAACATGGCAAAGGCTACAGGAACGAGCTCCTTGGCAGGCACTGCTCCTCAAATAGTGGACATTGAAAGTATCCCTATTCAGGAGGAGTTGAAGGAACGGCCACAAGAGTTAAGTGCAGTACATGTTATACCCATTCAAAATCCTCCCCAGGGGCACACATTGCCAATTAGCAAGAACTCCCATTGGTTCAGTGAAGTCGTAGGACCCCTTGGGGATGGCACCTATTTATGGGAATCTAAGATAGAGTTTAATGGATGGTGGGGCCATAACATTTCTTTACACAAGAGTTCAAAAAGCTTCAGAATAGTGAAGGATTGTGATTGATATGGAAGAAGGTTGGATTGGATGCCTATTTCTGTGCCCAATTACTGAAGCCCGACTTCTTGAGGTGTTCGTACTTAATTAGCTCACTCACTCCTAGCAAAGATAAGAAGGGGACAAGCACTTTTGTACTTCCTTCTCTTACACAAGGGAATGAACTTAAGCATTTTAAATTAACCAACAATTTGGTGAGGGAAGCCCTAGAAATGAGAGGTATGCACATCCCTATAGAGAAGGAGACAATGATCCCGGACAATATGAAGAACAAGAACCTAACTGAAGAACATGGTGGCAAGACCCCAACTATTGCCATCCACCTACGAATGTGCATGCAGCACTTCACGTTCCCAGCCCAGGAACGATTTACAATGCCACCCAAGAAGATCTGGTTTAGTTTATATTTGGCAAACATGCTAAACCTAACAATCAACATGCAACATTGGATTATAGACCAGATCCATCTTGCACATCAACGTTGGTATAAGAAACAAAAGTCAGTGCTCTATGGATTTTGTGCACTTACTAGAATTGTGTATCGATGCCTGGCATATGATGTGCCAATTCAGAGGGTGCTCATTTGGACTAGGGTGCAGGAATTACAGTGAAGAGCATCAGCCATAGGACCCCTATCAAAGAAATGAGAGGAGCTATTCAGATGCCATGCGCACAGGCTTGGGGTGCTACATTGACATCGGATATGACTCCGCCACCCCAAAGGTGAGTACAGCCCTTCACCATCCAACTACCAAGGCATAGTGCAGAAGGCCTGAATCTTATCTTCCCACCGATCCCCATAGATTTAGAGTTCCCTCATGGCTTCACGCTTGAGGATTTAACTGATAAGCATGTAGCCAGGATAATCAATGCAACTCACTTGGAAATCGAAACAGAGCAGTTAAGTGGACAACAAACAGTCACGGGCCGGCCAGAACAAACTCAACCAATTGTTGTCTAAGTAGAGGAAGATGAGGAGGAGACTGAAGAAGAGGAACAAGATGAAGAGCAGGAAGGACCACCTGATGAAGAGGAGCATGAATATGAGCAACATGTTATACCGGAACTCGCGCGAGCCCTAGCATACACAGTGCAAATAAAACGATTGTACGATACTATGAACATGGTTCAGGAACAACATAGACTATCCTTGGCATCTGGGAAGGCCCTAATGAACCAGATACTTGAAGAAGAAGGTGTGGATGAACAATTTCAAAGCTTCCCTCGACATGCTCACTGATGCATTGGGGATGCCAGAAGCAGTGAACACCGCCCTAGCCCTCTCTCAGAGATTTGAACGAAGACATGGGAGACACCCTCCAAGATCAAGAAATCATATACATATCATAGTATCAGAACCACATGTGTTGGAAGCAGCCAGAGGCACAAACGCCACGGAAGCATGTAAAGAAGGAGCAAGGAGCCAGGCAGATCAATTTTTCAAACAAATATATTTCTTATTAATTCTCCAAACATTCAACAGTGATTGTTATCACTAATTGTAACATATGTATCATAGAAAACCCCATTTTGTAATCCATAGCTCCATTTTGTGCAAGCCGAGGAGTCCTCGAGCTTGAGGAGCTTAGGTAGAATGCTCGCACCAAATTTCGTTATTTTTAGACATCGTTTACCCTGCCAAATAGCCTCTAGGACCTATTTTTTAACTAGGCCGGTCACTAGATGTGAAACCGGTCAAAACTAGTCTAGAAACTATAAAAAGAGCTAGAGAGCTCATTTTTGAGGTTGGTTCATTGTAGCTTGTTTGAGATTAGAGTTCTTTTGAGCTTGTAAGAGTATTCTTGAGTAATAGAGCTAATTTCCCACCTTCCATTGTGTCTTGCTTGTCTCTTCATTGTGTGTGTGTATGTGTGTGTGCATCTTTGTGTTTCTCACCTTCACTCTCACATCATCTCACGTTCACGATCTTCATATCACTCCTACCTCTCCCACGGATTGACAATTAAGGAGGTGAAGCTTCTTAACGTGGTACTTACCATTGTGCTAGAGCAACACCAAATTTGGCGCCGTTGCCGGGGATCGAGTCTAGGACAAATGTGTGATGGTAAGAGTATAGCAAGAAGAGGCGTTGGAAGGTAAAAATTTCAGTTTTTGTTGTTGTTTTTACTTAGTTTTTAGTGTTTTTCACCTCCCCCATACTCCATCTTCATCATCGCATCATCATCTCCATCTCCAAAAAAATCAGAAAATTCACCATATCCCCCCATTCACCTCATTTCCCCTCATTTGTGCATGCGAGAGAGCGAGAGAGAGTTTTTGCGTTTGCATGTGCTTGCATTTTCTTGAGTTTTCTTGCAGGTACAGAGCTTCAGAGCATCAGGAGAGCTTCCAAAAGGTAAAAAATGTACTTTCTGTCAGAAATTTCCGACTATGTCAGACCATCGCGATGGTCCGCCAAGTTCGGATTTTGAGGTAGGCGACCACACCACGAGGTAGGCGATCCTTGCGCACACACGGCACCATAGTTGCATTTTGAAAATTCATTGTTTGGTGGACCATCGCGATTGGCTCGGACCATCGCGATTGTGTCGCACCATCGCGATAGGCTCACGCCATCGCGACGGCTCGGCCGGACCATCGCGACGGCTCGGCCGGACCATCGCGACGGTTCGCTTTTTCGGACCATCGCGACGGTTCACTTGAGCCATCGCGACGGTCCACTTGGACCATCGCGATTGTTCAGTTGACCCCGGACCATCGCGATTGGCTTATGCCATCGCCACGATAGTGCCACGTGTCTCGATAAACCATCGCGACGGTTCATTTTTTGGACCATCGCGACAGCCCAAAATCGGACCATCGCGATTGGCTCAAGCCATCGCATCGCGGACCATCGCGACGGTTCACTCGGACCATCGCGATCGTCCACCTTTGACCTTTGACCCGCGCCATCGCGATTGTCCACCCAATCACGCCATCGCGACGGTTCACTCGGACCATCGCGACGGTTCGACCTTTGACCGTTGACCGCGCCATCGCGATTGTCCGCCTGATCACGCCATCGCGACGGTTCATTTTTTGGACCATCGCGACGGTCCATTCCCACGCCATCGCGATCGTTCACTTCGAGCCATCGCGACGGTTCGCCTTTTCGCGCCATCGCGATTGTCCAAATCCCGTGCCATCGCGACGGTTCGCTCGGACCATCGCGATTGTCCTAGACCATCGCGATTGCCCACCCCCATCGCAAATTTTGGACTCCAATTTTTGACCAATTTTGAGGGTATTTTTGAAAAATTTTTGGACCATTAGACTCATAGGAGACCCCTTAGCCTATATTAGAAGAAAAATTGGATTGTCAGTTTTTAACCCCCAGGGCCTGAACGCGTATAACTTTTTCATCCGAAGTCCGTTTTTTGAGCTTAATAGCTCGTTAGAAAGCTCGTGACGAGTACTACGTGACCTCAACTGTTTTTTTCATAAAGGATACGTCTATTTTTGGATAAGCTATTTTGAGGTTCACCTAGTTTGGGACTAGGAAGCCAGGGGGCACACATTGAAAATTTGGGCAAAAGGGAAGGGACTAAAAGGTGTATATACTCAAGTGTTTGATCATCTTGTGAATTGGTCTAATATTGGAATTTTTCCAGGTCTAGCAAAGGCAATCAAAGGCAAGCAAGCAAGGCAGTGAAGACAGCAGAGCTTGGGAAGCACGGCTTCTTGGGCAACAGGGCATCAGAGCAACCAGACAAGCCGACTCGAGGTTGGAAGATTACTCAACCCCCTCAGTCAATTTTTAGCTTAGGCTAAACGGTAGTTGTGGATTAACGACGATAGGAACGCCTCAAGTTCAAGATACTTAATTTTTTCAAGTTTAAGACTTAAAGTAAAGGTGTGTGTGATGAAAACCTAAAGGAAAGAACATAAGTCTGACGGAACGAGAACTCAAAATCATAACGAAAGTCGAATTCCTAACGCATATATTAAGACAAGAATCCAGAGAAAATTAAAAAGAATCAAGAAAGTAATCACAAAGGACCATTGATGATCTAAGTGTGTAATTGAGTGAGCAAGGAAGGAAATTAATGAACCTTAGATCAGGCAAACATATAGGTAAGTCGGACAGAAGAAGCCTTAGATCATCAGAGGCTAGTGTAAGAACTACCGCTCGATCTTGGGCTCAGCAATTGAATAGTAATTACCCCTACGAGAGCTCAGAGACTAGCGAATCAGAAATGGCATTTAGCACACACAGACCAGAAGGAGGGTCCCATGTAGCATACCTAGAAAAACCAGAAGGACCCTATAGAACGCAACTAGAGTTTCTCCGAACCAACCGATTAGGTGCTCGCATCTATGAGGATGGTTTGCAGAGGCAAGTGGTGCAACTGCACAACCCTGATCAACCCATTGGATTGGAAAGACCAGTGGTGAAGTTTGAGAGAGACGCTTACATAGACAAAGAAGGAACCATGTACATTCTAAGTACGCAGCCAAACGATACTAATGAGTTTGGCATGATCCAATTAGAGACAGGAGCGAAATTTCAAGGAAAAGAGCCATTAGAAGAACCTAGAACACCTAGAGGAAAATCCGTATTAACGAGAGTACTCATCCCAGAGTGGATCCCTCAAGATAACAGGAGCACCGAGTTGTTTGTAAATAAAGAGACAGATGAAGCCTTTTGGAGGTACAGAAAGGAAAACCCTGGTGAGGTAGGCATCATTACAATTTATGAATTCAAGGACCCAGATACACCTGGAAGGGTTGTATACCTGGATGAGACTTCAGAAAGAGTCTTCGTGGTGCCTGACCGCGCTAAAAACACATACACATGGAGAGGTGAATTGGTATTCCCTCCATCCAGAACAAACATGAATGCAAATCAACAAGGGGCAGGAACATCCTCAGCCCATGGAAATCAAAGAGAAGGAAATCACGAGAGACCGGAAGTAAGCTTCAATCACCCCATAGGGAGAGATAGAACAACCACGAACACTAATAGGACTGATAGACAAAGAGAACATGGAATACCAGGTGGTAGAGATGATTTTCCTCTACCTAGACCACGTGAACACGCAAGAGTATTGAGACCCACACAGTTGGTAAAATCAATGAAAAATTATTTTGATGGGACAGGAGATCCCTATGACCATGTCGCAGAATTCAAGCAAGTACTAAGAGCAGAACAAGTCGAGGACATGTTCACGCAGTACAACGCATTTGGACTAACGTTAAAGAATACCGCTTTAACTTGGTTCCAACCACTGCAACAAAGGCAATTTAGAGACATCCATCACTTTTTAGAGTCATTCATCACTGAATTCTCTAAAAGTGGGGTTAGACATGACACGTCTTCGTTGATTCATAGTTTTAAACAAACCCCTCAGGAAACAGTAAGACTGGCAGGTCGTAGATTCAGACAATATGTTGAGCGATGTCCAATGCAAGAGCTACCCTCACAAGCCAAACAAGTATCACTGTTCCTAGATGGCTTGTTGAGCGCTAAACTACGCTCCTATGTGTACCTAAAAGAACCCAGAACGCTAGAGGAGTGTGTAAGAATATGTATAGACATTGAGGATAACCTAGGAGATGAATTAGAACTCTCAAAGGTCTATAAGGACCCAGACTGTTCTTCTCTAGCATCCACAAAATTGTCTAATTCGATAGAGGACCTAGCAGAAAAAGTGGCCCAAAAACTAGGAGTTTCTAGTAAACAGGTGCCCAAGCTACCAACTAATGTACGTTGTTACACTTGTGGTGGAAATCATTTGGCAAATGTGTGCCCCAATGCACCTCAACCTCAAGCCAACCCTAGTGGCCAATATTGTACAATTGAGAGAAGGTACACGAATCATACGGCTCAGGACTGCCCATACAACAAACAAACTGTGAGACAGAACTACCCGCAAGCATACCAGCAGCCAGGTAGGTATCAAGGCCAATACAATGCTCAGCCGTATTACTATAGGCCTCCCCAGAACTACCCTTACCAGGCTCAACAGAGACATCAACCCGTCTTAGCTCAGCAGCCACCCCCACCAGCGAATGTCATCTCAGTCAAATACGCTGCTGCAGAAGAGAACCTAAGTAGGGCTTTAGTGCCTTCTTCACCCTTGATCACCGAAAGTGACCCGAACTCAAACAGTTTTGACTCTGCCCATGTAACTAGTCCACCCGCTTATTACACGGAGTCACCAGAACATGTGGAGACATATCATTATGATAGTCCACCAATGGAACCTAGTTGGGAGCCAGACTATGCTAATGTGATGTACGCAAACCCAAACCCACGGCCCCAACTGAGACAACAGAGACCACAAGGCCCTAGAGGACCATGCTTTAGGTGCCAAGGAGATCACTTCATAAAGGATTGTCCACATCCCCCAATAGCAAGGCAATCACAGTACTATAACATACAAGGCTTTTGTGTCGATTGTGGCAAAGAGCACATAATCAAAGATTGTCCTAAGAACCCAGTTAACGCTTCGAATGTGACGCCGATCAACGTGATAGGTATTGTAAACAACGCAGATGGATCCAACCCTACATACGTGCCTATCCAAGCTATAACCAGAGCTCAGGCACTCTTACAAAACCAACAACTTAATCAAGAGAAAGTAGCCGGAACTAGTGAAGTTGCAGAATCTAGCAGTAAAAAGACAAAATCTTGGAAAGATTCTAGAGAAAGGATAAAGAGAAAATGGAGTAAAAAGATAAGTGAGTTGGAAGGAAGTTTAAAGGAATCTAGAGCCAAAATACAAGAATTGACCTCACAAGAATTAAATCAAGAAAATCCAGCTCAGAAATCAGGATCGGTTTTAGCGGAACCCATACCGGAAGATCTAGACATGCTGTTTCGTGCATATCAGGCTAGAATAAAAGAGGGACCTCAAGTAACGGAAATGAGTAAAAACTACCCTCGAGCTGATCTAGAAATAGAAAGAACTAAACTGTGCATGAAGATGGTAGAGTTAGCACAAGCTTTGTTTGAAGCCTCTAGATATCTTAATTGGAATAACATGGCAAAACCGGAACTACACTTTCAAGGACTAATGGAGAGGCTAGAACACTTGATAGAAAGCAAAGAGAAAGAGGATCAGCATAGGAACCCTATTGTCCTAGAGACACAGGAAAGGAATGCACCATCCCTGTCTCAAGTACCCAATACAGAAAGTCAAGACAATTTGTCTTCCATACATAGGTACTCGCATGAATTTTTGAGAGAAATCCAAGAAGAGAACAAGGAACTCATCCTCCTATTCAAGAAATAGACGACTTGCAGGAACAATTTCCCCAAGACATTCCCTCCATTTACGATGATGTAGAGGTGGAACAACTGAGTGAACCCACAGGATTTGAATCTAATTCTTTACAAGAATTACCTCAGTTCACAGGACCTTGGGAAGCAAAGTCTATTAGTATGAGAGCACCCACGATAATAGTAAGGAATGAAGAATAAGTGATCCCTAGGAACACGGAAGTGATCAAGAACACTAAAGTACAATGTAATCTCACTCTGGAGGAATTGTTAAAGGTAAAACCAGAATTGTGGAAGCACGTAGCAAATCAATTCCCGGAGCTAGCTACCACACCCTCTCAGATAGGATCCCATAAGAAGGTACCAGAGATACCTGTGGAAAAGATTGGAGATGTAAGCGAAGGAGAGGAAGGTAACACATATCTTCCAATAACCCATCAGGGCTACACCACGAAAGCCATCTTAGATTCGGGAGCCGGAGTAGCCATAGCTACCACCGCTCTGTGGAAACGTTGGGGTAAGCCAGCACTCAGACCCACCAGGATGAAGCTGCAAATGGCTGATGGACACATAGAAAAACCATTAGGCTTACTAGAAGGAATATCTCTCACCACCTGTGGTGTAGAATTTGAGCATACCTTTGCCACTTGTGACTTTGCGAAAAATCGTGCTTATGAGATGATATTGGGACGACCATTCATGCGTCAGTTGCAAATTGTACAAGATTGGGGAACTAATTCTTTGTACTTGCAACATTTAGGAGTGACTACTAAAGTCAATCTTAAAGACTATTCACATCGAGATGTACCCCCAATACAATGGAATACCATCCATAAAACACCAGTAGAGACGGAATCCGTGCACTCATTAGAATCAGATCCTTCTTGGTTGCATGAGGATACCCATTTATGGATGTGTAAAGTTGCCAAACAAGAGGAAGAAAGATTAGAAGCAAGGACCTTAGGTGCAGAACAACATCCACGAACCCTTCAAGATCCAGCCTACGCACCTGTAGTGTTCCCAGACGAAGAGTTTGAACCCCATGGTTGGGCAGAGATTCTAGCAACCATGGATGTAGCCATCAATGAAGAACAATGGACACCCCACTGTGACGAGGATGGCTATGACATTTCAGTTTTTACGATAGAGCCAATCATGTGCGATGCAATCTTAGAGGAGTGTGAAACGAACACTGATGCATATGAGGATGCAAGCGATTTTGATTTAGAATCAATTATCATGGACCCACCCTTTGCATCAGAGGAAGAATATTTCTACGAAGTAGAGACTCACACTCAGAGACATGAGGAAATTACAAACGAGGTAAGGTTAGCCACTCAAGTGACTGATAAGAGTGAAGGCAAGAAAAGAAAGAAGAAAGAAGCCATGACAGAAAAAGAAGAATCTTTATTCGAAGTACCCGAGAACTTCAAGAAATATGAAATCGAAGATAGAAGAATCAGGGTACGAATGCCTAATAGAAAGGCGAATGATGGACAAGTATATGATAACCGAGAGAAAACCAACAAAGTAATAGTTGCCATAGAAGGAGAAGAAGAAAAATGCACATACATAGGGCATAATTTGACGACTGAAGAAGAAGAAGAGTTAGTTGCCCTATTGCGCGAATATAGAGATGTTTTTGCTTGGAGTTACAAAGATTTGAAAGGAGTAGACCCAGATATATGTTCTCATAGAATCCCTATGACTCCAGATGCAAAACCGACAAAATAGAAACCGTACACGTACAATGATAATTACGCTGCGAAGATTAAAGAGGAGATAGATCGCTTGATAGAAGCAGGATTTATTTACGAAATTGAACATACCGAATGGGTATCCCCCATTGTGGTTGTGCCCAAGAAGAATGGAAAATTGCGTGTGTGTATTAACCTTAAAAAAGTTAATGCCGCCACGATTAGAGATAGTTATCCTCTTCCTATCACGGAACACCTATTGGAAAGAGTTGCGGGCAAGGAAGTTTACAGCTTTCTTGATGGATTCTCAGGCTATAACCAAGTAGCCATTGCTCCAGAAGATCAACACAAGACGGCTTTTGCCACAGAATGGGGCATATTTGCATTTCGTGTAATGCCATTTGGCTTAACAAATGCACCCGCTACTTTCCAGCGACTCATGTGTCATGTTTTTAAGGAATTCTTACGCAAGAGCTTGGAAGTTTACGTCGATGACTTATGTGCTCATTCAAATGTAAGGCAGACACATATCCCAGAGTTAAGACAAATATTTGATAAATGTCGAGAATATCAGGTTTGTTTGAACCCAGAAAAATGCGTTTTCATGGTCAGACAAGGCAAAATTCTAGGACACATTGTGTCAAAAAATGGAATCTCTACGGACGAGGAAAAGGTGAAGGTGATTGCAGAATTACCTAGACCAACTAATGTGAAAGAGGTACAGGCATTTATGGGCCATTGCAGTTATTATAGGAGATTCATACACATGTATGCAATCATAGCCAAGCCTCTGTACTCTCTTTTGACCAATTTTGAGTGGACAGATGAATGTGAAAATTCATTCAATGAACTTAAACGACGTTTGTGCTCAGCACCTATATTGACTACCCCAGATTGGAGTAAGCCATTCCATGTACATGTGGATGCATCCAATTACGCCATAGGATGTGTGTTAGCACAACCCACGAATGAAAGTAACATAGATCTCCCCATAGCTTACGTGAGCAGACAATTGAACGCAGCAGAAAGAAATTACACCACAACGGAACGAGAAGGATTAGGGATGATCTACGCAGTAAAGAAGTTTAGGCACTACTTGTTGGCCAACAAATTCAAGTTCTTTACAGATCATCAAGCCCTATTATACTTAGTCAACAAACCATGTAACACAGGACGATTGATACGTTGGTTTCTATTACTCATGGAGTATGATTTTGAAGTAGTAGTCAGGAAAGGAAAGACGCATCTTAGAGCTGACCACCTTTCAAGATTAACCTCAGGAGAAGCTCCTCAAGGAGTAGCGGATGAATTACCAGATGCATACTTGTTTAACCTTGAGATAGCACCAGAATGGGCTAAACCTATAGTCCCTATTCTGACATACGGACCCAAGAATCCTAGGATAAAGATCAAAGAATGAGAGATTACCAAGTCTCAGAAATATCAAATAATGGCAGGAAGCATATATAAACAGGATAATCAAAAGATTCTTGCTTGTTGTGTAGATGAATCAGAACATGCGAATTGGTTGCAATTAGCACATGTAGGTGCATTAAAGCAACATCATTCAAAACATCGAACACTACAGACTCTGCAAAGACTGGGAGTATATTGGCCTACGATGGAAGCAGATGTCTACAAGTTGTGTAAGGAATGCCATGTTTGCTGTGAAAGACCACCAGTAGAGCATGCGACATTATATCACATGTCTCTCACACCAGACTGGAGTGAACCTTTAGTGACATACCTGAGGACGAACACATTCCCTCAAGGCATGACTTTAGCTCGACAACGTAGTCTAGAGCAGGAAGCTCACGACTATTCACTTATTGGCGATAATCTATACAAAAGAGGAAGAGATGGATATCTAAGACAATGTGTTCATGAGAGCGATTATCTGAGCGTACTAGAGACTGCACACCAAGGTGTTGCAGGAGGTCATTTTGGACCCGATAGGATAGTCAAAGCCATTCTCTTTGCAGGATTATGGTGGCCCACTCTTCACATGGATGCACATACCTATGTAAAGAGATGTGACGTGTGCCAAAGAACTCAGTTTCCTACTCGCAGAGATGAAATGCCATTGAAACCCATGATGGGCGGACGTGCATTTTCTAAGTGGGGTATAGACTTTGTAGGACCCATCAACCCCCCTGCAAAAGGTACACATGCGGAATACATTATTGTTGCCACAGATTATCTCACGAAATGGGTAGAGGCAAAGGCCACAAAAAAGAATGATGCTCACACGACTGCAAAATTCTTATTTGAAAGTGTCTTTACAAGATATGGATTGCCTATAGAGTTAGTGAGTGATCGAGGCACTCACTTTCTAAACCAAGTCATTGAATATTTGTTACAGGATTTTATGGTGATTCACAAGAAATCCGCACCATATCATCCTCAGGCCAATGGTCAGGCTGAAAGCACTAACAAGATACTTTGTAACATACTGACGAAACTCGTGAACAACAAACGTTCAGATTGGGACAAACAGCTACACCACGCTGTTTGGGCATATCGAGTGGCCTACAAGACCGTACTCAATGCAACTCCCTTTCAGATGGTTTTTGGCCAGAATGCAGTGCTTCCTTTGGACTTCTTGATACCGACCCTTAAGGTTGCACAAGAACATCAGTGGACCGGCCATGAATTATCAGCGAGAATAATGGACTTGGAACGATTAGGAGAAACCAGGCTAAAGGCAGCAACAGGAATATACGCAGCAAAGAAGCGACAGAAAGCATATTTTGATGCACATGTGAAAGATAAAGGCCTAAAAGAAGGAGATTTAGTTCTAGTGTATACGCTGAAACAGCACGCACGGAAGTTAGAAAAGCGAGGTTATGGACCTATGATCATTAATAGACTTTCGACTAGTAGAGCAGTACAGTTAGCCACCTTAGAAGGAGATATAATGCCTAATTACATTAGCGGCTGTAGAGTCAGGTTATATCGAGAACCTCTTACTGAGGATATGCTTAGACGACTCACGTTGGCAAAGAAGCGTAAGGAGGAAGAAAATAGAATACGAGCTGAAGCTCAGGCAGAAGCCATCGAACGCATTAAGCGCATGAAGCTAAGAAGACAAGGACTAGGGAGAGAACATTATAACCATCTGGAGACATCACCCAGATACCCCATGGCCATGTGTCAAGTAAAATCAACCACTCATCCTAGCATAGTGGACAGGAGACCATTCATTACAGTTAGGCTAGAGCACGGTAACCATAGCCAAGAACTCAGGGCTTTGATTGACTCAGGTGCTGCGACTAGTGCGATTAGATGGTCCCACTATAAGGATTCAGGAATAGAAATGCGGCCAATTGAGGCATACCTCATAGGCCTAGGAGGCATGGAAACCCCTTGCATGGGTGAGGTGGACCTTCCTATCCTCATTAAGGATATGACCATGACAGCGAAGCTACTAGTGTGCCATGATGACGACCTGATAGAACCCCTAATCCTTGGCCAAGATTGGCTATACGATCACTCAGTGGACCTAAATCTTAGACAAGGCTCCTTACAGATTGGAACCTTAGAGCAGAAGCGAGTGATACCGCTTGACTTCCCTAACGGCATTCCGCTTGACGGTTGTGACCCTAGACCCTATGAAACGCATGAGATGGAAGACAGGAAGATTTTTGGGCAGACCAGTCACGTTACGTCTACACCAACCCACTCGGGCTTGGTTATAGATAATTGTCAATCAGAAGGACGACCGATGATCTTCCCTGGGACTTCCTGCAAACTAGAAGAGACAGTTACCCAACTGCAAGGGCAGAAGGGCACAATCAGAGGTCAGGTGGGTTGCATCAGCGGCCAAATGAGCACGACACCCTGCGGTGCTCATCCTTCCAAACTTGTTGTGGACTGGCCTAGATTAAAGTTAAATAAGGCATCACTTCCTAATGGGCAGGTCACGCAAGTGTTGGATCTCCCTTCTTTTCCAAAGCAGAGTGTCCATCCGACCTCTCAACCTCAACAACAACAGAGTCAACCACGACGAAGGAACCCAAACCGACGACAGTATCAGAGGAAACAACAAGGAAAGCAGTTTAGGCCACCCAAAGGAAGCGGCACCAGACAAATATGGGTGCCAAAAGGGAAAAAAGCATCGAAGATCTCCAACCAAGTAGAGATCGACAAGAAAAAGGCAGAACAGAAACAGAATCAGTATCCACCATCCCCTCGACCTTCTTCTACAGGTCCGAGCATTCGACAAATGTGGATCGCCAAGAAGTACCTTACCCATAGACCCACGCCCACGCAGATTTGGGTGCCCAAACTATGTATCATAGCTCAACCCATAAGCCATGTAATACATAACCCTCGCAACTCATTTCACCCCTCGACACCACCACACCCAACACCACCCTTTGCCCCTCAGCAGAAACCCACCACCCACTCAAGGACTCTTAGGAAATGGATACCGAAGCGTGTCCAACCATCTCCCCCTAACCCCATGTCTGACAAAACTACCCCCCCGACTAACATACAACCTTGTACTAAATTACTAACCTTTAAACCTTGTAATAATTCACCCACCATCATCCCACATCATTCATAATCTCATCTCATCAAGAAATGTATGCATGATCTGAAACGTGTAGGAGTCTAGAAACCTGCACTAGGGCTGCAAGAAAACATTGCATCCACCACATCACAGCACTTGGCTACACGGGTTACGCATCAGTTATGGAAAGGGATTGCGGTCTCACTTTAATGGGATCATGATTAATTTCCATGCTAATGTGTTAATCTTTTATAGCAGATCTTTCTCATTAGCGCATCCGCCACCATGCAAACCGACGAAGGAACATCAGGAGCAGGCCCCAGTGTAGCGGCTGTGCCCCTCAACGTGCTACGAGCAGAGTCCCACCCGACTGCTCCACCGCCGGAATTTCAGGGATTTCCAGGGCCCATGCCTATCGACAACCCACCCATGGGCTACACCGAAAAGATACACAGGAACTCTCATTAGTTTCAGGGCCTTGCAGGACCCCTTGCGGACGCGGACTTTATATTTGAATCCTCTCTGACATTCGATGACCGCACATGGGGAAAATACCAGTTTTTCTCTAGAGAGTTCGAAGCCCTACAGAGCACCCAGGATTTAACTCATGTTTGGGCCAGAGCAGGCTTCACAGAGTATTTCAGTGATCCTCTGCCCAAACCGGATTTTTACAGGTGCTATTACTTAATCACTACCTTGCTGGCATCAGAGAATAAGGACATCCCAGGAACCTTCATATTGCCTACTCTAGTGGATGATCCACCTTACAAGAGATTTTATCTCTCTAAGGACTTAATCAGAGCAGCCATCAAGATTCATGGCACCCACACACCCATAGATCGAGAGAGATTAATTCCAGAACCGATGAAACGTGGGGATGTCACTAAGTGGGAGGAGATTTCGGCCATTACACCTGAGCTGTCCAAGCCACTACGGATATGCATGCAACATTTCGCATTTCCAGCTCAGGACAGATTTACCATGCCCCATAAACGAATCTGGTTCGGATTGTATTTGGCATGTACGGGACCTCAAACAGTTGATCTGGCAAGCTGGATCATAGATCAAATGTATCTGGCACAGCACAGATGGGAGCGCAAGAAAGTACTTAATGGATGTTGTGCACTCACAAGAATTGTGTATATGTGCTTGGCTTATGACTTGCCAATTGAGCGTGCACTAACAGGAGAAGAACTGAAGGCATTCAAGGGCACAACGAAGAAAGCCAGGAAGCCCAGTAGGACACGGGCAGGTAAGCGCATGCGAGGCACCATCCCTTGCCTTCAAGTGCCAGAGTCGCCATCACCACAACCCTCTCCAGAGCGACCACAGACAGAAGCGGCTCCCACAGTACAACCCATTCGCATAAGGTTGTCCAGACCAGTGGTTACGGAGGGCACCACTAGTACTGCTGCACCTCAGGCAGCCGCCACCTCAGAACCCACCACCACAACAGCAGAAGCTCCCACCACTATTGGTGCGGAAGCGTTTTCTTTCCCGATACCACATATGGAGGCCGACCCCATAAACACGACATTTGATTTTGAGATGCCTGATGCATTCTCAAACGAATTCCAGTATTCAGAAGCACAATTGTTCTCCCAGGAATATGAACGTCCCAGCTACCCTACCACACCACGAGATCTGCCACAGGGACAAGCTGTGTCGAGCTCTGAAGAAGAAAGAACCGAAACAGACGACGATGAAGGCGACGTTGAAGCCAGCCAGGGCTCACATGACGGACAGACAGAGGGCCAAGGCCAACAAACCGACACACACGGCGACACCAGCACATATGAAGATGAGACTTTCGAAGCCGCAGCATACACGCTGGCCATCAAAAAATTATATCGTACCATGGAGAAAGTCTGGGCACGAAAGAAGTTAACTGAAGAGGAGAGCCAGGCATTAATTGAACAGGAACTCATCTCCGGAGGATTCGAAGATGCCTACATCAGAGGGTTCAGAGAGTTAGTCAAATCAGTAGGCTCCCATGAAGCACTCAGGTTTTTACAAAGAAAGCAACTACCACAGTTTGATCCCCGCCGAGTGCGACTACTTTCAAAACCCGGGGAGTATATTCGCGTACCAACAGGAGCTCAGTCTTCAGCACAAGCCAGGGAGGCACGCCTCGCCCCCGAACGTTCATTGACCGCCGAACCCATCCTCGTAGATTCCCCACCACGTACCACTGTTGTACATACCACTACTATCTTCGAAATAACATCCACCCCTTCTACTCCCCTCTCACCTCATCTTTCACCAACCCATCCTGTATCCCCCACACACCCACCTGCTTCTCCCACATCCACACCTGTACAAGGCAACATAGCCACAACCTTTTCCTTACCCATTCATACCACCATGCCCACACCCAACCCTCCGCATCCATATGTTAACCCCTTCACCCCTTCATCCTTCCCAGCGTTTCCCCCACCTCTAAGACCCCCATTCCCCTTTCTAACCCCACTAACCTTCTCACCAGTCTCACCTCCCCAACCCACCATATCTCCTATTTCCCCTTTTCACCAAGCTGCTTCAGCCATTCCCCCTGTAAACTACTCTACATTTGTAAATCCCGTATTCACACCTACACAACCACCCACAATCACACCACTTTTCACAGTCACAACACTAAACACGTCCAATGGTATGGACATATCACCATCCACCTCACCACCACCCACTCCACTCACAACACCCTCATATTTAGGCACGTCACAATTTTCCACAATCACCACTGCATCCACTGTCCCAACCCCATTTCCCATTCCCACTGCATCTACTCCCACTGCATCCTCATTTAGCACTTCACTACTACTATCGCCCACCATAGACACCGCATTTCAACACATGTTCACATGCATGACGCAAGTCCGCGATGAGTTTGCATCACTCGGCACCAACTATCAACAGCTGCAGAAAACGACGAATGAACTACAAACGCAGCTTAATTCGTTATCAATTGAGAACGCCTCACTGAACAGCCGATACCAAGATTTACGAGAGGCCTATCACAAATTAGAACTAGAAAGTGAGGAGAAAACAAAAGAGGCCACCGCGGATTTGGATAACCTACTTCGAGCCCAGACCGTCCGCAATGCAACGCTCACTAGAAATATGGGCTTACTAAGAAGACACTTAGCCGCAGCAAAAGAGGAGAACCAAAGACTTCAAGAGCAGAATAGAGAGAATCTGGAAGCGGCTTTGGACCACCCTGAACAACCACTAAGTCCGAGCAAATTCAAAGCTATCCCATCTGAATCGATGAGGATGTTGCTAGATGATCACGTGCGATTGCTCGAGGACTATGATCGTATGAACGAAGAACATCAAAAGTTAAAGGAAGATCACAAGCTGCTACAGCTCAGAGAACCGGCAACACAACAAGTACACATAGCAGCAGAACTACCAGCACCTGCGGACCCTGCCCCTGAAATCTTAGAGGAACTCAACGCACTCCGGGCCCAGGTAACAAATCTTGAATCTAGAATTGCAGTCTATGAAGCACCACCAAGGCCAGACTCCCCACCTGAGCTACCAGCTGAGGAAGAAACCGTCACTATCCCGGTAGAGGAGACATTTGAAGAGGCATACGAACCGATACCCATCCCAGGCGGACGTGTCACGGCCGAAGGCCAGATGACCTATGAATTACCTACCCCCGCGTGGATAAAGACAGTGGAAGAACTCGGAACGACACACTCGGCCAGAGTAGAGGCACAGCTACATGCCATGGCCATAATTGAAGAGAAAATTTTACAGTCACCATTCTTTGCTCAATTGGCCCCGCGACGATACATATCTGGGCATGAGCTCCAATATAAACCGTACTTCATGTTAATGGCCGAATACCAGTTAGCCATAGAGAAAGAAACAGGGATGAAACCAACGCATGCAACTCAATTCGAGCCGGAGGACTTGCCACCAAGGGCGCAGAGAGGTGAAATCCTTCAACCAGACTGGCGCAGAGATTTATTGCAAAACTATCCCGAGATGATGAGCACATGGGTGAAAGCGCCGCTGCACTTAAAATTTAATCCATGTTGGGGACCAGTCCCACGACGCCGCTCTTGGACTGCCTTCGCTATTAAGCTACAGAACAATAAGCAGTGCCAAGACTGGCTGAACTATCCCTATTTCAGGCCACCAATCGAGTTACCCACAGTAGGCTACATGATGGCGACGATCCGCCACTGGCTCCCTAGGTTAAAGCATATGGATGATATTGCCGCGCACATGACTGTCAAAATCTTTGACATGATGCAGATGGTCTTTAAAGTCTTCCGACGCATCAAGGCTCCCCATGTAAACACCCCGGGCTTCGAGCATGGTAACTTTGATTTAGTCTATGATATGAGCACAACGCCATCGCTACGGGTGTGTTACGCCTGGCACTGCAGGATCAAATATCTATCGGCATGTTACAAGCAGACATTCGAAGAAATGTTCACCACCGGCTTTTGGGAGTACCATTCAGAGGTATTTATAAGCAGGCCCACACATTTACTGCAATTATTCGCCTGTGAACGACTGGTGTACTCCACACATTACCAGCTCCCACCACCAGACGATCCGCAACCTATCGACTGGGAGAAACTCGAGGCTGATCTAGCCCGAGGCATTCGCATCTCAGAGCACACCCTCGCTCAGGACCTCCTACAGAACTACATCCGGCAGACCTCACAACAAGGTTCTGTCAGGGACGACAGAAGCGAGAGGGAGGGGGGTGTTGGAAGCAGCCAGAGGCACAAACGCCACGGAAGCATGTAAAGAAGGAGCAAGGAGCCAGGCGGATCAATTTTTCAAACAAATATATTTCTTATTAATTCTCCAAACATTCAACAGTGATTGTTATCACTAATTGTAACATATGTATCATAGAAAACCCCATTTTGTAATCCATAGCTCCATTTTGTGCAAGCCGAGGAGTCCTCGAGCTTGAGGAGCTTAGGTAGAATGCTCGCACCAAATTTCGTTATTTTTAGACATCGTTTACCCTGCCAAATAGCCTCTAGGACCTATTTTTTAACTAGGCCGGTCACTAGATGTGAAACCGGTCAAAACTAGTCTAGAAACTATAAAAAGAGCTAGAGAGCTCATTTTTGAGGTTGGTTCATTGTAGCTTGTTTGAGATTAGAGTTCTTTTGAGCTTGTAAGAGTATTCTTGAGTAATAGAGCTAATTTCCCACCTTCCATTGTGTCTTGCTTGTCTCTTCATTGTGTGTGTGTATGTGTGTGTGCATCTTTGTGTTTCTCACCTTCACTCTCACATCATCTCACGTTCACGATCTTCATATCACTCCTACCTCTCCCACGGATTGACAATTAAGGAGGTGAAGCTTCTTAACGTGGTACTTACCATTGTGCTAGAGCAACAACATGGCACCACATCCACGACCACCACCACAACACACTCCACTCAACATACGGAAGAACCCCACACATCAAGTGCACCCATCACCACCCTTACCACCCTCCCCTCCAACTCCACCCCCTGACCTCAAACCACCACCGTTGCCCCTACTATCACCGCCACAGTCTCCACCGCTCTTAATGAAGCACATGATGAGGGTCAACACTCACAACTCTCACAACATGACACCACTACCACTATAACTATCACCATGGACTATGGAACTCTAACTATGATCACCGGAAATCCAATTCCTCCTGTCACACTTCTAGGAAGCCCACATGCACAATTAAACACACCATTATACACCTTCACTACCATCACCACACCTACCATTCCCATGTATATGGTAACTCCCATGACCGCATCCACACACGACCACATGGGCATATCACCCACATCTACACCTCCCCCTCCCCCCATCTTCCCACAATCTCTGATTCCCCCACCACCAACATCACCACTTGTCACCACAGCATTCACCACCCCTTTCCCTCCTCCCTATCCCCTTGCATTCCAAACCTTCCTAGCATCCACCCCTATAAATAATGTATTCAATACTTTATATCAATGTGTACCTCAATTACTACAAAATTACCAGCATTTAGATGCATCGCATACGAACCTGTTCAGAGTCCATGAAACATTACAAGAAAGAATCAGAAACATGGAGGAGCACAAGAGGCCACTGCAACATAATTATGATACCTTGCAAAAGCAATACGAGGAATTGGTGGAAAAACCCCCCAACCAGATACACAGGCACAACAACACCTTGAGGAAATGCTATGTGCCGAACAAGCAGATAATCTCAAGATATGTCGTAACCTTGTGTTACTAAGAAAACACATGTCAGTAGCATTAGAAGAGAATAAAATACTCCAAAGATAGAATTAAGAGAATCTAGAAGCAAGGATGGAAGGATCACCTAAAGAGATCAACCCGAGTGGTTCAAATCCCTTCCTTCAGCCAACATGCAGATCATATTGGACACACATGCTGACCTCCTCCACAAACTTTCCACCTCATAATACATGGGTGTAACATATATGCATATAATGGGTAATTGGAGTGATCCAACTTTTCCTTAATAAATGATATACAAAATATATCATCGTTATCAACCATGGCTAGTAACTATACCCTCATAAAAAAGTATTGACTAATTGCAAAAAAATACAAAAAAAAGATACCTTGTAAGTCTTTGCTATACATATAGAAAACTTTAGGGTACTTGTACTAGTGAATAAAAGCCTAAATAAAAATCCACAAATAAAGGAAAAAATTGCATATGCATGTCATGATAATGTGGAAAAAACAATGAGCCCCAATGCAATCACCAATGACACCAAGCTCTTCAAGATCCCTATAGTTCTTTTTGTTGGAGTTTGAGGTGTGCGGAAGCATGCAAACAACACAAGGAAGAAGAAGAAGCTTGGAGCACAACACACAATATTGAATGTATTACCAAGTCAATGTACAAAGATAAGTAACCCATTAAGGTTATTGCCGTATATACAATTCGAGGGGAAAAATCTCCTAAAGAGGGACAAAAGTGCCTTAGTGTTCCTCAGTGTGTTCACACACATCACTACCAAAATATATCAACAAATCCCCTTCTGAGTGATGTGGTGAACAAGGAGTTAGCACTCATGTGTAAGGAAGTGCTAAGCTATGTGGAAAGAGATCAATCCATAAAAGGAAGTAAGCCTAAAGTTTTGTGGAAAACTTCAAAATGCTCCTGAGATAGAGCCTCTATGAAATGATCTGGAATGTTTGCCCGCATGCAATTGATCTCTCCAATAAAGAACCTCTCCTTGAAATAATGATAATGCACCTCAATGTGCTTTGTGTGAGCATGGAACACAGGGTTTCTCACAACTACCAATGCGCTCTGATTGTCAGTGAAGATGGTGGTGGCAGAAGACTGACCAAGACCCAAATCATCCAAAAGGCATTTGAGCCACACACACTCAACAAGTAGTGTGAAAGATGCCCTACACTCAACCTCACAACTAGAAGTGGCCACATTATGCTGCTCCTTACTCAACCAAATATCCATGAGCTACCAATCATGAAGCAAAAACCACTAGTGGACACACAAGTGTCATAGCAATCAGCCCAATCAAAGCCTAAAAAAGCATGTAATTCTGGCATAGTGATCCCCCCTTGGGATAAAAAAAATCCAAGTATCCGGATACCACTCAAGTAACAAAAGATGCCCTTAAACAATTGCCAATGCTTGAAACTTCAGGAATGCATAAACCTGCTCATCTATGAGATGGCAAACTGAATATCATGCCAAGTTATGCATAAGTAAATCAAGCATCCAGTAGCTTGCTGATAGAGAACAACATCAAATGCATCTCTACCATCATAAAGACTCAATTGTAAACCTATTTCCATACAAATGGCAATATTTTTGTAGTATTCAAGGCCAAAACACTCCAAGTGTTGGAGTTTGAGGTCTGCAGAAGCATGTGAATAGCACAAGGAAGAAGAAGAATCTAGACGCACAACACACAATACTGAATGTATTACCAAGTGAATGTAGAAAGATAAGTCATGTGTTAGGGTTATAGGCATATATACAAGTTGGGGGGAAAACCTCCTAAAGAGATGAAAAAGTGCCTCAATAGTCTTAAGTGTGTTCACACACATTAGTAACAAAATATATCAACAAATCCCCCATGGGAGTGATGCAGTGAACAAGGAGCTAGCACTCATGTATAAGGAAGTGCCAAACTATGTGGATGGATATCAATCCACAAAAGGAAGTAAGCTCAAAGCTTTGTGGAAAGCTTCAAACTTCTCTCGAGGTAGAGCCTTTGTGAAAAGATCTACAATGTTATCCTATGTGAGCACATATGCCAAAATGATATCCCTAGCAGAGAACCTATCCCTGACATAATGATAATACACCTCAATGTTCTTGGTGTGAGCATGGAACATAGGGTTCCACACAACTACCAATGCACTCTTACTCTCAATGAAGATGGTGGTGGCAAAAGGCTGACCAAGTCCCAACTCAGCCAAAAGATGTCTGAGCCACACACACTCAACAGTCACTGTGAAAGTTGTCCTATACTCAGCCTCACAACTAGAAGTGGTTGCATTAGGCTGCTTCTTGCTCAACCAAGATATGCATGAGCTATGAAGCACGAAGCATAAACTACCAATGGACACGTGAATGTCATAGCAACCAACCTAGTTAGAGTCTTAAAAAGCATGTAAATCTAGCATAGTTATTCTCCTTTCAGACAAAACAATCTAAGTAGTTGGGTACCATTCAAGTAGAGAAAGATGCACTTAACCACCCACCAATGCTTTGTTGATGACATGATTGCTCCTACATCATCTCCATTTGTATCCAGGTGAGTGCATCTCCATTTTGTATCCAAGAGGCACTCCATTTCTAGTTTATTTCCATTTTATATTGTATCTCTTTTGTATTTGGGTACCTTGCCATTTGCTTCTACCATTGTATTCATTCTCCTTTAAGGGGAATTATCCCACATGAGATGTACTTTGGAGAGCCCCTCCCAAATCTATATAAGGAGGGTCTCTCCTCCCATTTGTACTTGTTTAGAAGCTTGAGGAGCCTATTCCATGCTCTTGACAAGTTCATTTCTAATCCATGTGAGTTTACCCATTTCTTGGTCTACTCACTTTGAGTCTCTCACACTCTTTCTTGTGTGAGTACACTCTTCTTTTCATTTTGCTTCTGCACGTGTACTCTCTTTATGGTATTAGAGTGCTAGCTAGAGGTCTTGGTGGTGCATCTGGTGGTCGTTTTGGTGGTGGTAGTGCTTGAGTTTGGTGGTGATGCTCTCCACTCATTTGGAGAAGCCTTTTTGCCATCATTTTACTCTTTGGCACCTTATTTTTCCCATTTTTTCACCCTCCCACCCTTTTCCCTCATTCTTCTCCCATGCTTAACCCCATTTTCCCTCCCTCCCACTTTGCACTCGCTGATATTTTGCAATCATTTTAGTGGTCAATATCATCCCATTATGGTTGCATATCATTGTTTTGAAGTGTTTTTAGAAACTTTCATGGAGGTTCTTGGTACCTTGATGACATTTTGATAGTTCTTCATGTTCACAAAGTTATTGAGTCTCTAATTTAGACTGTCCATAATCACTTATGTTATGCATTGGATGATACTTCAAAACTTATTCATGTGATGTGTGTTCTCAAACTAATTCCAACCATGCATTTGTGTGCCTAAGAGATGTAATCTATATGTGCATGTTCTATCTGGCACAACCATGATATCAGAGGTTAGTATTCAGGTCACTTCCA
Organism: Ceratopteris richardii; assembly: GCA_020310875.1. NCBI lineage: Eukaryota > Viridiplantae > Streptophyta > Polypodiopsida > Polypodiales > Pteridaceae > Ceratopteris > Ceratopteris richardii. The sequence continues at coordinate 88,908,087 of CM035427.1, read as the reverse complement.
ACAATGAGCAGAGAAAGACAATTCTACCATCGTAGTGCTTCTATGTAGGCATCATCTGTGAAATGATCATTTTCAAGCATTGCAAAGCCATTTCAATGTAGCCATAATATAATATCTTGTGTCTCCCCTTCTCTTTGCTGCATACCAACAGGCTATTGTGAACCACCACTACAACAATTCTCATCTCTCTGGTCATCTAATTCCCATAACATCTCTCTGTTTTAGGTGAACTGAACACTTGATCAACTAGAGGCAGATGCTCTTTGGTGTTGTAATAGAGCACAGAGGCTCGTTTTCAATGTTTAACCTTCATCACAAAGGAAACAGTAATGTTGCATATGTAGTCCAAGAACAATGCCGAATCAGAGATGATGATTAGTCTTGACTAGTTGAGGACAATGATTGTTATTGGCTAAGTCCTCCCAATCCTCAAAAAAAAAGTGCCATTCAGCAAGCCGAGCTTAAAGGATAAGGAGTTGAACTTGGCTATGCAATGAGCAACAAAGAGAAGCATTATCCAATAGGGCACAAGTATTACAAGAGGCAAAGGCACACCCTCTTCAATCTTCAGCAACCAAGATCTACATCTAAGGCTTATTAGAAATCCATTCTTCCTCTCAAGTGTAACAAAAAGGAGAGTGGCATCCATATTTGACTCTACCTTCTAACGAAGAGGAAATTTCTCTTTGTAGCATATCGAGATGCCAAGCGCTATAGAGCAAAGGAAGAAAGTACAATTCATGCATAGCATGACTTGCTTAGGAAGAAGTTTTGACCTGTTACTGTAACTACCTGAATAGCAAGGCATATTACCTAGACTACTAGAGCTCCTACAACACTCTACCATAGCAAAACAATTGTGATACTATCTTCTATCAGAATGTATAGCTCGTAAGGCAATGCCATACTATAATGCAATAGTCTGTGCTCAATTGACTGACTGGAGTTAGTGCATTCGGGTTTTCTAGACCTTACTAGATTCAAAGTTTGTGATGTGATTGATGAGGAAAAATAGGCACCTCGAAATGGATTTAGCATTTTGCTAACTCAATCGCATATGTTGACATCATTAGTGATGTATTTTGAGAAAGTTCATTGCATTTGATCAAGGAAATCTAGGAAATATCATGGTGACTCTCTTCAGTTGAATGGGATTTGACATGAGAGATTACACTTCTAATGCACATAGTCATTGCTCATTCATGCCTGACTTACTTTGAAATAACACTTAGTGTTTTCAATTTCTCCACGTATTCTCATTCATTAAAATTTACCATGAAAATTTACATTACTCTCTTTTCATTGCCTAAATCTATCTCCACATGCAACATCTCAGGTGGCATCTTTATGAGAATAATTTGTGACACAAAGTGCTCATGCTTTAATTTTTTCTCTCACTAAGAGATTGTTCAAGCATCCTTTTCATATAATAATCCACTCATTAGAACTTGTGGTACATATTTGGCACCCCTGGTTTTTGCCACTATAAACTTTTAAGTATTTACATTGTAAGAGGGCATGTTTATTCTTCCTCCCCCCAAGAGATAATCTTGTATTCTCCCAAGGGTTGCAACCACCTTTTGGCACTAAGTACCCCATCTTTTTACAACAAGCAATATCAAAAATAGGAGTATTGTGTGTGTGCCTAGGGAGGCTACACTAAGCCCCCAAGTGTGACTTTCTCTGTGGGCAATGGGCTACTATAAGCCCTCCTCTGTGTGGTGACTCCTCTAAATTGTGGAGCAAGTGCAGAGCTCTTCTAGTTCCTCCCCCTCCTCTCCAAGGAGTCTTTCTTGTATCCAATATAGGGCTATTCTAAGCCCCCCCTCCATGGTGTCTATCTCATTTGCAAGTCTAGGGCTATTCTAAGCCCCCCCTATCCCATCTCAATTTTTATACAAATTTTTGCAAGTGTGGTAACTTTGTTTCAATAGCAATAATATTAACGATTTTGAACACAACGCCCTCAAGTCAATTGTATTTTCCTCCTTTATGCCAATATTCATGTTAAGAGATGAAAGAATAAATGGCACAAATTACATTCTATAGAAGGACACCATTAGGGCCTACCTCTATACAAACCTATTGTACGAGGTAGTTGAAAAAGCAGAATGAGATCCTGATAAGGAAAGCAATCTAGGAGCTTGGAATATATGGAATGTCAAAGATAAAAGGGCATTAGGACAACTTCTCCTCGCACGTGATGAATTGACAAGGGTCACATCACTGCATGTAAGACTTCAAAAGAAGCTTTGGATACTCTAGCAAATCTATATGAAGATAAAACACCTTCTAAGATTCATATTGTTCCACAAGAAACACCTAACATGTCTGCCCCTTGATTCAGGAATAGCGACGTGAACCAAATGGCCTATCCAAGCCAACGAACTCACTCCAAATAATCCTGAAAGGTCCATCACAGAGTTATAGCCCAATTCGAAGATTACCAAAGAGAGTTCGCACTTTGTGGATGCAAGATTTCAAGTGAAGACATGGCCATTAGGTTACTGAACAAGCTTCATCAGTCTTATGAGACTTTTGTGACCACTCTATACAACAGAGGTCAAGAACTCACTTGGGAAGAGGTTCATCGACTTTTGATCCTCCACGACTCCTGAGCAAAGTCGGCTTCCTCACAAGAGATAGCCATGAAGGCTAAGGGACTCTTCCACAAGGGCAAACATGCTATTCATAATACTAGCAACACACCCAAGCAAGGTTCCAACACTTCGATGAAGAAGTTTAGCTGTAATTTCTGTGGAAAAACATGGCACTTGGAGAAATTTTGCTGCAAGCAGAAGCACATCTCAAAGCCCTCTAGCTCCAAGAACCCATCAAAACCCTCTCAGCATAGGTTACACTATTCCAGTGAAGGCCTAATCATTTCCACAGATTCCAATGCCAAGTTCATCTCAAGAATGGATCTTTGATAGTGGATCAACATCGCACATGTGTAAGGATCGAGATTCTTTTCAAGAGATTGAGGACCATACTGATGAAGTTTACCTAGGCAACAACAAGAGTCTACCCACCGAAGGGAAAGGCAAAGTACAAATTACCAATGATCGAGGGGAGAGCAAATCATTATCCAATGTCTTATCTGTTCCTAACTTAGGCATGAATTTAATATCAATGAATGCCATCACCAATCATGATAAACAAGTGTTATTTAATAGCACTTCTGTAAAGGTGATTGACCCTAAAACCAAAGACATCATCGCACAAGGCATAGAAGAAAAAGGGATATACAAACTCTCATGCTTTCTATCTAAGGAGTCGATATCTAGCCTTTGGTATCAAAGGTATGACAACACCTCATATTTACCAAGGATTTCCTCATCTCAGATAGTGAAAGGATTGCCCAAGATCGGGCAATTCAACAATGTCTACCAAGTTTGCACCCAAGGCAAGCAACACAGGGCTCCCATTCCCAAAGAGGCTTCCACAAGAGCTAGGAACCTTTTAGCCCTAGTCCACATGGACCTTTGTGGACCTATGAATACCCATTCTCTTAGTGGGCCAATCTACTTCTTTCTTCTAGTGGATGACCACTCACAATACATTTGGGTATATTTTTTTAAATTCTAAGGAAGACACTTTGTCTAAGTTTCAAGAATGGACCACCCAAGTTGAGACTGAAGCGTCAAAAACAATCAAGACTATTCGATCAGACGTGATGGTGAGTTTATCAATCATGACTTTGACAAATTCTTAAAGAAAAAAGGGATAAAAAGAAAAGCCACTCAGCCTCACACTCCATCCCAAAATGGAGTAATTGAGTGAAAGATCTGAAGTCTGATGGAAATTCACAACAAAGAATTACCCTACAAGTTTTGGGTAGAACCAGTGCACATACTCAATTGAGGTTTCACTAGTGCATTGCACAACAAGACACCCTTTGAAGCCTACTATGGAAAAAATCCTAATGTCAAATACTTTTGAGTATTTGAAAGTGAAGCATTTGTCCATGTGCCAAAAGAAGACCAAAGTAAGCTACAGCCCAAGTCTAAAAAGCATATATTCATTGGCTATAGTGAGAAATCAAAAGCATATAGACTTTATGATCTTAAAACCACTCCATCACAATTTCAAAAGATTTAATCTTTAATGAAGCTTCAAGATACTCAACCAAAGATCCAAGTACAAGTCTCACTCCGCCCATCTACACTTTAGAAGGTGACACAATCTTTCCAAAACACACGTGAAAGGCACGTACTTCACATCTCCTAAGAAGATCACAAAGGCTCATTGAAAAGTAGCAGTGAGAACAAAGTCATTATGTAAATTATGCATTGATGCATCAGATCCAGCAAATTCGAGAGCCTTCTAACTACAAAGAAGCTCAAGGATAGCCTGAGTGGGAAGAATCTATGCAAGTCAAAATGGATGCAATCGAGAAAAACAAGACTTGGACACTTGTTCCTAAGCCCACAAATCATCAAGTCATAGGAGTTAAGTGGCTCTATAAAGTTAAGTACAAGTCAGATGGCACATTAGACAAGTACAAAGCACGACTTGTAACTAAGGGATATAAGCAACAACATGGCATTGATTATGAATATACCTTTGCCCCTACTACAAGGTTAACCACTATCAGAGTCATTCTAGCACTAAGTGCACATTTCAAGTGGCCCATCTACTAGTTGGACGTGAAAAGTTCTTTTCTCAATGAAGATCTTCAAGAAGAAGTATATGTTGAACAACCTGACGGCTTCAAGATTAAATGAAATGAAGATCAAGTCTACAAGCTTCACAAAGAACTTTATGGACTTAAGCAAGCACCTAGGGCCTAGTATAAAAGATTCACAAGTTCTTCGAAGATAAAGGATTTCAAAGAAGCAGTGTTGATGCAAACGTATACATCTATCAAGTCCTTAGTGGCCATCATCATCATCCTCTATATAGATGACTTGATCTTGATATACTTAGATGAAGAATGCATCCAATTCATCATCATACAGCCTCACCTTGAGTATTCTATGATAGATCTTGGTCTATTTCACTACTTCTTAGGTATGGAAATTTGGAAAACAAAAGAAGTCATATTCCTACCACAGAAGAAGTATTGTTCTGATCTTCTTTCCAGATATAACATGGATCAATGTCACTCAGTATCTACGCCACTTGATCCAAACATCAAGCTCACCCTAGAGGATTCATCATCACTTGTGGATGTGCATACTTATCGATAGCTTGTTGGCTCATTACTCTACCTCGCCAACACTAGACCAGATATTGCCTATGTAGTTGGTATTCTTAGTCAATTTTCACATCAACCTCCTCACACTCATTAGGAAGCTACTCAGAGACTACTTGGATATCTTGTTCTCACCCGATATCATGGTCTTTGGTATAGAGGGGGAATCAAACTCACTGGATATTTAGATTCAAATTGGGCTAGTGATCCTGATCCTTGATTATCTACTTCTAGGTACATATTCTTGCTTGGCTCAAGACCTATCTCTTGGGCAAGTAAGAAGCAACCTATAGTTTCTCTATCATCCACTAAGGTCGAGTACTGAGCTTCTAGCTTTGCAGCATGTGAGGCCATATGGCTTTGATGTTTATTATCTAACATTGGTGTTTTGTAGATTACTCCAACATGCATCTATGCAAAAAGCTATTCAACCTTGGTTGTCACCAAGAATCTATTATTCCATGCTCGGATGAAGCACATCAAGATCCAATACCATTCATCGGTGATAAGCTCGTCCCTCAGGAGATTACTATGGAACAGTGTTCCTCAAGAGAACTTGGCAGACATGTTCACAAGGGTTGTACCTCCAGTTCCTTTCTAGTGCTTGGTGGACCTTTGTAGCATTCAGCCACTCCAAAGTGAAGTTGTAGAGGGGGTGTTGATGACATGATTGCTCCTACATCATCTCCATTTGTATCTGCATGAGTGCATATCCATTTTGTATCCAAGAGGCACTCCATTTCCAGTTTATTTCCATTTTATATTGTATCTTTTTTGTATTTGGGTACCTTGCCATTTGCTTCTACCATTGTATTCATTCTCCTTTAAGGGAATTATCCCACATGAGATGTACTTTGGAGAGCCCCTCCCAAATCTATATAAGGAGGGCCTCTCCCCCAATTTGTACTTGGTTAGAAGCTCGAGGATCCTACTTCATGCTCTTGGCAAACTCATTTCTAATCCATGTGAGTTTACCCATTTCTTGTTCTACTCACTTTGAGTCTCTCACACTCTTTCTTTTGTGAGTATATTCTTCTTTTCATTTTGCTTACATGTGTGTACTCTCTTCATTCTTGGCACCTGGGCAATGCATAAACCCGCACATCTAAGAGAGCAAATGGAATATCAATCTGAGCTATGCATAAATAAATCAAGCATCCAATAGCACGTTGATAGAGAACAACATCAAATGCATCTCTAGCATCATGAAGACTCAATCATAAACCAATATCCATAGGAGTGGCAATAGATTTGCAGTCTTCAAGGCCAAAGCACTACAATAATGTGTCACTATATTTTGTTTGACACAAAGTTATTCCCCCATCAACTTGCATATACTCAATGCCTAAATAAGGATGCAAATGCCTCAAATCTAACATCTCAAAAGAGGCATGCACATTAGCCTTAAAATCATCAATATGCTTCTCATTAGAACCAATGAGTAGCATGTCATCAACATAGACAACAATTATCAGAACTACATCATTTGCATGCTTAACATATAAAGTGTCTCATTTGGACTATTGTCAAAAACATGTGCAATCAAGTAGGTATGTATCTTTTGATACAAAGCATGTGGTGCTTGATACAAACCATATAATGCCTTTTCAACCTACACACTTTGTTTTCATGCCCTTTCTACACAAAACCATGGGGCTCAAAATCATACACTTCATGTAAGTCACCATTCAAAAATGCAATTTTAATGTCCAAATGATGTACATTCAACCATGATGAGCTGCAAGTACACAGATGCTACAAACAATGGTCATTCAACATGTGGGTGCAACGTCTCATCAAAATCAATGCCATTCTCTTGAGATAACCTTTTGCAATGAGCATATCCTTAAACCTACCAATTGTTCCATCATGCTTACACTTCACCTTGTATACCTATTTACTCCAAATGGCCTTTTTTCTTGGAGGCAAATCACATAAAGAATAGGTACCATTCTTCATAATAGCATAATATTTTGATTCCATAGCAACCATCCAATTTTTTAATTTTGTGATTCATCAAAAGAAAGAGGCTCATTCTCATCACAAAGAGTAGAAGTAGTGATTGCATATTAATATGATGCAAAAGACCCACTATGAGGGTTGAATGAGTACAATACGATAGAGGTGCATATAATTTGCTATCTTGCAAAGTCTGCACTAGCCTTTTGGGCATAGCTTTTGCCTCCTCTATATCACCTTTCTCATCAACAAGTGCATCATGTAAATTTTCATTACAAATGGAATGATGTGCATCATCATCTGAAACCTATAAAGGCTAAGAAATTGCCTCATTTGGACATGTCTACTTAGTACATGAAAATAATAGCTGATTGCATCTTCCACTAAAACAACATTAAAACTAACCAAAATGTGTTTTGTATGTGGATGATATGGGTGATAACCTTTGCTTTCAAAACTGTACCCAACAAAAATACAATTTACTGCTTTATTATCCAATTTTTTGCATTGTTGTTCAGGCACTAATGCATATGCCAGACAACCAAAGACACACAAATGAGAAACAAATGGCGTGCAACCATGCCAAGTGCCTCATATGGATTGATAGTATGTAGTGCTTTGGTGGGACACCTATTACGTACATATGTTGCACAGATAACAGCCTCAAGCCAGAAGCTATGTGGTAAAGCCTGACTTTTCACCATATACCTCACCATCTCCATGAGAGACATATTCTTTCTTTCAGCAACTCCATTTTGTTGAGGTGTATACAGCATTGTACACTGATGTTTTATCCCAACGTTCAGCCAAAAATGCATTAAAATTAGAAGACATGTATTCCCCCCATGAATCAAAATGGAGGGTGCCCATTTTACATGCTGACAGATCTTTAGCCAAAAACAAAAACTGTTTGAAGCACATAAACACTTTACAATTTGCTTTCAATGGATTACATCACCTTCAAAAACTGTATTTGCAAGTGTAGTAGGTCATTTTTCAACACCATACACAATATTCCACAGTCCTTTCGTGAACAATACATGATGCATCATATATGCCCACAATGGGTAATTGGCTCCATCCAACTTGTCCTCAACCACCAAAATACGAAATACATCATTGCTTTTAGCCATGGCCATTGATTGAAATACCCTGATGCAAAAAATTGATTGTATCTCAAAAAGTTGAATAGAACTACCTTATCAAGCTCTACTAAGCATATAGAAGACTTTGAGATGCTTATATAGGCATACCAAAACCTATATATTTATTTTGCAAAAAATATAAAATTGCATGCATAGGCATTGTGATAGCATGTTCGGAGGCTGAAATGAGCTCAGATCAAAATTTTAGCCTCAATTTGATCACAAATTTTCATGTGATTTCGAGATTGTGACTGGAGGGGTGTCAATGATGCCCTAGATGAAGAGGCAGCTTGCTTTCATACTAAGTATTGGGATTTGAGCCCTGTGGAAGCACATGAATAGCACAAGGAAGAAGAAGAACCTAGGAGCACAACACAAAATACTGAATGTATTACCAAGTGAATGTACAAAGATAAGTGACCTATGAGGGTTATATGCATATATACAAGTTGGGGAGAAAACCTCCTAAAAAAAAGTAACCTGACAATCCTAAGCGTGTTCACGTGCATCACTACCAAAATATATCAATAGCATATTGTGTCAATATATTTTTTCTGACACAAAGGTATTCCCCCATCAACTTGCATAAGCTAAATTTCCAAATAATTATGCAAATGTCCCAAATCTAGCATCTCAAAAAAGGCATGCAAATCAGCCTTAAATTCAAAAATATGCTTCTCATTAGGATCAGTGAGCAGCATGACAGCAGCATACAGAACAATGATAAAAAAATACATCATTTGCATGCTTAACATATAAGGTGCTCTCACTTGGACTGCTCTCAAAACCATGTGCAATCAAGTAGGCACGTATCTTTTCATACCAAGCAGGTGGTGCTTGCTTCAAACCATATAATGCTTTTTTCAACCTCCATACTTTGTTTTCATGCCCTTTTTGCACATACACCTTCATGTAAGTGAGCATTTAGAAATGCAATTTTTAATGTTCGACTGATGTACATTCCAACCATGATGAGCTCCGAGTGCACAAACACTATGAACTATAGTCATTCATCATGTGGGTGCAAAGGTCTCATCAAAATCAATGCCTCTCTCTTGCGCATAACCTTTTGCAACAAGTCGAGCCTTACACCTATCAACTCTTCCATTAGGCTTACATTCATCTTGTATACCCATTCAGTAACAATGGCCTTTTTTCCCAAGAGGAAAATCACATAAACACTAGGTACCATTCTTCATAATAGCATCATATTTTGATTACATAGAAACCATCCAACTCTTGAATTTTGTGCTTCCTCAAAAGAAATATGATAATTCTCATCAAAAAGAGTAGAGGTAGCCATTACATAGCAATCTGATGCAAAAGAAGCACTATGAGAGCCTAAATGAGTACAATATGATAGAAGTGCATCTAATTTGTTATCACTCAAAGTCTACACTGATCGTTTTGGCATAGCTTTTCCCTCCTCTATATCATCCCTGTCATCAATAAGTGCATCAAAAATGGAATGATTTGCATCATCATGTCAAACCTATAAAGGCTTGAAAATTTCCTCATTCAGAACAGCACTTGACTGTCCACTTGTTAAAAGAGGCAGCAAAGTGTCATACACATTTTTGGAGCTAACTGATGTCTTCTTAGTACATGAAAATAATGGTTGAATTGCATCTTCCACAAAAAGAACATCACGACTAACGAAAATGTGTTTAGTTTGTGGATGATACAAACAATAGCCTTTGCTTTCACAACTGTACCCAACAAAAGTACATCTCATTGCTTTATAATCTAATTTCTTGCATTCTTACTTAGGCACTAATGCATATGGTAGACAACCAAAGACATGCAGATGAGCAACACATGGCTTGCAAACATGCCAACCCTCATATGTAGTGATAGATTGCAATGCTTTGGCGGGACACCTATTAAGTACATATGTTACATACATAAGAGCCTAAAGTTAGAAGCTATGTGGTAAAGCTTGACTTTTGACCATACACCTTGCCATCTCCGAGACCTATTCTTTCTTTCAAGAACTCCATTTTGTTGAGGTTTATATGGGATTGTACATTGATTTTTTATCACATTCTCACCCAAAAATGCATTAAAATTTGAAGACATGTATTCCCCCCTCAATTAGAATGGAGGGTGTCAAATTTGCATGTTGATAGATTTTCAACCATAATGAGAAACTGTTTGAAGAACATCAACACTTTAGACTTTTCAATAAATGGATACACCCATGCATGCATGGACAAATCATCAATAAAAGTCATAAAGTAGAGGTAGTTCCCAAACAAAGTGTCTGTATAGGACCATAGACATCACTATGAACAAGCTCGAACTGAACCATGTTTAGGGAAGGAAGAATGTTGCATTTTGCCCAAACTACATCCTTCTTGAGGGAGGTTGATGATGCCCTAGATGAAGCAAGGACCTACTCTTATATTGATTGTTGGAGTTAGAAAAAAAATGTCGAGTGGTCCTAAGTGTGTTCAAGGAGCAATAACTTGCTTCAATACCATTTCTTGGAGCTTGGGGAGTGGGGAGCATTTAGAAACATCAACATCAGAATGGAGAAGAAATTTAGAGAAAAAGAAAAAATGATATTAGGAATTGTGCAATGTAAATCTACAAAGATAAGTAACCCATTAGGGTTATTTTCATGCATATAATCCATGGAAAAAGACACCGTAAAGAAGGAATAAAATTTCTTGCCATATCTAAGCATGTTCGCACACATCACTACAAAATATTTTGGGCACACAATTTGTTTTCATTTGTGTTGATTTGTTTTAGAATACAATTTGAGGCACATCTTATAAGCAAAGGAGAGTTTGATAACTCATAAAAGTTGTGAGAATATTATGCATAGGACTTACGAACAAGTGAAAGAAATCAAAACATTTCTCCGAGTATCTCTAGGGCATTAACATCTAAAAAAATTTTATTATGAACACATATTATGAATAAATGAATTTTTGAATCCTACACGATGGCATATATCCCTATGTGATATCCTATCCAAATTCTCATTAGAAATCTCCAATGATGTCTTCTCCAAACCAAATAGTACATCCTATGTGAAGTTAATATGGACTATGGTGGTACTCAATTGTGTTGATCATTGACCGTATATAACCATCCGTCTTGATGTACACACAAATTGAATTTTCTTGGATTCATGATAATTCACATAGAGTTTTAATCATTTTACCTCCTCAAGTGATTTTGATGAAGATACTAGCTCCATTCTCCTTGACTAGATAATACATCATACCATCATTAAATAATATATTTTCCACTTCAACTTGAAGTCTAATATTTGAGTCTGCAGGTCCACATTACCAATCTTCCAATAGCATACATTTTTATGTTGTTCCTTTTATAGCTTTTTTGTCCTCAAGTGTAGGTAGATATCTAGCTTTTCCCCAATGAGGTAGACATTTCAGTGCCAAACTACAATCTGCATCAGATAAAAAGGAAACAATTATATCAATTCTATACAAGAGATCGAAGGAAACAATTATATCAATTCTATACAAGAGATCGAGTAGACAAAAGAGTATGTAAAAATAAACCGTTGGAAAAATACCAAACAGATATGTAAGACTCAGTGATGTCGAATGTAAATTTGGGTACCATTGGGATTTCACACGTCTAATATAAGATTGTACATTTCCTCCAAGAGTATGACTTTTTTTTTTAATGGAGGTTCAACCGAAGCCTACTCCCTCGGACTTTAACTTTGAAATTGCAACTGTACAAGTGAATGGGCATAGTACCTGCGGGACCCCTCGTATCCCACAAAGCAGGGGTTAGACAAGGAGACATGGTTACAACAGAAGGAAACATGGTTACAACAAAAGGAAACATGGCCTAAGCCATAACATGTCCAGCCAGAGATTTGAACCTTGGACCTCCGCCTCAAGAGGCCAAAGCTCAACCAACTGCCCTACAGAACGTGGACTCCAAGAATATGACTTTGTAGTATGCTATCTAAATGTCCTGAACGCATGATATACATTTGAGGCTTGAGATTAGAGTTATCTAGTATCATTTCATCATGAAGTTGAAAGACCACATGAATGCATGATATACGTTTGAGGATTGAGACTAGAGTTATCTAGTATCAGCTCATCATGAAGTTCAAAGACTAGGAAGGGCCATGCAAAAGCGAATTAGATGAAAATGTACATACCAAGAAAATTAAATGGCAAACTTCATCACACATAGAAAATTGATGGCATATTTAATAGAGGTTAATGTGAACGCCGTCTGTGGGAATCGAACCCACGACCACGTGGTTAAAAGCCACGCGCTCTACCGGCTGAGCTAAGACGGCTATGCAGCAACACATCAAACAATAATTATAAAACCTTATTTTTCCACCTACTCGATTCTCACGTTGTCCTTCATGCACAAAAAAGTAATGAGAGAACATGGAAAATTATCACTTCCAGATAAACGAAATGTGTGTGATAGGTCTCTACTTAGTAGAGAGAAGATTGGAGGAGATCCAAAGATGAAAATTTCAATAGGTGATTTCTTGTTCATAAAGACATTTACAAAAAGCTTTGTGTTTGTCAACCTATGTTGTCAAATTTGAGGAAGCTCATATATTGACAAATGTATCCGAATTTGCGGACAAAGATCATCATAATCTTCAATACCAAGTACATGAGCTATCGAGAAGGCAACAATAATGTTCTTTTTCTTGAATCCCTAAGAATAAAAACTTTCATAATTGTGAGGAATGTCGAGTAAAACAAGCTCGGAGATGGGAAATGACCACACTAGTGTTCTTACTATTTGCATATAGAGAAAAGTACTCTAATAATTGTGAGGAACACCCACCCAAGGGTTTTTCCAAGGTGGCGACCAATACCTTGTCATCTGAGTCACCAAAGTCATTGTTGGCTCATTGGCTGCACACGAGGGAGGACCACAACGATCAAGGAAGAGGAAGGTTCCCAATACTTCCCGAGAGGTCACCCATCCCAATTTGTTCCCCCCAGAGCTTGCTTAATTGATAGAGCTCTTGCAACTAAGCTACACTCTTGTGGTGCTTCAGGAAGGGTAAATACTAAGGTTCACATTACCTTGAACATGTTTCGGGCCCTCAAAGCTTCATTCTTTGTTTTCAAAGCCTATTTTGAAGCATTTTTGGGGTGATTTTTGGAGCCATTTTGGAGTTCTTTCATGCAGATTTCTCTTTGCACAGCAAGAAAATTAAAGAGTGTTCTTTATACTTCTATGACAACAAATATTCAGATTTGGGGCTATGTTTTCAGCCACACTAGTAAATCTACAAGTTTCTTGAAAGGTTTTCAGTTGTGGTGGAAGCAGCCACCGCAAGTTTATGCAGATTTTTTGAGCCTAAAGAATAGAGTTGACAGACACTTGCGAGTGTTGTTGGCTAGTGTTTAGGTTGTGAATTCAACCTTTTCAATGCCATTTTACTACCTATATTGAGTAACACATACACACTATGTACACTTCTATGGATATCGATTATGTAGCAGTTAGGTTTTTTTCTTAAAGCATTTTATGTTTGATAAAGAGGGTCACGATGAGGTTTCCTTAATTGGGAGACACCCTATTGGGGTCTCTTCAGTGATGTAGGTAAAAGCCTTGTTGGAGTTAGACGTCTGCGGAAGCACGCGAACAGCACAAGGAAGAAGAAGAAGCTTGGAGCACAACACACTAGACTGAATGTATTACTAGGGCAATAGGCGTATATACAAGCCGGGGGAAAAAAACCTCCTACAGAGGGAAAAAAGTGCCCCGGCGGTCCTAGAGTGTTCACACACATCACTACCTAAATATATCAACAAATCCCCCTGGGAGTGATGCGGTGAACAAGGAGCTGGCACTCATGTATAAGGAAGTGCCAAGCTATGTGGAAATCACTCCACAAAAGGAAGTAAGCCCAAAGCTTTGCGGAAAGCTTCAAACTTCTCCCTAGGCAGAGCCTTCGTGAAAAGGTCTACAATGTTCTCCTGTGTGGGCACATATGCCAAGCTGATCTCCCCAGCAGAGAACCTCTCCCTAACATAGTGATAATGCACCTCAATGTGCTTAGTGCGAGCATGGAACATAGGGTTCCTCGCAACTGCCAATGCGCTCTGACTCTTAGTGAAGATGGTGGTGGCAGAAGACTGGCCAACACCCAAATCAGCCATAACGCGTCTGAGCCACACACACTCAACAGTCGCTGTGAAAGCTGCCCTATACTCAGCCTCACAACTGGAAGTGGCCATAGTAGGCTGCTTCTTGCTCAACCAAGATATACATGAGCTACCAAGCATGAAGCAAAAACCACTGGTGGACACACGAGTGTCATAGCAACCAGCCCAATCTGAGTCAGAAAAAGCATGCAAATCTGGTGGTAGTGATCCCCCCTTGGGATAAAACAACCCAAGTAGCCGAGTACCACTCAAGTAGCGAAAGATGCGCTTAACCGCCAATGTGTGACTCCTGGGCAATGCATAAACCTGCTCATCTATGAGACATCAAACAATTTGAATATCTGGCCGAGTAATGCATAAGTAAATCAAGCATCCAACAGCCTGCTGATAGAGAACAGCATCAAATGCATCTCCAGCATCATGAAGACTCAATCGTAAACCTGTCTCCATAGGAGTGGCAATAGGCTTACAGTCTTCAAGGCCAAAACGCTGCAATAATGTGTCAATATATTTCGTTTGACACAAAGCCATTCCACCATCAACTTGCATAAACTGAATGCCCAAATAGTGATGCAAATGCCCCAAATCAGACATCTCAAATGAGGCATGCAAATCAGCCTTAAAATCAGCAATATGCTTCTCAATAGGACAAGTGAGCAGCATGTCGTCTACATAGACAACAATGATCAGAAGCACATCATTAGCATGCTTAACATATAAGGTGCTTTCAGTTGGACTGTTCTCAAAACCATGTGCAATCAGATAGGCATGTATCTTCTCATACCAAGCACGTGGTGCTTGCTTTAAACCATATAACGCCTTCTTTAACCTGCGCACGTGGTTTTCATGCCCTTTCTGCACAAAGCCACGGGGCTGAAAAACATACACTTCTTCATGCAAGTCACCATTCAGAAATGCTGTTTTAATGTCCAACTGATGTACATTCCAACCATGATGGGCTACAAGTGCACAAATGCTCTGAACAGTAGTCATACGGCATGTAGGTGCAAAGGTCTCATCAAAATCAATGCCTCTTTCCTGCGCATAACGCTTTGTAACAAGCCTAGCCTTATACCTGTCAACTGTACCATCAGGTTTACGCTTCAGCTTGTATACCCACTTAGTGCCAATGGCCTTCTTGCCAGGAGGCAAGTCACATAAAGACCATGTACCATTCTTCATTATAGCATCATATTCAGATTGCATAGCAGCCATCCAATTTTCTGAATTCTGTGCTTCATCAAAAGAAACAGGCTCATTCTCATCATAGAGACTAGATGCAGCCATACAATAGCAATATGATGCAAAGGAGGCACTATGAGAGCCTGAATTAGTACGATATGACAAAGGTGCATCTAATTTGCTGTCACGCAAAGTTTGCACCAGCCATTTTGGCATAGTTTTTGCCTGCTCAATATCAGCTCTCTCATCAGCAAGTGCATCATGTAAATCTGCATCAGAAATGGAATGATCTCCATCATCATACGAAACCTGCAAAGGCTGAGAAGTTGCCTCATTAGGACCAGCACTAGACTGTCCACCTGTATCATACATGAAAGTATCATACATGTCTTTGGAGCTAACAGATGTCTCCTTAGTACATGAAAGCAATGGTTGAATAGCATCTTCCACAAATACAACATCACGGCTAACCAGAATGCGTTTAGTCTGTGGATGATACAGGCAATAGCCTTTACTTCCAGAACTGTATCCAACAAAAATACATTTAACTGCTTTATCATCCAATTTTCTGCGATGTTGTTCAGGCACTAATGCATATGCCAAACAACAAAAAACATGCAAATGAGCAACAGATGGCTTGCGGTCATGCCAAGCCTCATATGGAGTGATAGACTGCAGTGCTTTAGTGGGACACCTGTTCAGTACATATGCTGCACACATGACAGCCTCAAGTCAGAAACTATGAGGTAAAGCCTGACTCTTGACCATACACCTCGCCATCTCCATGAGAGACTTGTTCTTCTGTTCAGCAACTCCATTCTGTTGAGGTGTATACGGCACTGTACGCTGGTGTTTTATCCCACGTTCAGCCAGAAATGCATTAAAATCTGAAGACATATATTCTCCCCCTCGATCAGAATGGAGGGTGCCCATTTTAAATGCTGACAGATTTTCAGCCAAAACCAAAAACTGTTTGAAGCACATGAACACTTCGGACTTTGATTTGAGTGGATATACCCATGTGTAGCTCAGTGATGAGTAGCACCTCCTTTAATGTCAATCCGGGAAGACGTGAGGATGGTATGAAGACCACGAGCAAGTGGAAGCACAAGTGCGTGAGTGAGAAGCACACAAGCATGCACACACATACACGCACACGCGCACACACGGCAAGAACAAAGAGAGTAAGACAATGGAATCACTTCTATTGCAACCAAGTTCTCATACAAGCTCAAACTACAAGAAGCTAGCCCCAAAAATGAGCTCTCTAGCTCTATTTATAGTTTTTGACTAGCTTTGGCCCTGTCCAGACCTAGTGTCCGGCCTAGTTAAAAATTAGGTTCCAGGGCTTATTTGAGGGCCCAAACGAGATCTAAAAATTATGAAAATTGACAGGCAACTACTTCTAAGGCTCCCCAAGCTCGAGGACTCCTCGGCTTGTACAAAATGGAGCTACAAAAAGGTAAAATGATATTTACAAGGGTTTGTAGTGATGAGAATCACTTTAAAATGATGTGAGGGTTTTGAAAAAAATGAAGGGTTGCCTCAGTGCTAGATCTGCATGTGTGTCCGTACTTGCTTCTTCCCGTATACTGTCAACACTCTCCCCCCCCTAGGGTCTGTCGCCTCTGACAGACCTCTGCTCTACTGTTTGATCAATGTACGCCTGCAGGAGGTCGGTTGCCACTTCTTGTTCCTTGATGCGTAGTCCCCGGACCAAGTCTCTCTCGAGGGCATCCCAATTGACCACACCCGGTATGTCCGGTTGTGGCGTTGTGTAGAGTTCTGAGTGCATGGTTTGTTCACACGCGAATAGATGTAGCAGGTGGGTTGGGCGTGGTGCGAACACTTCTGAGTGTGACTCCCAGAACCCCGTGGTAAACATATCGTCGAAAGTTTGCTTATAGCATGCAAGGAGATATCTGATGCGTGCATTGTGGAGGTGATCGCAATCCGGGTGGATCGGGTCCGGTCGTGGCACACACAGGGTGTATGAAGCTAATGAATGTTGGAAGGTTTAAAGATGTGAAGGTGAAATTAATGTTGAGTATGGAGAAGAGAGAGATGTTGAAATAATTATGGGAATGGGAATGGGAATGTAGGTGTGCAAGTTAGATTGATGACATGAATGATAAGAATGAAAGAGAACCATACACACGAATCAAATTTGGAAGGAAGAATGGTCCATTGGAGGAGCTTCTTAAACACTTCATAATTCTAATCCATATGTATAGCCTTCTTTGGAGGATATGTATGCATGACGAGAATAGATGGAATCCTTACACATAAATCAGTTTCGAAAGGAAGAATGGTCCAATATTGGAGCTTCTTATACACTTTCAGAAACTAATCAATATGTATGGGTATGTATGGATTATATGCATGCAAGTGAATTATGATGATAGAGTTGACTCACAAGCTCAAAGAAACATCCTCACTGGTTCAACGCAATACTGCGGAGCCTTCTCACACATAGAAGAAATAGAAGACATGTAAAAATACTTAAGAGACTGAGAGAGGAGACAAGAGACAGGTGACAAGTGACATGAATTAAAAGGATTTGAATTAAGTTACATGTAAAATATCGTCGTGGTACGTCATGCTAAGCAGTCTACTGATCAAAGGTGGTTCCGACCCTCAAACCATGACAGTTCAACCGAATGTCACACGTAAGAAGGTGAGTTCCACTCCAGTGACCCTATGTCTGTCTAGGCTCGTAACGTCTAACTAAAGAAGTCTAAGACTCATTAAAATCAGCTCTAACTCACTCACACGCTCCACCGAGGGTGAGTCAAGATAGAGATGCTGGTTTCAAGAGCCTATCCTAGATTGGAGTTCTAACTTAAATTTGAAACTAGGTTCTATACTCATACTAGCTCACCTTGGATCCTCACTCGCTCAACCGAGGGTGATCGTCTCAAGGAAACCGTAAGCTAGCATGAGCCCTATGGATGCCTAACAATGATGCTCTAGGAGTTTGGAGGGGGGTTTATATAGTTTTTTGAATGAATTTGGGCCCTTGGATCTAGAGAAATCAACTCTCAACTCTAGGATCACTACTTTCGATTACAACCATTTGATTAATCAAATCAATGGCTTGGAATTGTTCTTTCTATCAAACTCAGTGTAAAGGAGTGAAATTTAGGCGCCCTCATTCTCCACCATTGGATCTGGGGATGATCTGGACCGTCGGATCAGTGCTGACATC
Source organism: Ceratopteris richardii (assembly GCA_020310875.1). Taxonomy (NCBI): domain Eukaryota; kingdom Viridiplantae; phylum Streptophyta; class Polypodiopsida; order Polypodiales; family Pteridaceae; genus Ceratopteris; species Ceratopteris richardii. The sequence continues at coordinate 88,889,247 of CM035427.1, read as the reverse complement.
AATTCGGATAAGATAAGCCACTATTTTTGGAGAAACACTGCATTATTGATCTTTGATTGTAAAAAAAGTCTTCTTTTATGGAAAAAATTCGTGGATCCTCCTTCCTTTATGCTTTAGTGCATCTCCACCCTTGAATAGGAGCTCATCTTGACCGTACACCATGGTTCAATCATATTTTGACATGTGGCAGCCCTTCAAGCCTTCAATTTTCTTATTCTAGAAAACTGCGGTGACCTTGAAAACTGGACTTTGTGCTCTTTGACCCTCCAAAAAGACTTTGATGAAGATGAAACTTTGTAGGACTATGTTTCCAAAGATCTCCTTCAGGAATATGCAAGAAAAACTCCCATCTGAATCTCCCTTGTACAAGTTTGACTACATTTGGAAGCTTGCAAGGTGGCATTAAGGTGTCTAGGAAGCTCTGATAGCCTTGAAAATTTGTACAAATATGTAGCCACATATGATCTTTATACATGCCAAACCATATGGCTAACATAATTTTCTATACAAGAATTTGTAGGGTCAAACTAGAAAAATTACATTTTTACAAAATGAACATAGCATATCAATGTGCTACAAAATCCATTTTCTGCTGAAATTTGGGCTATAGACTGCCTTTGACAATCTTTAAAAGTATATGGATTTTCATCTAATTTGGTGACAACGAAATTTTTGCCCTAATTTCCCAACTTTGACCAGCTTTGACCAGCTTTGACTGCTACCATGGACTTTCTTGATTTCTTTGAAACTTTGTATGTGACCTTCCTTTGACATCCTTGATGCATCCTGGACTTCTCGGGGAATTCTGGCTACCTTCGCCAAATATGTTTTTTGTAGGCCTTCACAAGTGAGAGAGGAGAGCAAATCTCGACGACATTCGCCCCCACTAAACCTGCGATTCCTCCGGAAGCGCCACTCTAGCATCTGTGAAAAACAAAATGTTCCAGGCATCAAATTCTTTTATAGGCAACATAAGAAACATGGAAGGAAAATTGATTATATGCATGAATAAGTAGGTAACGTGACATGAAGCAAAATTTGCATGAAAGAAAGAATTGAAACAGGCAACATGAATATGCATGAACAAATAGGCAACATATATGCAAATGAACAAGCAACATTGGCAACAAGAAAGAAAAAAATCAAGCATCAATATGAAGTGGAAGTGGATGTATTGAGTCGTTTTAAGCATCAGTTTCTCTCATCTTGAAGAAAATTTTGTACCTTTTTCATAAAGCAATCTACCTTAAATATGATTATAAACAAAGATTTAGGATTTTCAAGAGACATCTTTCATCTTTAGCTTATTTGAGATCAACTCCTTTCCTACATAAATATGAATATGCTCTTTCTCTAATAACATGCAAGGAAATCTAACTAAACTCCACTAATGCATAAATCTGCCTATATAGCCCGTGATTTATTCTACTATGCCTCTTTATCCTCCTTTGGCTTGCTCTTTTTTTTTTTTTTTTTTTTTTTTGATGATGATGATTCGGCAGCTTTATGGTTACGATCACTTTTTTGGGGTGGAAGAAAGTCTAAACTTCTTGGTAACTTGTAGCAACTTTTTTTTTTTTTTTTTGATGACGGGGAAAAATTAAACCCCGATACAAGGTACAACCATTTTTGATGACGGAGAACAGTCGTTTTAAACTCCGATACAAGTGCTGTGAGATGGACTAAGGATGTAGAAACATGCAATAGCAGGAGCTAGGATTTCAACAATTATGCTTTCGATACAGGATACATATGCATGTTTATATATGAAAGTCTTGTCACCAAAATAAACCTCCAAATCTACATGCCCTATCTTTCCACAATCCTAGATTATAAACAATTTCTTGGTAGATAAGTTACTACTTAAGATAAAATTTTACACAAGTAGAGAAATCATCATTTGCCCTTTTTTGACTCAAGTGATGTGGATATGCAATGTGATGCAAAGATTGAAAAAAACATGCATGAAACAAGCATGGAAAAAAAATAGAATGAACTTGAAAAAAAACAAAGCAACATGAACTTGAAAAATTAATGATATTTTTCTTTTTTTTTTTTTTTTTTTTTTTTTTTTTTTTTTTTTTATAACATGGATACTCCTGTTTATGAATCGGCCTCATTGTTGTCATCTTCTTCAATGTCCTCATCCAAAATGTACTCGTCATTATCACGCTTCTTGAATAACTTTATCCTTTTACCTGCAATCAAAGTTTTTAGTGCAACACCATTTAATTCACAAAGAGCATACGTACCATTGTTGTTGACTTTTGATACTATGTATGGCCCAAACCACCGTTGAGTGAGCTTTTTGCGTGCATCATATTGAGAGTCGAATGTACTATCATAAATGAGCACCCAATCTCCTACTTCAATTGGCTTAGAACGCAATCGATGAGTTTTATCAAAATAATGCTTGTTCTTCATTCTAGATTCTCTTAATTTTTCAACAGCATCATCAAGTCTTAATTTACCTTGTTCTAACTGTTTAATACGCAAACTCAAAAAATCATCAGTAGACATGTTTTCAGACCAAGGCAAATTTGACCATGCAGAAATATGAGACTGAATTGGAAACAATGGTTTTTGACAGTACATGAGTTCAGCAGGCATATATCCAGTAGTACGTGTGCATGTCATTCTATCTGCCCAAAGTGCAAAAGGTAAGAATTTAGGCCATTGTTTGATGTCACCGTTACATGCTTTAGATATGGCTTTCACAATAGGTGGATGCCCTCTCTCTATTTTACCATTGACCTCTGGATTATATGCAGTAGTGAGAGACAAACGAATACCGTGACGCTCAAAGAACTCTTTAGCTTCTCTTGCATTTAACTCTCCACGATCGGCAACTACTTTCTCTATGTACCCAAAGCGACTTATGACATCTTCAAGCAAGAATTTGCAAACATTGTAAGTGGTCTTAGATCGTAATGCACGTCCCTCTACATGATTAGTTAAATCTTCTCTTGCAAGTACAATGTAACGCATTTTGTCGATACCTTTAGGCATAGTTACAAGATCTACTACCCACTTGTAGTGAATACAAGGTGGATACGTAGGATGCAATGGATCTCTATGTTTGACTGATGAATGAAGTTGACAAGTAGAACATGTAGAAACATAGCTACTAATGTCAACATACATCCTAGGCCAATAATAGGTACTTCTAATTTTTTCATATGTTCCAAAAAATCCTTTATGACCGGCCCATAATGTCTCATGCATTTCCTTCATTACTTGCAATTGAAGACCTCGTTTTCCTAGGACTCGTTGTGGATTCTTAACCTTACCCTTAGCATGTCTCCAAAGATAACCATTACATAGGAAAAAGTTATAAGCTCGTTTCCTAATGTTACGGAATCTATTCGTAGTCCAGTTAGGTAATGGTTGTAGTGTACTCAGATACTTTCCTATGTCTCTCCATTCATTTTCGTACTCAGACTCATGAAATTGCTCATACTCATATATATGTGGAACATAGTCAATTAAGTTCACATTCTTTATTAGATCACTTTCAAGATCATCATCAAATCTAGCTCTCGATAACATATCAGCAACTGAGTTTGACTTACCTGAAATATGAACTAACTCAGGATTTATGAACTTAATATATGAGATCCATCTAAGCATGGCTATATCAGGAGATGAACAATTGGCTATCATTCCAATGAGAGGCAAACAATCAGTCTCAACTTTGACATTCGCACCAATGAAATATTCTTTGTCTGTTTTCAAAGCTGTTACCATACCCCATAGTTCTCGTTTGATCTGTGGATATTTTCGTTGTGTTTCATGTAGAATTTTGGCACCAAACCTAATTGCATATCTATTCCCTTCACTATCTTCTTGACTTATGACCCAACCTATACCAATAGGACTAGTATCAACTGTCAATATAATAGGTTTGTTAGCAGAATAGTCTACACGCTTAAGGATGGGAGCTTCAAGCAATAATTTCTTCAATTTACGCATAGCCTGAGTGTGTTTGTCAGTCCAAATAAATTTTCGTTTCTTCCTCAACAAGTCATAAAGACAATCAGCAACATGAGCAAAGTGTGGGATCCAAATAACATAAAAGATGCAAGCACCAAGAAATCTACGTACCTCACTCACGTTGTTACATGTTTCGGAAATCTTGCTAATGGCATCAACTTTTTGTGGGTATGGCTTTCGACCATAATGGCCACATAAATGTCAAACAATAAGTACCTCGTTGACACCAAAAACAGATTTCTCTATGGAAAATGTGAGACCTACCTCTTCAAATCGTTGAAATATTCTTTCACAATCAGAGATATGGTCAAGAACAAATTTACGACATCCCGATGAATCTAAAGTAATGTCCTTTACACGTTCCTCACTCCCTTTAATTGGAATATCATCAATGAATGGCATAGTTATATGAGGGATAAAGTCATGTAAGACCATATTCATAGCACTCATCATATGAACCACAGAATTAGTCGCTCCTTGAGGTAAAGTACACATTCGCACTAAGCCTAAAGGAGTTTTCATTGTGGTTATGTCACGACTGTCAATTGCTAACTGGAATTGGTCATATCCAGAATATAAATCACCCATTGAATAGATAGAATGTCCTGAAAATGATTCAGCAAACTCATCTACAATGGGTCCTGTTCCTACATTCCTTATGGTGACTTTATTGACGGGTTGGAGATCTTGAATAAAACGTAGTTTCCCATTCTTTTTAGGCACAGTGAACCATCTGTTTGAGTAAGGTGCAAAAGATGGCTCTAAAATTCTCATGTTTATCTTCTCCTTAAGTAGTTTCATTAGCTCAGGTAAGTGAGCCTTTGGAACAGGTATGGGACGAAGATTCCATGGAATATGTGGAATAGTAAAGATTATCATGGGTGCAACTAGCTTAGGATCTACACAACCAATCTCATGAGGATACATAGTAAAGGCTTTTCCATGGCTACGTATGACTCTCTCAAATTTATCTCTCTCTGGTGGCAAAAGAAAGTCATCATCTCTACCAATTTTCACTTGTTTGATTGTCTCATCCGTGAATGTATGTCCTATGTTTTTCTTATCCCGAAGAATTGGATCATTTTTCACATCAATAATTTTTTCATTACTTCCTTGAGGTAACGGTTGAGCTATGGGTTTGATTTTTTTGTCTACAGTTTTGTACTTTGTTTCAACTAAGGCATCATGTGTTTGGTTAAATTTTGAGCACTTGTCAACATTGAGAGCATACTCTTGGATTAGAGCATACTCATCAAGGGAAGAAAGAAGAATAATATGGGAATTAGAATTTTGTTGAAGACATAACTCTAACTCCTCAAGAGTAGAGAAACAATGAGATGTTTCAATCACATGCTCAATGTTCTCATCATGTTCCATGATTTTGTTATTTTTATAATTTTTTTGGGTTTTTTGGATAAAAGACTTGGACAATTGACTCTTATGAAGAAAATCTAATCTAGAATGTGGAAAACAAAGTGACAAACTATTGTAAATGTTGGTTGGATGCGAGATGTCAAACCAATATCCACTGTTGTCCCGCTCAACAATGGATTCTATCCGAAATTTTGATCATATGTAGCTCCAAACATGAATCGAGGTGCACAATCACTACAAGCATGCTCATGACCCTGAGTAACAATAGGTTTCTTTCTAATTGACAATCGATTCCTAGGATGATTCACTCCTACTGTCATGACTTGAAGTGATTGCATTCCATCCTTAGACTTAAATCTAGCATAGGTAGACCCATCATCCATGGCTTTAGTTTCCATACGACTCTCACAAATAAAGGGTTGACCTAAGAGAACTTCATAGGAGCAATTATCTTGAATAAAAAAGTGAAACTCTTCTGTGATTCCTCCTATGGATATGGGCACACTAGCACAAGCTCCATACAGGGTACCTACACCATTATCTGCAGTTCTCATACGCCATCCACAATCTTTATCTATGGGCCATCGAAACTTATCATAGACTTCTCTTGAAATCACATTGATTTCAGAGCCATAATCTACTAATGCATTTACAGTGATAGTGTTCTTATCATTTCCTATTTTAACATGCATCTCTGATGTACCTCTAGACCAAAATGTTCTTTTAAAGTGACTTTCAAGATTGTTTTCATGATTTTCATGGTCAGGTTGAATAGGTCCTAAGAAATTTTTATTAAAATTTCACTTTCATGTCCTTTGGAAAAACCAGTTTCGAAAGGAAGAATGGTCCAATATTGGAGCTTCTTATACACTTTCAGAAACTAATCAATATGTATGGGTATGTATGGATTATATGCATGCAAGTGAATTATGATGATAGAGTTGACTCACAAGCTCAAAGAAACATCCTCACTGGTTCAACGCAATACTGCGGAGCCTTCTCACACATAGAAGAAATAGAAGACATGTAAAAATACTTAAGAGACTGAGAGAGGAGACAAGAGACAGGTGACAAGTGACATGAATTAAAAGGATTTGAATTAAGTTACATGTAAAATATCGTCGTGGTACGTCATGCTAAGCAGTCTACTGATCAAAGGTGGTTCCGACCCTCAAACCATGACAGTTCAACCGAATGTCACACGTAAGAAGGTGAGTTCCACTCCAGTGACCCTATGTCTATCTAGGCTCGTAACGTCTAACTAAAGAAGTCTAAGACTCATTAAAATCAGCTCTAACTCACTCACACGCTCCACCGAGGGTGAGTCAAGATAGAGATGCTGGTTTCAAGAGCCTATCCTAGATTGGAGTTCTAACTTAAATTTGAAACTAGGTTCTATACTCATACTAGCTCACCTTGGATCCTCACTCGCTCAACCGAGGGTGATCGTCTCAAGGAAACCGTAAGCTAGCATGAGCCCTATGGATGCCTAACAATGATGCTCTAGGAGTTTGGAGGGGGGTTTATATAGTTTTTTGAATGAATTTGGGCCCTTGGATCTAGAGAAATCAACTCTCAACTCTAGGATCACTACTTTCGATTACAACCATTTGATTAATCAAATCAATGGCTTGGAATTGTTCTTTCTATCAAACTCAGTGTAAAGGAGTGAAATTTAGGCGCCCTCATTCTCCACCATTGGATCTGGGGATGATCTGGACCGTCGGATCAGTGCTGACATCAATTCGGATAAGATAAGCCACTATTTTTGGAGAAACACTGCATTATTGATCTTTGATTGTAAAAAAAGTCTTCTTTTATGGAAAAAATTCGTGGATCCTCCTTCCTTTATGCTTTAGTGCATCTCCACCCTTGAATAGGAGCTCATCTTGACCGTACACCATGGTTCAATCATATTTTGACATGTGGCAGCCCTTCAAGCCTTCAATTTTCTTATTCTAGAAAACTGCGGTGACCTTGAAAACTGGACTTTGTGCTCTTTGACCCTCCAAAAAGACTTTGATGAAGATGAAACTTTGTAGGACTATGTTTCCAAAGATCTCCTTCAGGAATATGCAAGAAAAACTCCCATCTGAATCTCCCTTGTACAAGTTTGACTACATTTGGAAGCTTGCAAGGTGGCATTAAGGTGTCTAGGAAGCTCTGATAGCCTTGAAAATTTGTACAAATATGTAGCCACATATGATCTTTATACATGCCAAACCATATGGCTAACATAATTTTCTATACAAGAATTTGTAGGGTCAAACTAGAAAAATTACATTTTTACAAAATGAACATAGCATATCAATGTGCTACAAAATCCATTTTCTGCTGAAATTTGGGCTATAGATTGCCTTTGACAATCTTTAAAAGTATATGGATTTTCATCTAATTTGGTGACAACGAAATTTTTGCCCTAATTTCCCAACTTTGACCAGCTTTGACCAGCTTTGACTGCTACCATGGACTTTCTTGATTTCTTTGAAACTTTGTATGTGACCTTCCTTTGACATCCTTGATGCATCCTGGACTTCTCGGGGAATTCTGGCTACCTTCGCCAAATATGTTTTTTGTAGGCCTTCACAAGTGAGAGAGGAGAGCAAATCTCGACGACAGCGTGCCATGCATAAGCAACTCGTATGCTGGGGGTTGTGCTCATATCATACAGGAGGTCATAATTACCATTGATGAAGCCAGGAATCGGAGGCTGAATATGGCATATATTGCGGAAAGTTTTGAGCACCACCTGCATCATATCAAATATCTTGAGCATCATCTGAGCAGCAACATCTGGCATGGGGTGGAGGCGTGGCAGCCAATAGCGAATGGTAGCCATCATGTATGCTATTGTAGGTGGGCCTGTCGGTGGTGCGATTTTGGGGTAGTTCAGCCACTGTTTGCAATTCACGTTGTTCTGGACCTTGATGGCGAATGCTTTCCAGGAGCGTCTTCTTTGTACTGGTCCAAAGCATGGGTTATACTTCAAATGCATGGGAGCATGATCCCATGTTCTCAGCATTTCCGGGTATGTTTCCAGTAATCTTTGCCTCCAATTAGGTTGAAAAATCGCCCCTTTCCTGGCTGCCTCTGGTATATCTTCTGGTTCAAACTGGGTGGCGAAGGTAGGGCACTTGTTGCTGACTCTTCTGATCTCTGCGTTGTAGTCGGCCAACAATACAAAATAAGGTTTGTACTGTAACTCGGAGCTAGTTATCAGCCGCCTAGGAGCCAAGTTCGAGAAATATTCAGACTTGAGTATGGTCTCCTCTATGGCTTTCATGGCTAGCATCTGAGTTGCAACACGCTCTTCGTGAGTGTGACCCATCTCCTCTACCTGCTTCATCCATGCGGACGGGGGTTCCTCATATGTATCATGTCCCTCTTCAGTGATCTTGCCACCTGGAAGAGGTTGTGGCTCATAATTATCTTCGAATGTTTCTTCCACCGAAATAACAATAGTCTCCTCTTCACTTGGCTAATCAGGTGGGGAGGGGGGTCGTTCATATTGTAGCAACTTAATTTTTAACTCGGTCACCTGCTGACGTAGCTCTAGTACTTCACTGGCTACTGATAATTCTGGCTCTGGTGAGGTTGCAGCGTTGGCCATCTCTTTAGGTTCTTGTTGGTGTGGTGCAGGCACTTGGGCTTTCTGTAGGTCTTTGACTTGGTCAGCAAGCTGATCATGAGCTTCTAGGAGAGTGGCATAGGTTTCTAATATTTGTTGTATATTCTCTGAGGGGATGGCTTGGAATTTAGCCGGGTCAATGGGTGCCCCTGGAGTATTTTCCATAGCTGCTTCGAGGTTGTCTTGATTTTGTTGTTGTAGTCTTTTGTTTTCTTCTTGAGCAGCTGCTAAATGGCGTCGGAGTAGAGCCATGTTTCGTTGTAGTCTAGCGTTACGGGCTAGCTGATCTCTAAGTTGTTCTTCAGTTATCCTACTCTTCTCTGCATGTGTGGACTCGAGCTCCACCTGATATTGTTGGAGGGTAGTCACCTCTTGCTGTAACTCCGTATTAGACAACTCCAAGGCAGTGACACGTGCCTGGAGGTGGGATGACAATGTACATAGCTCTTTATTGTTTTCTTCTAATAACCTGTATTCCTGTTTAAGTTGGGCAGCAGCTTCGAGCATGGTGTTGAGTGCATGACTAAATGAGGTGGGTGCAGGGTTAAAGGTGGAAGATGCAAGGGGTCGGGGGATGGGAAAGGGAAAAGTGGATGTTGTGCCTACAGTGCTTGGAAATGGCGACGTGAGTGAAATGACACGTGGTGATGTAGGAATAACAGTGATGGTGGGTGATCCTGTGGATGGTGAGATGTCCATGGGATCGGACGTGAGAGTGTGTGATTCGTGCACTGTGAATACAGGAATGGTGGGTGGTGTGATAGTGGTGGCAGTGAATGTGGGGGAGTGGGGTTGGGAAAGGGACTTTTTATTATAATTATCCACCTGTTCGAGTATATTTACAAGGTTTGTCCAGAATGAGGGTTGTGTGCCTTGGGTTGAGTGTGAGGCAGTTGCTAGGGGAGTGGTGGATAGGGTTTGGGTGTGGGTGAATGGAAAAGGATGGGATGAGGTCTGGCTATTGGCAAGTGGTTGTCCAAGGGCGGGGAGATAAGAAGGGTGACCTATTATGGTTTGATCGATGGCCGGATGACCGGTGTGAGGTTCAAAAATTTGGGTGGAAGTGCTGGATGTGGGCAAAGGGAAGGATGTAAAAACGGAGGTGTGTACAATGGTTTCATGATGGGTGGATATCGGTTGTTCCGAAGGGATTGTGGAGAAGGGTTCTGAAGGGTGGATGGAAGGTGGCGGTGGGGATGGCACATGTGTAATTACCTCTTGTTCGTCAGTGGGACTAGGGCTCGTCATGTGAACATCCTCTGAAATTATAGTAGGCAAGGCGGTAGAGGCTTCCATTTGAATCATTTTCCCGCGTCGTGGCCGTGTATCAATCCTTCGTTGATCATAGATAGGGTTTTCCTGATAGACCATTGTCCTCAATGCTTCCCCGATCCCACATGTCTCTGCCAATTGATTCAATGATTCCACAAAATGTGAGTCGACATTCTCGGTTTGAAGCATCTGGTTCACTAGAGCTCTATTCGCCTCTTCTGTCATCTTATGTCTTCTCTGTACCTGCTTGATGGTCTTGTACAGCCGTCTGAGTTGTGCCGTGTAGGCAGGGGCTTCTTCTTCACTGTCTTCTGGTTCATTTCTTTGTGCACCTTCCTGAACTTGTGTATTTGGGTCCTGAGGATGTTGTGCCACTTCTTCCCCATGTACTCTGCTAGTCTCGCCCCGTGGCTGTTCTCTTTGGACTGATGCACCCGGATCAACATTGTCAGGGGAATCTTCACTGTTGGATAGGGGGACCGTTTGCAGGAATCTTTCAAAATCGAAGTTTGGATCTTCTGTGAAGGTGGCCATAGATGCAAACTCTGCATCGGTAGGTAGTGGAGGGGCGGATGGAACGGGTTGTACCACCTCCCCAGCTTGAACTCCTTGAAGGTGGATCGTGAAAGGTGTGACCTGAGCTTCTGGTCGGGGAGAAGCTTCGGTCGTGGCTTCTTGAGGAATCGTTACCTGGGAGAGCGATCCACGCATTCGTTTTGCAGGCTGGCTCCCTGACTTCCGCCCTTTGAACAGCTCCAGTTGTGCATACTTTAGGGCTCGGGCAACTGGCACATCATATGCAAGACATCTGTAGATGATTCTTGTGAGCGCACAACAGCCATGTAGAGTAGGCTTCCTCACACCCCGCTTACCTGCCTCATACACTTGGTCTAAGATCCATACCGGCATCTTAATGGGCAAGCTTCCAGTCTCTGCTAGATATAGCCCATACCATATTTTCTTGTGAGGTTGAGTAAAACGGTCCTGAGCGGGAAATGCGAAGTGTTGGAGGCACATCCGCAAAGGTATGGCGATGTTGGGGGTGAGGGCACACATTTCCTTTAGTTTCTTGATTCTATTTCTTTTCATCGACTCCGATATCAAGGGGTCGCGGTCAGAAGGTACATGCGTGCCATACATCTGAAGTGCTTCCCTGATTAAAGTCACATTCAATTCGAACTTCCTCATTTCCTCCAGATTTGACAAGGAGGGTACCCAGAATATGCCTGAATGATCCTTATCCCCTGTCGGCTTCAGCGTGGCAATTAGGTAGTAGCACCTGAGGAAATCTGGTTTAGGCAGAGCTGCACTGAAATAAGTTTGTAATCCTGCTTTTTGCCAGATATCTTGAAGTGGAGCTGCATTTTGCAATGCTTCGAATTCTCGTGAGAAGAATTGGAAGGTCCACCACACTCCTCCACATTCCATCTTGGATTCCCAGATATGATCCGCGTCTCCCAAATCTCCTGGCATCTCATTGAACCAGTGAGAATGTCCCTTTACTCTTTCGGTTAGGCCGTTTGGTGGATCTGGAATAGGAATCCTCCGCACATTCACGAACTCCTCGGGCCGGGTTGTTGGTGGGGCCTCCACCGGCATGGCATCCCAATTGATTGGAGCACCAGATCCTGCCTGAGAGCTTGTGCCTGCCGCTGTTGCCATGAGAGTAGGTTGCTTATCTGCTGGAAGACGAAAGGCACATTAGTGTTGCATAGGAAACAAGCTGTAATGGTGTTCCCTTCACAATACTAACATGACAATCCCGGAGGTCAGTGGTTAGTGGTGAAGTGTTTGTGATAGGTGTGAGTGGTGATTAAAGGTCAGTGTCATCCTAGATGCATACTTTGGTTATGCAATGGGCTCGGAATGCTCCTGTGTTAGTGTGGGCGGATTTACAGAATTGGGTCAGGGGGTTTAGTACACACTTTAATTCTCCACACTTTGATAGAGGAGTCGTAGCTCTTAGAGCTAAGAGAGGTGAAGATTTCTGGATGAGAGTGTGATGTATTTGGGACCTTTTGGGTACCCATTTCCAGGCATTCCTAGGGTTGATGGGAGTGGAGGCAGTGAGAGGTGTAGGTATCTTTTCGTTTTCTGAGCTGTTGGCCACGAGTGCTTGTGAAAGTTGCTTCATCCTAGTGTCTGAAGGTGAAGTAATTTGGGCTTGTAAGCAGGCCTTGGGCACCCATATCTGTCTAGCATTAGGGATGGCCTTCATTGACCGCTTAGGAACCCAAATAGAAATGGTATGCCTAGGGGTTATCCTAGGGGGCTTCTTCACTTTGTTCCTTGATGGTGAGGCTCGTTTCTTGTCTCCTTGAGAATCTGCTATTGGAGTTGTGAGTTTCCCATCCTTGCGTATCCAGATCTGCTTCGCGCCACAAGATGCTCCATGTTGCATGGGTTGGCGCTCCTGCCTCTTGGTCGGCAGCCTCCTTCGTGTTGAGTGATGTTCAGTCTGCTCCTCTAGAATCTTCTTCGGATCAGTTAGGAACTCCTTATTGACTTCTGTACCTTCAGTAAGATTGACAATCCTCTGCACCATAGAAGTTTGTACCAGAACAACATTGTTATCTTCATGTGGGTTCCTGGAGGGACCAAGGGTTGATGCCTGTTTTATTGGTTTGAGTGCTTGATTTTCTAATTCAATCGTGAGACGGCTTTGGCCTACCCAAGCCTGAAGAAGTCCACTTCTTAGGTTGAGGTTGACTGCGTGATCATAGATCCAGTCTTGGCCTAAGACAAGAGGTTCGGTCAGATCCTCATCTTCACACACTAGCACTTTTGCTGTCATGAGGACCTCTTGTATGTAGAGGGGAAGATCCACCTCTCCCATACAAGGGGTTTCAACACCTCCTAATCCTATCAGATATGCTTCTAGGGGTTTTACCTCCAATTGCAGCTGCTGGAAATAAGAAAGCCGAACTGCACTTGTGGCTGCTCCTGAATCAATTAATGCTCTCACGCTTGTGCTGTGGTCTCTTTGTCCTATTTCTAGGGTCACAAAAGGTCGTCGGTCCACTATCTTATGGGTACGTTCACCTGCAGTCTCACACATGGCCATGTGATAGCCTGGAGACTCTTGAGTGTCAGTCACAGGCTGATCCCTCCCTTGTCTCCTCAACTTCATTCGTCTGATACGCTCTAAGGCCTCTGCCTGTGCTTCTTCTCGAATTCGTTTTTCCTCCTCTTTACGTTGCTTAGCAGTATTGAGTCGACTTAGCATTTCCTCCGTGAGGGGTTCCTGATACAGTTTGACTCTGCACCCACTAATATAGTTTGGGAGAACATCCCCCTCTAGAGTGGCTAGTTGTACTGCTCCACTCGTGGAGATCCTATTGATGATCATAGGTCTGTAGCCTCTCTTTTCTAGCTTTCTTGTGTGTTGTTTCAATGTGTAGACTAAAACTAGATCTCCTGCTTTCAAGCCCTTATCCTTCACATGGGCATCAAAGTATGCCTTTTGCCGTTTCTTTGCAGCATAGATGTCTGCTACTGCTCGTAGCCTCGTCTCACCTAAACGCTCTAGATCAAAGATCCTAGAGGACAACTCATGTCCATTCCACTCATGCTCTTGTGCTACTCTTAAAGCTGGAATTAGGAAATCTAATGGTAGCACCGCATTTTGTCCGAAGACCATTTGAAATGGGGTGGCATTGAGTACCGTTTTGTAAGCAACTCGGTATGCCCAAACAGCATGATGAAGTTGTTTGTCCCAATCCGAGCGTTTATTATTTAAAAGTTTCGTCAATACGTTACATAGGATCTTATTCGTGCTCTCAGCTTGTCCGTTAGCTTGTGGGTGATAGGGTGCAGACTTCTTATGTGTCACCATGAATTCTTGAAGGAGATTTTCAATGACCTCATTCAAGAAGTGCGTACCTCTATCACTAACCAACTCTATTGGTAACCCATATCTAGTGAACACATTTTCGAATAAGAACTTAGCCGTCGTTTGAGCATCATTCTTTGTCGTGGCTTTTACTTCCACCCACTTTGTGAGGTAATCTATGGCTACAATAATGTATTCTGCATGGGAGTTTCTAGCTGGGGGGTTGATGGGACCTACAAAGTCTATACCCCATTTTGAAAATGCACGTCCTCCCATCATTGGCCTTAAAGGCATTTCATCTTTTCTTATCGGATATTGGGCACATTGACATGTGTCACAACTCTTCACATAAGTATGTGCGTCCATATGAAGAGTGGGCCACCAAAGTCCTGAGAATAGAATGGTCTTAATTACTCTATCAGGCCCAAAGTGTCCCCCTGCAGCACCGCTGTGTGCAGTTTCTAAGACTTTCAAAATAGTCTGACTCATGAACGCACAGTCTTAGGTAACCATCCTTGCCTCTTCGATATAGGTTGTCTCCTACTAAGGCATAGTCTTGAGCCTCTTGCTCCATGCTCCGTTTTCTTGCAAGACTAGCCTGATTGGGTAATGTTCCCAATCTCATGAACTCGACCAATGGAGCACTCCAATCTGGGATTAATGACACGTGATAAAGAGTGGCATGTTCCACTGGGGGTCTCTTCTGGCACACTGGACAATTGTGGATCCACTCTTGTATTTCTTTGTCCATGCTAGGCCAATACACTCCTAAACGTTTTAAATTCTGCAATGTGCGTTGTTTAGGGTAGTGATTTCCTAGCAGTCCCTCATGGGCTTGTAGCAACCAACTAGCATGTTCATCATCCTCGACACAACAAGCTAATACGCCCTCGGTATCTTGCTTGTACATACTTCCGGCCAATATTTGATACTTTAGTGATTTTACAATTTCCTCTTTGCTTGTTTTAACATTTTTATTTGCAGGCCCGAAGGTTAGGACTGGTACCAACTTATTTGCCCATTTAGGAACAACTTCTAAATTGAACAGATAAGCATCGGGCAATTCATCAGACACTCCCTGCGGTGGCTCTCCGAAAGTGATGCGAGAAAGATGGTCTGCCCTAAGATGGGTTCTACCTTTCTTGACAACAACTTCAAAGTCGTATTCCATTAGTAAGAGGAACCATCTTACTAAGCGGCCTGTATTGCAAGGTTTATTGACCAAATATAGTAAAGCTTGATGATCAGTGAAAAACTTGAATTTATTGGCCAATCGATAGTGTCTAAACTTCTTCACAGCATATACCATACCTAAGCCTTCTCTTTCCGTTGTGGTATAATTTCGTTCAGCTACATTTAATTGCCTACTAGCATATGCTATCGGCAAATCTAGGTTTCCTTCACCTGTGGGTTGTGCTAGCACACATCCTATTGCATGATTGGAGGCATCTACATGGACATGAAAGGGTTTGCCCCAATCCGGAGTAGTCAATATTGGTGCTGTGCACAAACGTCTCTTCAGCTCGTTGAAGCAAGTCTCACATTCCTCGCTCCACTCAAAATTTGTTAACAACCCATAAAGAGGTTTAGCTATGATGGCATACATGTGGATAAACCTACGGTAATATCCACAATGGCCCATAAAGGCTTGTACCTCTTTAACATTCCTTGGTCTGGGCAACTCTGCTATTGCTCTTAATTTGTCTTCATCTGTTGAAATTCCATTCTTAGAAACAATGTGACCTAAGATCTTACCTTGTCGTACCATGAACACACACTTCTCTGGATTCAGACACACTCGATAATCTCTACACTTGTTGAAGATTTGTCTGAGCTCAGGGATGTGGTAACTTCTTTCTTGGGAATGAGCGCATAAATCATCCACATATACTTCTAAGCTCTTCCGCAAGAACTCTTTGAAGACATGAAACATGAGTCTTTGGAATGTTGCAGGTGCATTGGTGAGCCCAAATGGCATCACACGAAATGCAAAGATTCCCCATTCTGTGGCAAAGGCCGTTTTGTGTTGATCTTTGGGGGCAATGGCTACTTGGTTGTAACCTGAAAATCCATCAAGGAAGCTATAAACTTCCTTGCCTGCCACACACTCCAAAAGATGTTCGGTGATTGGAAGTGGATAACTATCTCTGATCGTAGCGGCATTAACTTTTTTAAGGTTAATGCACACTCGCAATTTCCCATTCTTCTTGGGCACCACTACAATGGGGGACACCCATTCAGTGTGCTCAATCTCATAGATGAATCCAGCTTCAATCAGCCTGTCAATTTCCTCTTTTATTTTGGCTGCATAATTGTCATTATATGTGTAGGGCTTTTGTTTGGTGGGCTTGGCATCAGCGGTCATCGGAATCGTATGAGAGCAAATCTCTGGATCTACTCCTTTCAAGTCTCTATAGTGCCATGCGAACACATCCCTATATTCCCTTAATAGAGCTACAAGCTCTGCTTCTTCTTCTGCACCTAGGTCATCTCCTATGTACGTACATCGCTCTTCGTTCCCTTCAATGGTCACTACAATTTTTTTGGTCTTTTCTTTATTGTCATATGCTTCTCCTATAATGGCCTCTCTCTTAGGCATTCGCACCAAAATTTTCCAGTCTTCCACTTCATATTTCTTGAAATTTTCTGGTACTTCAAACAATGATTCTTCCTCTTCTTGTCTTACTGCTTTTCTTTTCTTTTTCTTTTGACCTCCTTCACTTCCTTTCTTTAAACTTATCGTTTTAATACTTGCAAGAGGTTCTTCTTCTTTTTGGGTTAACACGCCTATGTCTTCTAAGTAGTGTTCCTCTGAGTCAAAGTAAGTATCCATTACAATGGATTCTAGATCATCATCACCCCCTTCTTCTTCTATGAACTCACTAGGATCACACTCTTCCAACAAGGGCTGACACATGAACACTGAAATATCATAACCCTCCTCATCACAATGGGGTGTCCATTGTTCTTCATTGACTGCAATGTCCATGGTAGCTAAGATTTCTGCCCAACCATGAGGCTCAAATTCCTCATCTGGAAATATCATCGGTGTATAGGCTGGGTCTTTTATTGGTCTATCTCCCGGGAAAGTTCCTTCTTCTCTCGCTTTTAGGCGCTTTTCCTCTTCCTCCGCGACCTTGCACATCCACAAGTGAGTATCTTCATGCAGCCATGATGGATCAGGTGAACTTCCAGAATGCACGGAAATAGAATCTTCTTTCGCGTTGTGGATAGGATTCCACTGTAGGGGTGGTACATCTCTGAAGGTGTAATCCTTCAAATTGACCTTGGTGGTGACCCCTAAGTGCTGTAAGTACAAGGAGTTGGTTCCCCAATCCTGTACTATTTGCAATTGTCGTAGGAAGGGTCTTCCTAGGATCATCTCGTAGACATTATTTTTCTCAAAGTCACATATAGCAAACGTATGTTCAAACTCTACACCACAAGTGGTTAGAGTTATCCCTTCAAGCAATCCGAGAGGTCTTTCAAAATGACCATCTGCCATTTGAAGTTTCATTCTCGTTGGTCTTAAGGTGGGTTTGCCCCATCGCTTCCACAAGGAGGTGGTCGCAATAGCAACACCAGCACCTGAATCCACAATTGCTTTGGTTGTGTAACCTTGATAGGTGATCGGAAGATAAGTGTTCCCTTCTTCACCTTCGCTCATGTCTCCTATCTTGTCGAGAGGTATCTCTGGTACTTTTTGCTTAGAGCCTACTTTTGGTGTATTGGATTCAAGTTCTGGAACCTGATCCTTCACATGATTCCAGAGCTCCGGTTTTGCCTTGAGGAGTTCCTCTACAGTGAGATGACATTGAACCTTAGTGTTCTTCACAACATCAGTGTTTCTTGGAATCACTGAGTCTTCATTTCACCAATATTGTGGGAGCTCTGATCTGGAGAGATTCAGATTCCCATGGGCCTGTGAAATGAGGCAACTCTTGTAAAGAATTAGATTCAAAATCTAATCTCTCATCCTCTTGTTGCTCTGTTGGATCTCCATAGATAGACGGAATGTCTTGGGGAAATTGATCATGAAGATCATCGATCTCACGAATAGGAGGGGAATCACCCTTCTCCTTGGCCCATTTCTCTTCTTGTATTTCCCGCAAGAACTCTTGAGAGTACTGTTGAATTGAAGGAGGTATTCCAGCGTCCGTGGAATTAGGAACATAAGCTCCCATTGGTGGTGAGCTTCCTCTTTCAACAACTGGTTGAGCCTGTGGAGGTAAAGAAACTTGTGATTTGTTTACCAACTGCTCTAATCTTTCTAGTAAGCCTTGGAAATGCAAATCCGGCTTGACAGAGTTTGTCTGATTGAACTTTTGACTAGTCTCAAGTATAGCTTGAGCTTGTTCTACCATTTCCATGCACATTTTCATCCGTTCAATCTCTAAATCTGCTCTAGGGTAACTCTTGTCTAGGTTTGCAGCTGTTGGCCCTTCTTGAAGTCGAGCCTGATAGGCCTTGAACATCATGTCCCAGCCTTCAGGAGTGGGGTCAGCTAATACTGATCCTACTCGGGGTGGTGGGTGGGTTACGTGGGGTGTATTAGAGGGTGGAGGAATGGAGGGTGATGGGGATGGTAGTGGTGGAAGTATGTGGGAGTGCGGTTGAGATGTGATCTCTGTGATTTTTGACTTGGTTTCTCTCAAGCTTTCTTCAAGTTCGTTTATCTTTTTTGCCCATTGCCTCTTCATTCTTTCACGACTATCCTTCCAGGCTCTAGTCCTCTTTTTGGTTATGCTCTCTGTTTCACTCACCTCGGGGCTCTTTTCGGGACCAACACCTTGGTGTTGTTGAAGTGCCTGGGCTCTTGTGATCACCTGCACAGGTGCAGTGGAAGTCACACTCCCTGTGGAGTCTACAACTAACCCAACAACATTGATAGGAGTGATTTTAGGCATGTTATTAGGGTTCTTTGGGCAATCTCGTAGGAGATGCTCTTTCCCGCAGTCTTGACAGAAACCCTGAATGGTTACTGGTTGAGGTTGTGTAGGGGCAGGCAGTGGACAATCACGTATAAGGTGATCTCCCTGACATCTGAAGCATGGTCCTCTAGGAAATGGGGGTCGTACCTGCCTAGGTTGAGGTCTAGAGTTGGGGTTTGTGTACATGACATTAGCATACTCAGGTTCCCCACTATTTTCACTTGGGTCCTCATAATAGTAAGACTCGTTATGCTCGGGTGACTGCATGTAGTAAGCCTGTGGGCGATCAATATGTGTGGAGTCAAAACTATGGTCACTTGGATCACTGTCTGATAGCAATGGGGTGACTGGGACTATGGTTCTATTCGGATTTTCTTCAGTAGATGCATATTTCACTGGGATCACATTGGTTGGAGCAGGGGGTTGCTGCACTAGGACTGGTTGAGGTCTCTGCTGCCCTTGATAAGGTGGCTGATAAGTTTGCTGTGGTCTGTTGTATTGTTGTGATGGGTGCTGATTCTGGTATCTACCATGTTGTGGATATGGCTGAGGATAATTTTGCCTAACAGTTTGTTTGTTATATGGGCAGTCTTGTGCAGTGTGGTTGGTGTACCTGCGCTCTATGGTGCAGTACTGGCTACTAGGATTCGCCTGGGGTTGGGCCATAATGGGACATACACTTGCCATATGTTCACCGCCACAATTGTAACACCGCTTAACTGGGGTAAATCTCGGAATTTGTTTGCTAGAGACACCTAGTTTTTGGGCTACCTTCTCTGCAAGTTCCTCGATGGATGTGGATTGACCAGATGTCAGGTTACTAGAGCTATCAGAATCCTTATAGATTTTTGATAGTTCTAATTCCTCACCTAGATTGTCCTCAATGTCTATGCACATGCGCACGCACTCTTCTATCGTTTTGGGGTCCTTCAGGTACACATATGACCTGAGCTTAGTGCTCAACAATCCATCTAGGAACAAGGCCACTTGTTTGGCTGGTGTGGGTAACTCTGGCATCGGGCATCTCTCCAGGTACTGTCTAAATCTTCTTCCAGCTAGTCTGACCGTCTCTTGAGGTGTTTGTTTGAAGCTGTGAATTAGTGAGGAGGTGTTATGCCTGATTCCACTCTTAGAAAACTCAACAATAAATGCCTCTAAGAGCTGGTCTATGTTTCTGAAATGCCTCTCATTTAGTGGTTGAAACCACGTAAGGGCGGTGTTCCTAAGGGTTAGACCGAAAGCATTATATTGTGTGAATAGGTCCTCTACCTGTTCAGCTTTCAATACTTGCCGAAATTCTGCCACATGGTCATAAGGGTCTCCCGTGCCATCGAAGTAATTCTTCATGGACTTCACCAGTTGAGTTGGTCGCAGGGTCCTAGTGTGTTCTCTCAGCCTTGGCAAAGGAAAATCATCAATATTCCTTTGATTCCATGGGGTTCTATGTCTCTCAGGTTCCACTCTATTCCTTTCTGTTCCCGTCCTTTCTCTTCCCAGGGAGTTGGCAAAACTTACCTCAGGTTTGTCTCTACTTCTATCTCTTTGAGCCCCATGAGCTTGGGAGGTCCCAGCTCCTTGGTGACCAAAGGACACATTAGACCTTGGTTGGGGAAAAACAAATTCACCCTTCCATGTGTAGGCGTGTCTGCCATTCTCGGTGACCACGAAGATTCTCTCTGATGCATTGTCTAGGTAGGTTACTTGGCCTGGGCTATCAGGGTCTTTAAGCTCATAGATGGTGAGGGCACTCACTTCCTGAGGTTGAGAAGATTTATATCTCCAAAAAGCCTCATCGGTTTCTCGGTTTAAAAGCAGATCTATGCTTTTATTATCCTGTGGAATCCACTCTGGAGTCATGATTCTGGTCAAGACAGATTTACCACGGGGAGTTCTTGGCTCTCTCTCTAAGTTCCCTTGCTCTATATCACCCATGTCGGTCTCTGCAATCACATTTCCAAACTCGTCTGTTCTATCAGGAAGAGTGGTGACTACATAAATAGTCCCCTCTTTATCTAGGTATGCTCCATTCTCAAACTTGACTACTGGGTGGTCTAATCCATGGGGTTGATCGGGGTTCTTAATCTGGACCACCGATCTTCTCAGTCCGTCTTCGTAGATGCGAGCACCTAGACGATTCGTCCTGATGTATTCCAGCTGAGTCTTGTAAGGTCCCTCTGGCTTTTCTAGATAAGCCAACCCTGAACTACCTACTGGTCTCTCCATGTGATAGGACATCTCAGAATCACTGGTTTCTGATCTGGGAGTGTATGGATAATCACTCAACTGCTGGGCCCAAGACCTGGCAGTGTGATTGACACTAGCTTCAGAAGATCTGAGGCTTTGTCTGTCTCGGCCTAAGTGTCTGCCTGATCTAAGGTTCATATGCCTGATTTATTTACCCCCTTGGACTCAAGCACACTCCCGTGGCAAGTTAATTTTGCACCAATCACTTTGTTCTTTTGAGTTGAATATTATGTTTATGGTCTTGTCTGAAATCGCATTGTCAGGAGTACTTAAGTGAATTTCCGCACTTGATAAGTGATCGATTCCCGTTTACCTTTTGTCCCTTAGGGTTTTCGCACTTAGGACCTAGTATTTACTTCTTGCACTTGGTTGATTAATACTCTTGGACTTGATTCGTGCCTAACGTTGCCCTAATTAATTACCACACCTAAGTCGTACTTAGCCTAGGCTAGGAATTGACAAAGGAGGGTTGAGAGATCTTCCAACCTCAATTAGCTGGTTGACCAGACTGCTACACAAGCCCAGGAAGCCTTCTCCCAAGCTTGATACTCACCCTTGCTAGCTTGCTTTGGATTGCCTTGAGTGCACACAAAGTTCCTGCAAAAGCTCACCCGTTAGTATAGCTCTATTACCACAAGTAATTGGAAAACACACATCAATATTTTCAGTCCCCGTGGAGTAACTCACTGTACCCCCTGAATCTGAGAACCACTTAGTTCCACCTAAAGGTCAACTTAAAAATGCATGTTCTAAAACTCCGCGTATGATTCTTACAAAAACCAGTCGAGGTCCACGTAGGATTCTCAACGAGCTTTCCAACGAGACCAAAATCTCATCAATCGGAGTCCGTATGGTCAAGTTATGACCATTCAGGCACTAAAGGGTCAAAACAGGCTCTCAGGGTTCAGGAGATCCCTCTCTGGTTTCTAGGCCTTTTGCCCACTTCCAAGGTTCTAAAGTTGTACCAAGGTGCCTAAAATTAAGCTCAACTACCCTTCCAATCACTCAAAAAATAACCCTAAATTTTCATGCGTTAAAGGCCATGTATCGCGATAGGTCGGGTCGAGGTGTCGTGATAGGTCGAAGTGTCGCGATAGCTCGTGAAGTGTCGCGATAGGTCGTGAGGTGTCGCAATAGGTCGTGAGGTGTCGCGATAGGTCGGGTCGAGGTGTCACGATAGGTCGAAGTGTCGCGATAGCTCGTGAGGTGTCGCGATAGGTCGTGAGGTGTCGCGATAGGTCGAAGTGTCGCGATAGGTCGGGTCGAGGTGTCGCGATAGGTCAGGTGGAGGTGTCGCGATAGGTCGTGAGGTGTCGCGATAGGTCGAAGTGTCGCGATAGATCGCGAGGTGTCGCGATAGGTCGGGTCGAGGTGTCGCGATAGGTCGTGAGGTGTCGCGATAGGTCGAAGTGTCGCGATAGGTCGCGAGGTGTCGCGATAGGTCGTGAGGTGTCGCGATAGGTCGTGAGGTGTCGCGATAGGTCGTGAGGTGTCGCGATAGGTCGGGTCGAGGTGTCGCGATAGGTCGAAGTGTCGCGATAGCTCGTGAGGTGTCGCGATAGGTCGTGAGGTGTCGCGATAGGTCGTGAGGTGTCGCGATAGCTCGTGAGGTGTCGCGATACCTCGAGATATGGTGAATTTTTCTGTTCTATCTAGTGATCCTGGGAGCTCTAGGCCTGCGCAGTGTCGTGGTGCACTCAGAATCGTGATTGGGTGAAATTTTCGGAGTGTCGCGATAGCTCGAGCTCAATGCCTCGGGGACTGTGTAGACAAATTCTGTACCTGCTGAGCTTGCTGGAGATGATGATGGAGCTGCCACCTGCAAGAAACATGCAAAAAACACACACAAAGACAAGCACACACACTCGCTCTCTCTCAAACTCGCACACAACAAATGAGGGAATGATAAGGAAGAGGGAATATGTAGTGGAGAAGGAGGTGGAGGTGGAGATGGAGAAGGAGGTGAAGATGAAGATGGAGATGGAGAAAAATCAGAAATTTACCTACTACTTACCATTCCAACGCGTCCTCTCTACGTCTTACCATCACACGCTCGTCCTCAAAGCTCGATCCCCGGCAACGGCGCCAAAATTTGGTGTAGCTCAGTGATGAGTAGCACCTCCTTTAATGTCAATCCGGGAAGACGTGAGGATGGTATGAAGACCACGAGCAAGTGGAAGCACAAGTGCGTGAGTGAGAAGCACACAAGCATGCACACACATACACGCACACGCGCACACACGGCAAGAACAAAGAGAGTAAGACAATGGAATCACTTCTATTGCAACCAAGTTCTCATACAAGCTCAAACTACAAGAAGCTAGCCCCAAAAATGAGCTCTCTAGCTCTATTTATAGTTTTTGACTAGCTTTGGCCCTGTCCAGACCTAGTGTCCGGCCTAGTTAAAAATTAGGTTCCAGGGCTTATTTGAGGGCCCAAACGAGATCTAAAAATTATGAAAATTGACAGGCAACTACTTCTAAGGCTCCCCAAGCTCGAGGACTCCTCGGCTTGTACAAAATGGAGCTACAAGAAGGTGAAATGATATTTACAAGGGTTTGTAGTGATGAGAATCACTTTAAAATGATGTGAGGGTTTTGAAAAAAATGAAGGGTTGCCTCAGTGCTAGATCTGCATGTGTGTCCGTACTTGCTTCTTCCCGTATACTGTCAACACCCATGCATGCCTGGAAAAATCATCAATGAAAGTCACGAAGTAAAGGTAATTTCCAAAAGAGGGTGTCTGCATAGGACCACAGACATCACTATGTACAAGCTTCAATTTCTGCGTAGCCCGAACTGAACCATCTTTTGGAAGGGAAGAACGCTGCATTTTGCCCAAAATACAGCCTTCACAAACATGTTTTCCAGGTGCCTCAAGTTTGGGCAAAGAGGATACCATTTCAGATTTCTACAGGCGTAGCAAACTAGCAAAATTCAAATGACCGAAGCGTGCATGCCAAAGCTTTGCATCTGACATAGCGTGAGAATCTTGAACTGCACATGCCGAATCAGCATGAACTGTACACCTGTCATCAACAAATTTCACAACCAAGCCAATCTTGGCTAATGCAAAAACTGATAACAGATTATTTTTTATCCCTGGCACAAATAGAGCATCTGACAAAGTGAAAGAACTACCATCAGCAGTAGTCAAAATGATCTTACCAACTCCCATAACAGGATAAGAGGAGTTGTTGGCGCATGTAACAGTATTCCCTATAGGGGCAGGCTCGAGTGAAGTGAAGAAACTACGCTGCGAGGTAATATGTTTGGTAGCCCCACTGTCAAAGTACCAAACATCTGAGTCTATTGCAGACATGCACTGATCATAAGAAGATGGGTCAAAATTGCAGACAGTAGTAAACGCCCATTCTTCTTCCTGCACAAGATTTGCAGACTCTGTTTTTGGTGTAGAGGCCTCTTTAGCAGCCAGTTTTAGACAGTTCTTTATGATATGATCATTGCCTTTATAGTACTTACAAAACAATTTTTGCTTTTCTGATTTTTTCTCATCTTTATCTTGGTTCTTTGAATGTGCAGCATTTGCAGATTTTTGCTTACTAGTAGAAGAGCTCCATTTTCCTTTGCCCTTCTGACTAGCCAGGAAAGCTTGATCTGCAACTCGCATAATGGACATGTTCTGCCTAGACTGATCTTTCTGCAACAGAACAGAGACTAACTCCTCAAATGATAAGGCATTCGGATTGCCTTTCATCATCAACCGAAGAGTAGAAGCAAAACTCTAATACGAGTCAGGAAGACCATTCAGAACGGTCTGCACAAGTGAGCTATCTAGTATAACCTCATCAGCAGAAATCAACTATTCCTTCAAATCTTTGATCTTCGTTAGGAAACTGTCCATAGAATCACCTTCATTCATGTGCTCACTCTCCAATTGTTTTCGGAGATAAGCAACACGAGCCCCATTCCTAGCTTGGTATAATGTGGTAAGTGTATCCCAAGCATCCCTAGCTGTTCTGCAAGAGCATATGTGAGGAATAATGGCACGTTTGACAGACAAAGCTATCAATGCATGTGCCTGGGCATCTCTGCCATCCCAACGAATCTGCTCTGAAGTAGGTGCAACAGAAATAGCAGCACGTACAGGAATCTGCACAATATCATCTTCGACACCATCTTCATCAGCTCCAGCACCTCCAGCACTTGTATTTGTAGTACCTGTAGTCGCAGGTGTAACACGACGTCTTTCAACACCCTGCACAATGTTCCACAGTCCTTTTGCAACCAATACATGTTGCATCATATAAGCCCATAATGGGTAGTTGGTACCATCCAACTTATCCTCAACAGCCAACATACGGAATACATCACTGCTTTCAACCATGGCCGGTGACTAAAATACCTTGATGCAGAAAATTGACTGTATCTCAAAAAGTTGAACGGAACTGCCGAGACGAGTTCTGCTAGACCTGTAGCAGACTTCGAGATGCTTAAACTGGCGAACAGAAACTGGTATATACCTTTGGCACAAAAGGACGAAATAGCCTACACAAGCGCTACGATAGTGCGTTCGGAGGCCGAAACAAGCTCAGATCGCGATTTCGGCACCACAGAGCAAAGGTGTTTTGATCTCGCAAACACCCTGAGTATGCTCACCAAATTTCGTGCGAATCTGAGACTGCAAACGGAGGAGTGTCGACGATGCCCTAGATGAAGCGACGACCTGCTCTGATACCAATTGTTGGAGTTAGACGTCTGCGGAAGCACGCGAACAGCACAAGGAAGAAGAAGAAGCTTGGAGCACAACACACAAGACTGAATGTATTACTAGAGAATGTACAAAGATAAGTAGCCCATTAGGGCAATAGGCGTATATACAAGCCGGGGGAAAAGAACCTCCTAAAGAGGGAAAAAAGTGCCCGAGCGGTCTTAGAGTGTTCACACACATCACTACCTAAATATATCAACAAGCCTTGCCTACCCTTGCCATAGGAGATGTATGCTAGTTGTTCATAGGAGCTCCATAAGCCTAGTTGGCTTCTTTTGGGTAATTGATTATATGCAGTGGAGTTAGTGATTCACTATGCAGGTCTCCATGTGAGTACTTGTACCTTTATGAGATTTTGACACTAGTCCTATGCTATTTCTGTAGAGGAGACTCAGGCAAAATTTTTATATATTTTTTGTTTTTTCAACTATATAGGGGTCGATTTACTCCTTCATACACTAATTGATGTGAGCACATTCACTCTCAGATAATCCTTTTGGTTGGTCATTATTGTTCATTAATCCATTTTTCTAGGGAGATTGTTGATTTTTTCACAGAATCTAACACTTTTTCATCCTTTCGTGAGCTTAAGTGGTGCTTTGACTATTGTAGCTCCATTTTCATTCTAGTCAACTCTCTATCATCATGGCATCAAATTATCAAGCACATCTGGTGGATCTGGGCCTAATGCTTGTGTTCCCAAGAGGAGCTATAACTTACAAGGCAAAGACCATTTTGAGATCCAAAACTTTGATGGCACAAACTTTGCTCTATGGAATAATCAAATTAAAGATTTGATGATTTGGAGGAGACAATGGAAGCCAGTAAATGGAATCTCAAAGAAGCCTATTGATGTGGATGATGATGATTAGGATGAGTTGGATGAGCCAAGTCTAGCATTTGATTGCACCTGGCAGATAATTTTTACTTTACAGTATTGGGTTGTGAAAGTGAAGAGGAGCTTTGGAAGAAGTTATGCAATACATATGAAAAAGAAACAACATCAATTTTAAAGTGTATCTGATGAGAACCTTATATGACCTTTGCATGAAGAACACATATAGTGTTGTTGCTCATCTAAATGAGTTTGATGCTATATTCTCCCATTTATAGGATCAAAAAATGGAGATGGATAATGAAAAGAAAGAAAACTTGTTGTTACGCACCTTGCCATCATCATGGGATACGTTTTGCACAGCTATTAGCAATAGTCCACCTAGTGGTAGACTGGTCTATGATGAAATATGTGGAGCACTCTTGAGTAATGAGATTCTTAGAAAATCTATGGTTGGCACTTAGAGTGGAGATGCATATAATTTTTGTGATTCTTACCAAGGAAAGAATCGGCAACGCGGTAGGAGCAAGAATAAGGAAAAGAATGGTAAATGGAATAAGAGTATAAGTAAATCAAGGAAGAGGGATATCAAATGCAATTATTTTCATAAGAAAGGACATATGAAGAAAGATTGCTATGCATTACAGAATGCTAAAGTTAAAGGGCATAATGTTCATGGGTATGTTAAACAGCTACTTGTATCATCTACTTCAACTGTGAAGATTGAAGAAATCAATGTTATTTTTTATGATGCTGATGTGTTGACACTTGATTGTACTATGCCTATTGAGGCACTTATGGCTAATTCTCTTTCCCACATAAGGTTGTTAGATTTTGGTGCTTCTTTCCATGTGACACCACATAGAGAATGGTTCTCTACTTATGCAGCAAAGTCTCTTGGTATTGTGAGACTTGGTAACTCTTACTAGTATGACGGTGTTGGCATTAGAGATGTGGTTGTGCAACTCATTGATGGTTCAAAATTTTCTATGCATAATGTATGCCATGTACCTTAGTTATCACGTAGTCTGATGTCAGTTGGTCAACTTGATGACCTTGGTTACAAGGTGGTTTGCTATGCTCAGTCCTTTTGCATATCAAAGGGCAATATGGTTATTGCAAAAGTAAGAAAAGTAATCGCTTTATCCTTTATTTATATCCTAGAAAGAACACTTGTTAGTTGTTACTGAACATTCTATGGCTTGTATTTGGCATGGCCATTTGGGCCACATATCTTGTAGTGGAATGGAAAATCTTTCTTGTTCTAGCTACTTACCTGAGTTATATTTCTCTGACTTTTCATTTTGTGGGCATTATCAATATGGAAATCAAGCTAAGAATGTGCATAAGATGCACATTGACCCTTTAATTCAGCCTTTAGATCTCATTCATACAGATGTGTGTGGTCTTATGCCCATAAGGTCATTAGGTGGTTCTCTTTACTTTGTCACTTTCATAGAGGATGCCTAGAAAAATTTGGGTATATCCTATCAAATTGAAGGATGATGTATTCCCTATTTTTAGAAAATAGCTTGCTACAAATGAGACCGAAAAAGGAAGTAAGATTAAGGCTTTACATTTAGATAATGGGGATGATTATACCTCACATGAACTCAACCTTTTCTGTCAATCTAGAGGAATTCAAAGAGTTTTATAGCTCCCTATACTCCAGTACAGAAAGGTGTAGTTGAAAGGATGAATAGAACTATTCGGGATAGAGTAGTTTCTATGCTGCATCATGCAAATCTCTCATAAGTCTTTTGGGCAGAAGCAGTATTGATTGCAGTTCACGTGATTAACCTTTCACCTAGTACTGCCAAAGTTTTGAAAGTGGCACAAGAGTTATGGGCAAGGAAGCCACCATATTATGATCATCTTCGAGTTTTTGGGTGTGATGCATATCTTCATATACCCAAGAATCTTAGAAAAAGGTTGGACCATAAGTTAAAGAAATGCATTTTTCTTGGATATGGTTGAGAAGGACAATTTGGATATTGCTTATGGGATCTTGAAACATGGTTAGTCATCAAAAGTAATGATTTCATTTGCAATGAGTCTAAGATGCATGAAAAACTTATTAAGGAGGTTGAAGTGAGAAGAGTGGTGTTTGAGGATACTAGTCATCCACTTTGCATGCATAAAAATGTTGCACATAGGGATGGTCAAAACATGTCTAATCATATTAGTCTACAAATGTTCTTGTCCAACAATTGTTATGTGTCTCACCTCCACCTCACATATATGTTCCAAGTTTGGATTTCATTATTCTAACAGATGTTGGTGAGCCTTCTTGCTACAAAGAGATTATGCAGATAGAAGATCATGTCAAGTGGGAGTGTGCCATGAGGAGTGAATCAGATTCTATTCACAAGAATGGTACTTAGGAATTAGTACGTTTGCCAAAGGGCAGGAAACCTTTACCATGTAAATGGTTATATAAGCTAAAATTCACATTAGATAGTGCTTCTCCAAAGTATAAAGCATGACTTTTTGTAAAGGGTTTTAAGAAACAACATGGCATTGATTTGGAGGAAATCTTCTCTCTAGTAGTCAAGATGACTACCTTGTGCATGTTGCTTGGATTTATTGCAATGGAGGACTAAGAGCTAGTCCAAATGGATGTGAAAACTATTTTCTTGCATGGATGTCTTACATATAAGGTCTATATGGAACAACCAGAGGGTTATGTATTTCCTAGCAAAGAAAGTGTAGTTTGTAAGCTCAAGAATTGCTTATATGGACTTAAACAATTCCATAGACAATGGTACTAAAAGTTTGATGTTTCTATGAATTCTCAAGGCTATTCTTGAAGCAATGAGGATCATTGTCTCTACACAAAAGAGATGCTCAAATGGCATCTTGATATGCTTGATACTTTAGGTTGATGATATGTTGATTGCTGGAAAGTCCTCTTATGACTTGTCAATGTTAGTATATGATCAATGTCTACCCCTCATGATTGTATGCACATTTTGTAAGGCCCTCATTATGAGGAGAAGCCAAGCATGCATTACCCAATTGATGGGAATTCCAACTTGCATGTTGGATGAAGGTCATATTGAACCATGCAAGGTATTATAAGGAAAGGGAGTTACCAAGGTCCCCAATTGTGGGATCCGGGTGGTCCAAGGGCAGCGCCCGCGATGCGATGGTAAAGGGAATATTCCATGGAATATTCCTTGTCAGAGTCAAAGATCATTTATATTTGTTAGGTTGGTTCAACCGGCCTAAACCGTGTATGGTAATTATGCGGGCAGTGGCCGCCCACGCTCTACCACCCATGTATAGCCGTCCATGGAAGGCCACCCATGATCCTATATATACATGACTTTTGCACTACCTGAGACATCGAATTGATCCAGCATACCTCTACCTTGTATCTCCCTATCTAGAGTTGTCTAGATCAGCATTTAAGCTCTACCTTGAGAGCGCATGAGTGGACAATGCCATCATCTTTATACTTATTGTAAGTAGAAAATTGTTGAGATTCTCCTATATCTGTTATCTTCTCTGCAACTACTCATGTCTTATATTGCATAACTATTGTCTTACATGGTATCAGAGCTGTAAGGTTCGAATAGCTTGAGAAGTATCACTATTTTAGCCTACTAGTAGACTAGAATATCAATAGATTATTTGAGAGATTACATGATGGCTTCATCGTCAAACATTGGTCTTGGTGCTTCAGCTAATGTTAATGTTTCACCTATTCGAATTTGCCCACCTGCATTCCCTGAAGCGAAGCTAGATGGAACCAACTATACACTCTGGAAGTTCAAAATTTCTGCAATTTTGGACTCCTATGAATTACTTGACACTATCATGGGACCAATGTGATTGGATCCAGAGCCTATACCAATTGAAGATAACAAATTCAGATTGATGATTCAGCTAGATCCTGATCTTCTACGAGCTTTGAAGAGGCGGAATGTTGATGCATTATGTGCAATTGTCACTAGTGTAAGTGATTTTGTGCTTACTTTAGTTCAACATACTACTAAAGCACATGAGGCTTGGAGCATATTGGCTCGTCAATATGAGATCAAGAACCACACTAGGATACAGAATTTAGAGAATTAGTTGGCAAATGAAAAGCATTCTGATTCTAAAAAGGATAAAGATTTTATCAAACGAATAAAACATCTTCAAGATCAATTGGTTGTAGTTGGTGTTGTTATAACACCAGAAGAGCTGGCTTGAAGATGTGTACATGTTCTTACAGCAAAGTATGATGGATTAGTAATAGCCCTTAACAATCAGGTAAGACCAACTCCCGTTACATTTGAAGAGTTTTATGCTATGGTTTTAGAAGAGGAGATGCGGTTGAAGAATCGGTAAAGTACAAGTGATGCTGCTTCTGAGAAAATGCAAAAGGTAAAGGTTCTTCTGATGGATCAAAGAAGAAGACAAAGAAGAAAAAGTTCATAGGAAGTTTCTTCTATTGTGAAAAGAAAGGCCATGTCATCAAGGATTACAGAAAGAAGCAAGTTGATGAATGGAATGGGACTGTAAAATCATCATGGAAGAACAAAGAGTATGCAAACAACACAGAGCTGTAACTATGGGTGGCGATTGAAGAGGTATGCTCATCTGCTCAAGCTCGTGTTGATGAACCATGGATTTTTTAGATAGTGGAGCTTCTCACCATATGACCAGTAAAAAGGATTGGTATAGTTCCCTAGTGCCTGTAGCTCAGTGATGAGTAGCACCTCCTTTAATGTCAATCCGGGAAGACATGAGGATGGTATGAAGACCACGAGCAAGTGGAAGCACAAGTGCGTGAGTGAGAAGCACACAAGCATACACACACATACACACACACACGCACACACAATAAGAACAAAGAGAGTAAGACAATGGAATCACTTCTATTGCAAGAAAGTTCTCATACAAGTTTAAACTACAAGAAGCTAGCCCCAAAAATGAGCTCTCTAGCTCTATTTATAGTTTTTGACAAGCTTTGGCCCTGTCCAGACCTAGTGTCCGGCCTAGTTAAAAATTAGGTTCCGGGGCTTATTTGAGGGCCCAAACGAGATCTAAAAATTATGAAAATTGACAGGCAACTACATCTAAGGCTCCCCAAGCTCGAGGACTCCTCGGCTTGTACAAAATGGAGCTACCAAAAGGTGAAATGATATTTACAAGGGTTTGTAGTGATGAGAATCACTTTAGAATGATGTGAGGGTTTTGAAAAAAATGAAGGGTTGCCTCAGTGCTAGATCTGCATGTGTGTCCATACTTGCTTCTTCCCGCATCCTGTCAACACTCTCCCCCCCCTAGGGTCTGTCGCCTCTGACAGACCTCTTTTCCACCGTTTGATCAATGTATTTTTGCAAGAGGTCGGTTGCCAATTCTTGTTCTTTGATTCTTAAACCTCTGATTAGGTCTCGTTGCAAAGCCTCCCAATCAACTGTACCATGCATGTCAGGTTGTGGCATCGTGTAAAGCTCGGAATGCATTGTTTGCTCGCATGCAAAGAGATGGAGTAAATGCGTAGGCCGTGGCGCAAATACCTCTGAATGTGCTTCCCAAAACCCCGTGGTGAACATATCGTCGAATGTTTTCTTGTAGCAGGCAGGGAGATATCTTATGCGTGCATGCCATGCGTAAGCCACTCGTATGCTCGGGGTTGTGCTCATATCATATAGCAGGTCGTAGTTACCATTAATAAACCCGGGAATAGGAGGTTGAATACGGCATACATTGCGAAAAGTTTTGAGTACGACCTGCATCATATCGAAGATCTTGAGCATCATCTGGGCAGCCACATCTGGCATAGGGTGGAGGCGTGGTATCCAATGTCTGATGGTTGCAATCATGTATGACACTGTGGGAGTACCGGTTGGGGGGGCGATGGCGGGGTAATTGAGCCATTCTTTACAGTTTGCGTTATTTTGAACCTTGATGGCAAAAGCTTTCCATGATCTGCGTCTTTGCACTGGCCCAAAACACGGATTGTACTTCAAATGCATGGGGGCGTGATCCCATGTTCGAAGCATTTCTGGGTAAGTTTCGAGTAACTTCTGCCTCCAAGTTGGTTGGAATATGGCCCCTTTTCGTGCCGCTTCTGGTATATCTTCTGGTTCAAACTGTGTGGCAAATGTTGGGCACTTGTTGGTGACCCTTTTGATTTCTGCATTGTAGTCGGCCAACAAGACAAAATAGGGCTTGTATTGTAGTTCTGAGCTAGTGATAAGGCGTCTAGGGGCGATGTGCCTGAAGTACTCTGAGTGAAGGATGGTGTCCTCAATGGCCTTCATTGCCAGCATCTGAGTGGATATCCGTTCCTGATGAGTTTGCCCCATTTCCTCTACCTGTTTCATCCATGCCGATGGGGGTTCCTCATAGGTATCTTGACCTTCTTCTGTTACACGTCCTCCTGGGAATGGTTGAGGCTCGTAGGTGTCGTCGAATGCTTCCTCCACTGGGATAGTAACTGCTTCTTCTTCTAACGGTTGCTCTGGTGGGGAAGGAGGTCGTTCGTACTGCATCAACTTCAATTTTAATTCTGCGATCTGTTGCCGTAACTCCAGTACGTCGTTGGTCGTTGAATGTTCAGGTTCGGTTGAAGTAGCAGCGTCGGTCATTTCTTTAGGTTCCTGTCGGTGTGGTGTAGACTCTTGGGGTCTCTGTAGGTCCTTCAGCTGGTCGGCAAGCTGATCATGTGCTTCTAAAAGGCATAAGTTTCCAAGATTTGTTGTATGCTTTCTGAGGGAACAGCTTGGAATTTAACCGGGTCTATGGGTGCTCCCGGGGTGTTCTCCATGGCAGCCTCGAGGTTCTCTTGGTTTTGTTGTTGAAGCCGTCTATTCTCTTCTTGCGCTGCTGCCAGGTGTCGTCGTAGCAAAGCCATGTTTCGTTGAAGCCTTGCATTGAGGCCCATTTGATCTCGCAGCTGTTCCTCCATGGCTTTGCTCTCTTCCATATGCCTCGCTTTGAGTTGCGCATTTGCCTGTTCGAGGGCGGATATCTTGCTTTGTGACTTTATATGAATGAACTCCAAAGCATTGACACGCTCTTGGAGTGTTGCTGAGAGGGTGCAAAGCCCTTTGTTATTTTCTTCCAATAATGTATATTCCTGCTTAAGCTGAGTGGCAGCTTCGAGCATCGTGTCGAGTGCAAGACTAAATGAGGTGGATGCGGGTGTAAGGATGGAAGATGCAGGGGGTTGGGAAGTGGGAATGGGAATTGTGGATGTTGTGCCTATCGTGTGTGGAAGTGATGATGTGATTGTAATAACCTGTGATGGTGTTGTGAGAACAGTGGTAGTGGGTGACCCAGCAGATGGTGAGATGTCCATGGGATCGGACACGTGAGAGTGTGATTCGTGAAATGTGAACACTGGGATGGTGGGTGGTGTGATAGTGGTGGCTGTGAATGTGGGGAAGTGAATTTGGGGAAGGGACTTTTTCTTATGTTCATCAACCTGTTGAAGAATGTTTACAAGTTGGGTCCAAAAGGAGGGTTGGGTGATTAGTGTGGTGCCCGAGGCAGTTACAAGGGATGGGGTAGGTAGAGTTTGGGGGGGAGGAAATGGAGGGGTGGAGGGTAAAGAAATGGAAAGAGTCTGTCCAGTGACAGATGGTTGTCCAAAGGCATGGGGGAAGGAAGGGTGACCTAGTTGGGGTTCAAAAATCTGAGTGATAGAGATGGATGAGGGTGAAGGAAGGAAAGTGGAAACGGGGGCGTGTACAATGGTCTCACTATAGGAGGAGAATGGTTGTGTAGAAAGACACGTGGAGAGAGGCTCTGAGGGTGGGATAGGAGATGATGGGGGAGATGGGGCATGCGTAATTTCCTCCGGTTCATCATTGGGCCTAGGGCTAATCATGTGCACATCTTCTGATGTGGACGTAGCTAACGCGGTAGATACTTCCATCTGAATCATCTTTCCTTGTCGAGGCCGTGTATCAATTCTTCTTTGATCATAAGCAGGGTTCTCTTGATAGACCAAGGTTCTCATTGCTTCACTGATGCCACAGGTGTCCGCCAAAAGATTTAGCGATTCTACAAAATGGGGGTCGATATGCTCTGACTGCAACATCTGGTTTACTAGGGCCCTATTTGCTTCTTCTGACATTTTATGGCGTCGCTGTACCTGCTTGATTGTTTGGTATAGTCGTTTGAGCTGTGCCGTATATGCAGGGGCTTCGTCTTCACTTTCTTCCGGGTTATCTCTTGGTGCCTTCTCCTGAGCTTGTGTGCTTAGTCTTTGAGGAAGTTGTGCCACTCCTATCTCCTGTACACTGCTTGTCTCACCTCGTGCATGTTCTCTTTGGGTTGATGCCCCCGGATCGACATTGTCAGGGCAACTTTCACTGTCTGATAGATGAGCCGTCTGCAGAAATGTTTCAAAATCAAAATTTGGGTCCTCGGTGAAGGTGGCCATCGCTGCAAATTCTGCATCGGTAGGTAGCGGAGGGGCAGAAGGAGTGGGCTGTACCACCTCTCTTGGTTGAGACTCCTAGAGATGGATTGTGATTGGTGCCACCGGGGCTTCCTCTCTAGTGGAGACTTCGGTGGTGGTTGATGGAGGGATCAGGACTTGTGAAAGGGATCCACGCATTCTTTTTGAAGGCTGACTCCCTGACTTTCGCCCTTTAAACAGCTCCAGGTGTGCATACTTTAGGGCTCGAGCAACTGGCACATCATACGCCAGACATCTGTAGATGATTCTCGTCAATGCACAACAACCATGTAAAGTGGGCTTCCTCACCCCCCGCTTGCCTGCCTCATACACCTGATCTAAGATCCATACCGGCATCTTAATGGGCAAGCTTCCGGTCTCTGCTAAATACAATCCGTACCATATCTTCTTGTGAGGCTGAGTGAAACGGTCCTGAGCTGGAAATGCGAAGTGCTGGAGGCACATCCGCAGAGGTATGGCGATGTTGGGGGTGAGGGCGCACATGTCTTTGAGCTTCTTGACTCTATTGCTTTTCATTGATTCTGGTATCAAGGGGTCGCGATCTGAAGGCACATGAGTGCCATACATTTGAAGGGCTTCCCTGATTAATGTTACATTTAATTCAAACTTCCTCATCTCTTCCAGGTTAGATAAGGAGGGCACCCAGAATGTGCCTGAATGATCTTTATCCCCGGTAGGTTTCAACGTAGCAATCAAGTAGTAACACCTGAGGAAGTCAGGTTTAGGTAGAGCTGCACTGAAGTAAGTTTGAAGTCCTGCCTTTTGCCAGATATCTTGAAGTGGAGCTGCATTTTGTAAGGTCTCAAATTCTCTTGAAAAGAATTGGAAGGTCCACCAAACCCCTCCACACTCCATCTTGGACTCCCAGATGTGATCTGCGTCTCCCAAATCCCCTGGCATTTCATTGAACCAATGGGAGTGCCCTTTTACTCTTTCGGTTAGTCCACTGGGTGGATCTGGAATAGGAATCCTTCGCACGTTCAAGAATTCTTCAGGCCTAGCTGTCGGTGGGGCTTCCACTGGCATGGCATCCCAATTGATAGGAGCACCAGGTCCTGCCTGAGAGCTTGTGCCTGCCGCTGTTGCCATGAGAGTAGGTTGCTTATCTGCTGGAAGACGAAAGGCACATTAGTGTTGCATAGGAAACAAGATGTAATGGTGTTCCCTTCACAATACTAACATGACAATCCCGGAGGTCAGTGGTTAGTGGTGAGGTGTTTATGATATGTGTGAGTGGTGATTAAAGGTCAGTGTCATCCTAGATGCATACTTTGGTTATGCAATGGGCTCGGAATGCTTCTGTGTTAGTGTGGACGGATTTACAGAATAGGGTCAGGGGGTTTAGTACACCGTTTAATTCTCCACACTTTGATACAGGAGTCGTAGCTCTTAGAGCTAAGGACAGGTGAAGATTTCGGTCTGAGTGTGTGATGTATTTGGGACCTTGTGGGTACCCATTTCGAGACATTCCTGGGGTTGATGGGAGTGGGGACAGTGAGAGGTGTAGGTATCTTGTCACTTTCTGAGTTGTTGGCCAAGAGTGCTTGTGAAAGCTGCTTCATCCTAGTGCCTGTAGGTGAAGTAATATGGGCTTGTAAGCTAGCCTTGGGCACCCATATCTGTCTAGCATTAGGGGTGGCCTTCATTGACCGCTTAGGAACCCAAATAGAAATAGTACGCCTAGGGGTTATCCTAGGGGGCTTCTTCACTTTGTTCCTTGATGGTGAGGCTCGTTTCTTGTTTCTTTGAGAATCTGCTATTGGAGCTGTGGGTTTTCCATCCTTGCGTATCCAGATCTGCTTCACGCCATGAGATGCTCCATATTGCGCGGGTTGGCGCTCCTGCCTCTTGATCAGCGGCCTCCTTCGTGTAGAGTGATGTTCGGTCCGTTCGTTTAGAATCTTCTTTGGATCATTTAGGAACTCCTTCTTGGCTCCTGAACCTTCAGTAAGATTGACATTCCTCTGCACCATAGAAGTTTGGACAAGCACAACATGGTTATCTTCGTGTGGATTCATGGAGGGACCAGGAGTTGGTGCCTGTTCTATTGGTTTGAGCGCTTGATTTTCTAATTCAACCGTGAGACGACTTTGGCCTACCCAAGCCTGAAGAAGTCCACTCCTTAGGTTGAGGTTGACTGCGTGATCATAGATCCAGTCTTGGCCTAAGACAAGAGGTTCGGTCAGATCCTCGTCTTCACACACTAGCACTTTTGCTGGCATGAGGACCTCTTGTATGTAGAGGGGAAGATCCACCTCTCCCATACAAGGGGTTTCAACACCTCCTAATCCTATCAGATATGCTTCTATGGGTTTTACCTCCAATTGCAGCTGCTGGCAATAAGAAAGCCTAACTGCACTTGTGGCTGCTCCTGAATCAATTAAAGCCCTCACGCTTGTTGTGCTGTCCTTTTGTCCTATTTCTAGGGTCACAAAAGGTCGTCGGTCT
Source organism: Ceratopteris richardii (assembly GCA_020310875.1). Taxonomy (NCBI): domain Eukaryota; kingdom Viridiplantae; phylum Streptophyta; class Polypodiopsida; order Polypodiales; family Pteridaceae; genus Ceratopteris; species Ceratopteris richardii. The sequence continues at coordinate 88,851,531 of CM035427.1, read as the reverse complement.
ACTATCTTATGGGTGCGTCCACCTGAAGCCTCACACATGGCCATGTGATAGCCTGGAGACTCTTGAGTGTCCGTCATAGGCTGGTCCCTTCCTTGTCTCCTCAGCTTCATTCGTCTGATACGCTCTAAGGCCTCTGCCTGTGCTTCTTCTCGAATTCGTTTTTCCTCCTCTTTACGTTGTTTAGCAGTACTGAGTCGACTTAGCATTTCCTCCGTGAGGGGTTCTTGATACAGCTTGACTCTGCACCCGCTAATATAGTTTGGGAGGACGTCCCCCTCTAAAGTGGCTAGTTGTACTGCTCCACTCGTGGAGATCCTATTAATGATCATAGGTCCGTAGCCTCTCTTTTCTAGCTTCCTTGCGTGTTGTTTCAATGTGTAGACTAACACTAGATCTCCTGCTTTCAAGCCCTTATCCTTCACATGGGCATCAAAGTATGCCTTTTGCCGTTTCTTTGCAGCATAGATACCTGCTGCTGCTCGTAGCCTCGTCTCACCTAAACGCTCTAGATCCAAGATCCTAGAGGACAACTCATGTCCATTCCACTCATGCTCTTGTGCTACTCTTAAAGCTGGGATTAGGAAATCTAGTGGTAACACTGCATTCTGTCCGAAGACCATCTGAAATGGGGTGGCATTGAGTACCGTTTTGTAGGCAACTCGGTATGCCCAAACAGCATGGTGAAGTTGTTTGTCCCAATCAGAGCGTTTATTATTGACCAGTTTCGTCAATACGTTACACAGGATCTTATTCGTGCTCTCGGCTTGTCCGTTAGCTTGTGGGTGATAGGGTGCAGACTTTTTATGTACCACCATGAATTCTTGAAGGAGATTTTCGATGACCTCATTCAAGAAGTGTGTACCTCTATCACTAACCAACTCTATTGGTAACCCATATCTAGTGAACACATTTTCGAATAAGAACTTAGCCGTTGTTTGAGCATCATTCTTTGTCGTGGCCTTTACTTCCACCCACTTTGTAAGGTAATCTGTGGCTACAATAATGTATTCTGCATGGGAGTTTCTAGCTGGGGGGTTAATGGGACCTACAAAGTCTATACCCCACTTTGAAAATGCACGTCCTCCCATCATTGGTCTTAATGGCATTTCATCTTTTCTCATCGGATATTGGGCATGTTGGCATGTGTCGCAACTCTTCACATAAGTATGTGCATCCATATGAAGAGTGGGCCACCACAGTCCTGAGAATAGAATGGTCTTAATTACTCGGTCAGGCCCAAAGTGTCCACCTGCAGCACCGCTGTGTGCAGCTTCTAAGACTTTCAAATAGTCTGATTCATGTACGCACAGTCTTAGGTAACCATCCTTGCCTCTTCGATATAGGTTGTCCCCTACTAAGGCATAGTCTTGAGCCTCTTGCTCCATGCTCCGTTTTCTTGCAAGACGAGCCTGATTGGGTAATGTTCCCGATCTCATGAACTCGACCAATGGAACACTCCAATCTGGGATTAATGACACATGATAAAGAGTGGCATGATCCACTGGGGGTCTCTCCTGGCGCACTGAACAATTGTGAATCCACTCTTGTATTTCCTTGTCCATGCTAGGCCAATACACTCCTAAGCGTTTTAGGTTCTGCAAAGTTCGCTGTTTAGAGTAGTGATTCCCTAGCAGTCCTTCATGGGCTTGTTGCAACCAACTAGCATGTTCATCCTCCTCGACACAACAAGCTAACACTCCCTCGGTATCTTGCTTGTACATACTTCCAGCCAATATTTGATACTTTAATGATTTTACAATTTCCTCTTTGCTGGTTTTCACATTCTTATTTGCAGGCCCGAAGGTTAGGATTGGTACCAGCTTATTTGCCCATTTAGGAACAACTTCTAAATTGAACAGATAAGCATCGGGCAATTCGTCAGACACTCCTTGCGGTGGCTCTCCTGAAGTGATGCAAGAAAGATGGTCTGCCCTAAGATGGGTTCTACCTTTCCTGACAACAACTTCAAAGTCGTATTCCATTAGTAAGAGGAACCATCTTACTAAGCGACCTGTATTGCAAGGTTTATTGACCAAATATAGTAACGCTTGATGATCAGTGAAAAACTTGAAATTATTGGCCAATAGATAGTGTCTAAACTTCTTCACAGCATATATCATGCCTAAGCCTTCTCTCTCCGTTGTGGTGTAATTTCGTTCAGCTGCATTTAATTGCCTACTAGCATATGCTATCGGCAAATCTAGGTTTCCTTCACCTGTGGGTTGTGCTAGCACACATCCTATTGCATGATTGGAGGCATCTACATGGACATGAAAGGGTTTGCTCCAATCCGGAGTAGTCAATATTGGTGCTGTGCACAAACGTCTCTTCAGCTCATTGAAGGAAGTCTCGCATTCCTCATTCCATTCAAAATTCGTTAACAGCCCATAAAGAGGTTTAGCTATGATGGCATACATGTGGATAAATCTACGGTAATATCCACAATGGCCCATAAAGGCTTGTACCTCTTTCACATTTCTTGGTCTGGCCAATTCTGCTATTGCTCTTACCTTGTCTTCGTCTGTTGATATTCCATTCTTCGAAACAATGTGACCTAAGATCTTACCTTGGCGTACCATAAACACACACTTCTCTGGATTCAGACACACTCGATAATCTCTACACTTGTTGAAGATTTGCCTGAGCTCAGGGATGTGGTAACTTCTCTCTTGGGAATGAGCGCACAAATCATCCACATATACTTCTAAGCTCTTTCGCAGGAACTCTTTGAAGACATGACACATGAGTCTTTGGAATGTTGCAGGTGCATTGGTGAGCCCAAATGGCATCACACGAAATGCAAAGATTCCCCATTCTGTGGCAAAGGCCGTTTTGTGTTGATCTTCGGGGGCAATGGCTACTTGGTTGTAACCTGAAAATCCATCAAGGAAGCTGTAAACTTCCTTGCCTGCAACACGCTCCAAAAGATGTTCGGTGATTGGAAGTGGATAACTATCTCTAATCGTAGCGGCATTAACTTTTTTAAGGTTAATGCACACTCGCAATTTCCCATTCTTCTTGGGCACCACTACAATAGGGGACACCCATTCAGTGTGCTCAATCTCATAGATGAATCAGGCTTCAATCAGCCTGTCAATTTCCTCTTTTATTTTGGCCGCATAGTTGTCATTATATGTGTAGGGTTTTTGTTTGGTGGGCTTAGCATCAGCGGTCATCGGAATCGTATGAGAGCAGATCTCTGGATCTACTCCTTTCAAGTCTCTATAATGCCATGCGAACACATCCCTGTATTCCCTTAATAGAGCTACAAGCTCTGCTTCTTCTTCTGCACCTAGGTCATCTCCTATGTACGTACATCGCTCTTCGTTCCCTTCAATGGTCACTACAATTTTTTTGGTCTTTTCTTTATTGTCATATGCTTCTCCTATAATGGCCTCTCTCTTAGGCATTCGCACCAAAATTTTCCGGTCTTCCACTTCATATTTCTTGAAATTTTCTGGTACTTCAAACAATGATTCTTCCTCTTCTTGTCTTACTGCTTTTCTTTTCTTTTTCTTTTGACCTCCTTCACTTCCTTTCTTTAAACTTATCGTTTTAATACTTGCAAGAGGTTCTTCTTCTTTTTGGGTTAACACGCCTATGTCTTCTAAGTAGTGTTCCTCTGAGTCAAAGTAAGTATCCATTACAATGGATTCTAGATCATCATCACCCCCTTCTTCTTCTATGAACTCACTAGGATCACACTCTTCCAACAAGGGCTGACACATGAACACTGAAATATCATAACCCTCCTCATCACAATGGGGTGTCCATTGTTCGTCATTGACTGCAATGTCCATGGTAGCTAAGATTTCTGCCCAACCATGAGGCTCAAATTCCTCATCAGGAAATATCATCGGTGTATAGGCTGGGTCTTTTATTGGTCTATCTCCTGGGGGAGTTCCTTCTTCTCTCGCTTTTCGGCGCTTTTCCTCTTCCTCCGCGACCTTGCACATCCACAAGTGAGTATCTTCATGCAACCAGGATGGTTCAGGTGAACTTCCAGAATGCACGGAGATAGAGTCTTCTTTCGCTTTGTGGGTAGGATTCCACTGTAGGGGTGGTACATCTCTGAAGGTGTGATCCTTCAGATTGACCTTGGTGGTGACCCCTAAGTGCTGTAAGTACAGGGAGTTGGTTCCCCAATCCTGTACTATCTGCAATTGTCGTAGGAAAGGTCTTCCTAGGATCATCTCGTAAACATTATTTTTCTCAAAGTCACATATAGCAAACGTATGTTCAAACTCTACACCACAAGTGGTTAGAGTTATCCCTTCAAGCAATCCGAGAGGTCTTTCAAAATGACCATCTGCCATTTGAAGTTTCATTCTCGTTGGTCTTAAGGTGGGTTTGCCCCATCGTTTCCACAAGGAGGTAGTCGCAATAGCAACACCCGCACCCGAATCCACAATTGCTTTGGTTGTGTAACCTTGATAGGTGATCGGAAGATAAGTGTTACCTTCTTCACCTTCGCTCATGTCTCCTATCTTGTCGAGAGGTACCTCGGGTACCTTTTGTTTAGCGCTTACTTTTGGTGCATTGGATTCAATTTCTAGAACCTGATCCTTCACATGATCCCAGAGCTCCGGTTTTGCCTTGAGGAGTTCCTCTACAGTGAGGTGACATTGAACCTTAGTGTTCTTCACAACATCAGTGTTCCTGGGAATCACTGAATCTTCATTTCTCACCAATATAGTGGGAGCTCGGATCTAGAGAGATTCAGTTTCCCATGGGCCTGTGAAATGAGGCAACTCTTGTACAGAATTAGATTCATAATCTAATCTCTCATCCTCTTGTTGCTCTGTTTGATCTCCATAGATTGACGGAATGTCTTGGGGAAATTGATCATGAAGATCATCAATCTCAGGAATAGGAGGGGAATCACCCTTCTCCTTGGCCCATTTCTCTTCTTGTATTTCCCGCAAGAACTCTGGAGAGTACTGTTGTATTGAAGGAGGTATTCCAGCATCCGTGGAATTAGGAACATAAGCTCCCTTTGGTGGTGAGCTTCCTCTTTCAACAACTGGTTGAGCCTGTGGAGGTAAAGAAACTTGTGATCTATTTACCAACTGCTCTAATCTTTCTAGTAAGCCTTGGAAATGCAAATCCGGCTTGACAGAGTTTGTCTGATTGAACTTTTGACTAGTCTCAAGTATAGCTTGAGCTTGTTCTACCATTTTCACGCACATTTTCATCCGTTCAATCTCTAAGTCTGCTCTAGGGTAACTCTTGTCTAGGTTTGCAGCTGTTGGCCCTTCTTGAAGTCGAGCCTGGTAGGCTTTGAACATCATGTCCAAGCCTTCAGGAGTGGGGTCAGCTAATACTGATCCTACTCGGGGTGGTGGGTGGGTTTCGTGAGAGGTATTAGAGGGTGGAGAAAGGGAGGGTGATGGGGGTGGTAGTGGTGGAAGTGTGTGGGAGTGCGGTTGAGATGTGATTTGTGTGATTTTTGCCTTGGTTTCTCTCACGCTTTCTTCAAGTTCGTTTATCTTTTTTGCCCATTGCCTCTTCATTCTTTCACGATTATCCTTCCAGGCGCTAGTTCTCTTTTTGGGTATGCTCTCTGTTTCACTCACCTCGGGGCTCTTTTCGGGACCAACACCTTGGTGTTGTTGAAGTGCCTGGGCTCTTGTGATCACCTGCACAGGTGCAGTGGAAGTCACACTTCCTATGGAGTCTACAACTAACCCAAAAACATTGATAGGAGTGATCTTAGGCATGTTATTAGGGTTCTTTGGGCAATCTCGTAGGAGATGCTCTTTCCCGCAGTCTTGACAAAAGCCCTGAATGGTTACTGGTTGAGGTAGTGTAGGGACAGGTAGTGGACAATCACGTACAAGGTGATCTCCCTGACATCTGAAACATGGCCCTCTAGGAAATGGGGGTCGTACCTGCCTAGGTTGAGGTCTAGAGTTGGCGTTTGTGTACATGACATTAGAATACTCGGGTTCCCCACTATTTTCACTTGGATCCTCATAATAGTATGACTCGTTATGCTCGAGTGACTGCATGTAGTAAGCCTGGGGGCTATCAATATGTGTGGAGTCAAAACTATGGTCACTTGGATCACTGTCAGATAGTAATGGGGTGACCGGGACTATGGCTCTATTCGGATTTTCTTCAGTAGATGCATATTTCACTGGGATCACATTGGTTGGAGCAGGGGGTTGCTGCACTAGGACTGGTTGAGGTCTTTGCTGCCCTTGATAAGGTGGCTGATAAGTTTGCTGTGGTCTGTTGTATTGTGGTGATGGGTACTGATTCTGGTATCTACCATGTTGTGGATATGGCTGAGGATAATTTTCTCTAACAGTTTGTTTGTTATATGGGCAGTCTTGTGCCGTGTGATTGGTGTACCTGCGCTCTATGGTGCAGTACTGGCCACTAAGATTCGCCTGTGGTTGGGCCATAATGGGGCATACACTTGCCATATGTTCGCCGCCACAATTGTAACACCGCTTAACTGGGGCAAATCTCGGAATTTGCTTGCTAGAGACACCTAATTTTTGGGCTACCTTCTCTGCAAGTTCCTCGATGGATGTGGATTGACCAGATGTCTGTGTGCTAGAGCTATCAGAATCCTTATAGATTTTTGATAGTTCTAACTCCTCACCTAGATTGTCCTCAATGTCTATGCACATGCGCACGCACTCCTCTATCGTTCTAGGGTCCTTTAGGTACACATATGACCTGAGCTTAGTGCTCAACAATCCGTCTAGGAACAAGGCCACTTGTTTGGCTGGTGTGGGTAACTCCGGCATAGGGCATCTCTCCAGGTACTGTCTAAATCTTCTTCCAGCTAGTCTGACCGTCTCTTGAGGTGTTTGTTTGAAGCTATGAATTAGTGAGGAGGTGTTATGCCTGATTCCACTCTTCGAAAACTCGACAATAAATGCCTCTAAGAGTTGGTCTATGTTTCTGAAATGCCTCTCATTCAGTGGTTGGAACCACGTAAGGGCAGTGTTCCTAAGGGTTAGACCGAAAGCATTATATTGTGTGAATAGGTCCTCCACCTGTTCAGCTTTCAACACTTGTCGAAATTCTGCCACATGGTCATAAGGGTCCCCCGTGCCATCGAAATAGTTCTTCATGGACTTCACCAGTTGAGTTGGCCGCAGGGTCCTGGTGTGTTCTCTCGGTCTTGGCAAAGGAAAATCATCAATATTCCTTTGATTCCATGGGGTTCTATGTCTCTCAGGTTCCACTCTATTCCTTTCTGTTCCCGTTCTTTCTCGTCCCAGGGAGTTGGCAAAACTTACCTCAGGTTTGTCTCTGCTTCTATCTCTTTGAGCTCCGTGAGCTTGGGAGGTCCCAGCTCCTTGGTGACTGTAAGACACATTAGTCCGAGGAGGTTGGGGAAAAACAAATTCACCCTTCCATGTGTAGGCATGTCTGCCATGTTCAGTGACCACGAAGATTCTCTCTGATGCGTTGTCTAGGTAGGTTACTTGGCCTGGGCTATCAGGATCTTTAAACTCATAGATTGTGAGGGCACTCACTTCCTGAGGTTGAGAAGATTTATATCTCCAAAAAGCCTCATCGGTTTCTCGGTTTAAAAGCAGGTCTATGCTTTTATTATCCTGTGGAATCCACTCTGGGGTCATGATTCTGGTCAAGACAGATTTACCACGGGGAGTTCTTGGCTCTCTCTCTAAGTTCCCTTGCTCTATATCCCCCATGTCGGTCTCCGCAATCACATTTCCAAACTCATCAGTTCTATCAGGAAGAGTGGTGACTACATAAATAGTCCCCTCTTTATCTAGGTATGCTCCATTCTCAAACTTGACTACTGGGTGGTCTAATCCATGGGGTTGATCGGGGTTCTTAATCTGGACCACCGATCTTCTCAGTCCGTCTTCGTAGATGCGAGCACCTAGACGATTCGTCCTGATATATTCCAATTGCGTCTTATAAGGCCCTTCTGGCTTTTCTAGGTAAGCCAACCCTGAACTACCTACTGATCTCTCCATGTGATAGGACATCTCAGAATCACTTGTTTCTGATCTGGGAGTGTATGGGTAATCACTCAACTGCTGGGCCCAAGACCTGGCAGTGTGATTGACACTAGCTTCAGAAGATCTGAGGCTTCGTCTGTCTCGGCCTAAGTGTCTGCCTGATCTAAGGTTCATATGCCTGATTTATTCACCCCCTGGAACCCAAGCACACTCTCGTTGCCGGTTGATTTTGCACCAATCACTTTGTTCTTTTTAGTTGAATATTGTGTTTATGGTCTTGTCTGAAATTGCGTCGTCAGGAGTACTTAAGTGAATTTCCGCACTTGATGAGTGATCGATTCCCGTTTATCTTTTGTCCCTTAGGGTTTTCGCACTTAAGACCTATTTACTTCTTGCACTTTGTTGATTAATATTCTTGGGCTTGATTCGTGCCTAACGTTGCCCTAATTAATTACCACACCTAAGTCGTACTTAGCCTAGGCTAGGAATTGACAAAGGAGGGTTGAGAGATCTTCCAACCTCAATTAGCTGGTTGACCAAACTGCTACACAAGCCCAGGAAGCCTTCTCCCAAGCTCGGTACTCACCCTTGCTAGCTTGCTTTGGATTGCCTTGAGTGCACACAAAGTTCCTGCAAAAACTCACCAGTTAGTATAGCTTTATTGCCACAGGTATTTGAAAGACACACTTCAATAATTTTAGTCCCCTTGGAGTAGCTCACTGTACCCCCTGAATCTGAGAACCACTTAGTTCCACCTAAAGGTCAACTTACAAATGCATGTTCTAAAACTCCGCGTATAATTCTTACAAAAACCAGTCGAGGTCCACGTAGGATTCTCAACGAGCTTTCCAACGAGACCAAAATCTCATCAATCGGAGTTCGTATGGTCAAGTTATGACCATTCAGGCACTAAAGGGTCAAAACAGGCTCTCAGGGTTCAGGAGATCCCTCTCTGGTTTCTAGGCCTTTTGCCCACTTCCAAGGTTCTAAAGTTATACCAAGGTGCCAAAAATGAAGCTCAACTAGCCTCCCAATCACTCAAAAAATTAACCCTAAATTTTCATGCGTTAATGGCCGTGTATCGCGATAGGTCGGGTCGGAGTGTCGCGATAGGTGGGGTGTGTCGCGATAGCTCGGAGTGTCGCGATACCTCGGAGTGTCGCGATACCTCGGAGTGTCGCGATAGCTCGGAGTGTCGCGATAGCTCGGAGTGTCGCGATACCTCGGAGTGTCGCGATAGCTCGGAGTGTCGCGATAGCTCGGAGTGTCGCGATAACTCGGAGTGTCGCGATACCTCGGAGTGTCGCGATACCTCGGAGTGTCGCGATACCTCGGAGTGTCGCGATACCTCGGAGTGTCGCGATAGCTCGGAGTGTCGCGATAACTCGGAGTGTCGCGATACCTCGGAGTGTCGCGATAGCTCGGAGTGTCGCGATAGCTCGGAGTGTCGCGATAACTCGGAGTGTCGCGATAGCTCGGAGTGTCGCGATAGCTCGGAGTGTCGCGATACCTCGGAGTGTCGCGATACCTCGGAGTGTCGCGATACCTCGGAGTGTCGCGATACCTCGGAGTGTCGCGATACCTCGGAGTGTCGCGATAGGTCGCGGGGTGTCGCGATACCTCGGAGTGTCGCGATAGCTCGGGATATGGTGAATTTTTCTGTTCTATCTAGTGTTCCTAGGAGCTCTAGGCCTGCGCAGTGTCGTGGTGCACTCAGAATCGTGATCGGGTGAAATTTTCAGAGTGTCGCGATAGCTCGAGCTCAACGCCTCGGGGACTGTGCAGACAATTTCTGTACCTGTTGAGCTTGCTGGAGATGATGATGGAGCTGCCACCTGCAAGAAACATGCAAAAAACACACAAAAACAAGCACGCACAATCGCTCTCTCTCAAACTCGCACACAACAAATGAGGGAATGAAAAGGAAGAGGGGATATGTAGTGGGGAAGGAGGTGGAGGTGGAGATGGAGAAGGAGGTGAAGATGAAAATGGAGATGGAGAAAAATCAGAAATTTACCTACTACTTACCATTCCAACGCGTCCTCTCTACGTCTTACCATCACACGCTCGTCCTCAAAGCTCGATCCCCGGCAACGGCGCCAAAATTTGGTGTAGCTCAGTGATGAGTAGCACCTCCTTTAATGTCAATCCGGGAAGACATGAGGATGGTATGAAGACCACGAGCAAGTGGAAGCACAAGTGCGTGAGTGAGAAGCACACAAGCATACACACACATACACACACACGCGCACACACAGTAAGAACAAAGAGAGTAAGACAATGGAATCACTTCTATTGCAAGAAAGTTCTCATACAAGTTTAAACTACAAGAAGCTAGCCCCAAAAATGAGCTCTCTAGCTCTATTTATAGTTTTTGACAAGCTTTGGCCCTGTCCAGACCTAGTGTCCGGCCTAGTTAAAAATTAGGTTTCGGGGCTTATTTGAGGGCCCAAACGAGATCTAAAAATTATGAAAATTGACAGGCAACTACATCTAAGGCTCCCCAAGCTCGAGGACTCCTCGGCTTGTACAAAATGGAGCTACCAAAAGGTGAAATGATATTTACAAGGGTTTGTAGTGATGAGAATCACTTTAGAATGATGTGAGGGTTTTGAAAAAAATGAAGGGTTGCCTCAGTGCTAGATCTGCATGTGTGTCCATACTTGCTTCTTCCCGCATCCTGTCAACAGTGCCTCTACGGGAATCCATCAATGTAGTGGTGGGAAATGACACCAAGTGTCTAGCAAAAGGAACTGGAACCATCTCTTTTATCACTTCTCCAGATCCGATGTTCTCTATGTACCTACACTTAAAAGAAATTTGTTGTCAATTTCTGCAATAATAGATCGTGGACTCGAAGTTCACTTCAATAAGAGTGGTGTAGAAATCATGGATTCAGCAGGTAATGTAGTAGGTAAAGGCATAAGACATGATAAATTATATGAGTTAAGTGCCTTAACTACTACAGAAGATAAAAATGTAAGCAGGTTATGGCACCAACAATTTGGGCATCTCGGATTTGCAATTTTGAAGGAGATGCAAAGAACAGGGATGGCTGCTCATTTGCTTGCATTTTCAGAGTTGCAAGAACCTTATGAAGCTTGTATGATGGGCAAGCAACAACGAAAGGCATTTCCAAGAAAGACCAGCAATCGATCTCAAGCTCCTCTAGAGTTGGTACATGCTGATCTCTACGGTAAAATGTCTACACCTGCTTTAGGAGGATCTTTCTACTTTTTGCTATTAGTCGACGATTATAGTAGAAAGATGTGGATTTATTTCATTCGAGAGAAAGGTTGATGCTTTTGAAAAATTTAAAACGTGGCATAAGTATGTGGCAAATGAACCAAGAAGGAAACTGAAGAAATTCAGAACGGATAGAGGAGGTGAATTCTTGTCAACAGAATTCAATAATTATTGTAAGGAGCATGGTGTGAAAAGGTAACTTACCACAGCTCATACACCTCAACAAAATGGCATTGTTGAGTGTAGGAACAGGACAATAGCTGAAATGGCTCATTGTATGTTAAAGGCTCAAGACATGTCTGGTTCATTCTAGGCAGAAGTAGTCAATACAGCAGTCTACATCCTCAATCGAAGCTACACAAAAGCACTGAAGGGGATGACTCCTCAAGAAGCATATTCTGGTAAAAAGACTTCAGTTTTGCATTTCAAAATTTTTGGTTTTTTCTGTTATGCACATATTCCTGATTCAACAAGATCAAAGTTGGATTCAAAAAGAAAAAAGTGTGTCTTCCGAGGATTTAGTGAAGATTCTAAAGCATACAGGTTGTGGGATCCTAAGGCAAGGAAGATTTTGTCACTCGAGATGTGGTGTTTGATGAATGACCACACTTAGTAGAAGATAAAGGTAAATCTACTATCTCATCAAACGGAGAAATATCTCACCTTGTGCCTATCAAAAGACACGTTAAAGTTGAGGAGGAGGAAACATTTGATGGAGAAATTTCCTCAATAAAAAGCCAACAGTTGTAGCTGCATAGCGTAAGCCACTACCAAAGTGGGCACAATAGCTCTTTGATGATCACAATCCACATGTAGATGTACCAGAATCATCCTCAGATGGATTATGAAGATCAAAGAGAACAGAGGAGCAAAGAAGAGCCTCAGAACACATTGTTAACATGGCTCTAATGGGTGATATCATGGGCTCGACAAAGGAAACTACCACCATTGAAGAAGCCCTTGACGATCCAGATTGGAGAGCGGCAATGCGGTCTGAGTATGATAGTATACTCAAAAATGATACATGGGATCTAGTCGACTTGCCACCAAAGAAGAAGGTAATAGGTACTAAATGGATTTGGAAAGCTAAGTATAAAGCAGATGGAACATTATAAAAGTATAAGGCAATATTAGTTGCACAGGGTTTTTCATAGACCGAAGGATTTAATGTTCAAGTAACTTTTGCACCAATAGCATCCATGACAACTATTCGGACGGTACTTGCAGTAGCTGCACAAAAGGCTTGGCCTATTTTCTAGATGGATGTCAAATCTGCATTTTTGAATGGTCACCTCAAGGATGAGTGTTGCAGAGTAGAGATGCAGAGAAAAACAAGGGCCCCAAAATTTTTCCGATTTGTACACTTATTTTTGTAACATAGTCACCTTGTAATATATCCAAAAACTAGTAGAGAATTAGTCTTTTGGTCAATAAAGTGCCGGTCTCTTGTGTGAAAGGACCATTTTTAGGGACCATTTTTAGGGCAGATGTATATAAGTCATTTTGTGACTCTTTGTAAAGACTTTTTGCCATTGTGAGACTCAAGGGCACTGAATTTCGAATTTGTGTCTTCTCTTCTCTATATCTTCTTCCTTGTGAGCTTGCATGCATGTATGTGGCTTGAAAAGAGTTCTTTGAAGTGTTGACTATCCATGGTAGTGCTTGTTTACTATTGGTAATGTGTGTGTGAAGTGTGGGAAGTGTTGAAGCGTAGGTAGGCTAATCCCACGGATCAGTATTTTGTTCATAACTTGGAGCAAGAATGTCAAAATCAAGTGAAAATACAACCATTGGATGCATCTTCTTGAGAAATTTGAAATGAGCCGTTATTCGCTATATTCTGAGTTCGCAGCTGAGAGAAAAGCTCGATTTACTGTTGGCTGTTGCACAAGGTATCGGGACGCCATAGCCGAGCTTTGAAGCTTTGAGTGAGATAGTTTACACTTGTGTGCACCTTTGTTGGTTCACTTTTGCATTGACCTACACTTGAATGCATGTCTTCATACACTCAGCTAGGTTAAGATACTTCTTGGATTGATAATTAAAGCGTGTAATCCGCACTATATGCACTTGCAGAGGATAGAGGTATAGTCTCCTTCTTCTCAAGTCCCTAAGTCGATACAGATACTTAGGTACACACATTTTTTGGCGCCGTTGTCTGGGAGTGTCGAATCAAATGGAGGCATTCGTGTGATGGTGAAATCTCTTAGCATTGAAGTGAGTAGAGGATTGTGAATTTCTCTTCTTTGCTAAGTCAATTTCATCCGCACTTACTACTTCTCACTTTTGGAGTGTGTGTAGTGAGTTGTTAGTTTAGGGACGTGAGCTAGAGAGTAGAAAGGAAGAGAGTTAGGATAGGTAGGTAGGTTCAAAACCGAAGTATTTTTTTTCCTTTCAGCATCTTTCAGCCTTTGTGTATTTTAGAGGCTTAAAAACCAAAAAAGAATCCATTTGAGATCACTAGTTTCCTAGCAAGTGTCAAGAGAGCGTTGATGACAGGTGTCATAGGAGAGAGATTGTGGTTGTTGGGGCTACAAAGAGCAAGTGTGGGTAAAAGTTAGCTTGAGGGTAGCTTGGTGAAGGTGAGCTGACCAAGTTATTGTTCTAAATTTTCATTTTAAATCAAGAGAAATCATGAGACAACCTACGATCGATGTCATGAGGGAGGTATCGTGGGTTTGAGTAAGACTTTTTGTGATGCAGGCACTTAGAGAAGGGGGATTTGGCACTAAGTGCACATACATTAACTTGGTTTTTTAAAATAATTGCATTTGAGTAAGAAAATCCAAGTGTCGTGACCTCCCAAGGTCGAGTGTTGTGACATCCAAGTGTCGTGACCTCCCAAGGAGTGTCGCGATATCCAAGTTTCGTGACCTCCCAAGGTCAAGTGTCGTGACATCCAAGTGTCATGAAATCCAAGTGTCGTGACCTCTCAAGGTCGAGTGTCGTGACCTCCATAGGTTGAGTGTCGCGACATCCTGGTATCATGTGACATTGGGTCGAGCGTCGCAACATGCAAGTGTCGTGCTCAGGGCCAAGTGTCACGATATCTAGGTGTCATGTGTTGTGACCGCTCAGGTGTTGTGTGTCATGACCGCTCAAGTGTCCTGTGTCGTGACCATTCAGATGTTGTGTGTCGTGACCGTTCAGGTGTCGTGTGTTGACAATACGCCAAGTATCGAGTGTCGCCAACTGTAGGTGTTGTGTGGAGCAAGTATCGTGTGTCGTGGAGCCAGATATCATGGGAAGCTAGGTATCGAGTGTCATCTGAATAGCAAGTATCGTGTGTCGTGCCAGTGAATTTCAGTGATACCTCATCAAGCAGACTCCAAATTAAAAAAAGATACATATACATCTATAAATTCCAGAGAGAGTTTTGGAGCCAAGGCCTGTCCAGACTCAAATAGATCCATTAGTGAATGAACTTGAGATCGGGAAGAGTCCTAGGAAGTCGAAGGAGTGTGGTATCATCTATAGGAAATGTAGTCGATCCTAGTATTCATTCACATTATTCCGAGACCTCGAGTGAGTCTGAAGAAGAAACCATTATTTGACCTCAGAAGACATGCATAGCTCTATACCCATAGCAAGCCTAATGTCTATCATTGAGGGAGAGCACAAAACCTCCTTAGAATATGTGAACACCAATCAACATGACCTACCCATATACATAGATGGATTGAATAGATCGTGGCAAGGTTGAAGAAAGCAAGGGATGCTCACATAGTGCCTAGACTAGCAGTCAAGTACGTGGGAGGATTCTATATGGATAAAAGAGGGATTATGTATGCCGTCATGGAGCATCCAGAGAGCATTAACGAGCAAAGGGAAGAAGATAATGCCCAAAATCCTAATGAAGAGGGACCAAAAGAACAGGTGTCAACCACTAGAGGAAAGTCCATCGTAATTAGGGTGTGGAGAGGAGACTTAATTCCCTAGGAGAACTCCTTAATGGATGTCTACATGGTGAACGGAATGGATCATTTGCTTAAAACCAACTCTTCATTATGGGAAGAAGTAACAAACCCCGCCACCATCTATGAGTTGCAGGATCCTGAAAACCCCACTCACATTACTTACTTAGATAAGAATAAGAGAAGATATTGGCCCATGACTAAATTGGAGAGAGCTAGGCAGAGATATCAGAACATATCTGTATTCCTGCCTAGGGATCAAGCCACTACTTCTCAAAATCCCCAAGGAACTTACCAAAATTCATCTTATCAGCATTCCGGTCAGACACAACAACAGAGCATTCTGGTTAGACCCCAAGTCTAGTTTGCTACACCTGGTGTTAATCCCAACTATCAACCTTCTGCAAATGCACAACCAAGAAGTAGGATTCTTGTTCCTGAGAGACCACTAGTAGGAAGAGATGCAAGTATACCAATAGGACGACTAGTTTTCCCAGTAATGCCAAGACCACCTGAACCAGGAAGACAATTAAGACCCATTCAAGTGGCCAAATGCGTGAGAAGACACTATGATGGTTTTGGTGACCCATACAATCACATTGTTGAATTCAAGCAAGTGGTAAGAGCTAAACAAGTAGAATATTTCATGATCCAATATGAATCATTTGGCCTAACCCTCACAGAAATGGCCTTAGCATGGTTCCAGCCATAAGAGCCCAATAATTTTCAGAACATGGAACAAGTATATCAGGAATTGATCGAGGAATTCATTGAGACTGGGATCAAAAACAACTCTTCATCATTAATCCATAGTTTCAAACAGTCACCTATGGAATCGGTAAGGTTACCAGCGAGGCTATTCAAGAAATATGTGGATAGATGCCCTGGGCAAGAGAGGCCCACCCAACATAAAACGATATCATTATTTTTGGAAGGATTGGTAAATGGGTATTTGAGATCCTTAGTATATGTGAAGAGATTCCAAAACATAAATGAGTGTATGAAAGAGTGCATTGATCTAAAAGACAATCTGGTGGAAGACTTAAAAATACCTAAGGAAGTGTTAAGAGTGAGGATAGTGCTGGTAGTACTTCAAATCCCAGGAACAATGTAGAAGAGATAGCCAATTTAGTGGCTAAGAAACTCAATGTCCGAGGACAAAGGAATTATCCCAACCCTCCCATGAGAGTGCCGATGCTCAGGAGATGTGTTCATTGTGGAGGAGATCATCCTTCTCATATGTGCAACAGGGGAATAGTCCCATCGCCTCCATATGCCTACAATAGACCACCCGTCCAGGGCCCAACTCATTAATGTAGCATAGAGCAAAGGTACACAAATCACACTATGGAGAATTGTCCTTACAATCGACAACCAAGACCTACACAACCACCATTTCAGACTTACGGATACCCCCCAAGAGATCAAGGAGGAGAGGCCTATAGATACCCTCCTTTCAAGCAGCAAGCACCTACACCAAGGCCTTATGCGTATCAAGGATACAACCAACCTCAATCGGTACTAGGACAACAACCACCTCACCCAAAAAATGTTGTCCCAGTGAAAATCATTCAAATTGAAGAGAATCCTAAAAGAGCAATAGTACCAGCCACTCCATTGACTAGTACTGAGACTTATGACCAATCTTATGACCTTAGTCAGGGAAGTTATTCCACCTATGAAAATACTATGGCTGAATATGGACAATCCTATGAGCCATATACATATGGATCTGATAGTTATGAGCGTTCTCTCGGATATGATCAAGACTATGTGTCACTAATGTACACTGCTCCTAGAGCATTAGTACCTCCAAGGCCAATAACTAGACCACCCGCCCCTAGCGGACCATGTTATAGATGCAGAGGTGATCACTTTATCAAGGAGTGCACATTAACCAATCCACCTCCACATCTGAAAGTTTGGGAAGGCTGCTGCAGTGATTGCGGCAAGGAACACCTTTTTAGGGATTGCCCTAAAAATCCCAATAAAATCAATCCCATGGTACAAATAAATGTTATAGAAGTGGTAGAGTCATCAGGGAGTGATAATGAATACATTGTGCCACTAAAAGCCATAACTAGAGCAAAAGCAAGAGAGATCCCAAATAAATCCAAAGAAAATGATAACCAAGACAAAGAGCTGAACACCCCAGCACCACAAGTAGTTGCAGATTCTGAAGAGTCCAAGAAGAGTGCGAAGTCTAAATGAACCCAAAGATGGAAGACTTGTAGAGAAAAGATAAAACATGAGATCGCAACAAAAGTTAGAGAACGAGAATAACAGGCAGAGCCAAGATGAGGAACAAGAGCCTAAAGGAAACCCTAACAAGGAGATAAAAAAGCATCAAAAAGAAGAGGCAGGATCAGTTTTAGCCGATCCAATGCCAGAAGATTTAGCCATGTGGATTAAAGCATATAAAGCATGAATAAAGGTAGGCCCAACCATTGAGCAACATGAAAGACAATACCCAAGAGGTGACTTAGAGAAAGAGAGATTGGAAATATGTAAGAAGCTAACTGAAGTGACTCAGCAAACCCTAGAAAAACATGTTCAGCCATTACCAAGCACAAGGATCCTTGAAAAGGAATTTCAAGAATGTGTAGTCCCTAGTCACCCCAAGAAGGAAAGAAAGACGAGAACTATGAAGAAAAATGCCATGAAAGTAAAGAAGAAGGATCCGGAATCCCTGAAGTAGATGCAGAATGGCCTAGAGACTTATGGGCAAGAGTCCAACAAGATAGATGGAAGAAAGTAGAAGGAATTGAACCACCTTTTGAGGAGTTAGAAGCACTAGGTGAGCTTGAATTGTCAATTCCCAAATTAAACCAAGAAAGATAATCTCAATTGGATGACAACAAAGATGAGGAAGGCAGTGTGAATGCATTACCAAACTACATGGGAGAATATGAACATAACTCAAAGTCGTATCATGTTCCAACCATGAGGAAAAAGGAACCAAACACATCAACGCGAACTTCGGATATAGTACAACACCTGAGGAAAGTAAAAATACCATGCACCGTGACTTTAGAAGAACTCTTGAAAGTAAAGCCTCAATTAAGAGAGAAAATCACCAACCAAATGGAAAATAAGTCAGACAAAAGCGAGATGACGGATGAAGTAGCTATTGTTAAAATCCCAGATGATAAGGTTGGAGATTTCAGTGAGGGTGATGAAGGATATACATGCCTTCCTATCACTTATAGAGGATATACCACAAAAGCCATATTAGATTCAAGAGCTGGAGTAGGAATTGCTACCAAAGAAATATAGGAGAAATGGGGAAAGCCAGCTTTACGACCTACCAGAATGAAGATTCAAATGGCAGATGGACATACGGAGCGACCCTTAAGATTATTGGAAAATGTAGTATTTACCACTTGCGGAGTTGAATTCGAGCATACCTTAGCAATATGTCAATTCGAAAAGGCTACCAATTATGAGATGATACTTGGAATGTCTTTTGTGAGATAGCTTAAGGTAGTGCAAGATTGGGGTAAAGATGTCGTGTATTTACAGCATGGAGGCACTATGACTAGGACCAACCTCCATAATTATGCATATCAAGATGTCCCACCACTACAATGGAACTTGATTTATAAAGATGATGATAATTTATCCATCCATAGTGCAGGATCGAGTAGTCAAACCTGGATGAACAAAGATACTCATCTATGGATGTG
Organism: Ceratopteris richardii; assembly: GCA_020310875.1. Lineage (NCBI taxonomy): Eukaryota > Viridiplantae > Streptophyta > Polypodiopsida > Polypodiales > Pteridaceae > Ceratopteris > Ceratopteris richardii. Next base: position 88,832,730 of record CM035427.1, on the reverse strand, counting down.
TAAGGCAACGAAACGAGAGGAAGAAAGGAGACAAAGATGGCAGCCAGGACAAGGAGTGTCTAGAGCTGTAGAAGATCCTGCTTACATGCCTCAAATATTCTTAGATGAAGAATTCAAACCCCATGACTGGATGTAGATTTTAGCCACTCTTGATGTACGCGTAAATGAAGAAGTAATAACTATGAATGAATGGATAGATGAGGAAGGATATGATGTAAATCTATACATGGCTATTCTCCAAGAAGCGGATGAAGGAAAGTTCATTGAAAAAGAATGGAATGAAGATTACAAGAGTATAGAAATGGAATTGGAAACTATTGAGGAAGAAAGGAAAAGAAAGGAAGAGATTGAAAGTAGTCTAGATTTGACTCAAGACGTGCTACAACCTCTAATAGATGAACCAAACATGGACAAAGAAAAAGAAGATAGCACACCTCAAGATCAATTCGAGGTACCTGAGCATTTCAAGAAATATGAAGTAGAAGAAAGAAAGATTGCTATTCAGATGCCAAAATGAGAAGCGCAACCAGGGATAGCATACGACAATAAAGAGCTGACCAAGAAGATTGTAGTAGCTATTGAAGAAGGAGAAGAGAGATGCACCTTCATAGGACAAGATGTCTCACTAGAGGAAGAACAAGAATTAATACAACTTATAAGAGAATATCCAGATGTCTTTGCATGGACTTATAAGGATTTAAAAGGTGTAGATCCTTCTATTTGTGCTCATAGAATCCCTATGACAACAGAAGCCAAGCCCTCCAAACAAACACCATACACCTATAATGTTGTTTATTCGGCAAAGATTGAGGAGATAGATAAATTGTTGGATGCGGGCTTCATTTATGAAATTGAACACACGGAATGGGTATCGCCATTAGTGGTAGTGCTAAAAAAGAATGGAAAATTAAGGGTGTGCATTAATCTAAAAAAGGTAAACGTAGCCACCATACGTGATAGTTACCCATTACCCATCACAAATCATCTGTTGGAAAGGGTTGCAGGCAAGGAAGTCTATAGCTTCCTTAACAGATTTTCAGAATATAATCAGGTAGCCATTGCTCTTGAAGACTAACATAAGATAGCCTTTGCAACTGAGTGGGGAGTCTATGCTTTTAGGGTTATGCCATTTGGTCTAACTAACGCCCCAACCACTTTCCAAAGACTGATGTGCCATAAGTTCAATGAATTTTTGAGCAAGAGTATGGAGGTTTACGTGGATGATTTATGTACCTATTCAGTTATAAGACCAGAACACATCCCAAAACTAAGAAAAATATTTGCCAAATGTTGTCAGTATATAGTATGCCTTAATCCGGGAAAATGTGTCTTCATGGTTCGACATGGAAAGATCTTAGGACACATTTTCTCTAAGAATGGAATTTCCACTGATGAAGACAAAATCAAAGTAATTCTAGATTTCCCAAGACCAAAGACCACTAAAGAAGTGCAAGCACTTATGGGACATTGTGTATATTATCATAGATTCATTCACATGTATGCCATAATTGTGAGGCCTCTTTATGGATTGTTGACTCAGTTTACCTCGACAGAAGAATGTGAAAAGGTGTTCAACAAATTAAAGAGTCGTTTGAGCTTAGCACCAATTTTGAAAGTACTAGATTGGAATAAACCATTTCATATTCATGTGGATGCCTCCAAGTTTGCCATTGGTTGCATCTTAGCACAGCCAGTAGATACAGGAAAGCTAGATCATCCTATAGCCTATGCTAGTAGACAATTAAACCAAGTGGAGCATAATTTTTCAGCCCATTGTGGACATACTTCCAGGTTGAAAAGATGAGTATTCGGCAAATCATCTGGCACTCCTGTAGGAGGTTCTCCATGTGTCATTCTTGATAGGTGCTCAGCACGGATGTGTGTATTTCCTTTTTGGACTACTACTTTAAAATCAAATTCCATTAACAATAGAAACCATCGTACTAGTCATCTAGTCTTACATGGCTTATTGACTAGATATAATAGAGCCCGATGATCAATGAAGAATTTGAATTTGTTTGCCAATAACTAGTGTCTAAATTTCTTCACTGCGTATACCATTCCTAAGCCTTCTCGTTCTGTAGTGCCAATTAAGAATGTGCATCCATGAAGATGAGTATGGTACAGTTTTATACATGGCTCATATGGGAGCCGCAAGAGGACATTTTTTTGCAGATAAAACTGCAAAAATGATTCTCTTTGCTGGATTGTGGTGGCCAACTCTATATCAAGATGAAGCCACATATGTCCAAAGGTGTGACACTTGCCAGCAAACAAAGTATCCTATTAAGATGAAATGACATTAAGACCTATGATAAGTGCAAGAACATTTACCAAATGGGGAAAAGATTGGATAGGACCTATTAGCCCACCCACGAAAGGTTCTCATGCCGAGTATATAATTGTCGCAACCGATTAATTGACCAAATGGGTAGAGGCCAAGGCAACAAAGAACGATGCAAGAACCATAGCTAAGTTTCTCTTTGAGAACATATTCACTAGATTTGGATTGCCTATAGAAATAGTGAGTGATAAAGGCACACACTTCGCCAATTAAGTAATAGAAGCCTTGATGAATGAATTCTTGGTGATTCACAAGAAAACAGCTCCCTATCACCCACAAGCCAATGGACAGGCTAAAAGTTCAAACAAGATCTAGTGTACAGTGCTTACAAAGATTGTTAATAATGGAAGATCTGATTGGGACAAGCAATTACATCATGCTTTATGGGCATTCAGAGTAGCATACAAGACAGTTATAGGAACTACTCCTTTTAATCTAGTGTACAGCCAGAATGCCATCTTATCGATTGATTTCCTAGTTCCTACTCTTAGAGTAGCATCGACCTATGAATGGACTGGACATGAGTTATCTAATCAATTGGACCAAATCGAGAAGCTACATGAAACAAGATTGCAAGCGGTAGCAGGCATTTATGCTACAAAAAGGCGACAAAAAGCATACTTTGATGCTCATATCAAGTATAAAGGTTTGAAAGAAGGAGATTTAGTCCTGGTGTATACTTTAAAGCAACATGCAAAGAAGCTGCAAAAAAGAGAATATGGTCCCTTGGTGATCAATGGCATATCAACTAGTAGAGCCATCAATCTAGCAACCCTAAATGGAGAAATACTACCGAACTATATAACTGGCTGTCGAGTGAAGAAGTATTTAGAGCCATTAATAGAGGAGATGATATCAAGACTTCTAGCAGCAAGAAGTAGACGAAAAAATACGCAAAGAAGCACGACAGGAAGCCCTAGAATGAATAAGGAAACAGAAAGAGTGGATGAGAGAGAGGGATGAAAGATATCGGCTAGGAGAGGAGCCCATCCCAATGGCTAACTTTAGGGCCTCAAAAACCCTAGGACATCAAGTGAGGCAACCATATTTGAACTTAGGAGTGGGAACAGAGGAGTACCACTTGGTGGATGCCCTCATTGACACAAGAGCAGCTATCAACTGCATCAGATTCTCTTTGACTCATCAGCTCAAAACCCAAGTACATCCAACCAAAGCACATCTGGTTGGAATAGGAGGTAGTCACTAAATGCATCGGCGAGATAACCTTATCATTGCACCTAGGAAATAACACGATGCAACAAAAAATATTCGTCTGCTATGATCAAGATCTATTAGAGGAACTTGTGTTAGGTTAAGATTAAATATATGAATATGAGGTAACCATCCAACTAGCCTTAGGCTACATATCAACCAAGATAGGGCATCCCAAAGTATTTAGTTTATTAGAAGAACGACCTATCAAAGCCACTTGTCTAGCACTCAAAGATCAAGTAAACATGCATGAATGTGAATGTGCTCCTACCTCTAATGAGGAACCCACTTCTCCATGCCAATCACTTGTGCCCACACCCTCTCTTGGTCATCTACCACTCAACCCTTCATCGAACCTTGAGAGCCCGATAAAGGAGCTTAGTCCTTGTAAGACTATTCTTAGTAATCAACCAGAACCACGCACCATTTGAATATATCCCATTCAAGGAACCAGACATGCATGGATTCGGAAAGATCAAGTAGCAGCATATCATCAACAACAAAGCCATCACCTACAAAGGAACCAACAACAGGTCAAGACTACAAGCCAAGTTGGATCATTAGGTCTACAGAAGATTGTTCAATTATAGATCCCAAAGAAACTCATTGCTGCTCAACCCTCAAGAACGCAAATATGGATTCCCAAATCAACTATGCCAATGAAGAAAACTAAACTGAAGACACCAATGCAAAGGAAGGATCCATCCAAAATGAAGTCAAAGGAGCAAGAAAGATGTGATAACCCAAAATTGCAGAAACAGTAATACTCAAAGAAATCAACTCAAAGATATGTATGGGGAGCAAAGAGGAATCACAATACGACAGTTACAGAATGCACAAGAGGAGACAAAGTTGCAGTCAAGAACAACAAAATAAAGCTAATTTGGATACCCAAATCTTGATTGGCATCCACAAACCCGCTAGCAACTTCTTGCACACATCTTGAGTTCCATACACGTCAAACATGCATGATAGGGCCACATTACAAGGCCATGCATTTGGCACATAATTTTTCTTCTACTTATTAGTGATGCACATTTCCCTCCCATGGAATAGGAGAGCACCTATACAAGACTTTAAGGAAAAATAACTAAAAATAAAATAAAGCTTTGGCTATTTAATTACCTTTTTGTTTTCTTTCAGCAAAAATAAGAAAAAGTATGTATGGAAAAAATCCCAGGTACTACCTTCCTTACACCCATGGGGGAAGGGCGACACAAGTCACTCAAAAAACTGTTCAATCCATGGATATTAATTGGAGATAAGTCATGCAACCACTTTAACACTAACTATGGTGTGCTTTAAGTGCAGATGGCATCATCTCATTCGAAAGCTACGCATGAGGAAGAGGTCCCGGTTCTTCCTTTGGAGTCAATTACGAAAGCAAGAGGTCATTGGTTCTGCGAAGACCAACCGGTGGTAGACCTTATCTTTTTGGCCACAATCAAGATTATGGACAGAGACCATCAATTTCCATTGATGTGCAGGATTTCCAAACTCTACAACATGGATTACCAAGCATTACGGATGCATGGACAAGGGCAGGAATTGATGCATTTTTACGACTTCCAATTTATCTACCAGATTTTCAACGATGTACCTAGGTGATGAACATGCTACACGCTGCGGTGAATATGCCCTCCGTACCAGAAGCTACAGTTCTTAACAAAACTGGAGAATGAAAACATGTTCGATTTACTCATGAGCTCATCAACAAAGCTTTTGGATGGAATCAAAATGGTCTAACAAATCTCAAAAAATGAATGTCACAACGCTAAAAAGAAGACATTTATGGAAATCAACAGGAAAGATATTGAAGAGTCAGTTCAGGTGGTACATCAACATTTTTGCTTCCCAAGCATGAATAGATATACAACACCTCAAAAGATTTTAGTTCAATTGCTATCTCATGCTATGAGGCAAATCGGGAACAAAGTCAACTTTATGCCATACATATAGGAACGTTTATTCGAAGCTAAGAAGAAATGGGACCATAAGAAGTTTTTGAATGGGAGTTCTGCCATGACCCTATTGATCTACGAAGCACTAGAAATGAAGGAATGCTTACGGTCAATGCCAACCTCTACTGAAATGACTAGATACATGAAGTCTGCAACAATTCCAAAGAAGAATAAAGTATCCTTATCAAGAGACGAAGTTGGAACAAGTTTGAGAAGTACGATGCATGGAGCCAAGCGGGCTAGAGAAGAAGAAGCACAGGAGACCCCCCAATCTAAGCGAACACACCTACTACCACGGGTCTCATTAACTCAACCTCCAATAACACAAAGGGATCTATCATCCACTTTAGAAGAAACATACACTTACATTCGAGGCCAGGTAAATCTTACTGTACAAGGACACCAATACAGGCACTCCAGACGCTTGCAAAAAAAGAGTCAAAAAGACCACTGTTGGAGCAAACCAATCACAAATTGGTGATTATACAGATCTTGGAGAATGCTTATGGTCAGAATGAAGCAAAGGAAGACATTTGCAAAATGAAGAAGAATTCAGGATGTTGTCTTGTACACATATGTACATATAAGTGAAGAATCTTGTAAGCTACCATAGTTAAATCCTTAGGATGATAAGGAGTAGAGTCATAGACGCGAGATGAGTCCCAAGTCGTGTATATATAAGATAATTATGACAAGAAATGTATGTGAGAAAGTAATAGAGTCATTTTGTAGATGACAATTTTGAGGAAGATGTGTAGAGAGTTTTTTCCCAGAAAATAGCGACGGGTTTTTCTCTGAGTGCTCTCTGTCTGATCATGTGGATCAGAAATCCTTTTGTACACATCTAATTGAGAAGCTAATGAAGCTATGTCTAGAGTTTCAGAATCTAATTCCTCTCCTACTGTGAGAATGATCATTAGGAACATTCATATGTAGAATGTGAGAACTGAAGTCTGAAAGTAGCGCACTTTTCAGTCTCAGTATTTTGATCAGATCTGAGTGTATACTGTAAAGTTTTTGATGAGTGAGCACTTAAAATTTAAGTTAGAAGATAAGGAAGCTATGGCTAAAAGCATTTAGCAAAATGGGTTCCAGATTGGGAGAAATCAAGTTAAGAAGTTGACTATGTCGAAGGCGCAACTTCTGAGAGTCATTTTCTGACATGTATTTGATCTTAATGATCAAATTAAACTTTTGGTGATTAGTTTTGAGAACTAATGGCTAGTATGATTGCGCAAAGGTATTGCTAATACTTGTGCATCATTTACTTGAAGAAATTTGAAGATTTGTGCAGGTAAAGAAGTTGATATCTGAAGCAGACTTTCTGAAGTTGACACTTCTTCACTCAGAGAAGTGTTGCTTGAAGTTTTGGTAAAAAGGAACATTGTTTGTGTAAAGTTTGGTTTATAGCTGACATAGAAGTGTTCTTAAGTCAGTGTAGATCAAACCTTTGGAGATTAAAAGGTCTCCAACAGTGGTATCAGAGCAAAAGGTGAAGTACAAGAGAAGAAAAGATAATCGAAGTTCCGACTCGTGCAGATATTGAAGATCTTCCAAATCAAAGGAGGATAAAGACAAATTATTGAAGATAACTTGCAGAAGTTCATAGTACAAGTTCGAAAGAATCAAGAAGGACAAAGACTATATCAAAGGTACACTTTCTCCTCATAAACCATAGTAATTGCAGATACAGAAAGTCAAGGATGGGAGAAAGCTTGCAGATTGATAAACTAGATAGGGAGAACTATCCAGCATGGTCCATGAGGATGGAAGCACACCTCATGAGCAAAGATCTTATATCATTTATTACAGGAGATGAAGAAAAACCTGAGTTTGCAGATCCAAGTATTCCTACTAGGGAAGAACTTGCAATGTTGAAGACTTGGATGAGAAAGGATGCTCAAGCAAGGAGTATCATCTACATGGCTGTAAATGATTATCTTCTACCTCACATCAGAGGTTTGGAAAGTGCTACAGATGTTTGGAATGCCTTGGAAGAGCATTTCCAAAATACTACTAAGTCAAGGAAGTCCTCACTATGGGCTGAGTTCACAACTTTCAAGAAGAAGAGCTCACAATCAATTTCAGATTATGTGGCAAGGATGAAGGATATTGCAGATAGCTTGGGAGCAGTGGATGAAGATATTGAAGAGGAAAAGTTGGTAAGACAAATACTTACAGGTCTGAGAGGAGATGAGAAGTGGAAGCCTTTTATATTGTCCATAGAGTTGTCACTTGATCACTTTACTCCTGATCTTAATCAATTGCTAGGACACATGCTAACCTTTGAGCAGGATCTTAAAGGAGACAATGATAGAAGTACAAGTCAAGCTATGTACTCCAAAGACAAGAAAAAGAATGGCAAGGGAAAACAATCAAATGATGATGAAGGGAATTCAAATCAAGCTAATTTCACAAAAGGGAAGACAAACTTCAGAGGTAAAGGAAGAGGAGGTAAGAACAAAGATAATGCTAAAGCTTGTTGGATTTGTGGCAGAACAAATCATTTGGCAAATGATTGTTGGTATAACAATCAAAATGGTGGAAGCAATAATCAGAATTATAGTCAAAAAGGTAGAGGAGGCAGAAACCAAAGAGGCTATTTCAGAGGAAGAGGAGGTAGGACATCATATGGTAGAGGAGGTGGAAGAAACTTCCAATCTCAGTCCTACAACAATAATTATTACAATTATGCAACAGATCAGAAGGATGACATGACTCTTATCTTGAATGCAACCCATGAATCAATGGGAGAAGATCAAAGAGTGTTTTATATTGACTCAGGGTGTAGCAACCATCTGAGTGGGAATCTATCCTTGATGACTGATATGGAAGCAAGGGTGAATGGACATACAGTTCAGACAGGTGACAATACCAAACATAAAGTGGAGAGCATTGGATCAGTGAAGACAAAGAGTGGAAGTACACTTCTGAGCAAGGTACTTTATGTTCCAACTATTCCTAAAAATTTGATAAGTGTAGGGCAAATTGTGGAGAAAGGATATGAGGTAAGATTCACAAATGATGGTGTTTATGTACAAGATCCAAATCAGGGATATAGAACCATAATTGCAGGTAAAAAGGAAGGAAGATTGTTCACTCTCAAAGTCCAAGGTAATGTGGGACATGCATTGTTTACCTATGGAGGTCAAAAGGTGTCTGAATTAGACCTATGGCATAAAAGGCTAGGTCATTTCAATGAGAGAGCTATAAAGGAGATGTCAAAGAATCAGGTAGTGCTTGGATTGCCAAACATTGAAGGGCAACATATGGTGTACAAGTGTGAAGCTTGTCAATTAGGTAAAGCACATAAAAGTTCTTATAACAAATCAGGGTATAAGCATTCAAATATGCTTGAATTGGTTCATACAGATGTATGGGGACCCTCAAGGGACTATAGCATAAATGGATCCAGATATTATGTGTTGTTTGTTGATGATGCAACTAGGTGGATTACCTTGTATGTAATCAAGGACAAATCAGAAGTTTTCAAGACATTCAAACACTTTCATGCTTATGCAGAAAGGATCACAGGGCAAAAGCTCAAGAGGTTAAGGTCAGATGGAGGAGGAGAGTATTTCTCTAAAGAGTTTGATGATTATTTGTGGAATGCAGGTATCAAAAGAGAAGTAACTTGCAGGTACTCCCCTCAACAGAATGGAGTAGCAGAAAGGAGGAATAGGACTCTTGTAGAGTTTGCAAGAGCTATGATGAAGGAAAAGAATTGTCCAAATTACTTATGGGCAGAAGCCATTAACACTGCAACATATCTTGTGAATAGGTTGCCTTGCAAAGCTTTGGATGGAGGAACCCCTTATGAAGCATGGTGGGGTAAGAAGCCTAGTCTTGATCATTGTAAAGTATTTGGATGTATTGCATATGCTTATGTTCCTTCACAATTAAGACATAAGCTAGAACCAAAAGCAGAGAAGTATGTGTTTATTGGATATGATGATAGACAGATGGGTTACAGATTGTGGAGTCCATCCACAAAGCAATTTCTTGTTACTAAAGATGTGACATTTGATGAGCAAAACATGTGGTATACAGGATCACCAAATGAGTATATAGGTGTTGAAGAAATTCAAAGAAAAGGAAAGGCAAAGGTAAAAGTATGTGAAGAAATTGTTGATGAAGTTGACTCTAGATGTAGAGTGCAGGATCATGTAGAAGAAGGGCCAAGATTTGATCCAGAATCAAATGAGGCTGAAACATCAAGAAGTGCAGAAATCAGAAGATCTACAAGGGAAAGGAAAGAACCTATAAGGTATAGTTATGATACATCTTTCCTAACAACAAAAGATTATGCCTACATTGTGAAAACAGAAGAAGATCCAACCACTTATGAAGAAGCCAAAGGTAAGCAGAATTGGGAGAAGGCAATGCAAGAAGAGTATGATGCTCTGCTTGAAAATGAAACTTGGGAATTAGTATCAAGACCAAAGAATCAGAAGGTCATTGGATGCAAGTGGGTATATAAAACAAAGAGGTTTGCAGATGGTAAGGTGTCTAGGTATAAGGCTAGACTTGTGGTCAAAGGTTATGCCCAAACTTATGGGGTAGATTATGATGAAACCTTTAGTCCTGTTGCTAAGATGTCTACAATTAGGACATTGATTGCTATTGCTGCTTGCAAGGGATGGAAATTGTCACAATTGGATGTGAAAAATGCATTTTTAAATGGTTACATTGCAGATGAAGTATATATGGAGCAACCAGAAGGCTTCATGGAGTCAATTGGATCAGATTATGTGTGTAGGCTCAAGAGAGCTTTATATGGGTTGAAGCAAGCCCCAAGAGCTTGGAATTACAGATTGGTCAAGTTCTTGAATGAATGTGGATTTCAAGCATCAAAGGCAGATAGTAGCTTGCTAGTGAAGGCAAGTGAAAATGGATACATTTACATGTGCATTTATGTTGATGATATTATTGTTACAGGAACAGATGCTCAAGGAATCAATGAACTCAAGAAGCAAATAGAGAAGGAGTTTAAGATAAGTGACTTGGGAAACTTATCTTATTTTCTAGGAATGCAGATTGTGTATACTCAACATGGAGTATATGTTTCAGAAGAGAGATATTTGAAGAATCTCCTAGTCAAGTTTAACATGGAAGATTGCAAGATCTCAACCACTCCATTGGAGGTAAATCATAAACTAAGCAGGTATGGAGGTGAAGAATTCAATGATATGAAGAAATATCAGAGTTTGGTAGGTAGTTTAATCTATGCTACCTTGACAAGGCCAGATCTATCATATGCAGTAGGTGTGTTGTCACAATTTATGCATTGTCCAAAGAAGACTCATTGGATTGCAGCCCAAAGGGTACTCAGATATATCAAAGGAACCCTAAGTGAAGGTTTGTACTATGGTTTCACTTCTGACACAAGAATTAAAGTGTTTAGTGATGCAGATTGGGCAGGTGACTCAGATGATAGAAGGTCTACTCATGGATATCTATGTTATGTTGGAGATAAGCTAGTATCTTGGTGTTCAAAGAAGCAACATACATTTGCTTTATCATCCACAGAAGCTGAGTATAAGGGAATGGTAGAAGCTGCAAAAGAAGTCATATGGTTGAAGACCTTGATGAAAAGTTTTGAGATTGATCATAGTACTCCAATAATTTTTGGAGACAATATGAGTTCTTTGTATTTGGCAGCTAATCCTGTTTTTCATGCCAGGACTAAGCATATAGAGATTCAGTATCATTTCTTGAGGGAAAAGGTACTTGATAAAGAGATTGAAGTGATGTACACTCCAACAAAAGAACAAGTGGCAGATATGATGACAAAGAGCTTGGATGGACCTAAGCTACAGAGATTCAAGGAGATGGCAGGAGTGAAGAAGAATGGAATAATCACAATTAGTGATTGAGGGGGAGCTGTTGGAGCAAACCAATCACAAATTGGTGATTATACAGATCTTGGAGAATGCTTATGGTCAGAATGAAGCAAAGGAAGACATTTGCAAAATGAAGAAGAATTCAGGATGTTGTCTTGTACACATATGTACATATAAGTGAAGAATCTTGTAAGCTACCATAGTTAAATCCTTAGGATGATAAGGAGTAGAGTCATAGACGCGAGATGAGTCCCAAGTCGTGTATATATAAGATAATTATGACAAGAAATGTATGTGAGAAAGTAATAGAGTCATTTTGTAGATGACAATTTTGAGGAAGATGTGTAGAGAGTTTTTTCCCAGAAAATAGCGACGGGTTTTTCTCTGAGTGCTCTCTGTCTGATCATGTGGATCAGAAATCCTTTTGTACACATCTAATTGAGAAGCTAATGAAGCTATGTCTAGAGTTTCAGAATCTAATTCCTCTCCTACTGTGAGAATGATCATTAGGAACATTCATATGTAGAATGTGAGAACTGAAGTCTGAAAGTAGCGCACTTTTCAGTCTCAGTATTTTGATCAGATCTGAGTGTATACTGTAAAGTTTTTGATGAGTGAGCACTTAAAATTTAAGTTAGAAGATAAGGAAGCTATGGCTAAAAGCATTTAGCAAAACGGGTTCCAGATTGGGAGAAATCAAGTTAAGAAGTTGACTATGTCGAAGGCGCAACTTCTGAGAGTCATTTTCTGACATGTATTTGATCTTAATGATCAAATTAAACTTTTGGTGATTAGTTTTGAGAACTAATGGCTAGTATGATTGCGCAAAGGTATTGCTAATACTTGTGCATCATTTACTTGAAGAAATTTGAAGATTTGTGCAGGTAAAGAAGTTGATATCTGAAGCAGACTTTCTGAAGTTGACACTTCTTCACTCAGAGAAGTGTTGCTTGAAGTTTTGGTAAAAAGGAACATTGTTTGTGTAAAGTTTGGTTTATAGCTGACATAGAAGTGTTCTTAAGTCAATGTAGATCAAACCTTTGGAGATTAAAAGGTCTCCAACAACCACAGCCCATCACAAGCCACCCGATACAAGGAATTGGGGCTTAACATTCAAGTTCCAATGATGATTCTAGTCATGAGCATGATACATTGGACACAGATATAAGAACAGAGACAAATGACAAAGATTGGACGGAGATGCATCAAGTCCACCACACCCCCGAAGATCAAAATCTACAAGTGCAAAATCAAGAAGCACCCTTTGAAGGAAGGCACACCACCCAGTTGAATACCCAGTCCAAGATCAGTGTAAAAGAAGCATCTCCACCAAAAACAAATGTGGTACCACCCATCAAAGACAAGTTGCAAAGGAAGCTAGAAAAAGAGGTACTATCTCAACAAACTCCGATAAAAACTGTGATTGAGATTGCAGATGATACACCACAAGGGACAGGAGTAACTAAAGAGGTTGAGTCAATGATACAGCTCCATATTCAGCAGCCCAGCAAACAACACTACATGTGGCACAAGGAAAGGACATTACCACAGGCAAAGAACCTATTATACCACAAACTTGGTTAAATGTGGACGTCAATAAAGTGAAGCCCCTTGTAAAGACCATGATTGATAATGCAATGGCTGCACAAATGGTGCTCATGGAAGAAGATCAAGAGAAAGAAATGTTGATGGCTAACAAGTACAGATTTCAGACAATGAGTGAAGAACTCATGGCCACCATAGTCAATTTACAAAGTGCGCTATCTCGAAAAGATGTCTAATTGCAGACAGCAAAAGAGGATTTACAAGTATCACAAGAACAACAAAATGGTCTCATGCAACAAGTTGAAGAAGTACAAAATAAAGTTCAAGACTTAGAACAACAAAAGGCAACTTCTAACATAGAGAAAGGTCATATCCTCAACCGAATCAAACTCCTTGAAACTCAAATCAAAGTGTATATGGACAAAAATGACAATATGAGGAATGGAAACAAAGAACTAATGAATTCTCTCTTAATGGATAAACCCTTAGAGTTGACGACACCTTAGATGAAGTGAAAACTTGCTCTGATACCAATCGTTGGAGTTTGAGGTTTCTAGAAGCACGCAAGCAACATAAGGGAGAAGAAGAATCTTGGAGCACAACACACAATACTGAATGTGTTACCAAGACAATGTACAAAGATAAGTGAGCTGTTAGGGTTATAGGCATATATACAAGCCAGGAAAAACCCCTCCTAAAGAGGGAAAAAAGTGCTCTGGAAGTCATAGTGTGTTCACACACATCAATACTGAAATATATCAATAGTTATTTCTATAATGTTTTTGATTAAGAAGTTCATAAAAAACATGATACTTTTTGCAAGAATTAATGTATGAAAATATATTTTCCAATCATTATGTAGGAATTGTTGATATATTTTGGTAGTGATGTGAGTGAACATGCTTAGGATAGTTTGGGACTTTTTCCCTCTTTATGAGTTTTGTTTTCTTGTACATATAAATGCCTACAACCCTAGCGGTCATTTACCTTTTGTACATTCACTTGGTAATACAATCAGTGTTGTGTTTGTTGGGATATCAAGCTCAACATGTGATGATCCAGGATGACACGTATCAGTTTTTCATTTCCATGACATGTATAGTGGTCACGTCAGTATATGTCAAGGATACTTCATTGAGCTATACTAAATTTATCTACCGAGAGTGATGGCATATTTGTTTCTTGCCAGCTCACTCATTCTTGGACATTAGATTTTTCCTTATGTACTGATCTTTATATATTGCACTTGTTGTATTCTTGTTTTTAGGTCATTCTTGTACATTCCTTTTATGTAATAGAAGAAGAAGAAGAAGAAGGAGATCATTCTTCCTTGCCTCAATCTAAGTGTGTGCTCCTCTTTGATTGTGAGAGTGTGTGTGTCTCTATTTCTTATCTCCTTCCTCATGACATGGTATTAGAGCTAGTGTGGCTGTAGCGAGCTCATGGAGAAGGATAATGAGGAAGAGTATAGGAGAATGCATGGAGAAAGCGCGATTCTCAAATGACCTCACATCAGAGTATCGGAGCCATCTCAACCTCTGTTTTGAGCCCACAAGGTGGGGCCCATAGAAAAACTTGCATCTTGTTTGGACACACTCATTATTCCATTTCTAGAATTTCAAGCAATTCCGTGTATTATTGATACACGAAAACTATGCTTTTCTGAGATCGAACTGTCACTTCATATTGTGACAGTGTTCAACCCTTTGCAACAAGCCTAGCCTTATATCTATCAACTGTTCCATCGGGTTTACACTTCAGCTTGTACACCCAAGCAGTGATAGACTACATTGCTTTAGTGGGACACCAATTAAGTACATATGTTGTAGACATGACAACCTCAAGTCAAAAACTATGTGGTAAAGCCTGACTCTTGACCATACACCTCACCATCTCCATGAGTGATATGTTCTTCCATTCAGCAACTCCATTGTGTTGAGGTGTATACAAGACTGTACACTGATGTTTTATCCCAGGTTCAGCCAGAAATGCATTAAAGTTAGAGGACATATATTCCCCCCCCCCCTCGATCAGAACAGAGGGTGCCCATTTTACATGTTGACAAATTTTCAGCCAAAACTAGAAACTGTTTGAATCACATAAACACTTCGGACTTTGCCTTCAATTGATATACCCATGCATGCCTGGAAAAATCATCGATGAAAGTCACAAAGTAAAGATAATTTGCAAAAGAAGGTGTATGCATAGGACCATAGACATCATTGTGAACAAGCTACAATTTTTTAGTAGCTCAAACTGAACCATCTTTTGGAAAGGTCGAATGCTGCATTTTGCCCAAAATATAGGCTTCGCATACATGTTTACTAGGTGCCTCAAGTTTGGGCAAAGAGGACACCATTTCAGATTTTTGCAGGTGTAGCAAACTAGCAAAATTGAGATGACCAAAGCGTGCATGCCAGAGCTTTGCATTTGACATAGCCTGAGAATCATGTACTACACATGTTGAATCATTCACAGATCTTTCATAGTCTATGAGCTTATACATCCCATGACATAAAAGGCCAGAAGCAATAATCACATCACCATTTGATAGATCATAAATTGTGCACCTATCATCAACAAATTTCACAATCAACCAAATCTTGGCTAAAGCCAAAACTGATAACATGCTCTTCTTGATCCCTGGCACAAATAAAGCATCTGACAAAGTGAAAGAACTACCATCAGTAATGGTCACAATGATCTTACCAACTCCCATAATAGGATAAAGGGAGCTGTTGGCACATCTAACAATATTCCCTATTGGTGCAGGCTCGAGTGAAGAGAAGAAACTACGCTGCAAGGTGATATGTTTGGTCGCCCCACTATCAAAGTACCAAACATCTGAGCCTATTGCAAACATGCACTGCTTATCAGAAGATGGGTCAAAACTGGAGATAGTAGTAAACACCCATTCTTCATCCTGCATAGGATTGGCAGACTCTGTTTTTGGTGTAGAGGCCTCTACAATGACCATTCCGGCCTCTTTCTTCTTTGGCTCTTTAGCAGCCAGTTTTGGACAGCTCTTAATGACATGATCATTTGCTTTATAGTATCTGCAAAACAATTTTTGCTTTTTTTATTTCTTCTCATCTTTATCTTCCTTCTTCGATTGTGCAGAATTAGCAGATTTCTGCTTACTAATAGAAGAGCTCCATTTTCCTTTTCCCTTCTGACTAGCCAAGAAAGCTTGATCTGCAACACACATAATAGACCTTTTCTGCCTAGATTGATCTTCTTGCAACAAAACAAAAACTAACTCTTCAAATGTTAAGGCATTTGGATTGCCTTTAATCATCAAATGAAGAGTAGAAGCAAAACTCTGATATGAGTCGAGAAGACCATTCAAAACAATCTACACAAATGAACTGTCAGGAAGGACTTCATCTGCAAAAATCAATTGTTCCTTCAAATCCTTGATCTTTGTCAGAAAGCTGTCCATAGAATCACCTTCATTCATGTGCTCACTCTCCAACTGGTTTCGGAGGTAAGAAACACAAGCCTCATTCCTAGTCTAGTACAATGTGGTAAGTGTATCCCAAGCATCCTTAGTTTTTCTACAAGAAAAAATGTGGGGAATAATGGCACGTTTGACAAACAAGAATTATGCAAAACACTGGATAGGTGTATGAACCAAAATAGCAAGTTCTTCACCTCTAAGCTAACTCCAACTTATCTGTTTTGATCTATCTTTTTGAGAGTGATCTTCCAAGGTACATAGGGTGTCTAATACATCCATTGGCAAGCTAAAAGTGCCCACCATATACTCCTGGAGTTCATTTGGCTGGTGTAGATCAAGCATTTTGCAACACCTCTTCATCTTCAAGCACATACCTATCCATCTCTTCACAAATATCACCATCTTTGACACCATCTGCATTAGCTTCAGTACCTGTATTTGCAGTATCTATGCTCGCAAGTGTAATAGGATGTTTTTCAATACCCTACACAATGTTCCACAGTCCTTTTGCAACCAATACATGATGCATCATATAAGCCCACAATGGATAATTGGTACCATCCAACTTATCCTCAATAGCCAACATATGGAATACATCACTACTTTTAGCCATGGCCACTGAATAAAATACCTTGATGTAGAAAAATAATTGTATCTGTAAAAAGTTGAACAGAACTACCCAAACATTTTCTGCTAGACATGTAGTAGACATCAAGATGCTTACACTGGCAAACTGAAACCTGTATATGTCTTTGGCACAAAAAGACAACATAGCTTTCAAAAGCACTATGATAGCATGTTCAGAGTATGCACACAAAATTTTGTGTGATTATGAAACTTTAACCGGAGAGGTGTCGACGATGACCTAGATGAAGCGAGAACCTTCTTTGATACCAATTGTTGGAGTTAGATGTCTGCAAAAGCATGCAAACAGCACACAATACTGAATGTATTACCAGTAGAATGTACAAAGATAAGTAAGCCATTAGGGAAATAGGCGTATATACAAGCTAGGGGGAAAAAAAACCTCCTAAAAAGGGAAAAAAGTGCCCCGACAGTCCTAGAGTGTTCACACTCATCATTACCTAAATATATCAACAATTCTATTATACGAAGAAAAATTCTTAAGCCTCTACTTCCAAGAATCAAGCAAAGTCCTCTACACATGAGTCTCATTGTTCAAGTGAATATGTCATTATCTCCATAGAGGCCAATGCCCTAATCACTTCTAGCTCATCTTAGGAGTGGATATTTGATAGTGGTGTAACCTCTCATATATGCAAGGTGAATGCAAGGTATAAATTATGAATCACAAAGGGGATGCAAAGCCTTATTGAACCTAATTTTTTTATCAAACCTTTTTATGAACCTCCTCTCCATCAAGGCAATCAACGATCATCACAAACAAGTTCCCTTTGACAACACATCAATGAAGGTGATTGATCCTAGCACTAAGGACATAATAGCCCAAGGAGCTGAGGATAAAGTCTTGTACAAGCTTTCATGCTTTCTTACTAAGGAGTCAATTTCCAACCTATGGTACTAGAGATATGGACACACATCCTACTTAACCAAAATCCCAACATCTCAATTGGTTAAGGGATAACCCAAGATTGGACAAATGCATGATATATGCCAAGCTTGCATTCAAGGCAAGAAACATAGGGCTTTTTTTCCCAAAGAGGCTTACATGTGAGCAAGGAACCCTATAGCCCTAGTCCGCATGGATCTCTTTGGACCAATGAATACATCATCGCTTAGCAGATCACTCTACTTCTTTCTCAAGTCTAAGGGAGATACATTTTAAAAGTTCAGAGAATGAGTCTATCAAGTTGAGAACAAAGCATCAAGTTCAGTGAAGACCATTAGGTATGATGGAGGTGGAGAATTCATTAACCATGACTTTGACAATTTCTTGAAACAAAAGGGCATCAAGGGGCAAGTTACTCAAGCTCTTATTCCATCCCAAAATGGAGTAGCTGAAAGAAAGATTTGAAGCATCATGGAAATGGCACACATTATTCTTCAAAACAAAGCCTTAGCATTCAAGTTTTGGGCCAAAATTGTACACACTGTAGTTCACATCATCAATAGAGGCATCACAAGAGCATTACACAACAAGAGTCCATTTGAAGTCTACTATGGATGCAAGCCCAATGTTAGCTACTTTGGAATGGTTAGACATGAAGCATTCGTACATGTGCCCAAGGAATATCTACATAAATTGTAGTCTAAGTCCAAGAAACATATATTCATTAGCCATAGTGAATATTATAAGGCTTACACATTGTACAATCTTGAGAGCCACTCCATCATCATTTCAAAAGATGTCATCTTTGATGAGGCTTCACAATACTCAACCAAATATCCAAGTTCAAACTTGAGTCCACCCATCTAGAATTCAGAGGGGCACACAATTATTTCTAAGCAAAACTAAAAAGAAAGTACTTCGCACAAACCTAGAAGATCTCAAAGGCTCACTAGAAAGCAGTAATGTGAACAAAGTCACTATGTTAATTATGCACTTATGCACTAGCTTCAACAAATTCCAGAGCCTTCAAACTTCAAAGAGGCTCAAGGTCAACCTCAGTGGGAAGAAGCTATGTAGAAAGACATGGATGTAATTGAAAAGAACATCACTTAGACACTTGTTTCAAAGCCTACAAATCATCAAGTTATTGGATTTAAGTGGCTATACAAAGTTAAGTACAAACCATATGGTACTTTGGACAAGTACAAAACAAGACTTGTAGCTAAGGGTAAGCAAAAGCATGCCTTGATTATGAAGAAACATTTGCCCCTACCACAAGGTTTCAAACTATAAGAGTTATTCTTGCCTTAAGTGCACACTTAAAATGGCCCATTTACCAAATTGATGTCAAAAATGCTTTCCTAAATGGAAATCTTCAAGAAGAAGTATACGTAGAACAACCTAAATGTTTCAAGATCAAAAGCAAGGAAGATCATGTATACAAACTTCACACAGCACTTTATGGCCTTAAGTTTCCATCTGAAATCTCTCCTTTTGAATATTTTGATGCTTCCATATGAAAGCTCTCTCCGAGACCTTTCCATACATATTTTTTGTTATATTTTTTGGACCCCAAATTGGGGAGTTATAGGCATTTACATTATTTCTATGAGTATCGGTCATTGGCCATGTCTGAACATGCCCAAATGACCTAAAAGTCACTTATCAATAAGACTTGGTCCCAAATCTCTCATAACTTGATTGGGACTTCTTCAACTTCAGCGTCTCCATCTTCTTCTCCAAATTTTGTGTAGGATTCTCTCTCTACTTTCTCTCTCCTCACACAGCAGCCCACTCCCTTGGTGTTTGGAGCAACCAAGCACACCACCACATAGCTCTCTTTCAATTGTTATTAGAGCTTTGAGTTGTTCCATCACAAGAAAGTTGCTCCAAATGCTTTTCTATTCCAGCCTATGCTAAGTTCAAGGATTTGTCTTGCATTTGGGAGAATTTTGTCGCAAAAAACCTTCATTTTTGTGATAAAAGTAGTGTTTTTGGAGGATTACTTCAACCCACAGCAAAGCTAAAGGAACTTCTGAGTTTTATCGCATAGAACCTCTTCCATTGTTCTTCTTGTATTCTTGCATGTCATTTTCAACATCCATACTTGTGGTTTTTCATTTATAGGTCTTTTGTTGGAGAAATTCTCCATCATTTCAAGTGAAAGTACATGTACAAGGATTGAGGAAGTATGTACTTGTTGGAAGTTCATTATGCATGTCATTTCTCTAATTTTACAAGTCATATTGCTACAAAACTTGGGGATTTTGTAAAAACAAGCACCCATTGACTTTGTTTTATATCTATGTATGCCTTTTGTGGTTGAAAAAGAACAAATTTGATGTTTTTATGCAATTATAGCTTTGCCAGATTTTTTTGAACTTTTTTGCAAAAAAAATCAAAAATTGGTTTTTTCAAGTTTTGAATAGTTTTCGGGCTTAATTTCTCAGCAATAGTCTTGTCAAGTGATTATTGATAGGATAGCAAGTGAACTTTACCTTTTTTCGTGAAATTTTGAAGATTTTAGTGCGCAAACATGGCTTCTACCTCCTTTGATGTCAAAAACTTGTTTGAGATCAAGAGATCTGAAGGTAGTGGTTTTGATTTGTGGAAAGAGAGAATGTTGGGCATCTTCTTTCTAAAAGATTGTGGAAGGGGCTCTTTATGAAGTCAAGCATGAAGATATGACAGATGCAACATGGACGAGCCTAAACAAGAAGGCCATCACTTATATCAAGATGGTTCTATTAGTGGATCTAAAGGGACTTACAAGTGCTTTTGCAGTATGGGAGAAGCTTAAGGACACCTATGAAAATACCCCACCTGTAAATTAAGTGCATCTTATGCATAAGCTAGTGTGTATGCAGCTTGATGAGTCACAAAGTGCAGTTGAGCACTTATCTTCTTTTACAAGTACTCTCTCACAATTTCAAGACTCTGGATTACATGCATTTGATGATAACCTTAAGGCCATATTCTTGTTGATGACCTTACCTAATTCATGGGTAACATTGGTTGTTTCACTTTTAAATAACCCTAATATTACCTTTGATGGTGTAAGGGGTTCTATTCTTAATGAGGAAATCAGGAGGAAATCTAATGGAGAGGGCAGTGGTTCAGCCAATGTGGCTAGAGGAAGAACAAAAAAGAAAAGTGGAAATGTACAAAGGAGCAGGAGTACAAGCAAAGGCAATGCTAAAGTGACTTGTTACCAATGTGGTAGGAAAGGTCACAAGAATCTTGACAGCAGATACTCCAAAGCTGAACTAGAAAGAAAAAAGAACACAAGTGACAAGAAGAAAAAGGACACCAAAATGAAGCACATGGCAACTCAAAAGAATAGGATAGGAGCTATCACATGCAAAAGATATTCTTTGTGGTACTATGGAAGGAGATCATGCCAAAGTTAATGATGCTTCTATAGATATTCTTTTGCAAGATATGCAGCTCAAAAATAAGGATATGATTGATTCCTTGCTTATTGTGAATGATGTGTTGTCACAAACATGCATTGTGGATTAAAGTGGATCGTTCCACGTTACTACTATTAAGGAGTGTTTTACTACCTTTCATGCAAGGAGTCGTGGACATGTATATCTTGGAAATAACCATGCTTGTTTTATTGAAGGTATTGGCATACTGCATTGTTGGGGGATTCTTGTGCAAAAAGGGACTTGAGCATTTATAGGAGAAGGAAGGGGAAGAAGAGGTGAAACATAGACACTGGAACAGTAGCTTGCTCTATTGCACACCTTGCACTCAAGCTTCCAATAGGGTAGGAGGAAGGGACACCTTCTATCGACACATTGTGGAGGTGATCGCAATCTGGGTGGATTGGGTCCCGTCACGACACATGCAGAGTGTAAAAAGCTAGTGACTGTTGGAAGGTTTTTGTGATCAAAATGTGAATGGGAAGATGAAGTTGGTATGGAAAGGAGAGATTTCATGATTTGATTATGGGAAGGGGAACATATGAATGCAAGATAAACACATGAACATGAATGATGAGGACAAAAGAAAACCATTCACATGAATGGATTTCAAAAGGAAGAATGGTCCAAAAAAAATGGAGCTTCTTATACACTTTCAAAATTTAATTCATATGCATGGGCTCTTTTGAATGATATGTATGCATGATGAGAAAAAAAGAAAATCACACACATGAATTGATTTCGAAAGGAAGAATGGTCCAAGAATGGAGCTTCTTATACACTTTCAAAACTAAAACATATGCATGGGTGTTTGTGAAAATAGAAGCTTATTCTCTTAATCTCAATGGATAACCCTCACTGATTGAACGTAATACTGCAGAGCCTTCTCACACATAGAAAGAGATAGACGGAGACATGTAAAAACACACAAGAGACTAAGAGACAAGAGACAAGAGACATGAATTAAAAGATATTCTAATCAAAGACATGTACATAAGTGTTGTGATATGTCAAGCTAAGCATTCTACTCATCACATGCAGTGTGGATGTGATCACAATCCAATTGGATCGGGTCCGATCGCGAAACATGCAGAGTGTACAAAGCTAGTGAGTGTTGGAAGGTCTTTGTGATCAACATGTGAAAGTGAAGATGAAGTTGAGTATGGATAGAAGAGATGTCATGATTTGATTATGAGAAAGGGGCACATATGAATGCAAGATAAACCCATGAACATCAATGATGAGAACAAAAGAAAACCATTCATATGAATCGATTTCAAAAGGAAGAATGGTCCAAAAAATGGAGCTTCTTATACACTTTCAAAATTTAATTCATATGCATGTGTTCTTGTGGATGTATGCATGATGAGAAAAAAAAGAAATCCACACACATGAATCAATTTCAAAAGGAAGAATGGTCCACAAATGGAGCCTCTTATACACTTTCTAAACTGAAACATATGCATGGGTGTTTGTGGATGGTATGAATGCATGTGGGTCATGATTTATGAATGAATAGAAACTTATTCTCTCAATCTCAATGGATCATCCTCACTAGTTCAACGCAAGACTGTGGAGCCTTCTCACACATAGAAAGAGATAGAAGGAGATGTAAAAACACATAAGAGACTAAGAGACAAGAGTTGAGAGACATGAATTAAAAGGTATTTTAACAAAATACATGTATACGAGTATTGTGACATATTAAGCTAAGCGTTCTATTGGTCATAGACAGTCGACACAACCCTCCCACCATGGCAGTTCAACCGAATGTCACACATAAAAGGATAGGTTCCACTTCATTGACCCTATATCTTTCTAGGATCATAATGTGTATCTAAAGAAGTCTAAGACTCATAAAACCAACTCTAACTCACTCACATGCTCCATTGAGCATGAGCAAAGAAAGAGAAATCATTGGTATCATGAGCCTATCCTAGATTGGAAGTCTAAATTAAAATTCATTCTAGGAACTATTCTCTTACTAGCCCACCTTGGATCCTCACACGCTCAACTGAGGGTGACATTCTCAAGGAAACCATGTGCTAGCAAGGGCCCTGTGGATGCTTAATAATGATGCTCTATGAGTTTGGAGGGGGGTTTTTATAGTTTTTTTAAAGAATTTGGGCCCTTACATCTAAAGAAATCAACTATCAACCCTAAGATCAACTTCTTTTGATTACAACCATTGGATTAATCAAATGAATGGTTAAGATTGGTTCTTTATATAATATCTAGGACAAAGGGGAAAAAATCAGGTGCATTCATTCTCCACCATTGGATATGTGCAAGATTTGGACCATCGGATCAGTGTTGACATCAATTTGGAGAAGATAAGCTGCTATTTTTAGACGAACTTTGCATTATTGATCTTTGACCGTTAAGAAAAGGCTTATCTTATGAAAAAAACTCGTGGATCCTCCTTGCTTTAAGCTTTAGTGCATCTCCACCCTTGAATGTGAGCTCATCCTGATCATACAACATGATTCAATCATTGTTTGCCATATGGGAGTCGTTCAAGCCTTCAATTTGCTTATTCTAAGAAACTACAGTGACCTTGAAAACTGGATTTAATGCTCTTTGACCCCCCAAATGACCTTTGATGAAGATGAAAATTTGTAGGGCTACATTTTTAAAGGTCTCCTTTAGGAATATGCAAAAGAAACTCCAATCTGAATCTCCCTCATACAAGTTTGACTACATTTGGAAGTTTGCAAGGTGGCATTAAGGTGGCATTAAGGTGTCTACATGATAAGTTAAGTCCTCTCTTGCAAGTACAATGTAACACATTTTGTCAATACCTTTAGGCATAGTTACAAGATCTACTATCCACTTGTAGTGAATACAAGGTGGATAAGTAGGATGCAAAGGATCCTTATGTTTGACTAATGAATGAAGTTGATAAGTAGAACACGAAGAAACATAGTTACTGATGTCAACATACATCTTAGGCCAATAATAGGTACTTCTAATTTTTTCATATATTCCAAAAAATTCTTTATGACCTGCCCATCATGTCTCATCCATTTCCTTCATTACTTGCAATTGAAGACCTCATTTTCCTAGGAATTGCTGTGGATTTTTAACCTTATCCTTAGCATGTCTCCAAAGATAACCATTACGTAGGAAAAAATTATAAGCTTGTTTCCTAATATTATGGAATCTATTCGTAGTCTAGCTAGCTAATGGTTGCAGTGTACTCAAATACTTTCCTATGTCTCTGTTGGAGATAAACATCTCCGGAAGCACGCGAACAGCACAAGGAAGAAGAAGAAGCTTGGAGCACAAACACACAATACTGAATGTATTACTAGAGAATGTACAAAGATAAGTAGCCCATTAGGGCAATAGGCGTATATACAAGCCGGGGGAAAAAAACCTCCTAAAGAGGGAAAAAAGTGCCCCGGCGGTCCTAGAGTGTTCACACACATAACTACCTAAATATATCAACAAATCCCCCCTGGGAGTGATGTGGTGAACAAGGAGCTGGCACTCATGTATAACGAAGTGCCAAGCTACGTGGAAATCACTCCACAAAAGGAAGTAAGCCCAAAGCTTTGCGGAAAGCTTCAAACTTCTCCCTAGGTAGAGCCTTCGTCAAAAGGTCTGCAATGTTCTCCTGCGTGGGCACATATGCCAACCTGATCTCCCCAGCAGAGAACCTCTCCCTGACATAGTGATAATGCACCTCAATGTGCTTAGTGCGAGCATGGAACACAGGGTTCCTCACAACTGCCAATGCGCTCTGACTGTCAGTGAAGATGGTGGTGGCAGAAGTCTGGCCAACACCCAAATCAGCCATAAGGCGTCTGAGCCACACACACTCAACAGTCGCTGTGAAAGCTGCCCTATACTCAGCCTCACAACTGGAAGTGGCCACAATAGGCTTCTTCTTGCTCAACCAAGATATACATGAGCTACCAAGCATGAAGCAAAAACCACTGGTGGACACACAAGTGTCATAGCAACCAGTCCAATCTGAGTCAGAAAAAGCATGCAAATCTGGTGGTAGTGATCCCCCCTTGGGATAAAACAACCCAAGTAGCCGAGTACCACTCAAGTAGCAAAAGATGCGCTTAACCGCCTTCCAATGCGGGACTCCTAGGCAATGCATAAACCTGCTCATCTGTGAGACAGCAAACTGAATCTCTGGCCGAGTGTAGCTCAATGATGAGTAGCACCTCCTTTAATGTCAATCCGGGAAGACGAGAGGATGGTATGAAGACCTCGAGCAAGTGGCGGCACAAGTGCGTGAGTGAGAAGCACACTAGCATGCACACACATACACACACACGCGCGCACACAGTAAGACAAAGAGTCAGAATCAATGGAGTTTTTAGATTACTTTCAAAATGCTCTTACAAGTTCGTTTCAATTACAATCTAACCTCAAAAATGAGCTCTCTAGCTCTTTTTATAGTTTTTGACTAGCTTTTGGCCCTGTCCAGACCTAGTGTCCGGCCTAGTTAAAAATTAGGTTCCAGGGCCAATTTGAGGGCTCAAACAGAGTCTAAAAAATACGAAAATTGATATGTAGGTACTTCTAAGGCTCCTCAAGCTCAAGGACTCCTTGGCTTGCACAAAATGGAGCTACAAAAATATGAAATGGTATTTACAATGATTGTTAGTGATAAGAATCACTGTTAAAAGATGTAGATTGGAAAAATTGAAGGGCCTATCTGCCAGATTTGCGTCGACTGCTTTGTCTACTTACTCCTTCACCTTGTTCTGACTCTCTCCGTTGGCTTCCTTGTCTCGTCAATCCTTGGGTTCCCTGGCTTCCTTGTCTAGTCAGTCCTTGGGTGCCCATACTGCTCTCAACACCCCCCCCTCTCTCGCGTCTGTCGTCCCTGACAGACCCTTGTTGCTGGGGGTGTTGGATGTAATATTCCACAACCTGAGTGGCAAGCTGATGTTCTTGTAAGCGTAGTCCCCTGGCCAAATCTGTCATCATACGATCCCAATCGATTGGTCCTGGAACGTCCGGATGTGGCAGACGTAACTGATCTGCATGGATCGCTTGTTCTACTGCGAATAGATGTAGCAAATGTGTGGGTCTGGGAATGAAAATTTCGGAATTGTATTCCCAGAAGCCCGTAGAGAACATTTCCTCAAATGTTTGCTTGAAGCATGCGGGCAAGTACTTGATTCGTGCATGCCAAGCAAAGATAACAGTGACCGAGGGGGTTTGGCTCATGTCGTAGACTAAATCCTTGTTGCCTTGAGCGAATCCAGGAGCAGAGATGTATGGAGCTTGGACATTCCGAAAGGTTTTGAAGACAATGGTCATGAGCTCAAATATCTTCATACACATTTTCGCTGCTATATCAGGTACATTATTTAGGCGTGCAGACCAGTGCCGAATGGTTGATATCATGTAGGCTACGGTTGGAGGTCCTCGAGGTGGAGCAAAATACGGGTAGTTAACCCAAGCGGAGCACTCTTTATTGTTGCGTACCTTGATTGCAAATGCTTGCCAGGATCTGCGACGTACCACTGGACAATAGCATGGATTATACTTGATGTAGAGTGGCATGGTAGCCCAGGTACTCATCATCTCTGGGTAATCGG
The DNA here is from genome assembly GCA_020310875.1 of Ceratopteris richardii. Taxonomy (NCBI): domain Eukaryota; kingdom Viridiplantae; phylum Streptophyta; class Polypodiopsida; order Polypodiales; family Pteridaceae; genus Ceratopteris; species Ceratopteris richardii. Next base: position 88,805,833 of record CM035427.1, on the reverse strand, counting down.
TGAGTAAACGTGCACGCCAATTAGGTTGGAAAATCGAGCCGGCACGTGCATCGGTCGGTAAATCCCCTATCTCAAATTGAGTAGCGAATGTGGGCTCCTTCCCTGTATGTCTTTTGACTTCTGCATTATAATCATGTAGTAAGACAAAATAAGGCATGTATTGCGATTCTGATGTTGTGATTAACCGTTGATGGGATAATTGTTGAAAGTAGGAAGACCGAAGGACCGTTTCTTCCAGATTCGTGAGAGATTGCATTTGCACGGCCACACGATCATCATGTGTCTTACCCACTTTCTCGACCCTTCTGACCCAATCTGGAACTTGAATTTCTAACGTGTCTTGTCCTTCTTCTGTAGTTCGACCACCAGGCGTCGGCATAGGCTCGTAGGGCTCTTCGTAGCTGTCCTCGACGGGGATTTCCACTACTGTTTCAGGTTCTGGTTCTTCAATGGGCGAGGGTGGTCGTTCATATGGTAGGAGGCGTGCTTGGAGTTCTGCCACCTGTTTCCGAAGGGTCTCCATTTCTTCTGTAGATTGTTGCAAGATTACCGGCTCCTGTTGAGCAGTGGGTACACTGGCTAACTGTTTCTTTAGATCGGCACATTCAGTCTCTAGTTTTTCATATGACTCCAGGAAATTTGCATGCTCCTCAAGTAGGATGCGGATGTCTTCTGATGGAACTGCTCTATATCTGGTAGGGCTAATGGTTGCTCCTACGGTTCCTTCCATAGCCGCTTCAAAATTATCTTGGTTTTGTTGTTGAAGGCGTTTGTTCTCTTCTAGTGCTGCTGCCATATGCTTTCTTAGTAGTCCAATGTTGCGTCTGAGTGTAGCATTAGATATCATTTGCGCTTGAAGCACTGTTTCTAGTTCCTTGACTGCTTGGTCATCTACAGTTGATGCCTTGGATTCCAATTCGGAGTGAGCCTGCTGTAGTGTGGTATGCTCGTCTAGGAGCGTCAGGTAGTCAGCCTCAATAGTGGTGACTCTAGCTTGGAGACGTTGAGATTCTGCCTGGAGGGTAGCATTGCGTTCTTCTAATTGATGGAAGTCTTGTTGTAGATGATGTGCACACTGAAGTAATGTGTCGAACGTACTATTTACATTATGAGATGCAAGGGAAATAGTTTGAAATGCAGGGGAGGTGGGATTGGGTAGGGGTGTAGTGAATGCTGTGTGTGCCACTGATGTGAGTGGTGAGGTGGGGGGCAAGGGAGGGGAAGGTGGGGAAATCGTGGGGAGAGGTGCTGTGGTTGGTGAAATGTCCATTGGATCAGACAAGGTGGTGTGTGCAGGGGCTACCATATAGGTGGGTATGGTAGGTGAAGTGAGTGTGGTGTCCGTGTAAATTGATGTCGTTGCGAACATCGGAGGAAGGTGCCTTTGAAACATGGAAGAGCGGAAGAACTGCTCCACAAAGGATGGGTATTGGGGTGGTGAGGTCCGGTTGAAAGAGGTGTAGGGGCCAGCTGGGAAGTGAGGGTTATGGAATGGAGGTACTCGTATTGGGGGGTAGGTCGGGAAACACAGGGTTCCTTCCGTGGGTGCTGGGTTTCCAACTACGCTGGTAATTATGGGATGGCCAGTCATGGGTTCAGCGGATAGATGGGACGAAGTGTACAAGGGATTGGTGACGAAGGAGAAGAGGGTGTCTTGTGAGGTGGGTTCTCGAAATGAGAATGATTTGAATGAGGATGGATTATAAGTGGAGGTAGAGGTGATGACTGTCGTTTCTTCCAAGGTGGGAGGTGGTGGCGGGGGCGGAGAACGTGGTGATGGAGGATGCTGGGGTGAGATGGGTGATGTCTGAACGAAGGTTTCAGCGGAGAGGTCAGTGGTGGTTATGGGGGTGGTTGTGGTCTCAATGGGTACTTCCGCTTCTGTGACGGGTATCCTGATAGTCTTACCTGCTCGTGGTAATGTGTCCACTCTGCGTTTGTCATACCTTACGGACTGGCGGACTGCGGTGTGGACAGCCTCTGGAACTCCTAAGGAGTCTGACACTAATTTGAGGGTGTCAATGAAATGTTGGTCCACTCCTTCATCTGATAGCATTTCTTGCATCAAAGCTTGACCTGATACCAGAGAGAGCTGATGCCTTTCTTGTACTGCTTTGATAGTGTCGTATAGCCTTCGTAGTTGAGCTGTATATGCAGGTGCACCTACAAGTTCTGGCACTTCTTGTTGCTCCTCTTGGTGCTCTTGATCATACTCCTCCTCATCATCCTCCTGTTCTTCATCTCCGTCATCTTCTTCCTCCACTTCAACAGGTGTGACAGGTGCTTGGGAGGTTGTGGCCTGCATTTGTACATTTTCCGCTTGTTGTGCCTCTTCTGCCTCCAGCTCTACATCTTGTAATAGTTGTTCGAAGTCTTCATTAGTGAGTTCGTCCAATGGTGCACCACTAGGAAATTCGAGATCCGTTGGGATGGGAGGAAATATCAAAGTGGAACCATCGGTGCTGCGTCTTGGAAGTCGGAGTGTGAATGGTCGGACTCTTCGGGGTGGCGGGGTGACTTCTGGTGTTAGGGTCGCTCCACGTGGCTGAGCACATGGGACTTGGACCGTGCCTCTCATCTTCTTAGAAGGGGGTCCAGTGGATGTCCTGCCTCGAAACTGCTCTACCCGATTCCACATCAGGGCTCGTTGGATTGGGATGTCATAAGCCAAACACCTATAGATGATTCTTGTCAGAGCACAGCAACCATATAAAACCTGTTTCCGCGGCCAGCGTTTGTGAGCTAAGTGTATCTGATCAATTATCCAGTGGGGTAGGTTGATGGTGAGGCTCTGTGTCTCTGCCAGATACAGGCTAAACCAAATCTTTTTGTGCGGCATGGTGAATCTATCCTGCGCCGGGAAAGCAAAGTGTTGCATGCACATGCGAAGGTGTATTGCAATATTAGGCGTCATGGATACCATGTCTTTGAGTTTGGTGAGACTTCGATTCTTCATGTAGTCCGGTACTAGGGTTTCCTTTTCTGTAGGAATATGCATGCCGCGCATATCCAGAGCTTCTCTCACCAAATTGTTTGATAGCCTAAACCTCTTGAGCTCATTCCCCTTTGTCAGAGATGGAATCACAAATGAGCTTGCACCTTTTGGGTTCGGATTTGGAGTCAAGGTGTTGATGAGATAGTAGCATCGCATGAAGTCAGGTTTTGGGAGTCGGGCACTGAAATAGGCACTCAATCCGGCTTTTTCCCATATCGGACGTAGACCTTCCGCATTTTGTAACTTCTCAAATTCTCTTGTAAAGAAATGGTATCTGCCTTGCTTTCCATTGTAGTCCAACTCTGATTCCCATAGATACGTTCCTTCCCCCAAGGGTCCTGCTACCTCGGTAAACCAATGTGAAGTCTTTCCCACGGGCATGGTGTGGCCACGCGGAGGGTCCGCAATAGGTATGATTTTGACGGCCTGCAACTCTTCTGGTCTTTCAACTATCTCAGGCAAAACGGGTAAACTGTCCAAGTCCACCACTTGCGGGTTTGTTTCTGTGTGAGAGCTAGTTCCTGCTGCCTCCGCCATGTTGAAAATGTCGCAGCTGATTCTGTGAGAATATATGAATAAACGTTAACATTGCAATGGACACAAAAATGACATGGTGTCCCTTGTTACAATATTAACTTAAAGTTTTGGAGTGGTTAGGAGTTAATAAGTGCTCGGTGCTGGTGTGTGTAGTTAGGGTTAGGTAGACCTAAGAGCTAAGCGAAATGATGTGAATTAAAAGTGAAGCGGTTAGTAGGGGGTTATGGATTTACAATAGGGTCAGGGGGTTTGTTACACATCTTGGGCTGCCAAATGCAGTGGATGGGTTTTACTCGTGGTTCCGTAGAGATTCTCGAGAGCTTGATAGGTGTGTCAGCTTTAACCTGAGGCCTTTTAGGGGCCCATTTACAACTGATTCTGTTCGTGTTCATGTGCCTAGGTGTTGAAAATGAGTGGATGTAGGCTGTGCGAGTGAATGGATCATGCTGTGTAGGGTGTGTTCTTGGTGTAGCTATCTGAGCCCGCAAACAAGCCTTAGGCACCCAAATTTGTCTTGATTGTGGGCGAGCCTTCATCGACTTTTTGGGCACCCAAATAGATTTCACGTTAGCAGAAGAATTTCCGGAAGACCTCTTATTAGTGACGTGTTGATGGTTATTAATAAGAGGCTTCGCCCGTGCTGTTGGCGTGGGTGCAACCGGGTGTTCGCCTTTTCGCGCCCACACTTGGTTCACTTGTTGAGACATTCTGCTACGCAGGTTCTTTTGATGTCCAGCATAGGTAGTACTCTGCTTCTTCTGCCTTTGCTCCACCGTTGGTTGTTGCCTCCTTCTGGCCTTTGGAAAAGAAGGGAATTCCTTTGCATCCCTGACTCCTTTTTTGCGAATATCATTCCTCTGCAACACATAGTTTTGGACAAGAACAGCATGGTCAACTTCATGTGCACCCCTGGAGGGACCAGGAGTCTGTGCCTTTCCTAGTTCCTCGAGTGCTCCATTGTCTAATTCTACTGTAACTCGACTATGATTGACCCAAACCTGGAGAAGTCCACTTCTTAGGTTTAGATTGACTGCTTGGTCATATATCCAATCTTGACCCAAGACAAGAGGTTCAGTGAGATCCTCATCTTGACACACTAGTACTTTAACTGTCATTGCCTCATCATGAATGTAGAGGGGAAGTTCCACCTCTCCCATACAAGGGGTTTCCACGCCTCCCAATCCTATGAGATATGCTTCCACAGGATTGACAGTTAACTGTAACTCTTGACAGTAAGACACTCTAACAGCACTAGTGGCTGCACCTGAGTCAATCAAGGCTCTTACAGTCCTTGCACTTTTTCCTTGTCCTATATCTAGGGTTACAAAAGGACGTCGATCAGTTATCTTAGGTGAGCTGGTTCCGGCGACTTCACACATTGCCATATGATATCCTTGATCTGCATAGTCATCTGTCCTAGGCTGCTCTCTACCTTGCCTTCGTAATTTCATCCTTCTGATGCGTTCTAAAGCTTCTGCTTGAGCTTCTTCTCTAATTCGCTTCTCTTCCTCTTTGCGTTTCTTAGCAGTGTTGAGTCGGCTGAGCATTTCCTCCGTGAGGGGTTCCTGATACAACTTGACTCTGCATCCGCTAATATAATTAGGGAGAACATCACCCTCTAACGTGGCTAATTGTACTGCTCCACTCGTGGAGATCCTATTGATGATCATAGGTCCGTAGCCTCTCTTTTCTAACTTCCTCGCGTGTTGTTTCAGTGTATAGACTAAAACTAGATCTCCGGCTTTCAAGCCTTTATCCTTCACATGGGCATCGAAGTATGCCTTCTGCCTCTTCTTGGCAGCATATATGCCTGCAGCAGCTCTCAGTCTTGTTTCTCCTAATCGTTCAAGGTCAAAAATTCTAGAGGAGAGCTCATGACCTGTCCATTCGTGCTCTTGTGCTACTCTCAATGTAGGAATCAGGAAGTCCAAGGGTAGCACAGCGTTTTGGCCAAATACCATCTGAAAGGGGGTGGCTTGGAGTACCGTTTTGTAGGCAACTCGATATGCCCAAACAGCATGGTGTAGCTGTTTGTCCCAATCAGAGCGTTTAGTGTTCACTAATTTGGTCAGTACATTGCATAAGATCTTATTAGTGCTCTCAGCTTGTCCATTAGCTTGAGGGTGATAAGGGGCAGACTTCTTGTGTATTACCAAGAATTCTTGGAGTAGATTTTCAATCACTTCATTTAAGAAATGAGTTCCTCTATCACTTACAAGTTCTATCGGTAGCCCGTATCTCGTGAATACATTCTCAAACAAGAATTTGGCAGTTGTTTGAGCGTCGTTCTTTGTCGTAGCCTTTACCTCTACCCACTTGGTGAGATAATCTGTCGCAACAATGATGTATTCCGCATGAGAACCCTTAGCTGGGGGATTAATAGGACCTACGAAGTCTATTCCCCACTTAGAGAATGCACGTCCACCCATCATAGGTTTCAGTGGCATCTCATCTTTGCGTATAGGATACTGAGTCCTTTGACAGACATCACACCGTTTCACATAGGTATGTGCATCCATGTGAAGGGTGGGCCACCAAAAGCCCGCAAATAGGATTGCCTTGATCACCCGATCCGGTCCAAAGTGTCCTCCTGCTACACCTTGGTGAGCAGTTTCTAAGATCTTAAGATACTCACTTTCATGGACACACAGTCTCAGGTAACCATCCTTACCGCGCTTGTATAGATTATCACCAACGAGTGAATAATCCTGGGCTTCTTGTTCCAAACTCCTTTTTCTAGCTAGAGTCATGTCTGGAGGGAATGTGTTTGTCCTCAAGAATGATACTAGAGGTTCACTCCAATCTGGCACAATGGATACTTGATAGAGAGTGGCATGTTCCACAGGTGGTTTAGTGCAACAGATTGGGCATTCCTTGCACAACTTTTGGACATCCGCTTCCATAGTTGGCCAATGCACTCCGAATCTCTTTAGAGTCTGTAAAGTTCGTTGCTTTGAATGGTGTTGCTCTAGTGCACCTACATGTGCTAGTTGCAACCACTTAGCGTACTCATCCTCTTCTACGCAACAAGCCAAGATCCCTTGATCTGTGTGCTTGTACATGCTTCCTGCCATGATGTGATATTTTTGGGCTTTTACTATCTCTCTATTCCGTGTGTTTACCACTGGATGGTTAGGCCCGTATGTCAAAACTGGTACCAATGGCTTAGCCCACTGTGGCACCACTTCCAAATTAAACAAGTAAGCATCAGGAAGGTCATCTGACACTCCTTGTGGGGCTTCTCCTGATGTGAGCCTAGAGAGATGATCTGCTCTCAAGTGAGTCCTACCTTTTCTTACCACAACTTCAAAATCATATTCCATTAGCAAGAGAAACCATCTCACTAATCTTCCTGTATTGCATGGCTTGTTTACGAGATATAACAATGCCTGATGATCAGTAAAAAATTTAAACTTATTTGCAAGCAAATAGTGTCTAAATTTCTTAACTGCATATACCATGCCTAACCCTTCTCGCTCTGTAGTGGTGTAATTCCGTTCAGCCGCATTCAATTGTCTACTGGCATAGGCAATTGGAAGATCCATATTACCTTCACCAGTAGGTTGTGCAAGCACACATCCAATGGCATAATTGGATGCATCCACATGAACATGGAATGGCTTATTCCAATCTGGTGTGGTCAAGATTGGTGCTGAACATAATCTTCGTTTAAGCTCTTGGAAGGAATTCTCACATTCATCCGTCCACTCAAAGTTTGTCAGAAGTCCGTACATGGGCTTTGCAATGACAGCATACATGTGTATAAATCGTCGATAATAACCGCAATGCCCCATGAAAGCTTGTACTTCCTTGACATTCTTTGGCCTAGGTAGCTCTGCTATGGCTCTCACTTTCTCTTCGTCGGTAGATATGCCATTCTTTGACACTATGTGTCCTAGAATCTTGCCTTGCCTGACCATAAAAACGCACTTTTCTGGGTTTAGGCAGACTTGATATTCTCTACATTTGTCAAAGATTTGTCTGAGTTCAGGAATATGGGTTTGTCTAACGTTGGAATGAGCACAAAGATCATCAACATAGACTTCTAAACTCTTCCTTAGGAACTCCTTAAACACATGGCACATCAGTCTCTGGAAGGTAGCTGGTGCGTTGGTAAGCCCAAATGGCATTACTCTAAAAGCAAAAATGCCCCATTCTGTGGCAAAGGCTGTCTTATGCTGATCCTCTGGAGCTATGGCTACTTGATTGTAGCCAGAAAATCCATCAAGGAAGCTGTACACTTCCTTGCCTGCCACTCTTTCTAAGAGATGTTCTGTGATGGGAAGCGGATAGTTATCTCGAATCGTGGCGGCATTAACCTTTTTCAAGTTAATGCACACACGCAGCTTGCCATTCTTCTTGGGCACCACTACGATGGGGGACACCCATTCAGTGTGCTCAATTTCGTAGATAAATCCAGCTTCAACCAGTCTATCTATCTCTTCTTTGATCTTAGCAGCATAATTATCGTTATATGTATAAGGCTTTTGCTTCGAGGGTTTAGCATCTGAAGTCATGGGGATGGTGTGTGAGCATATGTCAGGGTCAACACCTTTCAAATCCTTGTAACTCCAAGCGAATACATCTCTGTATTCTCTTAGCAAGGCTATCAATTCGTACTCCTCTTCGTCTGTTAGGTCATGGCCTATATACGTACATCTCTCCTCTCCCTCTTCTATGGCCACTACTATTTTCTTGGTGGTTTCTTTGTTATCATAGGCCTCTCCTGATTGTGCCTCTCGTTTATGCATTCTTATCATGACTCTCTTGTCCTCTATCTCGTACTTCTTAAAATTTTCTGGGACCTCAAACAAAGATTCTTCTTCTTCAGGTAAGGCTTCTCTCTTCTTTCGTTTCTTTCCTTCTTCCTTAGGGGTCATATGCGTTGCTAATCTTACATCATTTGTAATCTCTCCATGCCTCTGGGGTTGAAATTCTACTTCATGGAAGTATTCTTCATCTGATGCAAATGGTGGGTCCATAATGATTGACTCTAGATCGGAGTCACTTGCATCCTCAAATGCATCAGGGCTAGGTTCGCATTCTTCTAGAACTGCCTCTCCCATGATTGGCTCTATGGAGAAGACTGAAATATCATAACCATCCTCATCACAGTGAGGTGTCCATTGTTCTTCGTTGATGGCTACGTCCATTGTTGCTAAGATTTCTGCCCAACCGTGAGGTTCAAATTCTTCGTCTGGAAAAACTACAGGTGCATAGGCTGGGTCTTGAATGGGTCTATGAGTTTCGTTCGCACCTACCTCTCTGGCTTTCTCTCTCTTCTCTTCTTCTACTGCTACCTTGCACATCCATAAGTGAGTATCTTCATGCATCCATGAGGATCCAGACCCTATGGAATGCACCGATTCTGTATCATCTTTGGCTCTATGGATGGGATTCCATTGGATAGGAGGGACATCTCTATGAGAATAATCCTTGAGATTGACTTTGGTTGTAACACCTAAGTGCTGCAGGTACAAAGAATTGGTTCCCCAATCCTGTACCACTTGCAACTGTCGCATGAATGGTCTTCCCAAAATCATCTCATAGGCATGATTTTTGATGAAGTCACATATGGCAAAGGTATGTTCAAACTCGACACCACAAGTGGTGAGAGTTATTCCTTCTAGCAATCCTAGGGGTCTCTCTATGTGACCATCGGCCATCTGCAATTTCATTCTCGTCGGCCTGAGTGCCGGCTTGCCCCAACGCTTCCATAAGGAGGTGGTGGCAATTGCAACTCCTGCACCTGAGTCCAAAATTGCCTTGGTGGTGTACTCTTGGTAGGTGATGGGAAGATAGGTGTTCCCTTCTTCGCCTTCACACATATCTCCTATCTTATCCAAGGGAATTTCTGGCACTGTCCTATGGGATCCTATCCGGGAATGAGGTTTTGCAACTTCAGTTACTCGACTGGCTGCATATTTCCCCGCGTTTGGTCTATCCTCAGGCAGTTCTTTCAAAGTGAGATTGCGCTGCACCTCGGTGTTCGTTACTACCTCCGTGTTCCTTGGTATGACTGAGTCGTCGTTCCTTACCATGACTGTGGGTGCTCTCATACACGTGGATTTTGCTTCCCATGGGCCTGTGAAGTGGGGTAACTCTTGTATGGAATTAGATTCAAAGTCCAATCTCTCGTGAGATTGAGTACTCTCATGTTCCCCGTAGATGGATGGGATGTCTTGTGGGAATTGGTCGTGTGCATCGTCCACAAGTTCAAAAGGAGGGGCGACCTCGCTTTCGTTTTCCCATTTGTCTTCTTGAATCTCCCGTAGGAAGTCTGGTGCAAACCGATTCATAGAAGAAGAAGTGTCCGGCTCCGTAGAATTGGGCACATAAGCAACCTGGGAAGGAGGGCTTATTCTTCCGTTGGCTCTCTCCTTGCTCTCATAAATGGCTGGAGCACAAGCTTCTTGGGGAGGATTGCTTATTCTGTTACTCTTCCGAGCAGGCTCATACACTCTCTGGGAAGGAATGTGGGTCACCTGTGGAGGTACATAAGCTTTCGGGGGAGGCTCATGTGACCTTTGGGGGGGAAGATAAGCTTCTTGAGGAGGCACATGGGCTTCCTGAAGAGGCTGGCTTATCAGTTCTCTTGCCCTCTCCTTTCGTTGAGGGGCAGATTCCTTCTCTGATTGTGCAATTAACTTCTCTATTCTTTCCAGCAGTCCATCAAAGTGTAACTGCGTCTTAGCTGAACTAGAAATGTTAAATAGGCGGCTGGCCTCAAACATGGTCTGAGCCAATTCCACCATTTTGGCACAAATCTTAGTTCGTTCAAGCTCTAGCTCGGCTCTAGGGTAGCACTTTTCATGATCGGTGATGGTTGGCCCTTCTTGGATTCTGGCCTGATATGCTTTAAGCATCATATTAAGGTCCTCGGGAGTGGGGTCAGCTAGGACTGATCCTACTCTAGGGGGCGGTGGGATTTGATGAGGCGGTGGGGATGGTGGTGGTACGGATGGAGGTGGGAATGGTGGAGGCGGGGTAATGTGAGAGGGAGTTGGAGCTGTGAGTTCAGTTATCCTCGCTTTGGTTTCTCTTATGCTTTCTTCAAGTTCGTTTATCTTTTTTGCCCATTGTCTTTTCATTCTTTCTCGACTATCTTTCCATGCTCTAGTTCTTTTCTTTGTTACGCTCTCGGTTTCACTCGCCTCTGAGTTCTTTTCCTGGTTTACCCCTTGATTCTGCTGCAAGGCTTGAGCACGAGTGACTACCTGTACGGGGGCAGTGGAAGTGACACTTCCTGTGGAATCTACCACTAACCCAACAACGTTGATTGGAGTGATTTTTGGCATATTGTTAGGATTCTTAGGGCAATCTCGTAAGAGGTGTTCTTTTCCACAATCTTGGCAGAAACCTTGGATAGTCACTGACTGGGGTTGTGTAGGTGGAGGCAAGGGACAATCACGAATGAGATGATCTCCTTGGCATCTGTAGCACGGTGTCGGGAAGAAGGAGGTCGTGGCGGGAAGCCGGCGACTGGGGTTGGATCAGGCCCCGCTCTGGTGCGCCGTTCCCGCTGTCCTGCGAGCGGCGTCTGCGCGCTGGGCGCCTCGCCTGTGCTCTCCGGAGCGTGCGCGATCCTCGTACGCGTGGGACCCTCGCCCCTCGGAAGTATCGAGACGTGGGACCGTGGGCATCGGAAAGAGAGACGTGTATACCGCAGTGAAACACGTGATGTAGATCAAGCTCGAAGATACAATCGAAAACGGAACTGAAGCCTCCAATTAAATGAATGATACAAACAGGCCGCTACAGTGCGGGCCGATGGTACAATAAAACCGCTACAGTGCGGTGCGATGATACAAGATAAAAGCCGCCGCTACAGTGCGGGCCGGCTAGTGTATACTATAGATCCCTCGCTACAGTGCAAAAAATCGCCCACGAGATTCCGCTTCGGTCTTCGCAGTCCAAGCTTTTCTTATAAGTCTTCACTTCGCTCTTTACTTCAAGTACCCTCCGCAATGGCCTTCCTTCTCTTTACTTCAGATAATCAGAAACCGCATAAACCTGTAGGAAGGTTCCACAAGAAAGACCACGGGGGTGGGTACTCTTTACTTTGGTCTTCAATCACTTTCTCTTCACTTCATATAATCAGCATCCACATAAACCTGAAGGTGACAATCCACGAGCAAGATCCACGGGTTAGGGGAGAAACAAATGAATTAGCACTTATTTATAGGCCCCCCCTTGGACTCGCTTCTAGAACATTCCCACCTCCTCAATTAACTTTCTATTTTTGGCAGTCTTTTAATTTTTCCCTAGACTAAGGTTTCCATTTCACACTGGATGTTCACAGTTTAATGGGTTTTTAAGGTTTGGCCTACAGAAACCGCCATTTCCAAGGGTCCAACCTAAAGTTTTTGATCGGGAAAAGCAAGGGTTTGCTCACAATTATCTTAAACTCACCGATTCAAGGTTTTATTTACAGTTTCGGCCTAAACTCCAAGGGTTTCCAAGGGTTCAAGTCCGATTTTCAGGGGGGTAAACTCACATTTTCAGGGAGTTCTGAGGGTCAAAACTAGGGTTTTCGTGTTTCTAATGTCAGTTATTTTTACACACACGTCTAACATACATCTCAAACTTATTTCTGCATCACATAATCAATCGATTCGGCCAAAATATGTACAGAACATACCACTCTCTCGTGAAAACATCACACAATACTCAGAAAATAATGAACTTTTGAAAAAAAACAATGCACACTCCCTGCGGGATTTCATCCCGACATTCGCCCCCGCTAAACCTGCACATCGTCCCGATGGGCCAACCTGCAAGACTCAACAGAAGCGCATCAGGGTTCTTTTAAAATCTCTTTACACTTTTTATCTTTTTCTTCTCAAAACTCAAATCATGATCTCATGCAGTCATGCAATTTTTATAAAGATCGGTATGCATTTTAGAAAATTAGGTAGATTTAAGCTTCGCAAATATCATACTATGTTTCTGCATCTGCAATCTGACAAGTAATCTCATGAATAAATCGTCGGCTTTCTAGATCTTTTGTTCGTTCAACTGGTTCAGATCCAACTGCTCATTCTAAGTACTAGCATATACATATGTTTCTACTAACTCAGTTTGTAGAATATACCTCGATTCCTACTATTTATTTCCTACTTGTCCAACTCTCCATTAGATCTCTTTCTTTTCAATTCTCTTTTTCATTTTATTTTTCTTTTTCTCTTCATCTCAGCTCAGCATTTCTTTTTATCTTTTATTTTTCACAAATCGGCCTATGTCGAAATCGGGTGCGACTCATGGACTTGTCCACCCGGCCAAGTTTGTTCCACCTGTCTGCCGACCCGGCATAGCGCACGACATACACAACGTCAGCCCTGCATGAAATCGACGTCAGCTCGTGGCTCTGACCACCCGGTCACAGTGACTCCACCCGCCTACCGACCCATACAGGCGCATGACAACAGATAGGTCAGGCCTACGACGAAACTAGCTACGGCTCGTGGCCTTGATCACCCGACCAAGGTGGTTCCACCCGCCTACTAGCCCATCGTAGCGCACCAACAACATACACGCACATATAAGCTGGCATGAGTATGAATGTTTCTTTATAAATCATGATCCATATGGAGGTAAGATCTCATATGAAACAAATACTACGATCCAAAGTTTCCCACTTCACCAAGTGTTCAAATCAATCAGCATATACATGCACTCGTCCTAAGCATGCCATCACGTCCCCAAGCTTTCACTCCCAAAATCTCTAGTCTGCTAACTGATCTCATTCATATAATTTCCTAGTCACTCATGCTTCATGCAAACCCATAATAGATCTTTGTTATCTTCATTCTACATGATTTTCATAAACTCATACATATCTTTATCACACACATCAATGCAATGCATATGCTCTATCAGAAAGAAAACACATCTCAAATCAAAAATGTTTGACCTGGTCATTTTTCTTCATTTTGATCCAGCTTTTCTTTAATTCCTTGGTCTATCATTCTTCATCAGCATCAGTCTCAGTATCATGAGCATCCTCCAGTGTCATCAGTATCCTCCAGAAGTTCTTGCTCAATCTCATAATCCGCTTCATTTCTTTTCTTGAATAATTTTATCCTCTTTCCTGCAATCAAAGATCTCAAAGGAGTAGTGTCTAACTCACGAAGTGCATACGTACCATTCTCAAACACAGACGTAACCACATATGGCCCAAACCATCGTTTGGTTAATTTCTTCCTAGCATCATATTGAGTATCGAATGTACTGTCGTACACCAACACCCAATCATCTATCTCAATCCTACGTGGTCTCAGTCGATGGGTTTTGTCAAAATAGACCTTATTCTTTAGCCTTGACTCCTTTAACTTTTGGATTGCTTCTTTCAACTTTTCATTTCCTTGTTCTAACTGCTTTATTCTCAATGATAATAACTCTTCTCTCGTCATACTATCATTCCATGGGAGCGTCAACCATGTCACTATCTGAGTCTGGATGGGGAAGACTGGCTTCTGACAATACATCAATTCAGCAGGCATGAATCCTGTGGACCGAGTGTAAGTCATCCTATCAGCCCATAGCGCGAATGGAAGAAACCTAGGCCACTGCCTTATGTCATCGCTGCAAGCCTTAGAGATCGCCTTCACAATGGAAGGGTGACCTCTCTCGATTTTCCCATTTGCTTCTGGGTTATAGGCAGTGGTGAGAGACAATCGAATTCCATGACGATCAAAGAACTCTTTTGCCTCTCTCGCATCCAACTCTCCCCTGTCCGCAACCACTTTCTCAACGTATCCGAATCTCGAGATCACTTCTTCTAAAAGGAATTTGCATACATTATAAGTAGTCTTCGTTCGAAGAGCTCGACCTTCCACATGGTTGGTCAAGTCCTCTCTGGCCAGTACAATGTATCTCATCTTATCTATCCCTTTGGGCATGGTTACAAGGTCGACCACCCACTTGTAATGGATACAAGGAGGGTAGGTCGGATGTAACGGGTCTCTATGCCTAACTGATGAATGCACCTGGCATGTAGTACAAGTGCCTACAAAATCTCTCACACTGACATAAATCCCTGGCCACCAGTAAGCTTCCCTGATCTTCTCATATGTAGCATAAAATCCTTTGTGACCCGCCCATAAGGTCTCATGCATCTCTCTCATAACTTTTCTCTGAAGACTCCTCGAACTCAATACTCTCTGTGGACACTTCACCTTGCCTTTAGCGTGTCGCCAAATAAGCCCATCCTTCAAGAAAAAGTTGTAAGACTTTTTCCTGATGGATCTATACTTATTTGTGGACCAACCGGGGGAAGGTTTCAGAGTACTCAGATATCTCCCTATATCTCTCCACTCACCATCATACTCATTCTCTCGGAACTGCTCATATACATACACCAATGGATCATATCTCATCATATGTGTATCCCTTTCTACCTCATCATCATCATCATACTCATCATCTTGAAAGCATATCAGCAACTGTATTCGACTTCCCAGCTATGTGTACAAATGCAGGATTTATAAACTTTATATAAGAGATCCATCTAAGCATAGCAATGTCCGGAGATGAACAATTTGCAATCATGCCAATCAGTGGAAGACAGTCAGTCTCAACTATCACATTCGCCCCAATGAAATATTATTTATCGCTCTTTAAAGCAGTCACCAATCCCCATAACTCTCTCTTAATCTGTGGATATTTTCTTTGGGTATCATGTAGGATCTTAGCACCAAAGCGCACTGCATATCTCTGCCCCTCATCATCATCTTGCCCTATGACCCAGCCTATGCCAATAGGACTGGTATCAACGGTCAAAATGATAGGTCTCTGATCTGAATAGTCAACACGCTTCAGAATTGGAGCTTCAATTAGCAGCTGCTTCAGTTTACGCATAGCTCTCGACTGTTTCTCTGTCCATACAAACTTCTTTTTCTTTCTCAGGAGATCATATAAGGGGTTCGCAACGTGAGCAAAGTGAGGAATCCATATCACATAGAATACACAAGCTCCTAGAAACCTTCTCACCTCACTGACATTACGACACACTTCAGAGATCCTGCTAATGGCCTCAACTTTCTGCGGGTACGGCTTGCGGCCATAATGTCCACACAGATGTCCTACAATGAGGACCTCATCAACGCCAAAAATAGATTTCTCTAAAGAAAGTGTTAGTCCCACATCTTCAAATCTCTCAAAGATCCTCTCACAATCAGCAATATGATCTCTCACAAACTTTCTACATCCTGAAGCATCTAAACTCACATCTTTCACTCTTTCCTCACATCCCTTTATTGGAACATCATCAATGAATGGCATAGTCACAGATGGTATAAAGTCTCGTAAAACCAGATTCATGGCATTCATCATGTGAGCCACAGAATTCGTCGCTCCCTGCGGCAAAGTACACATGCGTACAAGGCCCAGTGGAGTCCTCATGGTCGTAATGTCTCTACTCTCCATAGCCAACTGAAACTGGTCATAACCTGAATACAGATCACCCATAGAGTAGATGGAATGCCCAGCAAATGCTTCAGCAAACTCATCCACTATAGGTCCTGTCCCTACATTTCTAATTGTGACTTTATTCACAGGCTGCAGATCCTGAATGAAACGAAGCTTCCCATTTTTCTTCGGCACAGTAAACCACCTATTCGAATATGGAGCCGAGGAAGGTTCCAATATCCGCATGGAAATCTTTTCCTTTAGCAACCTCATTAGCTCAGGTAAGTGAGCCTTTGGGACTGGTATAGGCCGGATATTCCATGGTATATGTGGCACTGTAAAGATAATCATGGGAGGTACTTGTTTCGGGTCTGCACAACCTATCTCATGTGGGAAAAGTGCAAACGCTTTTTCGTGTTTCTTGATGACTTCAATAAATTTTTGTTTTTCTTCTTCTCTCAGGAATGGTTTTTCTCCAAACTTGATCTCTTTAATAGTCTCATCAGTGAAATGATGCCCTATGAGCTCTCGTCGTCTCAGCATAGGGTCATCTGACACTCGCAGATACTTTTCATGACTATCTTCAGGCAATGGCTGAGCTATAGGCTTCACTTTCTTATCCACAGTCTTATACTTCGTATTTACATTTACTTCATGCTTTCTCATAAACTCCTTAATCATCTCATACTCTTGGATAGAACTGAGCATAATCATTTCTGATTTCTGATTTCTCTCAAATGCCTGCTCAAGCTCTTCCAGAGTAGTCGAACTTCTCTCCAACTGGATCACATCTTCAATCTTCTCATCAGGTAACATCATTCCTAAATCCTTATAGTATCTCTCATGAACTTTTCTGAATTTATTTGAAACATTCTCTTTCTCTAAACATAGCAACTTGAATGCAGATGAGTAAATAGAAAAACTTTCAAAACTATGTACAAAGTCATGCGAGACATCAAACCAACTCCCACTGTTGTCTCGCTCAACAGTGGATCCTAACAGAAATTTTGATCAGCAGATGCTCCATACTCTCCAACAGGCATACATTCATCATGGTCATGTGAATTAATAGGTTTCTTTCTTATATTCTTTCTATTCCTGGAGTGATTTGGACAAACAATCATCACTTGCAAAGAATGAAGGCCAGATCTAGAACGGATTCGTGCATAGGCAGATCCATCATCCATGGCCTTAGTCTCCATTCTTACCTCAGCTATAAAGGGCTGCCCAAGGATAGCCTCATATGAACAATGGTCTTGGACAAAGAAGTGAAATTCCTCAGAAATCCCACCTATGGTCACAAGCACAAAGGCGCATGCCCCAAGCAGTGCTCCTGAACCATTATCTGCTGTCCTCATCCTCCATCCATGATCTTTATCAATCGGCCACCTAAACTTATCATAGAGCTTCTTAGAAATCACATTTATCTCTGACCCTGAGTCAATCAAGGCCAGAGCAAAACATGACTCCTCGTTGCTCCCTAACTTTATCTTCATCTCTGGAGTTCCTCTCGCCCAAAAGGTCCTGCTAAACTCACTTTCTGTCTTCCTCATTTCATCATCAGGTATGATAGGACCTAGAGAATTTTTATGACACCTGGCAATCTCATCATCATCATCAGATGTATCACTCAATGTAACTGCTTCATTTATCACTTGAATATCTTCAGGTGCTTCTTCCATCTCTACATCTTCAGGTAATGGAAACCTCTTTCTCTTAACCAGCCTTATGAAACTGTCCTTGAACTCAGGCTTCGCTATGGAGAAGACCTGCTCCAAGGACATGGTCACTTGGCTCTTCAGTAAAATGTCATTTAATATCTCTCTTGCATCATTTTTCCTTTCCAACTCAGAAATTAATACAGCCTTTGGAGTTCTCTTCTTTTTCTTCTTCTTTTCTTTGTCAGCCTCTTGAATACTTTCTTGAATTTGATCGGCCTTTTGAACAGGTTCTGGTTCTTTCTCTTTCTCTTTAGTAAGTTCTTGAATCTTAGTTGGCCCAGCCGGCCTCTTTCCCTCTCTTATCTCTTTCTTCTTTGCCTCTGCCTGAGTAGCCACAGGCTCTTTGAATTGTACTTTCCTTTCTGGCTCTTTAGCCTTTTCTTCGGCCTCTTGACTTTGCTTTCTAGTCACTCTTCTTTCAGGCTCAGTCTCTTCCTGACTCTCATCCCTTTTCCTCTTTTCCTCCACATTGGCTATGTGCGAATAGACCGAGGATTCTTCAACAGGAGACTTCCAGGCAGTCTTCTGCATGATCGCATCCCTAGCCCTCACTAAAGCCTCAATGGAATAATTTCTTTGGGGTCGAGGTCTAAGCACTTTTTCATCTTCCTCCTCAACAGGTTCTAATCGTGCAGCTGATGTACTTGCATTATTGCCAGATAAATCTTCATAAAACTTCTTCATTCCCCCCTTTCCCCAATTCACAGGTAGAGGAAGGCGGGTCCTGAAGTCACATAACTTCTTATCGATATCTATCACCAGTTGATGCTCTTTTGCTAGCTTAAGCTCTTCACAGGCATATGAAAAATGCTCTTGTGCATCACACCATACGCATCTCTTAGCCCCTCCAAACCCACCAGTCGCTCGTCTCTCAAAAGGTCCAGTGTTTCTTTGAAATGTGGTTTGCACTGGTGGTGTAGGTATCTGTTGGGCAACAGGCTGCACTGGAGGTGCAGGCTGTGGCATCACATAGCCTTGCAAATTTGGAATGGGCATAGTGCCTCTCTGTAAAGTATCTGCATAACTCGTACTCGCCTGAGGAGGAGTGGGGTTCTGATATCCCATAGAATTAACTTTATTATGAATACTTGCCATTTCTTTTGACATAGACGCTTGCATCGTAATAAGATTCTCTATCTGTCGACTGAGAATCTCAACCTGTAGCTCTATTGGCGATCGCGAAGTGGACGCAACATTAGCAAAAGCTGACGCTGCAGGCACGTTCGGGATCACTGGAAGTGGAGCTTCCCTAGGCGGTTGTGGTGTTACCACTGCAGGTCTATCGTATAACACCGCCTGGCGTTGCCTCATTTGGGCAACCGCTTCTACCTCTCTCCTCACTACACCCCAATCTTCAGTCAATCCAAATCTCTTCCCAGGCTCTTCAATCCTCCTTTCGACCTCAGTCCTGTCTTCAAGACTTAAGATTCTAAGAAAAGATATAACTAAGTCAGGTTTCAAAGCATCTAAATCGGCCTGTGGAAGTTGTTCATATCTTCTCAGGAACTCATTCAAAAGTTGAGTGAGGGATGCAGTGGGCTTCGGAGAGCTTATCCACCGCAAGAACCCTTCTCTACTGTGTTGGGAAAAGTCTTCTAAATAAAATAGCTTATGTAATTCTTTTCTGAATTCGGCCCAAGGCTTTGCTATATGTGCTGTAATAGGGGCTAAAATGGATCCTGATACTACCCGTGTGAAGTAATGTATAAACACATCCTCGGGTAGACCATAAATCCGTGCCTGTTCCTCAAAAACATCTAGGTACTCAGTTACGTTCAAGCCTGTAAACTTCCCTTTTTCTCTCAATACCGCTTGAACTACGCGGGCCCCTTGTTTCTCTATTACCATTTCCTTGAATATATCCTCCATCTCTCTTCTCTGCTCTGTCCTAGAATGTAGCACAAGGTCTAGCGTAAGTGGCTCAATTATTTCTCTAAGCTCTGAGTAGAGATCAGAGAAGAGGCTTGATGAGTCACGAGCCAGGAGGTAAAGGTCAGTCTAAGCTCTTTGATTTGCCTAGGCCACAGTCTAGTCAAACTGTCCTCTCTTCGATTCCCAAGATCTCAATGTATTTTCCCCCTTTTTGTGATAAGTTTTCTAATGTTGTCTAAGCTATGAAATCAGTAAATCTCTAGTCTTAGCAAGAAAAAAAGTGCTCACACGTATGGACTAAACTAGTACAGAGTGTGGATGCTCAAATGCAGACAGCAAGACAATCTTTCTGTTTCAGCAGTGTATGTGAAGCAATGCAAAATTTCAAATAACTTGAAGTGCTGGTACCTGGAAATATCTGACTCGATGCCGAGGTTCCTCTCTGTCTTCTCAAGGAGTAGGTGACGCGTCGAGGATCACCGGGCAACCGCCTCGCTTCACGTCGGGTTCAGGTGTCGGGAAGAAGGAGGTCGTGGCGGGAAGCCGGCGGCTGGGGTTGGATCAGGCCCCGCTCTGGTGCGCCGTTCCCGCTGTCCTGCGAGCGGCGTCTGCGCGCTGGGCGCCTCGCCTGTGCTCTCCGGAGCGTGCGCGATCCTCGTACGCATGGGACCCTCGCCCCTCGGAAGTATCGAGACGTGGGACCGTGGGCGTCGGAAAGAGAGACGTGTATACCGCAGTGAAACACGTGATGTAGATCAAGCTCGAAGATACAATCGAAAACGGAACTGAAGCCTCCAATTAAATGAATGATACAAACAGGCCGCTACAGTGCGGGCCGATGGTACAATAAAACCGCTACAGTGCGGTGCGATGATACAAGATAAAAGCCGCCGCTACAGTGCGGGCCGGCTAGTGTATACTATAGATCCCTCGCTACAGTGCAAAAAATCGCCCACGAGATTCCGCTTCGGTCTTCGCAGTCCAAGCTTTTCTTATAAGTCTTCACTTCGCTCTTTACTTCAAGTACCCTCCGCAATGGCCTTCCTTCTCTTTACTTCAGATAATCAGAAACCGCATAAACCTGTAGGAAGGTTCCACAAGAAAGACCACGGGGGTGGGTACTCTTTACTTTGGTCTTCAATCACTTTCTCTTCACTTCATATAATCAACGTCCACATAAACCTGAAGGTGACAATCCACGAGCAAGATCCACGGGTTAGGGGAGAAACAAATGAATTAGCACTTATTTATAGGCCCCCCCTTGGACTCGCTTCTAGAACATTCCCACCTCCTCAATTAACTTTCTATTTTTGGCAGTCTTTTAATTTTTCCCTAGACTAAGGTTTCCATTTCACACTGGATGTTCACAGTTTAATGGGTTTTTAAGGTTTGGCCTACAGAAACCGCCATTTCCAAGGGTCCAACCTAAAGTTTTTGATCGGGAAAAGCAAGGGTTTGCTCACAATTATCTTAAACTCACCGATTCAAGGTTTTATTTACAGTTTCGGCCTAAACTCCAAGGGTTTCCAAGGGTTCAAGTCCGATTTTCAGGGGGGTAAACTCACATTTTCAGGGAGTTCTGAGGGTCAAAACTAGGGTTTTCGTGTTTCTAATGTCAGTTATTTTTACACACACGTCTAACATACATCTCAAACTTATTTCTGCATCACATAATCAATCGATTCGGCCAAAATATGTACAGAACATACCACTCTCTCGTGAAAACATCACACAATACTCAGAAAATAATGAACTTTTGAAAAAAAACAATGCACACTCCCTGCGGGATTTCATCCCGACAACGGTCCTCTTGGGAATGGAGGTCTTACTTGCCTAGGTTGAGGCCTGGGGTTGGGGTTTGCATACATGACGTTCGTGTAATCTGACTCCCAACTAGGTTCACTTGGTTCTTCACTATAGTAAGACTCACCATGTTCTGGAGACTGCATGTAGTAAGCCTGGGGACTATCGACATGTGTAGAATCAAAGCTATGGTCACTTGGGTCACTTTCCGAGATCAATGGGGTTACTGGTACTATGGCCCTATTCAGGTTTTCTTCTGCAACAGCATACTTTACTGGAATCACGTTAGCGGGGTTTGGGGGTTGTTGAGCTAGTACCGGTTGGGGTCTCTGTTGGGCCTGATATTGTGGTTGGTAGGTTTGTTGGGGTCTAGCATATTGTGGTGGTGGATTTTGGTTCTGGTATCGGCCTTGTTGGTAGGGCTGCGGATAGGGTTGCCTAACTGCCTGCTTGTTGTATGGGCAATCTTGTGCGGTGTGATTGGTGTATCTCCGTTCTATGGTGCAGTACTGGCTACTAGGGTTTACTTGGGGTTGAGCCATAATAGGGCAGACATTCGCCATGTGGTCGCCACCACAAGTATAGCATCTTTTCACAGGGGCAAACCTAGGAATTTGTTTGCTAGAGACGCCTAGTTTTTGTGCCACTTTCTCTGCGAGTTCCTCAATTGATGTGGATTGCGTGGAAGAGTGACTAGAAGCACTATCTGAATCTTTGTAGATTTTGGAAAGCTCTAGTTCCTCCCCTAGGTTATCTTCAATGTCAATGCACATGCGTACACACTCTTCTATAGTCCTAGGGTCCTTCAGATACACATAGGATCTCAATTTCGTACTCAGCAATCCATCAAGGAATAAGGCTACTTGTTTAGCAGATGTGGGTAGCTCCGAAATAGGGCACCTTTCCAGGTATTGTCTAAATCTTCTTCCTGCAAGTCTCACGGTCTCTTGAGGGGTTTGCTTGAAGCTGTGAATCAATGAGGAGGTGTTGTGTCTTATGCCACTCTGGGAGAACTCAATAATAAATGCTTCTAGGAGTTGGTCTATGCTCCTGAACTGGCGCTCATCCAATGGCTGAAACCATGTAAGTGCTGTGTTCCTAAGGGTTAGACCGAAGGCATTGTACTGCGTGAACAGATCTTCCACTTGTTCAGCTCTCAAGACTTGCTTGAACTCTGCCACATGATCATAGGGATCTCCTGTGCCGTCAAAGTAATTCTTCATGGACTTAACTAGCTGGGTGGGTCTCAAAGTTCTTGTATGCTCTCTAGGCCTCGGCAGAGGGAATCCATCTACATTTCTTTGGTTCCTGTGGGCTCTAAGCATCTCAGGTTCTACCCTATTCGTCTCGGTTCTCGTTCTTCCTCTGCCCACTGGATTGGCAAAACTTACCTCTGGTCTATCTTTACTTCTGTCTCTTTGCATACCATGAGCCTGGGATGTTCCAGCTCCAGGGTGACCATAGGCTACATTTGATCTTGGTTGGGGGAAAATGAATTCGCCCTTCCAAGTGTAAGCATGCCTATCATTTTCTGTCACCACAAAGATCCGTTCTGAAGCATGATCTAAGTAGGTCACTCTGCCTGGGCTATCCGGATCCTTAAACTCATAGATCATGATATTTCCTATGTCTGTTGGCTGATTAGACTTATACCTCCAAAAGGCTTCATCAGTTTCTCGATTAAGGAGCAACTCTATGCTCTTGTTGTCTTGAGGGACCCATTCAGGCGTGATAAGCCTAGTGAGAACTGATTTACCTCGAGGGGTTCTAGGTTCCGCACCCATGTTCCCTTGTTCCAGGTCCCCTAAGTCCGCTTCTGAGATTACGTTCCCAAAGTCATCTGTCCTATCAGGGTGACTAGTGACTACATATATAGTTCCTTCTTTGTCCAGGTATGCACCATTTTCAAACTTGACAGCTGGGTGCTCTAGTCCAATAGATTGATCAGGGTTTTTAATCTGGACCACAGATCTTCCTAGGCCGTCCTCATAGATGCTAGCACCTAGTCGGTTGGTCCTAAGGTACTCCAGCTGCGTTTTGTAAGGGCCTTCTACCCTGTACAAATAAGGCACTCCTGAACTTCCCGTAGGTCTGTCCATGCCTTGAGACATTTCTGACTCACTGGTCTCCGAGCTAGGGTAGTTCGAGTGGTGGCTCAACTGCTGGGCCCAGGACCTAGCAGTGTGGTTGACGCTAGCCTCTGAAGATCTAAGGCTTTGTCTTTCCCTTGCTAAATGTCGTCCTGATCTAAGGTTCATATGCCTATCTAAGTAGCCCAAGTCTTTGCCCAGAGTACAACCTCGTTGCCGCTCAATTGGTATCAGTCACTTGATTCTTTTTAGTTATTCTATCACGTTTGAGTTCTTGTCTGATATCACGTCGTCGGAATACTTGAGTGTTCTTCGTACTTTCAGGTTGATCGTTCCACGTTAGGTTCTTTCCTTTATGTTACCGACCGTACAGAAATTAGATTTTTATCTTGAACTTGAGTTTTTAGGTAGTCTTCAACTTGATGACTACTGCCTATCGTCGCTCTGACTTACTCCTACCTCTCGTCGTTCTTAGCCTAAGCTATGAATTGACAGAGGGGGTTAAAAGTGTCCAACCTTTTGTTTTTTGCTCGGTTGCCCTTGAGTGCCCAGGAAATGTGTTCCCAAGCTCGCACTTACACTTGCTTATAACACCTCTCGATGCTCTGTAAGAGTTTCAAAGTTAGCTTTGAAATTTACATTCCAAAGATAGAACCAATTATTTTCATTCATGTAGCACAAACACAAACTTCCATAGTGATTTTCAAGAAAACAAACCTAAGGACCCCTGACTTTGATCCCCCTGGGTATGGTCAACTTCAAAATACCCTATCTAAAAATCAATGCATTATCTTTATAAAAAACAGTTGAGGGCGTGTAGTATATGCTACGAGCTTTCCAACAAGCCCTAGAGCTCAAAAAATGGATCTCGTATGAAAAAGTTGTGACCGTTCAGGGTTCTAGGGTTACGACAGGGTTCAAATAGGATCACTGTGCAACAGGTTTTCCCCAAGTTGTTTTCCTAAGACTTCCCCATGTGCTCAAGAGCCTAATATTTGTGCCCAAAATTAGCCCAACTTTTCAATTAACAAACCCTAAAAAATTTGGCTAAAATTGGCTGTCAATCGCGATGGATAGGGCTGTCAATCGCGATGGACACTCAGTCAATCGCGATGGACAGAGAGTTCAGTCGGTCGCGATGGACACCCAATTCAATCAATCGCGATGGACAGACAGTCAATCGCGATGGACAGGGACTTCAGTCAATCGCGATGGACAAGGGGTTGAGTCAATCGCGATGGACTGGCAGTCGGTCGCGATGGACAGAGACTTCAATCAATCGCGATGGACAGGCAGTCAATCGCGATGGACAGGGACTTCAGTCAATCGCGATGGACAGGGGGTTGAGTCAATCGCGATGGACAGGCAGTCAGTCGCGATGGACAGAGACTTCAGTCAATCGCGATGGACAGGCAGTCGATCGCGATGGACAGGCTGTCAATCGCGATGGACTGAAATTTTGCAAGATTTTCAAAAATTTTAGTGGGAATGTGGTGTGCAGGGTCTCTAGTCCACTGTGGTGCACTCAGATTTACCAACAAGTGAAAATTTCTGTCAATCGCGATGGACAGAAGGCGGCGACTGCGAGACAGTTTCATCGAGTTCCGTACCTGCGCGGAAGGCTGGAGATGGTGATGTGACCTGTACCTGCAAGATAGCTCAAGAAACATGCAAAAACAGCACATGCAATTTCGCTCTCTCGCTCTCTCTCACAAGTGAAATGAGGGAAATGAGGTGGAGGTGGGGATATAGTCAAAAAACTGAAATTTTTGCGATGATGGAGATGGACGTGGGAGATGGTGATGATGATGATGGTGATGGAGATGGTGAAGAAAGTAAAAGAAAATCTATGAGAGTGAAGAAAATACCTACAACTCCAACGCGTCAACTCTACGTCTTACCATCACACGCTCGTCCTCAAAGCTCGATCCCCGGCAACGGCGCCAAAATTTGATGTAGCTCAATGATGAGTAGCACCTCCTTTAATGTCAATCCGGGAAGACGAGAGGATGGTATGAAGACCTCGAGCAAGTGGCGGCACAAGTGCGTGAGTGAGAAGCACACTAGCATGCACACACATACACACACACGCGCGCACACAGTAAGACAAAGAGTGAGAATCAATGGAGTTTTTAGATTACTTTCAAAATGCTCTTACAAGTTCGTTTCAATTACAATCTAACCTCAAAAATGAGCTCTCTAGCTCTTTTTATAGTTTTTGACTAGCTTTTGGCCCTGTCCAGACCTAGTGTCCGGCCTAGTTAAAAATTAGGTTCCAGGGCCAATTTGAGGGCTCAAACAGAGTCTAAAAAATACGAAAATTGATATGTAGGTACTTCTAAGGCTCCTCAAGCTCAAGGACTCCTTGGCTTGCACAAAATGGAGCTACAAAAATATGAAATGGTATTTACAATGATTGTTAGTGATAAGAATCACTGTTAAAAGATGTAGATTGGAAAAATTGAAGGGCCTATCTGCCAGATTTGCATCGACTGCTTTGTCTACTTACTCCTTCACCTTGTTCTGACTCTCTCCGTTGGCTTCCTTGTCTCGTCAATCCTTGGGTTCCCTGGCTTCCTTGTCTAGTCAGTCCTTGGGTGCCCATACTGCTCTCAACACCGAGTAATGCATAAGTAAATCAAGCATCCAACAGCCTGCTGATAGAGAACAACATCAAATGCATCTCTAGCATCATGAAGACTCAATCGTAAACCTGTCTCCATAGGAGTGGCAATAGGCTTACAATCTTCAAGGCCAAAACGCTGCAATAATGTGTCAATATATTTCGTTCGACACAAAGCCATTCCACCATCAACGTGCATAAACTGAATGCCCAAATAGTGATGCAAATGCCCCAAATCAGACATCTCAAATGAGGCATGCAAATCAGCCTTAAAATCAGCAATATGTGTCTCAATAGGACCATTGAACAGCATGTCATCAACATAGACAACAATGATCAGAAGCACATCATTAGCACGCAAGTGAGCTATCTGGTATAACCTCATCAGCAGAAATCAATTGTTCCTTCAGGTCTTTGATCTTTGTGAGAAAACTATCCATAGAATCACCTTCATTTATGTGCTCACTCTCCAACTGTTTTCGGAGGTAAGCAACACGAGCCTCATTCCTAGCCTGGTACAAAGTTGTAAGTGTATCCCAAGCAACCTTTGTTGTTCTGCAAGAGCGAATGTGAGGAATAATGTCACGTTTGACAGACAAAGCTATCAATGCATGTGCCTGGGCATCTCTGCCATCCCAGCAAATTTGCTCTGCAGTAGGTGCAACAGAAACAGCAGCAAGAACAGGAATCTGTGGAATATCATCTTCAACACCATCTTCATCAGCTCCAGAACCTGTATTTGCAGTACCTGTCATTACAGGTGTAACAGGACATCTTTCAACACCCTGCACAATGTTCCACAATCCTTTTGCAACCAGTACATGTCGCATCATATAAGCCCATAATGGGTAGTTGATACCATCCAACTTATCCTCAACAGCCAACATACGGAATACATCACTGCTTTCAGCCATGGCCGGTGACTAAAATACCTTGATGCAAAAAATTGACTGTATCTCAAAAAGTTGAACGGAACTGCCCAAACGAGTTTTGCTAGACCTGTAGCAGACTTCAAGACTCTTAAACTGACGAACAGAAACTAGTATATACCTTTGGCACAAAAGGACGAAATAGCCTGCATAAGCGCTGCAATAGTGCATTCGGAGGCCGAAACGAGTTCAGATCGCGATTTCAACACCACACAGCAAAGTTGTTTTGATCTCGAAAACACCCTGAGTATGCTCACCAAATATTGTGCGAATCTGAGACTACAAACGGAGGAGTGTCGACGGCGCCCTAGAAGAAGCGACGACCTGCTCTGATACCAATTGTTGGAGATAAACGTCTGCGGAAGCACGCGAACAGCACAAGGAAGAAGAAGAAGCTTGGAGCACAAACACACAATACTGAATGTATTACTAGAGAATGTACAAAGATAAGTAGCCCATTAGGGCAATAGGCGTATATACAAGCCGGGGGAAAAAAACCTCCTAAAGAGGGAAAAAAGTGCCCCGGCGGTCCTAGAGTGTTCACACACATCACTACCTAAATATATCAGCAGTCTCTCCATTCATCTTCGTACTCATACTCATGAAAATGCTCATACTTGTATATATCTAGAACATAGTCAACTAAGTTCACATTCTTTATTAGATCACTTTCAATATCATCATCAAATCTAGCTCTCGATAACATATCAGCAATTGAATTTGACTTACCTAAATATGAAATAACTTAGGATTTATGAACTTAATATATGAGATCCATCTAAGCATGGATATATCAGGAGATGAACAGTTGGCTATTATTCCAATGAGAGGCAAACAATCAGTCTTAACTTTGACATTTGCACCAATGAAATATTATTTGTCTGTTTTCAAAGTTGTTAACATACCCCATAGTTCTCGTTTGATCTGTGGATACTTTTGTTGTGTTTCATGTAAAATTTTGGTGCCAAACCTAATTGCATATCTATTCCCTGTTGAAAATCAATGTACATATGGTCCATTTCCAGCAAATCCAATTTTAGGTCTTAGAATTTTTTTATACAGTTTAGGTAAAACTTTTTTAGGCTAGATAGATAGAGCTTGGAGAGAGCTATCTAGTGATATGCTTCATTCAGTCATCAGAGGTCAGGTTTGAGAGAAAAGTCAAACCCTAATTATACCCTAAAACATTGGAAGCACATTTTTGAGGTTCTAAAAGTACAAAACTTAAACAAGCTAGGTCATTATTCACAGATGGCAAAAGCAAGAAGATTGGGGCGATCAAAATTAATAAAGCAACTTTTAATTAGTGAAAAGCACAAGTTTTAGCAATCCAATTTTAAAACAGCAATGGCAGATTTTTTGGCCTATGATTTGTTTTTTCGCAAGTTTTATCGCCTAGCTTTATTTGGAGGCTCAGCTACTATATAAGGAGGACCTTGGGCACACTTTTGGATAATTCAAGCTAGAGTTGATACACACATTGTGTCAATTTTGGAGTTCTGAAGCTTTGGAGGCTAAGGAGAGGTGAAGGAGAGGCTACTCTCTTGGAGCAAGGAGTCTTCTACAAGTTGGTAGCAGTTATCTTTTGTAAGTTAATCCTATTTTCTATTTTTAGGGTTTTTGAACCCTAATTTCAGAATTAGGGTTTGCTGATTTTTAGATTTGTTGCACTTTCTTGAGAGGTTAGGTTCACTTTGTTGCTGATTTACTTCATACACACTCTGATTATAATAGCATAATCTAAATTATGTACATCATCATCTTCTTGTCTATTCTTCCATTTAGTGAGTGCACCACATCATATGGTTGAGTAGTACTCCCATGTTGTAATTTGGCCCTCTATATAGTGAGTAAGCACTTTGCTTATGTTACTTACTCTTGTCTCAAAGTTTCTTTCTATCTCTCACATATCATCTTGTTTAAATTAAGTGTGTATGCTCAAAGGTTTTTTAGTATTGGAAGATCCTGGGGCCCCATATTCCAACACTTGGTATCAGAGCATAATTGACATACATACTTAGTTAAGATGAGTGAGTATAGAATTGAGATTGAGGAAAAGTTGGATGGATCATCTAATTATCCTATGCGGAGTTTCATGATGATGAATTTGTTAGTGACAAAGGATTATGGAGTATCATCAATTTATCCTTAACAAGACCAAGACGAGAAGGCAAAGAAGAGGTTACAACAACTTCAAGAGGAACTAGTGTTGTGGTCACAAAACCAATTAAAGAAGAGGTAACCACTTCTACATCCAGAGTCACAAGTAGATTCTTACCGAGAGTTCCTCCTACTAAAGAACAAGCAAGATGGGATGCTAGAGATGCTTTATCTCTCTCATTCATAGCAATGAGTGTCAAAAAGCATATTCTACCACAAATCAGATCTTGCAGAAGTTCTAGACAAGCTTGGTTTAAGCTTGAGAATCTTTTCCAGAGCAGAAATCTTGCTAGGAAAGCTCACTTGAGGAGACAACTAGCAAATACAAGGATGAAGGCTAGTGAGTCAATGCAAACCCACATTACAAAGCTCGTTGACTTGAGAGATCAACTTCTAAATGTAGGAGTTGAGATTCTGATGAAGAAATGGTAAATACGCTGATTAATTCACTTCCTATCTCATATCGGTCTTTTATAACCACTCTTACCCTTACAACAAGATAGAGAGGTTACATTTGAAGAGTTAGAGTTCTTGTTACTTCAACATGAAGATCAGTTGAAGGGAATGGAAGAGAATGAAGAAGCACTTTTGTCTTCATCAAAGGTTAAAAAGAAGAAGAAGGATAAGAAGGAAATCCAATTCAAGAAGGAAAGTAAGTCCTCTTTACCTTCCACTTCAAATCCCGTTTCTACTACATCTAAAGAGAATTCTTCTAAGAATAAGGAAGCATTATGTCACTATTGCAAGAAACCTGGACATTTTATAGCAATTTGTCAGAAAAGGATTGCAGCAGAAAAGAAAAAGGCATCAGGTAATGTTGTAGAGGATGATAAAAAAGGGAAATCTCAAGGTGATTCTTATGTTTGTATCATCATTGAGGAAGTAGCTTTTGATCAGGCAGCTTTACAAGTTCTTTCAGCAGATCCTTGGATATTTGATTCAAGTGCTACAAAGCATATGATAGGTTGCAGAGAAGTATTTTCTTCTCTTTCCTATTCTTCAGGTAGAAGAGTTACTATTGCAGATGGCAATGATTTGGATGTTGTGGGAATAGGTACAGTAACCCTAAAGTCAAGAGAACGTGGTAATTTTCAGATTTTAGATGTTCTATATGTACCTAATATAAAGAAGAATATGCTATCTATATCTGCATTTTTAGGTGATGGTTACAAAGTTGTATTTGAGAGAGATCTTTGTAAAATCTTGTCACACAAAGATGAGAAGTGTATTTTGCAAGGTGAGCACAAAGGAGGGATTTTCATTTTGTCAAAAATCAGTTAGGCATATGTTGTCAGATCTTCATCATCGGTGGAAGATATGAAGTTATGGCATGAAAGATTTGGACATATTAGTTTTGGAGCTCTCAAGAGTATCAAAGACAGAGGTATGGTTGAGAGTTTACCCTCATTCGAGCTACCAGATGATTTCGATATATGTGAAGTTTGTCTTGAAGGTAAGATGCATAAACTACCTTTCAAGAAACATGGTCATATTATAGCTACCCACAAATTGCAGATTATTCATATGTGAATGGACCTATGAGAGCAGACTCTATTTAGGGTTTTAGGTATTTTGTTCTATATGTTGATGATTTTATGAGATATTCATGGAGCTATGGTCTTAAGTTGAAGTCAGAAGTCTTTCTCACATTCAAGAAATTTGTAGCTATGGTTGAAAATGAAAATTAGACATCTATCAAGATTCTCAGAAGTGATAGAGGTGGAGAATACTTGTCATGAGTTCCGCACATTTCTTGAATAAAAAGGTATTACTTGATACCTTACTATTGCTTACACTCCTCACCAGAATGGTGTTGCAGAAAGGAAGAATAGAGTACTTGTTGAGATGATGCGGAGTATGATGGCATCCTTTCATGCAATGCATATATTGCTGAAAATAAGATATATGATAAAGAAGCAGAAATTCCAAAGTTCATTAGTGAAAATGACTATGGATTTTTTAGAAGGAATTTGGATGTACATGTTCAGCCATATCAGGAGGGAGTTAAAATTCCTAGGATTGAAGAAAGAGGAATTTCACAACCTTCTACAGAGTCAGTTCCATATGAGACTTTAGTTCCAAAAATGGAAGAAAGTACTAGATTTCCAGAAAGTCCTAGTATCTCAAAGGGACACATTCCAGAACCAGTGGAAACTAAAGAGTTAGAAAGAGTATCACCACTATTTAAGGATACACCTACTTGGTTATATCGGACATGGAAAGATAGTGGTATAAAGACTTTTACACGAAGAACAAGGAGTCAGACTAGACAACAACAACAAAAAGATCATGTAAGTTTTGTTGAAGACATTGAGGTTCATGATATTTTAGCACTCACAACAGTTGAAGATGAACTTGCATGTGTTAAAGATGCACTTAATATTCCTATCTGGAGAAAAGCTATGCAAGAAGAGATTGATTCTATTCATAAGAATCAAACTTGTTGGTGTAGCGCTTATTGCGGAATTCGCTTACACCACAGGAACTAAGCTCGAGTGATATTAGAACACCTCTATAATCATCAGTAGCTCAGCAACTTTTCTGTAACTAAAAATTCATTTTACAGAAAGTTTTGCGTTTCCTTCAAGCTTTAATTCTGAACTGATTTACTTCAAACTTTACACTACTATGTTTGCTTATAGTTAAACAATCTTTTCGTTACTTAACTGTGCCAAAACTGTGTTTTGAACTCACCAAAATTCCACCGGAACTTCACCGGACTGTCACCGGAATGTCACCGTAATCTTACCGGAATTAACTGCAATTCTGTTTGTAATTACTTCAAACGTTTGTAATTGAAGTAAAGAAGTAATACTTGATCTTCCTTCACTTAATGAACTCTTTCTGAAGTTTAAGAAAAACTTCTCCATTTCTGGATGCCTCTTTCCAGTCAGAGTTTGTACTGTATACAAGTCACGTTTCACAAAATTCTTTTGATCAACTTATAGTTGAGACTACTATCTTCAAGATGAGCTATCTCTCATGAAAATCTTTACATTGTGTTGCGAGATCTAACTTAGAAAAGTACCGGAAAATATTTACTGAGAAAACTGTAACTGTTAACTAACTTTCACAGTAACATGAAATTACTCAGATTTCTTCACATACGAAGAATGCGCTTAACTTCCACATGAACATGTGTTTTCTATTAGAGAAGATGTGTACAAAATATAGCCTGGCCTCACTTTGCTCATAGCTATGGAAAACTCTCCTACTCTGAGTAGTTATTCCTTACCATCTCTCTTAGATGAATACCCAACATTTCAGGTTTTGTTATTCATCTTTACATACGCAATCTCTAGCGTCTTCTACTCTATGCTATTCTATTTCTCTCTCATATGCGGTCTCTTGATCTCTACTGATCTCTCTTATATATACAATTTTTGATCCGGTTTTAACAAACTCTAATTCTGGAAGTTTCTGTGCTGTGTGTTACAAGCGTGAATTTGTCCCTTCACTAAG
Organism: Ceratopteris richardii; assembly: GCA_020310875.1. Classification (NCBI taxonomy): domain Eukaryota; kingdom Viridiplantae; phylum Streptophyta; class Polypodiopsida; order Polypodiales; family Pteridaceae; genus Ceratopteris; species Ceratopteris richardii. The sequence continues at coordinate 88,773,233 of CM035427.1, read as the reverse complement.
GCTTTGGTTTTTCTTCTGAATGCTTTGTTTCTGCTTCTCTTTGTCTTTATGTCGTTATGCATAATTAGTGAGTGAATCTCCAACAGTCCCCCTCAATCACTAATTTGCATCTTTCGGTCTTCATATATCCTTCTTTTCTTTTATACCTGCCATTTGTTTGAATCCGCTCGTCTTTACTCCATCCAAGCTCTTTGTCAGAATATATGCAATCTGATCTTTCGTAGGAGTGAATATTATTTCAATCTCCTTCTCCATTACCTTTTCCCTCAGGAAATGATATTGAATCTGTATGTGTTTTGTTCTTGCATGAAATACTGGATTTGTTGCAAGATACAACGAACTCATATTATCTCCATGTATGATAGGTATACCTTGATCAATACCCATGCTTTTGAACAAGGTCTGTATCCATATCACTTCTTTAGCTGCTTCCACAAGTCCTTTATATTCTGCTTCTGTTGACGATAAAGCCACTGTGTGTTGCTTCTTCGAACACGAGCTTACAAGCTTATCTCCTAGGTATATCATGTACCCATGTGTTGACCTTCTGTCATCTTGAATTCCTACCCAATCTGAGTCATTGTATGCTCTCAGCTTTATATCTGACGTATAAGGATAATATAATCCTTCCTTTATAGTTCTTTTAATATATCTAAGAACTCTTTGTCCTGCAACCCAATGTTGATCCTTCGGACAATGCATGAACTGTGAAAGAACTCCCACTGCATAACTGAGATCTGGTCTTGTTAGCGTAGCATAAATTAAGTTTTCTACTAACGAGTGATACTTCCTCATATCTTTAAACTCTGCACCACCATATTTGCTGAGTTTATAATTTACTTCAAGTGGTGTTGAAGCTTCTCTGCAATTCTCCATGTTAAACTTCTTCAGTAAGTTTACGAGATACCTTTCTTGTGAAACATATACACCATGATCTGTATATGTAACTTCCATTCCAAGAAAGTATGATAACTTTCCTAGGTCACTGATCTTGAACTCTTTTTCAAGCAGTCTCTTTACCTCTTTGATTCCTTCATCTGAGGTTCCTGTAATTATTATGTCATCTACATAAATACAAATGTAGATCATACCTTCATCTGTTCTCTTAACAAGTAAACTTGCATCTGCCTTCGAACTTTGGTATCCATGGTCATTGAGATACTTCACAAGTCTATAATTCCAAGCTCTTGGAGCTTGCTTCAATCCATAGAGAGCTCTTCTCAATCTGCAAACATGTTCTGGGTATCTGGAACTTACAAACCCTTCAGGTTGTTCCACGTAGACTTCATCTGATATATATCCATTCAGAAATGCATTCTTTATATCTAGCTAACTTAGCTTCCATCCTTTTGATGTTGTTATAGCAATCAACATCCTTATAGTTGATATCTTTGCCATCGGACTAAACGTCTCATCATAATCTATGCCATGTGTCTGAGCATAGCCTTTGACAACCAATCTAGCTTTGTATCTGGCTATCCTTCCATCTGCAAGTTTCTTAACTTTGTAAACCCATTTATTTCCAATCACTTTCTTACCATTTGGTTTTGGAACAAGATCCCAAGTCTTATTTTCTTCCAATGCATTGAACTCCTCCTTCATTGCTTCTTCCCATTTTACTTTACCTTTTGCTTCACTGTAATTCTGGGGTTCTTCCTCTTCCTTTACTAAATAAGCATAGTTTTTCTTAGTCAAATAAGAAGTGTCATAGGAATACCTTGTAGGTTGTTTCCTTACTCTGTTTGACCTTCTTCCTTCATGTGTATATGAATACACATCTTCATCAAATCTTGATCCATCTTCATTTCTCATACCTGATTCGATCCTGGACGTACTTGCCTGTATATGATCTTCATCTCCATTTACCTGCATATGCGATTTACCTTTTTCATTTCTTCTTATCTCTTCTTCAAGTGTTTCAACACTATGCTCTTTATCTGTATACTAGCTCTTTCCTTCATCAAATGTCACATCTCTGGAAATAGTAAACTGTTTGGTTAGAGGACTCCTTAACCTGTAACCCATCTATTTTTCATCATATCCGATGAACACATATTTTTCAGCTTTTGGTTCAAGTTTATGTCTCAGCTGTGATGGTACATAAGCATAAGCAACTGATCCAAACACTTTACAATGATCAAGTGTTGGTTTCTTGCCCCACCAAGCTTCATAAGGAGTCATCCCATTTAAAGTTGTACATGGTAATCTATTTACCAGATATGTAGCTATATTTACAGCCTCAGCCCAAAGATAGTTTGGACATTTTTTCTCCTTTAGCATTGCTCTTGCAAACTCAACTAGAGTTCGGTTTCTTCTTTCTGCTACTCCATTCTGTTGCGTTGTATACCTGCAAGTTATTTCTCTTTTGATACCTGCATTCCACAGATAATCATTGAACTCTCGAGAAAAATATTATCCTCCTCCATCAGACCTTAGTCTTTTGAGTTTCTGTCCTGTAAGTCTTTCAGCATATGCATGAAAATGCCTGAAATCTCCAAACACTTCTGATTTCTCTTTCAAAACATAAAGAGTTATCCATCTTGTTGCATCATCAATAAAAAGAACATAATACCTTGACCCGCTGATAGATCCTTCTTTTGTCGGTCCCCATACATCTGTATGTATGAGCTCTAACACATTATCGTAGTTTGTATCCTTTCTTCTGAAATGGTAACCTGTGTGCTTTTCCCATCTGACAGGCTTCACATTTATGAATCATATGTTGGTTCTTCATGTTTGGTAATCCTCTCACGGATTGTTTCTCCACCATAACTTTGATTCCCTTTTCATTAAAATGTCCTAACCTCTTATGCCAGAGGTCCAATTCTGTAAATGCTTTATCACCATGTGTGATTAAAGCTTGACCAACATTCCCTTGTACTTTAAGAGTAAAAATTCTACCTTCCTTTTTACCATGGACAATTTGTTTGTATCCATTCTCTGGATCTTCAACAAATACTCATTCATTTGTAAATCTGACTTGAAAACCTTTTTCTACTATCTGTCCCACGCTGATCAGATTCTTCGGAATTGTTGGAACATACAAAACATTTGTTAGTAGGTTAGCTCCGTTCTTACACTTTACTTTTCCAATTGACCTTACATTATGTTTTGTGTTATCACCTGTTTGTACTATATGATTTAACATACCTCCTTCCAGTTCTGACAACAATTCTATATTTCCTGACAAATGATTTGAACAACCAGAGTCAATAGAGAATACCTTGAGGTCTTCATTCTCTGACGTACTTATCGAGTTCATCATCAATGTTGTATGATCGTCATTCTACGTATCATTTGCATAATTGTAGTAGGTAGTGTTGTGAGACTGATTCTATCCCCAACTTCTTATTCCACCTCTACCATATCCGCCTCTTTGGCTTTGTCTTCCTCTTTGATATCTTCTGCTTCTGCCTCTGCTATTATTATTCTGATTCTGACTTGATCCTTGAGAATTATGCCAGCAATCATGAGCCAAGTGATTGCCTAATCCATAGATCCAACAGGCTTTCTTGTTATTAGTATGATTACCTCTTCCTTTACCTCTTTTTTTGACGTTACCTCATCCTCTTGCATAATTTACTTGAGCAGTCACTTCTTCTTCATCTTTTTCTTTACCTTTATCACCTTTCTTCTTGTTCTTTGCGTACATAGCTGAACTATGTCCTTTATCTTCATCTATCTTCAAATCTTGCTCAAACGTTAGCATTAGTCCAAGCAACTGATTTAAATCTGGTACAAAATGATTTAAAGAAAGTTCAATTGAGAGTACGAAAGGTTTCCACCTTTCATCTCCTCTCAAACCTGTAAGCACTTGTGCTATTAACCTATGGTCTTCAATATCTTCACCAATCGATCCAAGACTGTCCGCCAAGTCTTTCATCTTAGTGACATAATCACTAACGCTTTGACTTTGCTTTTTCTTGAACGTTGTAAACTCTGACCATAAGCTAGCCTTTCTAGCTTTGGTAGTATTTTGGAAGTGAACTTCCAAAGCTCTCCATATGTCTTCTGCTTTCTCCAGACATCTAATGTGCAGTAGTAAATGATCTATAACAGTATTGTAGATATAAGCTCTTACCGTTGCATCTTTCTTCTGCCAGAGCTTCAAGGCTTCTAGCTCTTCTTTCTTCGGTTGACTGTCATCTTCAAAAGTCTGCTTCTTCTCTTCTCCTGTCACATATTTCATTAATTCTTTACTCATAAGTAAAGCTTCCATTCGCATTACCCATGCGGGATAGTTATCTCTATCCAATTTATCAATTGAGATATGATCTGCCACGATCTTCTTGTTTCTGTTACTTCCTGTGAGTGTAACGTTAAAGGATTTTACCTTTTGTAAACCTTTACCCTTGAGAATTACTTCGGAACGTTTCTTGACACCGTTTGTTGTTGATCTCCTCATCTTTCACCTTCCTTTTTGAGAATTCTTCAAATTCTCTTTCTGTTTCTTCTTTTGAGAAACCTTTTCTGCTCGTCAGAACCTTTGCATGCTCTGATACCATTGTTGGTGTAGCTCTTATTGCAAAATTCGCTTACACCACAGAAACTAAGCTAGAGTGATATTAGAACACCTCTATAATCATCCGTAGCTCAACAACTTTTCTGTAACTAAAAATTCATTTTACAGAAAGTTTCGCGTTTCCTTCAAGCTTTAATTATGAACTTATTTACTTCAAACTTTACACTACTGTGTTTGCTTACAGTTAAACAATCTTTCCGTTACTTAACTGTGCCAAAATTGTGTTTTGAACTCACCGGAACTTCACTGGATTGTCACCGAAATGTCATCCTAATCTTATCGAAATTAACTGCAATTTTGTTTGTAATTACTTCAAACGTTTGTAATTGAAGTAAAGAAGTAATACCTGAGCTTCCTTCACTTAATGAACTTTTTCTGAAGTTTAAGAAAAACTTCTCCAATTCTGGATGCCTCTTTCCGGTCATACTTTGTACTGTATACAAGTCCCGTTTCACAAAATTCTTTTGATCAACTTATAGTTGAGACTACTGGCTTCAAGATGAGCTATCTCTCATGAAAATCTTTACATTGTGTTGCGAGATCTAACTTAGAAAAGTATCGGAAAATATTTACTGAGAAAATTGTAACTATTAACTAACTTTCACAATAACATGAAATTACTCAGCTTTCTTCACATATGAAGAATGCGCTTAACTTCCACATGAACATGTGTTTTCTATTAGAGAAGATGTGTACAAAATATAGCTTGGCCTCACTTTGCTCATAGCTATGGAAAACTCTCCTACTCTGAGTAGTTATTCCTTACCATCTCTCTTAGATGAATACCCAACATTTCAGGTTTTGTTATTCATCTTTACATACGCAATCTCTGGCGTCTTCTACTCTATGCTATTCTATTTCTCTCTCATATGCGGTCTCTTGATCTCTACTGATCTCTCTTATATATACAATTTTTTATCCGGTTTTAACAAACTTTAATTCTGGAAGTTTCTATGCTGTATGTTACAAGCGTGAATTTGTCCCTTCACTAAGGCTTTGGTTTTTCTTCTGAATGCTTTGTTTTTGCTTCTCTTTGTCTTTATGTCGTTATGCATAATTAGTGAGTGAATCTCCAACAAAACTTGGAAGCTATATGAGTTACCAGAGGGAAAGAAAGCTATAGGTGTAAAATGGATCTTCAAAATCAAACGGAAAGTAGATGGTAGTATTGACAGGTACACAGCGAGATTACTTGTCAAATGATATGCACAACAAAAAGGTATTGATTATGATGAGACATTTGCTCCTACATCTAGGATGACAATTATTAAGTCAATACTTGCTTTAGCAGCACATTTTGGTTGGAATGTATATCAACTTGACATAAAGACTGCTTTTCTAAATGGTGATTTACATCTATATTCAGTAGCCATAAGGTTTTGGAGAAACAAGAAAAGAACACTTAGTGTGTAAGCTTATATAAGTGTTGTATGGATTAAAACAAGCACCTAGAGCATGGTATGGAAAGATACACACATATCTTTTATCCATTGGTTTCCATAACTCAGATGCAGCTCCAACTCTTTATGTCAAAGCTGAAATAGGTATGATGATTATAGCAATCATTTATGTGGATGATATTATAGTCACAAGTCCCAGAGATGAAGATTTGCAGATGTTCAAAGAATAGTTGAAGCAAACATTTGATGTGAATGATTTAGGAATCTAGCATTACTATCTTGGGATTCAGTTTCTATTTAAGGATGAGTGTATCTATATGACACAGTAGAAGTACATTGAGAAACTATTAGAATGGTTTCAAATGACTGATTCTAAACCTATGCAAACACCTATGGATCAGAATGCGTCTTTACAAATAGTAGCTGATGAAGATTCATTTGATACTATTTTATATTGTCAAGTAGTCGGATGCTTGATATATCTTTGTAATATCGACAAACATATATCAAGCATCCGACAAGTATCAAGGTTCATGCAGATTCTCAAGTATTAAGGTTCATGCAGAATCTGACAACGTTACATTGGAAGGCAGTAAAGTAGATCTTCATATATTTGAAGGGAACTTCAAATTATGCTATGGTATTCTCGAAATCTACACATTTATTACTAAAAGGATTTTTAGATTCTGATTGGGCAGGTGATAAAGACACAAGAAGAAGTACAAGTGGCTTTTGTTTTTATCTTGGAGATTGTCTTATCTCATGGCTTTCGAAGAGACAACCCACTATTGCAACTTCATCGTGTGAAGCTGAATATCGTGCAACATTTACAGCTACTTTGGAGTCAGTTTGGTTGCAGAAGTTTTTCAGCTATCTAAATGTAAGAGTACATGAACCCATTCAGTTATTTTCAGATAGCCATAGTGCAATAGCTATAGCAAAGAATCCAGTGCATCATGCAAGCATGAAACATATAGAGGTTCACTATTGCTATATTCGAGAGCAGATAGCAAAGAAGCACATTGAGCTGGTTTATGTTCCTTCTAGTGAGAATGTTGTAGATCTATTTACCAAAGCATTGACTAGAGATATTCATGAGAAGATGTGCAGATTACTGAAGCCTATACCAATATGACATTGAAGGAGGGATTGTTGGAAATCAATGTACATATGGTCCATTTCTAGCAAATCCAAATTTAGGACTTAGCATTTTTTTGTACAGTTTGGGCAAAACTTTTTTAGGCTACATAGATAGAGCTTGGTGAGAGCTATCTACTAATATGCTTCATTTAGTCATCAGAGGTCAAACTTGAGAGAAAAGTCAAACCCTAATTCTACCCTAAAATGATAGAAGCACATTTTTGAGGTTCTAAAAGTACAAAACTTTAAAAAGCTAGGTCATTAGTCACAGATGGCAAAAGCAAGAAGATTGGGGCAATCAAAATTAAGAAAGCAACCTTTAAATTAGCAAAAAGCACAAGTTTTAGCGATCCAATTTGTAAAACAGTGATGGCAACTTTTTTGGCCTACGATTTGTTTTTTCGCAAGTTTTATCGCCTAGCTTTATTTGGAGGTTCAACTACTATATAAGGAGGACCTTGGACACACTTTTGGATAATTCAAGCTAGAGTTGATACACACATTGTGTCAATTTTGGAGTTCTGAAGCTTTGGAGCCTAAGGAGAGGTGAAGAAGAGGCTACTCTCTTGGAGCAATGAGTCTTCTACAAGTTGGTGGTAGCTATCTTTTGTAAGTTTATCCTATTTTTTGTTTTTAGGGTTTTTGAACTCTAATTTCAAAATTAGGGTTTGCTAATTTTCAGATTTGGTGCACTTTCTTGAGAGGTTAGGTTCACTTTGTTGCTGATTTACTTCACACACACTTAGATTATAACAACATAATCTGAATTCTATACATCATCATTTTCTTGTCTATTCTTCCATTTAGTGAGTGCACCATCATATGGTTGAGTAGTACTCCCATGTTGTAATTTGGCCATCTATATTAGTGAATAAGCACTTTGCTTACGTTACTTACTCTTGTCTCAAAGTTTCTTTCTATCTCTCACATATCATCTTGTTTAAATTAAGTGTGTATGCTCAAAGGTTTTTTAGTATTGGAAGATCCTGGGGCCCCAAATTCCAACATTCCCTTCACTATCATCTTGACTTATGACCCAACCTATACCAATAGGGCTAGTATAAATAGTCAATAGAATAGGCTTGTTAACAGAATAGTCTACACACTTAAGGATGGGGGCTTCAAGCAATAATTTCTTCAATTGACGCATAGCTTGTGTGTGTTTTTCAGTCCAAATAAAGTTTCATTTCTTCTTCAACAATTCATAGAGACAATCGGCAACATGAGCAAACTATGGGATCCAAATAACATAAAAGATGCAAGCACCAAGAAATCTGCGTACCTCACTCACATTGTTACATGTTTCAAAAATCTTACTAATGGCATCAACTTTTTGTGGGTATGGCTTTCGACCATAATGGCCACATAAATGTCCAACAATAAGAACTCGTTGGCACCAAAAATTGATTTTTCCATGGAAAATGTGAGACCTACCTCTTCAAATCATTGAAATATTCGTTCACAATCAGAGATATGGCCAACAACAAATTTACGACATCCAGATGAATCTAAATTATTGTCCTTTACACATTCCTCAATCCCTTTAATTGGAATATCATCAATGAATGGCATGGTTATATGATGGATAAAATCATGTAAGACCATATTCATAGCACTCATCATATGAGCCACAGAATTAGTCGCTCCTTGAGGTAAAGTACACATTCGCATAAGCCTAAAGGAGTTTTCATTGTGGTTATGTCATGACTATGTATCGCTAATTGGAATTAGTCAATACCCAGAATATAAATCACCCATTGAATAGATAGAATGTCCTGAAAATGATTTAGCAAACTCATCTACAATGGGTCCTATTCCTACATTCCTTATGGTGACTTTATTAACGTTTTGAAGATCTTAAATAAAACATAGTTTCCCATTCTTTTTAGGCATAGTGAATTATCTATTTGAGTAAGGTGCAAAAGATGGCTCTAAAATTCTCATGTTTATCTTCTCCTTAAGTAGTTTCATTAGCTCTCGTAAGTGAGCCTTTGGAACTGGTATAGGGTAAAGATTCCATGGAATATGTGGAATAGTAAAGATTATCATGGGTGCAACTAGCTTAGGATCTGTGCAATTGATCTCATGAGGATACATAGGAAAGGCTTTTCCACAGCTACTTATGACTCTCTCAAATTTATCTCTCTTTGTTGGCAAAAGAAAGTCATCATCTCTACCAATTTTCACCTCTTTGATTGTCTCATCAATGAATGTATGTCTTATGTTTTTCTTATCCCGAAGAATTGGATAATTTTTCACATCAATATTTTTTTCATTACTTCCTTGGTAATGGTTGAGCTATTTTGATTTTTTTGTCTATAGTTTTGTACTTTGTTTCAACTAAGGCATCATGGGTTTGGATCAATTTTGAGCACTTGTCAACATTAAGAGCATACTCTTGAATTAGAGCATACTCATCAAGGGAAGAAAGAAGAATGATGTGGGAATTAGAATTTTGTTGAAGACATAACTCTAACTCCTCGAGAGTAGAGAAACAACGAGATGTCTCAATCACATGCTCAATGTTCTCATCATGTTCCATGATTTTGTTGGTTTTATAATTTTGTTGGGTTTTTTGGATAAAAGACTTGGACAATTGACTCTTATGAAGAAAATCTAATCTAGAATGTGAAAAACAAAGTGTCAAACTATTGTAAATGTTAGTTGGTTGCGAGATGTCAAACCAATGTCCACTGTTGTCCTGGTCAACAATGGATTCTATCCAAACTTTTGATCATATGTAGCTCCAAACATGAATCCAGGTGCACATTCACTACAAGCATGCTCATGACCCTGAGTAACAATAGGTTTCTTTCTAATTGACAATTGATTCCTATGATGATTCACTCCTACCGTCATGACGTGAAGTGATTCCATTCTATCCTTAGACTTGATTCTAGCATAGGTAGACCCATCATCCATGGCTTTAGTTTCTATACGACTCTCACAAATAAAGGGCTGACCTAAGAGAACTCCATATTGGAGTTAGATGTCTGCGGAAGCACGTGAACAACACAAGGAAGAAGAAGAAGCTTGGAGCACAACACACAATACTAAATGTATTACTAGAGAATGTACAAAGATAAGTAGCCCATTAGGGTAACATGCGTATATGCAAGGGGGAGGGGGGGAACTCCTAAAGGTAGTGATGTGTGTGAACACTCTAGGACCGTCGGGGCACTTTTTTCCCTCTTTTGGAGGTTTTTTTCCCCCGGCTTGTATATATGCCTATTGCCCTAATGGGCTACTTATCTTTGTACATTCTCTAGTAATACATTCAGTATTGTGTGTTGTGCTCCAAGCTTCTTCTTCTTCCTCGTGATGTTCACGTGCTTCCGCAGACGTCTAACTCCAACAATTGGTATCCGAGTGGGTCGTCGCTTCATCTAGCGCACCGTTGACACTCCTCCGTTTGCAATCCCAGAATCGCACAAATTTTGGTGAGCATACTCAACATGTTTTGATACATTTGAGGATTTTGCACATGAGGATGAGGATTTTACATTGAAGGATTATGCATTGGATGAACTTGATATACTTGAGTGGGAGCTACTTGTGGATTTTGATTGGGAGGTATAACATGTTGATTAGGCTCTTGAAAAGACATTGGGTTCATTGATTTTGGAAATTTTTGATGTAATTTGATTGTAGAGCATCTACAGTCTTGGCCAAATTGGATTGTGTAGCAGTAAGACTTTCCATTTGCTTAGTGAGAATTTCCACTTTAGATTGTTCAACTACCCCTTTAGCTGGCTCTACTTTAAAACCTTCACTAGATTCCATCATTTGAGGAATAGGACTAGAGTAAAAAAGCATAGCATGGGATTGTTCTATAACTTGATCCTTACCTTGTGGAAGGCTAGCTTGAGGAAGACTAGTTTGCTCATAAAGCATGGATTGTCTTTGATGTCTATGGGCTACTGCCTCTACTACTTTATGCACTTTTTGCCAATTGTCAATAAGACCATAGCGCTTATCCGACTCTTCTAATCGTCATTCAACTTCCCTACGAGTTTCATGATGAAGAAGCTTAAGAAAATTGATCACAAGATCAGGTTCCAAAGTCATCTTATCCTCATTAGTAAGTTGTTCGTAGCATCTAATATGCTCACTTTGTAAGTGAGTAATAGAGCTACTAGGTTTTGGAGAATTAACCCATCGTAAGAATCCATCCCGATTATGTTGGCTATAATCCTCAAGATAGAATTCTTTAAGCATCTCCTTTCTAAAATCACCACAAGAAAGACGATCATATTGAGTGACATGGTTTATGATAGAGCTATCAACAATTTGTTCAAAGTATGTTATCAAAAGATCTTCGGGAAAAAAAAAATCATAGCTTGTTCTTCAAACAAATCTAAGTAGCTTGTAATGTTGATGCCATTGAATTTTCCCTTCTCTCTCAACATAGAAGAAACTATTCTTTGGCCTTGTTTCTCTACAATAAGGGATTTGAATCCGTCCTCCATCTTAAGTCAATATGCAAGTGATGCACCATGCTCTAGATCTCTCATAAATGCATTTACTTCACGATGAAGATGTGCATGATATTGTGAGAAATCCAGTGCAACATTCAAGAATGATGATGATGATGAAAACTATGCAAAAAAGGATATGGATCACAGCCTCCCAACAAGATCAGAAGCAAACACTACGAAGCGTTTCATGTCAGGTTCAAATGTGGAGATGATCGCAATCAAGGTGGATCGGGTCCGGTCACAACACATGTAGAGTGTGTGAAACTAGTGAGTGTTGGAAGATCTTTGTGATCAAAATGTGAAAGTGAAGATGAAGTTGGGTAAGGAGAGGAGAGATGTCATGATTTTGATTATGAGAAGGGGGAACATATGAATGCAAGATAAACCCATGAACATGAATGATGAGAACAAAAGAAAACCATTCATATGAATCGATTTTGAAAGAAAGAATGGTAAAAAAAAATGGAGCTTCTTATACAATTTCAAAATTTAATTCATATGCATGCATTCTTGTGGATGTATGCATGATGAGAACAAAAAGAAAACCACACACATGAATCAATTTCGAAAGGAAGAATGGTCCATAAATGGAGCTTCTTGTACACTTTCAAAACTAAACCATATGCATGGGTGTTTGTGGATGGTATGAATGCATATGGGTCATGATTTATGAATGAATAGAAACTTATTCTCTCAATCTCAATGGTACATCCTCACTGGTTCAATGCAAGAGTGCGGATAGTTGTCGATTAACAAGCGAATGCCACAAATCATGATCGAAGGTCAAAAAACCACCTCTATAGATGTGCCTTGGCTTTGATACCACTGTTGACCTTCAGATCTCATACACACATGTACACAAAGGATAGTACAAAAACAAAATCACACAAAAGTACTCAGAGAATAGAAAGAGACAAGAGACTTGACACCGGATTGGGTACAATCTCCCCCCACATACTCTGATGGACGAGTTTATCAGAGTATGTGTATTTATAGGTATTACATCTTGAATAAAAGATACATGAGGGGGGTGCTTTAAAAAGCATGCTTTTGCTTTATTTACAAAATTAAAATCTACTATTTTTACAAAATTATCGCTTTCTATAGAGATCTATTATTCTTTTACAAAAAATAACTAAAATACTATCTTCTAAATATTACTTATTTGTTCGCTAGAAACAATTCTTGAAGATACCTTGCAATGGAAATATGAAGATGGTTTGGAGATGGGAATCCAAGCCAAGCTCATTAATGCAAAATGACCATCCTATTGCATTTGAAAGTAGAAAACCCAAACCTTTTAAAAAGAATTATAGTACATATGATAAGGAACTTTTGGTTGTTGTGCATGCTTTAAAAATTTGGAAAGATTATCTCATGGGCTCTAAAGTCATAATTAAAACAGACCAACAAGCTATTAAGCATTTATTAAATCAACCATTGATTTTTGACAAACACATTAAATGGGCTTCATTCATACAAAATTTTCAGCCTATGATTCAATATCAACCCGGCAAAGCTAATGTTGTAGTTGATGCCCTTAGTCACTTCCCATCCCCACAAACAATATTGAACAATAATATTTTTGTTGCTCATATTCATTCATTTCATAACATGATTCCCACTTATGCACCTGATTCATATTTTTCACAAACATGGAATGCTTTCAATAATTCTCCAACATTTAGTGAGGATCATTACGCTTTTCATAATGGATCCTTGTATTTCGAACACAAGTTTAACATTAGACAAGGTTTTAAAGAATTTTTTATGGAAGAGATGCATGAACCACCGTATATGGGTCATAGAGGCATACAAAGTACTATTTCTACATGTAAAGAATTCTTCTTTTGGCCAAATATGGAAAAGGATATTGCATAATATGTTTCCCATTGCATTGTGTGTCGACATGTGAAAAGACATCATGGTAAAGCATTTGGATTATTTATGCCACTTCCCATACCTAATGGACCATGGGAACAAATCTCAATGGATTTTATTACTGGTCTTCCTACAACTTCATCTCATAATGATATGATTTGGACAATTGTTGATAGGTTTAGTAAACAACAATATTTTATTTCTTGTAAAAAGACTCTTTTAGTACCCCAAGCTGCTAAGTTATTTATTAAATGTATTTTTTCGCATCATGGTTTTCCAAAAGTTATTCTTTCAAATCAAGATGTTCGTTTTTGTAATCATTTTTGGGTTGCATTATCTCAAAATTTAGGTTCCAAAATAGACTTTAGCTTTGCATTTCATCTTGAAAGTAATGGGCAAAGTGAAACTATAAATAGTTGTATTTTGGATTTATTACATTCTATTCTTTAGATAATCCAAGTAATTGGGATGAGAAACTTCCTTTACTACAATTTGCATATAATAACACAACACATAGCACTACTGGACATGCACCATATGAAATTGTGTATGGTAAAAAGCTTCTCATTCCCATGACTATCACTCAAACTGACATACCTATGGTTGACGCTTTTGCACAAGATCATATTTCTACATGTCATGAGGTTCATGAGCACATTAAGAAGAGTCAAGCATGTTACATGCATAATGTTAGTAAGAAAATATTCCAATTGGGCGCTTTGAAAATGGGAGTTGTGCTCAATATTTTCGTTAAATCCTCAATGTTTTTGTTTTTCTCATGAGCCTAATAAAAATTAGTTATCATTCCATACACTGGCTTAGCCATGATCACATACATATGTGTGAAGACATATAATACCTATAATGCCCCATAAAATCTTGTTACTTCTTTTATAGTTCTTATCTTGGGAATTTCCACTATGACCTTCACTATATCTTCATCTTTTGAGATTCCATTTCTAGAAATAATACAGCCCAAGGTTTTGCCTTGTCTAGCTTGAGACACACTTTCCTAGATTAAATCACACTCTATAAATTCAACACTTCTTGAAGATTCTATCAAGTTTGGATATGTGGATTCTTCTCTTTTTTTTTAGTATGAGGATAAATCATCCATGTATACTTTGAAGCTCTTCATGAGGAATTCCTTAAAGAAGTGGCACATCAACCATTTGAAAGATATTGAAACATTAATTAAGCTAAACATTATGATATTGAATGCATATATTCCCATTTAAGTGGAAAATGCCATTTTATGTTGTTCTTCAAGTGCATTTGCAACCTGCTTATGTTGTAAAAAGCCATCAAGAAAAATGTAAACTTCCTTTCCTATCACTCTTTCCTAAAGTATTTCAATGGTGATGCACCGCAGTGCATTCTCCTTCTCTAGATCTCCATGATGATATCCTTGGAGTAGAAAACCAAGCTCCAAGCACTGCACATGGGTACTACACACAGAGGCTGTAGAATATATAGAAAAACACAGTACATAGGGAGCACTACGATGCATCACAGTGCAATCTCCTTCTTGAGAGCTTCATGATGACTTTGAGTAGAAAACCAAGCTCCAAGCACTGCAC
Source organism: Ceratopteris richardii (assembly GCA_020310875.1). Classification (NCBI taxonomy): domain Eukaryota; kingdom Viridiplantae; phylum Streptophyta; class Polypodiopsida; order Polypodiales; family Pteridaceae; genus Ceratopteris; species Ceratopteris richardii. Next base: position 88,758,232 of record CM035427.1, on the reverse strand, counting down.
ATGGGTACTCTGCACGGAGGCTATAGAATACGCAGAAAAACACAATACACAGGGAGCACAAATATAGATTTCTTAGGTATTACAAATGTGATTGAACTTACAATCTTTGGCTTATCAGACCACTATATGTTTTATTAGAGAACATATACAAAAGTGTCTGATGGCCATTTGGCCTTTCACATGGACACTAACGATAACAATCTCCCACTAAAGGCCAATATGGCCAAAGTAACTATGGGAGAAAACTATACCTCCCACCTGATGGGCATGTTTGTAACAATATACAAGTGATTGTGTAAGATCATGAATCAAGTAACTCCCATCGAGTGACAACAGTGTCCAAAGCTATCCTGTGGTAGAGCTTTAGTCAAAGCATCTACATCATTATCTCAGTTATGAACCTTCTCAAGAATAATGCACTCCATGGATCAATCTCTAATGAAGTGAAACCTCACCTCAATGTGCTTGATCTTTGCATGATAGATTGATTTCTTAGCCAAAGCAATGGCACTCTGATAATCACTGAGCAAACGAGGTACATGCTGAGGTAGACCCATATCACAAGCAAGATGAGAAAGCCGCAATGCTTCCTTACATGCCTCACTTGTTGCAACATACTCTGCTTCTGTGGTGGAAATAGTTGTACATTCTTGAAGACGAGATCTCCAAGAGATAGCACCTCTAACAAAATGAAAAATGCACCTTAATGTAGACTTACGATTGTCTACACAAGTAGCATAGTCAAAATTTGTGTAACCAATAATGGATGCTTTCCCTCTACATAAGCATAGACACTTGTCCTTAGTGCCACTCAGATATCTCAAAATCATTTTGACCGCTTCTCAACGTTGCTTGCCAAGATTAGACATATATCTGCTAACAATTCCCACTACAAATGCAATTTCTGGTCTCGTAGCTACCATAGCATACATGAGACTACCAACAAGACAATGATAAGGAATTTTGGTCATGAATTCATTTTCCTCATATGATTTGGTGCAATCGTCCTTGCTCAATTTCACATATATGGGTAAAAGTGTACTCAATGCCTTTCCACCTTGCATATTGAACCTATGAAGTACTTTGGATATGTACTCACTTTGAGACAAGTATATGCATCTTTTACTCTTATCACGAGTAATGTGCATGCCAAGAATATGTTTGGCATCCTCCAAATCCTTCATATCAAATGTTTGAATCAACTTCTTTTTGAGAATTGACAAGTCAAAGTGGACTTTCCAGCAATCAACATATCATCGACATAAAGTATCAAGCATATCAAGCAACCATCTAAGCATCTCTTTGTGTAGAGACAATGATCACCATTGCCTCATGAATAGCCTCAAGACCATAAAAGCATCAAACTTTTGATACCATTGTCTAGGGGAATTTTTAAGTCCATATAATCTCTTCTTGAGCTTACAAAATAGAATTTTTTTGCGAGGAACTGCATAACCCTCCTTTTGTTCCATATAGATCTCATCTGTAATATCTCCATGCAACAAAGCAGTTTTCACATCCATTTGGACTAGCTCTAAGTCCTCCATTGCAACGAATCCAAGCAACATGCATAGCATAGTCATCTTGACCATTGGAGAGAAGATTTCCTCAAAATCAACACCATATGAATGTCTCAATAATTGTTGAACAAGAACATTTGCAGACTAATCTGATCGTACATTCTCTTGAACATCCCTATGTGCAACATTTTTATGCATGCTAATTGGAGGACTAGTATCCTCAAACACCACTTTTTTCACTTCACCCTCCTTAATGGGCTGTTTATGCATCTTAGACTAATTGAAAATGACATCAGTACTTTTGATTGTTAATCGTGTTTCAAGATCACATAAGTGATATCCAAATTGTCCTTCTCTACCATATCCAAGAAAAATGCATTCCTTTGACTTAAGATCTAACTTTTGTCTAATATTCTTGGGTATATGAACATATGCTTCACACCCAAAAACTCGAAGATTATCATAATATGGTGGCTTCCCTATCCATAACTCTTGTGCCACTTTCATACCTTTGGAAGTACTAGGTGAAAGGTTAATCATGTGAATTGTAGTCAATATTGCTTCTATCCAAAAGCCTTGTAAAAGGTTTGCATGATGCAACATAGGAACTACTCTATCCTAAATAGTTATATTCATCCTTTAAGCTACACCATTCTATATTGGGGTATGAGGAATTTTACAACTCTCTACGAACTCCTTTAGACTAACAAAAAAGGTTGAATTCATGTGAGGTATAATGTAATAGGCCTCTTTTCTAGTGAAATAATTCATTTTGAACTTTCTGAATTTCATTGTGGGGATAATGCTTAGAATGAATAATTAGGTCATTTTATGCATATAGGAAAAAAATTGGGTTGAAAAGTTTCATTTTCTCTCTCTAGACCTTATTTGCATCATGTTTTATAGCAATCAAACTCGGATATAGGGAGACATGCGCATCAACACGGAGGACACATAGAAATCTGAGAATTACCTTGTGATTGAGAGTGTGATTGAGAGTGAGAGTGAGAGTGTGATTGAGAGTGCGAGTGTGAATGCGATTGTGATAGCTCGGGGGTGGTCGGGAGGTAGAGGCTTTGTCAAGAAGCTATTGTCTAAAGCTAATGTAACCATTGATTCACATCTATAATATTAGAATTCTTCCTTCTCTACGTCATATTTGTTTCTACTCTTCCGCATCAGATTTTCTTTTACCTTGTGCAATCTCTGCGTTCTTCTCTCCACTGTTATTTTTGAGTGATAGAGAAATCATGATTGGGGATAGATTGTGATTGAGGAAACGCTACAAGTGGTATCAGAGCAGAATCAATCCTTAGGAACGATGGAAGGTCTAACACAAAAGGTTCGTGAACAAGAGGAGCTTATTCAGAAGCTTCTTGGTGAATTGCGCAAAGAACGAGGAGGAAAGCAACCAGAAGGAGCAACAAATTTGTTTGTGGAGCTGAACGATGAAGTAGATGAAGGTGCGGGAACATCTAGTGTACCTCGCGAAAAAAAAAACGCAATCATGAAGATATGGAACCGTGTGAGTTTGCCCTTAACCAAGTCTTCAAGAAGACAAAGTTGAATGATTTTGATGGTGAGAAGAAGAGTGGCAAAGATCTTGAGGCATGGATTGAAGAATTGGAGGATTTCTTTGATCTTTGAAAATTTAGTGAAGAGTCCAAGGCAAAAGTTGGGATCCTGCACCTGCATGGGATTGTGAAGCTATGGTGGAAGTCATATGCAGACTCGAATGTGTTCTGGTCCAATTCTATGGAAGGAATTTAGAGAACAAGCTGAAAAACACTATTGTTCTCCACACTACCATATGGAGAAGAAGATGGAGTTCTACAATTTTTGACCACATGAAAGTGATAAGTATAGCTTATTTGTTGATGAGTACAAAGAGAAGTTCCTACGTCTTCATAAATATGCATTAGAGGTTAGTGGTAACGCTCTAAAGAGTAATTTATTGAAGGGCTTCATGAGGAACTTCACTATCAAGTCAAGGGATCTGGATGCATTGATTTTCTTGATGCTATTGTGATGGCTGAGAACTTTGAGAAGATGAAGAAGTTAAATTTGCAGAAGGCAAATAGAAGCAGATTCATTACAACGGGACATAGGCCACAAAGACTTGTTGCAATGAACATGAACAATTCAAAGAAAACTCCATCTTCTAATAACCAAGGTAAGAACCCTGCCCAGGTGGAAAATCAAAGGAGGCGTCAAGCAATCGAGTGGCAACAAGACCCTAATTTTATTGAGAGGGCAAAAAGACTTGGTCTGTGTTTTCATTGCAGGGAGCAAGGGCATCGGACATATGAGTGCCCGAACAAGGCAGTCTTTCAACCCGCACAATCAAAAGCGATAAACATCATCGAGGAGGGTACAATTATTGAGGAAGCAGATGATGGAGGTAAGTGCCTTGACTCTACTTTACATTGCATGGTGGTTAGTTCTTTCCTAAAGGCTTCTGTAATCATGATTCGGGGTATGATTTCTATGCATAAAACTAGATTTTTGATCGATTCAGGTAGTACCCATTGTTTTCTATCTTTCAAATTGGTACAGAATCTAGGGATAGCCCTAAATATGCAGATAACCAGACGTGTAGAGATGGCCAATGGACGATTACACTACACAAAAGGATATGTTGAAAACCTTGAATTTACTCTTTCTAATAAGCGCTTTTCTAGAAGTTTCCATGTAGTTGAGATGAAACAGAGTGATGTAATCATAGGCATGGATTGGTTAGTTAAAACTTTATGCGACAATTAATTGTGAACAAAGAACAATCACTTTAAAGCTAGATGATGAATCTATTCATATTCTAGGTGATGTGTTTAATCCTAAACCTACTCTTATTTCTGCTATGCAGATAATTAGAGGTATACATGATGGCCGTAAAACATTTGTAGTGTATGTGAACAATCTGCATGAGGAAGGTAATGACGAAGATATTCCAGATCATGTAGAAAATCTCTTAAAGAATATGCAGATGTATTTCTAGAAGACTTGCCTGGTATACCCCCACCTAGGCAGATTGACCATGCCATTGACCTATATCCAAGGCAAGGTTGGATCGGAACGCATTCCAAACGCATATGAAACGTACGAAACGTACGTTCCAAAACGCGTTCGGAATGCATTCAATTTATTTTAAAAAAATTGAAGTAAAAATTGAAATATATATTTGAAGTAAAAAAATTGCATGAAATATATACATAGCTAGGTGAATCCATAGCTCAATGACTCCTTAAGCAAGGAGGAGGTTGAAAGAGAGATAAGGAGGGAAAGAGATTGAGAGATTGAGAGATAGAGAGAGATAGACAGAGGGAGATATGAGAGATGAGAAAGATAAAAACATGTTGTATGAAGGGAATTCTCAAATCCCTCAATCTAATAATGAGGCAATGAAATTATCTATACATATATATATAAACATTTAATGAATTAAAAGAAAAATCTGAAGCTATATATATATATATATATATATATATATATATATATATAGAGAGAGAGAGAGAGAGAGAGGTAACATTCCTAAATGTTCCATATGCTGGCGTTTGGTATGGCACCACGTTTCGTACCAAACGTTCTGTACCACCTTGATCCAAGGAGTGAACCATATTCTAGAGCACCCTATAGATTTAACATTGATGAATTAAAGGAGCTTAAGATTCAATTACATGATCTTTTGAAGAAGGGCTTAATAAGGTCGAGTGTCTCACCTTGGGGTGCACTTGTTTTATTTCAGAAGAAGAAAGACGGCTCTTGTCGATTATGCATTTGTTGATATATTTAGGTAGTGATGTGTGTGAACACACTAGGACCGCCGGGGCACTTTTTTCCCTCTTTAGGAGGTTTTTTTCCCCCGACTTGTATATACGCCTATTGCCCTAATGGGCTACTTATCTTTGTACATTCTCTAGTAATACATTCAGTATTGTGTGTTTGTGCTCCAAGCTTCTTCTTCTTCCTTGTGCTGTTCGCGTGCTTCCGCAGACGTCTATCTCCAACAATTGGTATCAGAGCAGGTTGTCGCTTCTTCTAGGGTGCCATCGACACTCCTCCGTTTGCAGTCTCAGATTCGCACGAAATTTGGTGAACATACTCAGGGTATTTTCGAGATAAAAACGGCTTCGCTCTATGGTGCCGAAATCGCGATCTGAGCTCGTTTCAGCCTCCGAACGCACTATTGTAGCGCTTGTGCAGGCTATTTCGTCCTTTTGTGCCAAAGGTATATACCAATTTTTGTTCGCCAGTTTAAGCGTTTCGAAGTCTACTACAGGTCTAGCAGAACTTGTCTGAGCAGTTTCGTTCAACTTTTTGAGATACAGTCAATTTTTTGCATCAAGGTATTTTAGTCACCGGCCATGGCTGAAAGCAGTGATGTATTTCGTATGTTGGCTGTTGAGGATAAGTTGGATGGTACCAACTACCCATTATGGGCTTATATGATGCGACATGTACTGGTTGCAAAAGGATTATGGAACATTATGCAGGGTGTTGAAAGACGTCCTGTTACACCTGTAACGACAGGTACTGCAAATACAGGTGCTGGAGCTGATGAAGATGGTGTCGAAGATGATATCCCACAGATTCCTGTTTGTGTTGCTATTTTTGTTGCACCTATTGCAGAGCAGACTCGCTGGGATGGCAGAGATGCCCAGGCACATGCATTGATAGCTTTGTCTGTCAAACGTGCCATTATTCCTCACATTCGCTCTTGCAGATCAGCAAAGGATGCTTGGGATACACTTACCACTTTGTACCAGGCTAGGAATGAGGCTCGTGTTGCTTACCTCCAAAAACAGTTGGAGAGTGAGCACATGAATGAAGGTGATTCTATGGACAGTTTCTTAACGAAGATCAAAGATTTGAAGGAACAGTTGATTTCTGCTGATGAGGTTATACCAGATAGCTCACTTGTGCAGACCGTTCTGAATGGTCTTCCTGATTCATATCAGAGTTTTGCTTCTACTCTTCGGTTGATGATGAAAGGCAATCCAAATGCCTTGTCATTTGAGGAGTTAGTCTTTGTTCTGTTGCAGGAAGATCAGTCCAGGCAGAACAGGTCCATTATGCGTGTTGCAGATCAAGCTTTCCTGGCTAGCCAGAAGGGCAAAGGAAAATGGAGCTCTTCTACTAGTAAGTAGAAATCTGCAAATGGTGCACAATCGAAGAACCAGGATAAAGATGAGAAGAAATCAGAAAAGCAGAAATTGTTTTGCAAGTACTGTAAAGGAAATGATCATATCATAAAGAATTGTCCAAAACTGGCTGCTAAAGAGACAAAGAAAAAAGAGGCTGGAATGGTTGTTGCAGAGGCCTCTACACCAAAAACAGAGTCTGCAAATCTTGTGCAGGAAGAAGAATGGGCGTGTACTACTGACCCATCTTCTCATGATCAGTGCATGTTTGTAGTAGACTCAGATGTTTGGTACTTTGACAGTGGGGCGACCAAACATATTACCTCGCAGTGCAGTTTCTTCTCTTCACTTGAGCCTGCCCCTAGAAGGAATACTGTCACATGCGCCAATAACTCCTCTTATCCTGTTATGGGAGTTGGTAAGATCATTCTGACTACTGCTGATGGTAGTTCTTTCACTTTGTCAGATGCTTTATTTGTGCCAAGGATCAAAAAGAACATGTTATCAGTTTCTGCATTAGCCAAGATTGGCTTGGTTGTGAAATTCGTTGATGACAGGTGTACAGTCCATGATCTCTCAAATGGTGATGTGATTATTGCTTCTGGCATTTTATGTCGTGGGTTGTATAAGCTCATAGACTATGAAAGATCTGTGAATGATTCGGCATGTGCAGTTCATGATTCTCAGGCTATGTCACATGCAAAGCTTTGGCATGCACGCTTTGGTCATCTGAATTTTGCTAGTTTGCTACGCCTACAGAAATCTGAAATGGTGTCCTCTTTGCCCAAACTTGAGGCTCCTGGAAAACATGTTTGTGAAGGCTGTATTTTGGGCAAAATGCAGCGTTCTTCCTTTCCAAAAGATGGTTCAGTTTGGGCTACGCAGAAATTGTAGCTTGTACATAGTGATGTCTTTGGTCCTATGCAGACACCCTCTTTTGGAAATTACCTTTACTTCGTGACTTTCATTGATGATTTTTCCAGGCATGCATGGGTATATCCACTCAAAGCAAAGTCCAAAGTGTTCATGTGCTTCAAACAGTTTTTGGTTTTGGCTGAAAATCTGTCAGCATGTAAAATGGGCACCCTCCGTTCTGATCGAGGGGGGGAATATATGTCTTCAGATTTTAATGCATTTCTGGCTGAACGTGGGATAAAACACCAGTGGACAATGCCGTATACACCTCAACAGAATGGAGTTGCTGAACGAAAGAACATGTCACTCATGGAGATGGCAAGGTGCATGGTCAAAAGTCAGGCTTTACCACATACTTTCTGGCTTGAGGCTGTCATGTGTGCAGCATATGTACTGAATAGGTATCCCACTAAAGCGTTGCAGTCTATCACTCCATATGAGGCTTGGCATGACCGCAAGCCATCTGTTGCTCATCTGCGTGTTTTTGGTTGTTTGGCATATGCATTAGTGCCTGAACAACATCGCAGAAAATTGGATGATAAGGCAGTAAAATGTATTTTTGTTGGGTACAGTTCTGAAAGTAAAGGCTATCAACTGTATCATCCACATACTAAATGCATTCTGGTTAGCCGTGATGTTGTCTTTGTGGAAGATGCTATTCAGCCATTGCTTTCATATACTAAGGAGACATCTATTAGCTCCAAAGACATGTATGATACATTGATGCCTCTTTTTACAGGTGGACAATCTAGTGCTGGTCCTAATGAGGCAACTTCTCAGCCCTTGCAGGTTTCATATGATGATGTAGATCATTCTATTTCTGATGCAGATTTACATGATGCACTTGTTGATGAGAGAGCCGATATTGAGCAGGCAAAAGCTATGCCAAAATGGCTGGTGCAGACTTTGCATGACAGCAAATTAGATGCACCTTTATCATATTGTACTCGTTCAGGCTCTCATAGTGCCTCCTTTGCATCAGATTGCTATGCTATGGCTGCGTCTAGTCTCTGTGATGAGAATGAGCCTGTTTCTTTTGATGAAGCACAGAATTCAGAAAATTGGATGGCTTCCATGCAATCTGAATATGATGCTATAATGAAGAATGGTACATGGTCTTTATGTGACTTGCCTCCTGGCAAGAAGGCCATTGGCACTAAGTGGGTATACAAGCTGAAGCGTAAACCTGATGGTACAGTTGACAGGTATAAGGCTAGGCTTGTTGCAAAGGGTTATGTGCAGGAAAGAGGCATTGATTTTGATGAGACCTTTGCACCTACATGTCGTATGACTACTGTTCGGAGCATTTGTGCACTTGCAGCCCATCATGGTTGGAATGTACATCAGTTGGACATTAAAACAACATTTCTGAATGGTGACTTACATGAAGAAGTGTATGTTTTTCAGCCCCGTGGCTTTGTGCAGAAAGGGCATGAAAACCAGGTGTGCAGGTTAAAGAAGGCATTATATGGTTTAAAGCAAGCACCACGTGCTTGGTATGAGAAGATACATGCCTATCTGGTTGCACATGGTTTTGTGAACAGTCCAACTGAAAGCACCTTATATGTTAAGTGTGCTAATGATGTGCTTCTGATCATTGTTGTCTATGTTGATGACATGCCGCTCACTGGTGCTATTGAGAAGCATATTGCTGATTTCAAGGCTGATTTGCATGCCTCATTTGAGATGTCTAATTTGGAGCATTTGCATCACTATTTGGGCATTCAGTTCATGCAAGATGATGGTGGAATGGCTTTGTGTCAAACGAAATATATTGACACATTATTGCAGTGTTTTGGCCTTGAAGACTGTAAGCCTATTGCCACTCCTATGGAGACAAGTTTACAATTGAGTCTTCATGATGCTGGAGATGCATTTGATGTTGTTCTCTATTAGCAGGCTGTTGGATGCTTGATTTACTTATGCATTACTCGGCCAGATATTCAGTTTGTTGTCTCACAGATGAGCAGGTTTATGCATTGCCCAGGAGTCACACATTGGAAGGTGGTTAAGCGCATCTTTCGCTACTTGAGTGGTACTCGGCTACTTGGGTTGTTTTATCCCAAGGGGGGATCACTACCGCCAGATTTGCATGCTTTTTCTGACTCAGATTGGGTTGGTTGCTATGACACTTGTGTGTCCACCAGTGGTTTTTGCTTCATGCTTGGTAGCTCATGTATATCTTGGTTGAGCAAGAAGCAGCCTACTGTGGCCACTTCCAGTTGTGAGGCTGAGTATAGGGCAGCTTTCACAACGATTGTTGAGTGTGTGTGGCTCAGACACCTTATGGCTGATTTGGGTGTTGGCCAGTCTTCTACCACCACCATCTTCACTGACAGTCAGAGCGCATTGGCAGTTGCGAGGAACCCTGTGTTCCATGCTCGCACTAAGCACATTCAGGTGCATTATCACTATGTCAGGGAGAGGTTCTCTACTAGGGAGATCAGCTTGGCATATGTGCCCACGCAGGAGAATATTGCAGACCTTTTCACGAAGGCTCTGCCTAGGGAGAAGTTTGAAGCTTTCCGCAAAGCTTTGGGCTTACTTCCTTTTGTGGAGTCATTTCCACATAGCTTGGCACTTCCTTATACATGAGTGCCAGCTCCTTGTTCACCACATCACTCCCAGGGGGGATTTGTTGATATATTTAGGTAGTGATGTGTGTGAACACACTAGGACCGTCGGGGCACTTTTTTCCCTCTTTAGGAGGTTTTTTTCCCCCGGCTTGTATATACGCTGATTGCCCTAATGGGCTACTTATCTTTGCGCATTCTCTAGTAATAGATTTGCTCCAAGCTTCTTCTTCTTCCTTGTGTTGTTCGTGTGCTTCCGCAAACGTGTATCTCCAACAGCATTGACTATAGGGGGTTGAATAAAAGAAAAATTAAGAATAAGTATCCACTCCCTCACATAGATGACTTATTAGGTCAATTAAGTGGAGCGACTGTATTCACAAAGATTGACTTAAGATCTGGATATCACCAAATTAGGATCAAAACAGATGATATTCCTAAGACAGCTTTTCGAACAAGATATGGTCACTATGAGTTTACGATTCTACCTTTTGGATTAACAAATGATCCTGCCACATTTATGTGCTTGATGAATAATATTTTTCACGATTACCTAGATGAATTCATCTTAGTATTCCTTGATGGTATATTTGTATACTCTAAAGATGATTCTGAGCATGCGGTACATCTCAAGAAGACTTTGCAAACTCTTAGAGAACACAAATCGTATGGGAAAAAGAGTAAGTGTTTCTTTGCTAAGGACAAACTTGTGTATGTAGGAAGAGTAATATCAAAAGAAGGAATCCTTATAGATGAAGATAAAGTAAAAACAATAGTTGATTGGCCGATTCCTAAGACTGTATGGGATGTTAGAAGTTTTCTTGGGTTGGCACAATATGAAAGAGCACATATTAAGGATTTCTCTAAGATAGCTACTCCCCTCACAGAATTGACTAAAAAGAATGTAGGATTTGCATGGAGTGATGCCTGTCAAAAATCATTTGAAACATTGAAACAAAAAGTCATTGAGAATTGTGTTTTGAAAATACCAGAAATGGGAAAGCCTTTTGTGGTTGCATGTGATGCAAGTGGTAGTCAGATAGGATGTGTTCTTTCATAGGATGGCAGGTGGTCGCATATGAGTCCAGAAAACTAAGAAAACATGAACTTAACTATCCTACTCATGATTCAGAAATGCTTGTTGTTGTGCATGCACTTAAGCATTGGAGACATCTATTGTTAGGGGTTAAGTTTGAATTGAAAACAAATCATCAGAGTCTAAAATACATCTTCACACAACCATTGCTTAACAACAGGCAGAAGCGTTGAATTGAATTATTAAGTGAGTATGATTTTGACCTTAAGTATCTAGCTGGTAAGGAAAATGAGGTTGTTGATGCATTGAGCTGGAGACCTTTGTGTAATCTTGTTTCTGTAATAAATTCTGATTTTCCCAATCAAATTCAAGAAGAGATAAAACAAGATCCTTTTTATGCACCTATTTTGATTGCTTTGAATGCGAACAAGGGATCGATGTATGAGGAAAAATTTCATTTGCAGAATGGAACATTGTATTGTAACAATCGGCTATGCATATCTTCTGAATCTCCATTAAAAGTTAAAATATTGCATGATTGTCATGATGCACCTTCTTTTGCACATCCAGGTTATTCAAGGACCTATGTTAAAACAAAGTATTCTTACTTTTGGCCATGTATGAAGCGGGATATTAGAAAATATGTAAGTGAATGTTTGAAGTGCCAACAGGTGAAATCTGAGTTTAAGAGGATGCCTGAAATGCTTCAACCTTTGGATGTTTCAAATCAGAAGTGGGAGTCTATTTCTATGGATTTTATCACTAAGCTACCTATGACCAGAAGTAAGCATGATACCATATTGTTGTATTCGATCAGCTTACCAAGATGGCACATTTCTTTCCTATGAAAAAGACTGATACTACATTGAATGTTGCAAGAATCTTTGTAAAAGAAATATTTCGATTGCATGGAATGCCTAAAAGCATAATTTCTGATAGAGATTCTAGATTTATGTCAAACTTCTGGAAAGCGACATTTGAATCGATTGGAACTCAACTTCGTATGAGTACAGCTTTCCATCCACAAACTGATGGGGAAACCGAGAGGGTTAACAGGGTAGTTGAAGATATGTTGCGTATGTATGTGAATGAAAAGCAGGATAATTGGAGTGAATATTTACCCTTGGTTGAGTTTGCATACAATGGTGCATGGCATGCATCTATAAAAATGACTCCGTTTGAAGCTATGTATGGTTATAATTGTTTGACTCCACCTTCGTTTTTGGTTTTCCAAATAAAGTAGAAGTATCCAAAGAAATGCTTGATAAGATGGATGAAGAACTTGGAAAAATTAAGAAACACATAAAAGAAGCTCAGAAAAGACAAAAGAAGTTCTATGATTTAAAGAGAAGACCACTTGAATTCCAAGTTGATGATATGGTATTTCTTAAAGTTAATCCTCACCGATCTAACTTGTTGTTAGGGAAGGATCATAGACTTTCTCCTCGATATGCAGGTCCTTTTAAAGTTTTGAAAAAGATTGGATCTCTTGCTTATTTGCTGGAATTACCTAAACATTTAAATGTGAATCTTGTATTTCATGTTAGCTTACTTAAAAAGATATGTATCTAATGTTGCTCATGTTTTGCAGGATAATTATAAGCTGAAAGATGATGGCTCTTTTGAGCTTCAACTAGAAATAATATTAGATAGGGAGGAAATATTTCTTAGAAATAGATCTATAGTAGAAATTTTGGTGAAATGGCACTCATACCCAGTAGAAGATTCGAGTTGGGCGAATTTAGATGATTTTCTAACACATTATCCTTCTTTCCAACTCTGAGGACAGAGTTCTTAAAGGGGGGAAGAATTGTAATAGGCCTCTTTTCTAGTGAAATAATTCATTTTGAACTTTCTAAATTTCATTGTGGGGATAATGCTTAGAATGAATAATTAGGTCATTTTATGCATATAGGAAAAATTTTGGGTTGACAAGTTTCATTTTCTCTCTCTAGACCTTATTTGCATCATGTTTTCTAGTCAAATTTTGAAGGTGAAGATGAAATAATTAAGAAAAACTATGTATGAGAGAAAGGTAGAGCAAGTATAGGAGAATAAAAGTGCCTGAGTGAAATTCTTGTGAATCATGTTTTAAGTACCTCGTTCAGGGTCCTACATTTAGTTCATTGTAAGAAAATGCCTTGATTTTACTCTCTATAATTTTGAAACTTGCAGGGCTCAAAAGTGGCATTTGGAAGTGGATTTGGATCTCGGACATCTCTAACACTATTATGCAGATCGCAAAATTGAATAAAAGTGTCTTTCACAAGCTTAAGCTAATTCCTCATCGTTTTTGAGTTACAGGGCTTTGAAAAGTGCCATTTTCCAACACAAAAGAAAAAAACAAGGGCTTATCTAATTCTATTTGAATCCGTGATTCTGATGCTCACGTGTCACCATGTGTAATTAAGGATGTTTTTGGATATGTCTTCTTGGTGTTTTTCTCCTATTTTTGATGGGTACGTTAAAGAAAGAAAGCACACTACGATCGCATGGCTTTTTGTGAAAGTTTTGGAGAAACTTGACTTTTTCTAAATTTGGTGGATCACACACTTCTTTGGAAAAAAGGCAGCGATCAAACTCGGATATAGGGAGACTTGCACATCACCACGGAGGACACACAGAAATCTGAGAATTACCTTGTGATTGAGAGTGTGATTGAGAGTGCGAGTGTGGATGCGATTGTGATAGCTCGGGGGTGGTCGAGAGGTAGAGGCTTTGTCAAGAAGCTATTGTCCAAAGCTATTGTAACCATTGATTCACATCTATAATATCAGAATTCTTCCTTCTCTGCATCATATTTGTTTCTACTCTTCCGCATCAGATTTTCTTTTACCTTGTGCAATCTCTGCGTTCTTCTCTCCACTTTATTTTTGAGTGATAGAGAAATCGTGGTTGGGGATAGATTGTGATTGAGGAAAAGCTACATATAATCACCACCTATTATCTGAACATAAAACCTTAAGCTTATTCCTTATTCAATCTCAACTAAAGCAAGCCATTTTTTGAAAGTAGAGAATACCTCATCCTTTGCTTTGATAGGATATAACCAGAATTTTCTAGTAGCATCATCTATGAAAGTGACAAAGTAAAGAGAATCACCTAATGACCTTGTGGGCATATGACCACACACATCTATATGAATGAGCTCTAAAGTTTGAATTGAAGAGTCAATATGCACCTTGTGCACATTCCTAGTTTTCTTTCCATATTGACAATGCTCACAAAATGAAAAATTAGAGAAAGATAACACAAGTAAGTAGCCAAAACAATAAAGATTTTCCATTCCACTATGTGATATATGGCCCAAATAGCCATGCCAAATACAATCCATTGTTCAGTAACAACTAACCAGTGTTCTTTCTATGATACAAATAAAGGATGAAGTGAGACAACTTTGCTTCCTTTTGCAATAATTGTATTGCCCTTTAGTATGCGAAAGGACTGAGCATAGAAGGCCACCTTATAACCAAGGTCATCAAGTTGACCAACTAACATCAAATTATAATTGAGGTACATGGAATACATTATGCATAGTAAATTTTGAACCATCAATGAACTGCACAACCACATCCCCAATCTCCACAACATCACACTAGTAAGAGTCACCAATTCTCATAGTATCAAGAGACTTTGGTGCATAATTAGAGAACCATGCTCTATGTGGTGTCACATGGAAAGAAGCACCAGAATCTACCAATCACGTGTGGAAAGAGAATCAGCCATAAGAGCCTCAATTGGCACAGTGTTATCAAGTGTCAACACATTAGCATCATCAAAAATAGCATCAATTTCTTCAATTCTCACAATCTAAGTAGATGGTGTAGGTAACTGTTTAACATGCCCATCAACATTCTATCCTTTACCTTTAGCGTTCTTCAATGTATAACAATCTTTCTTCATGTATCCTTTCTTATGACAATAATGGCATTTGATATCCCTCTTCCTTGATTTACTCCTACTCTTATTCCTTTTACCATTATTTTCCTTGTTCTTGGTCCTACCACATTGTTGATTCTTTCCTTGGTAAGCATCACAAACATTATATGCATCTCCACTCTGAGTGCCAACCATAGATTTTCTACAAATCTCCTCACCCGAGAGTGCTCCACATATGTCATCATAGACCAGTTTACCACTAAGTGCACTATTGCTAATAGTTGTGCAAAACATATCCCATGATGATGGCAAGGTGCATAACAACAAGACTGCTTTCATTTCATTATCCATATCCATTTTCTGAGCGTGTAACTGTGAGAATATAGCATCAAACTCATTTAGATGAGCAACAACACTATCTATGTCCTTCATGTGAAGGTCATATAATCTTCTCATCAGATGCACTTTATTCATGCCATCTCTTTTTCATATGTATTGCATAACTTCTTCCAAAGCTCCTTTTCACTTTCACAGTCTAATACTATAAAGTAAACATTATGTACCAGGTGCAATCGAATCGTAGACCCGGTCATTTCATCTAACTCTTCCCAATCATCTTCATCAATGTCAACAGGCTTCTTTGATATTCCATTTACTAGCTTCCATTGCCCCCTCTGAATCAGCACATCTTTAATGTGATTCTTCCATAGAGCAAAGTTTGTGCCATCAAATTTTTGGATCTCAACATGATCTTTGCCCTGCAAGTTATAGCTCCTTCTCCAAACACCAGACCCTGATCCTCCAGACATACTTGATCCACCAGACCCTGATCCACCAGACGTACTTGATCCACGAGATGTACTTGAGACCCTGATCCACCAGACATACTTGAGACCTTTGATGCCATGATGGTTGAGAACTGAATAAAATGATAATGGAGCTAGAAGATTCCAAACACCCCTAAGGCTCAAAGAAGGATGACCAAGTGTTAGATTCTGGGAGAGAATTCAATAGTCTTCCAAAAAAAATGAATTAATCAACAATAATGACCAACCAAAAGGATTATGTGAGAATAAGTGTGCTCACACTAGAAAGTGTATCAAGGAGTAAATCGACCACTGTATAGTTGAAAAAACCAAAAATTCTAAAAAAATTTTGCTAGTGTATCCTCTGCAAAATGAGCATATGACCAGTGTCAAAATTTCATAAAACTGCAAGTACTAACATGTTTACCAACATAGTGAATCAGTGACTCGGCTTCTCAAGCACCTATGAACAACTATCATACATCTCTTATGGCAAGGTTGGGTAAGTCTTCCACTTGCATCATCAAAGGGACCCTAACATTAGGTGTCTCCCAATTAAGAAAACCTCATTATGACCCTCTTCATCAAACATAAAAGGCTTTATGCAAAAACATAACTGGTATATCAATTTATGACACATAGTACCTGGATCCAAAGATTGAAGGCTCCTTGCTTGGTCCCCATACATTTGTATGGACTAGATCCAATAAGTCTCCATGAATATATCCCTTCTTCGTGAAGGGTTGTCTGTGCGATTTGCCAAATTGTCAAGCATTACATTTGTAAATCATATGTTGCTTGGAGATATTTGGTAGACCAAGCACACTCTGATCACTACTGATTTGCGTCAAGGACATTTCACCTATGTGAACTAACCTTTTGTGCCAAATTTCTAATTCTGATAATGTATGACTATGATAATTGAACAAAGCAATGTTCCTAGTATCTTGGAGCTCAAATGTAAATAGTCTACCTGACTTTTCTCCTCTTGCTATCCTCTTGAATCCCTGATGTGGATCTTCAACAAATGCTCCATTTTTTTTTAACTTGACCTGCAGTCCTTTCTCCACAATGTGACCAACACTTATGAGATTTTTGGTTATGGTTGGCACATACAATAACTTGCTCAATAGATTCATATTACCATCTGAAGTCTTTACATTGCCTATCTTCTCTACTAGATGCCTTATGTCATCTCCTATTTGGACTTTCATGTCTATTCCTTTGGTCCTCCAAGTCTGAGAGGAGAGCTACATTCCCTGCTACATGTTTTGAGCAACTTGAATCTATATAGAATACATGCTCATCTACTTTACCTTGCTTCATAGTCATATTCATCACAATTATTGAGTCCTCTTGAGTTTGATCATCTGCATAGTTTTTGTAGTCTCTCCTTCCTCTATATCCCCCTTGATAATTATTATTGTTGTATGAGTTGGTGTTGTTGTAACCATTGTTATTGTTGAATCTTCCACTTGAGCTTCCATATCCACCTCTATTGTAGCCTCTTCCTCTTTGGTTTCTAGGATTCCTGAAACAATTCTAAGTGATGTGATTTGTTAAGCCACATATGTCGCATAGAGAGGAGCTTTGAGATCTCCCCTTGCCTTGTCTTCCTCCTCTACCTGTTCCTCTTGAGCCTCATACCTCTACCTGTAAAGTTTGCTTGAGAGGTACTACGTTCATCACCATACTTTTTATTCTTGTCTTTACCATCCTTACTCTTGTTCTTACATGTATATAGGGTAGAGGATTGATTACCTTTTGAGTTGTCTCCATTCTTCTTTATGAAGCTTTGCCTCATCTGTGAGCAATTGTCCCATGAGAGTGTTGAAATCAGGAAACTCCATATCCATGTAGAGGTCCATGGTTGTGGTGAAAGCTTCCCATTTTGTCATCTGATTTTATTTGATTGGTCACTTGCCTTACTATTTGATCTTCATCAATGACTTCTCCAATGCTCCCAAGTTGGTTTGCAATGTCCTTCATTTTGGTGATAAAATCAATCACACTTTGCTTGGGCATTTTCTTGAGTGTAGTGAACTCCGTCCAGAGTCTTGGTACTTGATGAGAAGAATGCTTCAAGAGCATTTCAAGTCTCTTGTGAAGTCTTGCAATTCATGATGTGTGGAAGTAAAAAAAACTAGAGATTGAGTTAAGAATGTATGACCTGGATAGAGCATCCTTTGAAAACCATGTGGTTAACCTCTCTTGTTCTTCTTGAGTTGCTTGTCCTTTGCTTCTGAGGATTGGCATCATCTCATCTCCAAAAATGTAACCATAGAGATTTCTTCCTTGAAGATATGCTTCCATTCTAAGTGACCAAGCTGAGTAACTACCTCGATCTAATTTTTCTATGGATGAAGGAAATCCATCTCCCATGTTGATTTGTTGTTGCTCTAATACCATTATGAAGAGATGGCGGGGTGATGAGCTAATATTGCACAAAATCTGCTCTATACCTACCAAGCTAGCTCCAGGGATGCTTAGTAGACTCCTTTGGCTCCATAATAATACATGTATACCCACTAGGTACTTTGGAATACCACTTCCAAAATTTTGCATCAAAACAGATGATTTGGATGTAGTAGATCTCTGAAGAAACCTTCTATTTTGGGAATAGAAGTGCTCAATGTTTTGCTCAGAGCTCACAACTTGGTATGAATTGACCAAAGATCTTTTGTGCACATCTAATTCAAGTGTGTATCTAACTAACACAGGTTATTTCATGACTTCAGAGGCACCATACACAAAGAAATAAGTTTAGCAACTTAGGGGGTCATCCCGACATTTCAGGAGCATGAAGATATGCAAACACAGTTGACTTTCTCACTTCATATCTCAATATTGGTTGAACCAAAACTAATGAAACTTGATACTATATATGTAGACACATCACTCTAAGTATATCAAGTTAAAGTGGAGCAATTGGTTGAGTGCATACAGAGAAATCTCTTTTGCAAAATCACTAAAATGATGAAGATGTAACAGAGAACAATAGATAGAAATGATCATGAAGAAATGTATCAATTAGTATATGATAATGCACATATGATACAAGGGAATTGTAGTGGACTACTCATACATGAGTTGAGCTCAATGTATGCTCAATGATGTAGGTTCAATCCTCTCCAAAAAATGTCACACTTGCCCCACGACTAAGCCACCTCTACTTATACTGATTAAGTGAGTTTGAAATTTGAATTTCCCTCTCCTAAAAGTGTTCCTACACTTTAGGAATGATTGAATTTATTCTTCCTACCACATGAGATTCGTTGCTTTTTCTTAATTTTAATCTGCATTAGAAATGGAATGATCTACATCATCACATGAAACCTCTAAAGGCTAAGAAATTGCCTCATTTGGACCAACACTAGATTGTCCACCTGTAAAAAGAGGAAGCAAAGTGTCATACATGTCTTTGGAGCTAACTAATGTCTCCATAATACATGAAAGTAATGGTTGAACGGCATCTTCCACAAAAACAACATCACAACTAACCAAAATGCATTTTGTATGTGGATGATACACACAAAAGCCTTTGCTTTCAAAATTGTACCAAAAAAAATTCACTTCACCACTTTATCATCCAATTTCTTGCAATGTTGTTCGGGCACTAATGCATATGCTAGACAACCAAAAACACATAGGTGAGAAACAAATGGCTTACGACCATGCCAAGCCTCATATGGAGTGATAGACTTCAATGCTTTAGTGGGATACTTGTTAAGTACATATGTTGCCCACATAACAACCTCAAGCTAGAAACTATGTGGTAAAGCCTGACTCTTGACCATGCACCTCGCGATCTCCATGAGTGACATGTTCTTCCTTTTAGTAGCTCCACTCTATTGAGGTGTATACGACATTGTACACTGATATTTTATCCCACATTTAGCCAAAAATGCATTAAATTTAGAAGACATATATTCCCCCCCTCGATTAGAACGGAGGGTGCCCAATTTACATGGTGATAGATTTTCAGCCAAAAAAAAAATTGTTTGAAGCACATAAAAACTTCGGGATTTTCTTTCAATGGATATACCCATGCATGCCTAGAAAAATCATCCATGAAAGTCACAAAGTAAAGATAGTTTCCAAAAGAGGATGTCTGCATAGGACCACAGACATCACTGTGAACAAGTTGCAGTTTCTGAGTAGCTCAAACTAAACCATCTTTTGGGAATGAGGAACGCTACATTTTGCCCAAAATACAACCTTCATAGACATGTTTACCAGGTGCCTCAAGTTTGGGCAAAGAGGACACCATTTTAGATTTTTGCAAGTGTAGCAAACTAGCAAAATTTAGATGACCAAAGCATGCATGCCAAAGCTTTGCATCTGACATAGCTTGAGAATCATGTACTGCACATGTTGAATCATTCACATATTTTTCATAGTCGATGAGCTTATACAAACCACGACATAAAATGCTAGAAGCAATAATGACAATGCCATTTGACAGATCGTTAACATTATATTTATCATCAACAAATTTCATGACCAAGGCAATCTTGGCTAAAGCTGAAACTGATAATAGACTCTTCTTGATCCCTTGCACAAATAAAGCATCTCACAATGTAAAAGAACTACCATCAGTAGTAGTTAGAATGATCTTACAAACTCCCATGATAGGATAAGAGAAATTTTTGGCCCATGCAATAGTATTCCCTGTAGGGGTAGGCTTGAGTGAAGTGAAGAAACTACACTATGAGGTAATATGTTTGGTTGAACCACTATCAAAGTACTAAACAATTGAGTCTACTATGGACATACACTGTTCATGAGAAGATATTTCATAACCGCAAATAGTGGTAAATGCCCATTCTTCATTCTGCACAAGATTAGCAGACTCTATTTTGGGTGTAGAGACCTCTGTAACAACCATTCCAGTCTTGTTCTTCCTTGCCTCTTTAGCAGCCAGTTTTGAACAACTCTTTATGAAATGATCATTTCCTTTACAATATTTGCAAAACAAATTCTACTTTTTTGTTTTCTTCTTGTCTCTTTCATCCTTCTTTGATTGTGCAAAATTAGTAGATTTTTGCTTACTAGTAGAAGAGCTCCATTTACCTTTGCCCTTCTCATTAACTAGAAAACCTTGATCTGCAACATGCATAATGGACATGTTCTGCCTAGAATGATCTTTTTGCAATAGATACTCCTCAAATGTTAATGTTAAGGCATTTAGATTGCCTCTCATCATCAATCGAAGAGTAGAAGCAAAACTCTAATATGAATCTAGAAGACCATTCAGAACAGTCTCCACAAGTGAACTGTCATGCAAGACTTCTTTGTCAAAAAACCATCCATGGAATCTTCTTCATTCATGTGCTCACTCTTCAATTGTTTTCAGAGGTAAGAAACATGAGCCTCATTCCTTGCATGATATAAAGTGGTAAGTGTATTCCAAGCATCATTAGCTATTCTACAAGAGCAAATGTGTGGAATAATGGCATGTTTGATAGACAAGGGTATCAATGCATGTGCGTGAGCATCTCTGTCATCCCAATGAATTTTCTCTATAATAGGTGCAGCAGGAACCACAACACAAATACGAACATGAAGAATATCACCATCTTCAACGCCATCTGTATCACCTTCAATACCTGTATTTATAGGTGTAATAGCACGTTTTTCAACACCCTAGATAATATTCCATAGTCCTTTTGCAACCAATACATGAGGCATCATATAAGCCCATGATGGGTAATTGGTACCATCCAACTTATCCTCAACAACCAACATACGAAATACATCACTATTTTCAGCCATGGCCACTAACTAAAATACATTGATGCAGAAAAATGATTGTATCTCAAAAAGTTAAACAAAACTACCCTATCAAGGTTTGCTAAACATGTAGTAGACTTTGAGATGCTTATATTGGCAAACCAAAACCTGTATATATGTTTGGCATAGAAAGATGAAATTGCCTACACAAGCATTGCAATAGTGCGTTTGGAGGCTAAAACGAGCTCAAATCGTGATTTTGCCCTGATTATGCTCACTAATTTTCATGTGATTTTGAGACTGTGACTGAAGGGTGTCGAAGATGCCCTAGATGAAGTGGCGACCTGCTCCGATACCAATTGTTGGAGTTTGAGGTTTGTCGAAGCATGAAAACAACACAAGGAAGAAGAAGAAGCTTGAAGCACAACACACAATACTACATGTATTACCACTAAAATGTATAAAGATGAAATGACCCATTAGGGTTATAGGCATATATATAAGCTGGGGGAAAAATCTCCTAAAGAGGGAAAAAAGTGCTTCGGTGGTCCTAGTGTGTTCACATACATCACTACCTAAATATATGAACAACGGGTTATCCACATAGAGGCTACAAAATAAGAAAAACACAGTACACAGGGAGCACAAACACAAACTTCTTAAGTATTACAAATGTGGTCGAACTTACAGTCTCTGGCTGACTAGACCACTATATGCTTTATTAAAGAACATATACAAAAGTGTTCAGTGGCCATCTGGCCTTTCACATGGACACTAAAGATAACATTTCTAAGAGATGGTCTATAGCTGGTAGTCAACAACTATTTCTAATTGTTGCAACATCTAGATTATTTGATTTTATGCACTCTATCACTTTTTCATTTTTATTTGGCACCATGATAATTGGTGCACCCACTAAGTGTGCTTGATTTCATAAATAAAATGAGTAGTAAGAAATTTATATATTTTTGCTGCTTTGGTTAAGTGGTGTGAAGTGTATGTTCATTATACCCAAGAATCTTAGAAAAAAGCTCGACCATAAGTCAATGAAATGCATTTTTGTTGGATATGGTCGAGAAGGCCAATTTGGATATTGTTTATGGAATCTTGAAACATGGTCAATGATCAAAAGTAATGATGTCATCTTCAATGAATCTAAGATGCATGAACAATCCACTAAGGAGGTTGAACTGTGAAGAGTGGCATTTGAGGATACTAGTCCTCTAGTTAGCACGTATAAGAATTCTACACATAGGGATGTTCAAGAGAATATCTAGTCAGATCAGTCTGCAAACATTCTTGTTTAACAACCATTGAGATGTTCCGCATGTGTCTTGCATCCACATAATTGATATGTTCTAGGTTTGGATTTTTTTATGCTAATAGATGCTGATGAGCCTTCTTGCTACAAAGAGTCTATGCAGACAATGGATCATGTCAAGTAGGAGCATGCCATGAAAAGTAAATTGGATTCTATTCATAAGAATGGTACTTGGGATTTGGTACCTTTCCCAAAGGGTAGGAAAGCTTTACCATGTAAATGGGTATATTAGTTGAAATTCACATTGGATAGTTATTCTCCAAAGTATAAAGCATGATTGGTTGCAATGGGTTTTAAGCAACAAATTGGCATCAATTTCAGGAAATCTTCTCTCCAATAATCAAGATGACTAGAACGTGCATGTTGCTTGGATTCATTGCAATGGAGGACTTAGAGTTAGTCCAAATGGATGTGAAATCTGCTTTCATGCATGGAGATCTTATAGATGAGATCTATATGGAACAATTAGAGGATTATGTAGTTCCTAGCAAAGGGAGTCTAGTTTGTAAGTTGAACAAGTTATATGGAATTAAACAATCCCCTAGATAATGGTACCCGAAGTTTGATGCTTTTATTAAGTCTCAAGGCTACTCTTAAAGCAATGAGGATCATTGTCCCTACACAAAGAGATGCTCAGATGTAAGCTTGATATGTTTGATACTTATGCTGTTGATATGTTCATTGTTGGGAAGTCCTCTAATGATTGTCATTGCTCAAGAAGAAGTTGAGTGAGACATTTGATATGAAGGATTTGGGGTATGTCAAACATATACTTGGTGGGTGCATTACTCATGATAAGAGACAAATATGCATATACTTATCTCAAGATGAGTACATATCCAAAGGACTTCACATGTTCAATATGTAGGGCAGGAATACATTGAGTACACCTTTACCTACATATGTGAAATCGAGCAAGGATTATTGCCCCAAATTAGATGAGGAAAAGGAATTCATGAACAAAGCTCCTTATGAATCTGCTATTGGCGGTCTCATGTATGCTATGGTAGCTATGTGACCAAACATTGCATTTATAGTGGGAGTTGCGAGCAGATATATGTCTAATCTTGGCAAGAATAATTGGGAAGCATTCAAGATGATTTTGAGATATCTGAATGGCAATAAGGACAAGTTTCTATGCTTGGCTAGAGGAACAAAATCCATTATTGGTTACACATATTTTGATTGTGTTGGTTGTGTAGACAATCGAAAGTCTACATCATGGAACATTTTTCATTTTGCTAAAGGTGCTACCTCTTGGAGATCTCCTCTTCAAGAATGTACAATTGTTTCCACTACAAAAGTAGATTATGTTGTAGCAAGTGAGGGATGTAAGGAAGCATTGTGGATTTCTCATCTTGATTGTGATATGGGTATACCTCAGCATGTACCTTGTTTGCTTAGTGATAGTCAGAGTGCCATCGATTTGGCTAAAATCCGGTCTATCATGCAAAGATAAAAAACATTGAGGTGAGGTATCACTTCATTAGAGATTGCTTGGCCATTGAACGCATTATTCTTGAGAAGGTTCATACTCGGGATAATGTTATAGATGCTTTGACTAAAGCTCTACCATAGGATAGCTTTCGACACTGTTGTCACTTGATGGGGGTTATTTGATTCATGATCATGCATAATTACTCATACACTATGTAACATGTCCATCAGCTAGGAGGTATAGTTTGTTTACTTATACTCAGGTATCCTTTATCATTCTTTATTTTTTCTCCCATAGTTCACTTTGGCCATATTGACCTTTATTAGGGAATAGTTCCCATCAATGTCCATGTGAAAGGCCAAATGGCCGTCGGATACTTTTGTACATGTCCTTTAATAAAACATATAGTGCTCTGGTCAGCCACAGACTCAAGGTTTCGGTTCATTTGTAAAACCTAGGAAATCTGTGTTTGTGCTCTTTGTGGATTGTGTGTTTTCTTCCTATTCTACAAGTCCCATGTAGAGTACTATGTGCGATATCTAGAGCTCGATTTTCTACTGCAACGGTATCATTGTGAAGCTCTTCTGAAGGGGAATCCATTGTGGTGCATCGCTATCACACCACTTCACATATATTGATAGCTTTGTCTGTCACTGCCATTATCCCTCATATTCACTCATGCAAAACAACCAAAGATGTTTGGGATACTCTTACCATACTATGCTAGCCAAGAAATGAGGTTCATTTTTCTTACCTTCAAAAATAGTTTGAGAGTGAGCATATGAATGAAGGAGATTCAATGGACACTTTTTTTTTACAAAGATCAAGAATTTGAAAGAGCAATTGATGAATGCAAATGAACTCTTGCCAAATAGTTCACTCGTGCAAACTATTCCTGATGGTCCTCTACATTCTTGTCAACATTTTGCTTCTACTCTTCGTCAGATGATTAAAGAAAATCCAAATGCTTTAACTTTTGAGGATTTAGTCTCTGTTTTTCTACAAGAAGGTCAATCTAGATAAAATAGGTTAACTATGCATGGTCCAAACAAAGCTCTCTTAGCTAGCGAGAAGGGCAAAGATCAATGGAGCTCGTTTTACTAGTGAGATCAAAATCTACTAATGTTGTGTTGTCAAAAAAGAAAGATAAAGATGAGAATAAAATATAAAAGTAAAAATAATTATGCAAATATTGTAAGGAAAATGATCATGTCATCAAGAGTGGTCCTAAACTAATTGGAAAGGGAAAAATAATACAAATGTTTGAATGGTTGATGCAGAGGTCTCTACACCTAAAATTGAGCTTGGTAACCTTGCTCAAAATGAAGAATGGGTGTTTACTACTAATTGTAGCTATGAACCATCTTCTCACTAACAATGTATATATATATATATATAGTAGAATCGGATGTTTGATATGTCATGGGATATATAAGCTCATAGATTATGGAAAATCTAAGAATGATTCAACATGTGCAACTCATGATTCTTAGGCTATCTCATGTGCAAAAATTTTGTATGCATGCTTCGACCATTTGAATGTTTATACTTTGCTTCATGTGCCAAAAATTGAAATGGTGTTCTACTCTTTGCCCAGACTTGAGAAACCTTCTAAACATGACTATGAGGGCTATATTTTGGCTAAAATGCAACATACTTCCTTCTCCAAAGATGTTTTAGTTCGAACTTCACATAAATTGCAACTTGTTCACAATGATGTTTGTGGTCATATGTAGTGTTTGTGGTCATATGTAGACACCTTTGTTTGGGAATTACCTATACTTTGTGACTTTTGTTGATGAACCATGGGTTCATCCATTGAAAACAAAGTTAGAATTGTTCATATGCTTTAAACAATTGGTTATGGCCAAAAATATATTAGACTGTAAAATATGCAACCTCCATTATGATCAGGGGGGAAGTATATGTCTTCTAAGTTCAATGCATCTTTGGCTTAACATGGAATAAGACATTAGTTTATAGTGTGGTATACAACACCTCAACCAAATGGAGTTGTTGAGAGGAAGAACATGTCTCTAATGGAAATAAAAAAGTGTATAGCAAAAGTCAAACTTTACCACATAGCTTTTGGCTTGAGGCTTCTATGTGTGCAACATAAATATTTAACACATGTCCCATCAAAGTATTACAATAAAGGAAAAAAATAATAACCCCTTCTTAGTTTATAAGTATATAAAAGTGGGCAACTATAATACCTTTCGTTGGAACTATAGAAGTATTTGACGAATATTCATGATACCTTTCAATGGAACCATAGAAGTGTATGCTCTTTAGAGATGAGGTCCCTTCAATAGGAGACATTTTCACAAAGGCTCTACCTAGGTATAAATTTGAAGCTTTTCACAAAGCTTTGGGATTACTTCCTTTTAAGGATTGATTCCATTCCACATAACTTGACATTTCCTTCACATGAGTGGCAACTCTTGTTCACTACATCATTTCTAGGGGGGATTTATTGATATATTTAAGTAGTGATGTCTGTGAACACACTTAAGACTCTCGGGGCACTTCTTTCCCTCTTGAAGACCAAGATTATTCTTCTTCTTCGTGTTATTTGTGTGCTTTCATAATGCTCAAACTCCAACAACTCTTTTGTAAATTGTTTCTCGTAATTCTTTCATATCCGCTTTTCATTCTCTTGTGCATTTCTTCCTTCAAATTAGTTTGAAGCTTTGAAAAAAAAGTGCTCATATACACATACGTATGTAATATGAAGGCACATGCATTTTGGAGGACTACCATGCTGTTCTTTTCAATTGTGAAGGATATCTGAAGATCATATATATATATATATATATATCTCGATATATATATATATATATATATATATATATATATATATATGTGTGTGTGTGTGTGTGTGTATAGATTAAGAGGAAGTTCAACTAAGCTTAATCTCTCTTGGTTGAACTGATTGAAAGAATAATTGTACAAGTGAATGGACATAGTACCCATGGGATCCCCGTATCCCGTGAAGTAAAGGTTAAGACGAATCGAAGGCAATACATTGATCAAGACTTGAAGACGATAAAGAAAAATGGCCTAAAGTCCAATACATGTCAATCATGACGAGTAAAGATTGAATTCCCACTCCGCTTCATGAGGCAAGGTGAGGGTCGACTCTAAAGATAATACTCTAATCCACAATTTTAGTGTTATTTATGAAAATGCACTAAAAATCATGACTCTAAAGATAATACTCTAAAAATGGAAGAACGAGCAATAAGATTGTTAAAAAACAATGTGTCTCGTAAGTAAGTTTGTTAAGCACTAACCTCTTGAGGAAGAGATCTTATGTTCAAACCTAAACTCGATATATAATTGGTTTGGCCAGTCTGAACTAGTTATAACCACTTGTGATGTTATGTAACCTCTCCTTTGTGGATACAGTGATCGCACATACTATGTAAAGTTGTTCTTTCAAAGTCACAGCTCGGGGGACTAGGAAAAAGTTGTATTCAATTTGCATACTTTATTCCAATGTATATACTCTGTCGTAACATGGCTCCTCAACGGGCAAGTTTCAAATGACTGTGCTGGAGGGAAAGCCAACGCAAACGCAATCGTGTTAATGGACAACTTCGGCCAGCTCGGTGGACTTGAGAGAGAGGAGCTCAGGTCTTTGAATTCGCTAATACCACGATCATGTGATAGCAGATTTTGGCACGCCATCCAATTTGTCACGTTTGTCAGTTGAGATCGTTTCATGCAATTTAACAGACTGAACTCTGTCTATGCTTACTTTCTTCCTTTTCCAGGAGTTTTTTGGATGTCATTGAAATGTACAAGGGGGATGATCCTTTGCTACCCTGGATCCGGTATGTTCTCCCATTTTGTGAACTTGATGTGAATCGAAACATGGGAACGAACACACACACGCGCGCGCGCGCAAACACACACACACAGAGAGAGAGAGAGAGAGAGAGAGAGAGAGAGAGAGAGAGAGAGAGAGAGAGAGAGAGAGAGAGAGAGAGAGAGAGAGAGAGAGAGAGAGAGAGAGAGAGAGAGAGAGAGAGAGAGAGAGAGAGAGAGAGAGAGAGAGAGAGAGAGAGCTTGGGAAGTGTTTTAACAGGCTCAAAATCTACTTGTGTAGGTGTTAAGTGCACTCTCTTTTTCTTTTTTGGATTTTTACCACTGAATTGTGGGTTCCTCCTTTGGTAGATGTCTCAAGTGGGTCAAGGCAACTATTAATGATAACGGATCTTCAGTGTATCGCAATCTTTTGGAATTATGCACACAAACTTTTTCAAGTGTCCCCCGCTATCTGTCAGACGCTAGATTTGTGCAAATTTGGATTCAGTTTGTAAGTATGTTCAAACTTTGGTTAGTCTGATACTTAAGGTCATTCATAACAATGATCGCATAGGTGTGCTTCCTCAATTGTTGCACCATACCACTGGTATAGACATGTGAATTCAACAAAATCAGTTTTATTGCTGCTTCTAAACAATGACATGAACTCAGTTTGCAAACCTTTCTATGAAATCACACTCCTGTTTGTGTGTGAGAGAGAGTATATATTCATTCTTAATTCTCACGGTATGCCTTATAGTGTTCAATTAATACTATGCGTGATGGGGCTGATAGTTATATAGTCTTGTAGTTGACTGTTATGATCTTATATCTCCACTTTTGTTGGGTGAGTTTGGCCTTATTGGGATTCATCAAGGTATATTTGAATGTGATAAAGTTTGTTACGAATAACAATGTTCTCAACATCTTTCAGGCTGATTGCTGTCATGCAGATGCCGAACGCATATTCAAAAGAATGGAGGCACTCAAAATTGGTGAAAACTCTGCATTGTACTATGGAGCATATTCAATATATCTTGAAGCTCAAGGCAGCGTCACAAAGGCTTATAGTATATATCAACTTGGTCTGTCAAGGTAGAATCAACTCTTCCTGTTTGGAACATATGGCTCTCTAATTGTGATCATGATTTGATTTCTCGACAGACAGGCGAATCCTATAGGGATGCTCAATGAAGCGTATAAGGGCTTCCTTAAACGCATATCAAGACATCATAGATCCGCTTTAATGAAGGTGAGAACTCAGCACTATATGCCAAAAATCAAGTCTGCATCATTCTTTACTGAAATTTGGAGGTACTTTCAGGAGATTTCTTCTTTTGTAAACACTGGGAATTCTCCGCTCAGTAAGTATCAGTCTTTTCTTGAAAATCCCGTTGATTATAGTTTTAATTACATTTGTCTTCAGTACAACCGAAATGACCCTGTAAAATCCAGGATGCATTAGTTCTTCTATGGTCCAGGGAGATTTGCAGCCAGTGCATGTGTAAGTTCTTGCTGGATAACCCGTAGGTAATTTGTGTCCTATTTTGAGAATTGAGAATTCTGAACATGCAACTCGCTCTTTGTGCATCTTTAAAGTGCAGGTTTGGAACTTCACTTCCGCTGCAGGATTTGACTAATGCTTTAAAATGCATAGATAAGAGTCAAGTAGCTGCATCTGTGAAAGATAAAAATGAAAATGGCAGTTTCTCATCAGCAGAACAGGTGATTGACTTTCTGATTGAGCATGTTTTAGTTTACAAATAAGAAGCTACCTACACTTTTGTCAACACATTTGCAACACAGAAGCAAGTGTAACTGTAAAAGCAAT